>QPKB01000009.1:25019285-25100029 GCA_003546025.1 Camphora micrantha
GGATATGAATCTAGCAGTGGATCCTCTATCTCGGCTAGCCATGGGAGTAAGGGATCGTCCTCTATGAATATGTGATCCAAATTAATAGGACAATAAGTAGGATCATCCCTTGCCCTTCTCTCTCTAGTTCTGTTTCTCAACTTCAGATTGTAATGACAATATACAAGCTTGTGAGTTTTTACATGGCAAGCTGATTCCTGGCCTTTGTGTGGATTAGGGAGAAAGTGCTCCAATTTTTGTCACATTTAGAAGATGTTGTAGTTTGACTAAGGTTGCGACCAACTGCTCTCCTTAGATGTAGAACACTTTCTCCATAATTCATCCACCAATCAGCTGAAATGCAAAATATAAATAAAGATATTTGCAATTGTGACCCTCAAGTCCTTCTAATCAATTAAGATAAACAGATCAAGATTAAAGACTATTGGGTGGGGTCTTTTGTTCAAAGTCATACCAGGTGGCATCCTTCCAATTGATCGTATCATAAGAGGGTCAACAAAGGTTCCTCTCCTTTGTGTATACATAGATATTTATAATGCGAAAATTAGAAATAAGTCAGTAAACCCCTACATCATGTATGAAAATTAGCAATTGTCGGCATAACTAAATTCTCTTAAGTAACCACCCATTCACCTCTTGTATGGCATCAATTTGATCATCTGGATTTAACAATCTCTTCAATACCTCTCTTAATCCTACCGACAAGTTCATATCTATTGCTTCGGTGTGTAATTCAGCATTGCAGTAATAGAATTCGAGAATCAAAAAATAACCTACATTAAAAATTTGTAGAATATACTGTCAGCAGACAAGATAATAAACACATTAGTTAGGAAAACAAAAAAGTATCAAAGATATATATTAATTACCTGCAGCATGCAATGGATGGTGCAACTGATCATTCCAACGGACATTAATAATGTTTATATATTTCTCATGTATCTTACATTTTCCATAATGACTTGCTTTGCCCGATCCATTGCTTCATATATAAAGTCCATTGTGGCTTGTCATCACCATCTACAAGCCTCAACACTTTAACCAAAGGCTCAAAAACCTTTAATACCGTCATCACTTTCTTCCAAAATTTATTGTCCCTCATCAGGTTTGAGACTTCAAACTCTGGACCACTAGTTGCATTATCCCATTTCGAACGAAGCCATTCTTCTGATGCAAACATCTGAATCAGCTCCGTTCTAAACCTGATAAGGCTTTTCATAGCCAGAAAATGGGTTGCAAACCTAGTTAGTCCTGAATGCAGCAAGGCATGGTTATTTGTATATCTTTTCATCAAGCTTAACACCCATGAATGATCATATATAAATCTTGTAATTCCTCTACATGTCTTGATCAATGAAGTCACTTTTGTCTTCCTTCCAATATGTTCCAAGATGAGATCTATGCAGTGTGCCGCACATGGGGTCCATAATAAATGGGTCCTCTTCTCCATCAACTTCTTACCTGCTGCCTTGAAATTGACACCATTATCTGTAACAATCTGTACAATATGCTCCTCTCCCACACTTTCTATAACTTTATCCATAAGAGTGTATATATATATATGTGGTTGTCCGTCTATGTTTAGTTGCATCAACGGACTTCACAAAGACGGTCCCAGCGACTGAATACACCAAAAAGTTTATTAATTATGTTTGGATGCCGCTGGTCCACCCGTGACACATGATGGTAATACCATTCTGTTGCCACATGGGCCTAAACTTTTCCACCCAAGCCTTTATTTATGTATATTCTTCTTAAAGGTATTTAGTGCCCACATCATATACGGAGGGCGCCTGTATACCCCGCCCAGCTTCGGCGGCAACATCAAGAATAGTCTGAAACTATGAGGAATCTACTGTTGTAGGTGGTACGTTCTTGTAAATTAGCTATTTTGCTGTAGCTTTGGCTAACCTATCTCTTGCAGCCTTCATTACCTGTTTCACAACACTCGTTATTTTTGGTTGTTTAGCCCCTCTTTTCTATGTGCTGGAGGATCAACATGGGGAGGAACTGCTCTTCTAGTAGAGATAATTTCTACATCAACATATCGTTCCCGGGTGCTAAATGCCCTACGCATGGTCCCCTCAATGCCCTTACCACTGCTTGGCACAGTAGATGAGCCCCTACATCATAATATTTGCTTCCAGCAAATGCACGACGTTCATGTTCTTCTTGTTGACTTATGTGGACTCTCGGCGTGTAACCTCCATCTGTGCTTCTTCCTCGTTAAAGAATTCATTCCCAAATATGTCATAACGGGCAGCATCAACATCTTGCCACCTTTTTTCTTTTATCTCTACTTTTCTAGCTTTGTTTTGGCCAACCAAAGCTTTCATTTGTTCCCTGACTTCTTTTGGTACTTCGGTACAGCTAGCAACATTGCCAGAAATGTAGCCCAAGTGGTGCTTGAATCTTATAATGCCCCATTTGTCACTTTCCCACAAAACTTGCATTTGATTTTCAACATGTTATTCTCAACTGCCTCACCAAAGCTCCATGCGGGATCAATATTATGAGGCAATTTAAGTTATCAATTGGCAAACACAAATACAAAATAGAAGACTGAATAACTGGCTATAAATATGAACAAGTAGTATGTTAAAAATTAAAAAAACAAAGAAACATGTTAGATGAAACATATATCTAACGCTTCCAGAATCATTCTCTTGACATTTAATTGGTATTTCATTACTTAAAGTATAATTTTTTTTTCAAAAATTTAAAAAATCCAAAAATAAGAAAATAAAATAGAATTAGGAAAAGACAAAGATGAGTTGGATTGATCTATGACAAACATAGATAGAACATTTAGGTGCATTTTTCAATACATTTGATTGGCATTCCATTATTAAAAATATTTTTTCCAAGATATAACAAAAATTCGAAATTAAAAAATTAAACAAGTAAAAAATTAAGCAATATATGTTGGAATATATAGATCTATTATTTAGAATTTTCAAGTGGTTTCAATGGTTGTCCATGAGTATTCACATTTTCTTTCAAAAAATAAATAAAATCAAAAATAAAAAATAGAGAAAAATCAATAAACATTCAAAATGTAATGGATTGATTTATGAGAAACATAGATCTATCATTTACAAGCAAATTTTCAAGTTTTTTCATTGGTTGTCCATGAGTATTCACATTTTAAAAAAAAATCCAAAAATAAAAAATAGAGAAAAATTGATAAGCATTTAGAATGCGATGGATTGATCTATGGGAAACATGGATCTATCATTTATAATGCATTTCCAAGTGGTTTCATGGATTGTCCATGAGAAATCAAAATTTTTTTTTCAAAAAATAAAAAATTTCAAAAATAAAAAATAGCAAAAAAAATAAATAAAAATAAAATAAAAAAAAGTGTGCATGATGAAAGGGAAATATGGATCTATCATTTACAAGCAATTTTCAAGTTGCTTCATTGATTGTCCATGAGAATTTCACATCTTTTTTTTCAAAAAATAAATAAATCCAAAAATAAAAAATAGAGAATAATCAATAAATATTTAAAATGTGATGGATTAATCTATGAGAAACATAAGGAATAATGTATTAGCATATGGTGACAGGATTTTTTATATGAGGCCCCTCCAGGAAAGTTAATTTCTAGGTCTGCCCTTAAGATTATGTGAACAAATCTAACAATGCGCACGGGTCAAATTGACTTGAAATGTGATTTGAAGTGAATTTAAGAAGGTTTAGAACTTCATAAGGTTGAATTTCGGGAACATGGGCGGCTCGTATTAAGGTTCAATAGGGGCTGTACATAATTAAAGTATTGCATCTCTGCAATGTCCACCTAAATCAGGATATAATCTGAGAGAAAAATGCAGTAATTTTACCATTAAAAAAATGTAGTAACTTTGAGGAGTTTGGACCACAAGCTCTCATGACACTGGTGATTTTCTAGGAGCGAGGCTCACAAGTCCCATATTTCACTAACATCTTCTTCTTACTGAATACTCACATGAAACCCATATCCTATCTTCATCAAATTCTCATATTCAGTTGAGAACTCATACTCACAAAAGATAAAGAGAAAAATTGAACATAAAATCCATAAAACCCTAAAAAATTCGTACCTTGAAGATGCCGGAGAGACAAAGACACATGAGGTCCAGAAAAATGAAGACGGAGAAGAAAGAGGATGGGCTCGTTGCTTTCTGGAGAAGACAGAGGATGGGCTCATTGTTTTGGAGATGAGGAAGTTCCGAAAAATGAAAATGGAGAAGACAGGGGATGGGCTCGCTGCTTTGGAGATGCCGGAGAGACAAAGACAGAGGAGGTCTGGAAAAATGGAGACGGAGAAGAGAGAAGATGGGCTCGTTGCTTTGGAGATGCTGGAGAGATGAAGACGAAAGAGGAGATGCAAGTATCTCGTGAGAGATGACAAGGGTTAGGGCTCAGCCATTTGTGATCTTGATGGAGGAGGAATCATCAACTGGAGAGAGCCAGCGTAGATGGTGGTGTTGGAAGAGGGGAGGGATTGGGAGGGAGGGAGGGAGGGAGGGAGGGGAGGGATTTCGGTTTTTGGAGGGAGGGGACGGAAGGAATTGGGAGGGTGTCATTTGGAGGGAGCTAGCGTGGATATGGGGTTTTGACCTTTTTCAACATAGGCTACCCTGGACCGACGTCAAGTGCAAATAAGCTCGCCTAAATGAGGACGAGGCCACCAGCACGAAATTTAGTTCTTTCAGTGACAAGTTTGTACTTCTCACCCAAAATTGTCTTTCGGTGACAAAAATTTTTTGTCACTGTATCTCCTCTTTATTTGGCACCTTGGTTAAAGCCTTTCTGTGACAAGCAAAAGAATTTTTTGTCACTTTCATGTGCGTTCTGTGTCAACATTGATTTTTTGTCACCAAAGGGTGTCACCAATAGTGTTTTTTGTTGTAGTGTTGCTTTGAAGCAATGGAGGTAGTATCTATATGGAGAGACTTTTAAAGTCCATTGTGATCACAGAAGCCTTCAATATTTGTTTACTCAGAAGGATATAAATCTGAGGCAACGCCGTTGGTTGGAGCTGGTCAAAGATTATGATTTTCCATTCACCTATGTACCTGTAAAATATAATGTAGTAGCTGATGCTTTGAGTCTTAAATCTGCTAACTTGACATCGCTGGTGGGTATATTACATTTGATTGAAGAGTTTAGAGAATTGGATGTGTCCATTGAAATGGTGGACAATAGAATTATGGTTGCAACAATGTTAGTATTTGAACCGATTCTTATCAAACAGATCAAGGAAAGACAATTTGAAGATCCTGAATTGGTGAAAATCAGGGATAACATTGTAACTAGACCTAGATTTTGTGTTGGTTGAAGGAGTTCTCTATTTCAGAGACAGATTGTGTATATCAGCACAAGAAGATTTAAAGCAGCAGTGATGTTTAAAGCTCATCACACTCGAAATTCTATCCATCTAGGAAGTATAAAAATGTATAGAAATCTAAAGGACAAGTTTTGGTGGAATAATATATATGAAGTTGGAGATAGCAGGTTACGTATCTTCGTGCTTGACCTGTCAGCGTGTGAAGTTTGAACACAGAAAACCGCTTGGATTGCTTCATCTTTTACATATTCCTAGCTGGAAGTGGGAACACTTGACTCTGGACTTTGTATCTGGTTTATCAATGACCAGGAGAGAACATGACACTGTATGGGTGATTGTGGATCGTCTTAAGAACTCTGCATATTTTCTTCCATTCAGAAAAGCTATGGGATTCAATGAAATGTCCAAGTTGTTTGTGAGGGAGGTGACTAAATTGCATGGAACACCGGTTTCGATTGTGTCAAATCGAGATAGTCGGTTTGTTTCCACATTTTGGCAGTCATTCCAGAATTCAATGGGTACTAAACTTCGACTTAGTACTGCATATCATCCACAGACAGATGGACAATCTGAACGAACGATTCAGACATTGGAGGATTTGCTTCGTGCTAGTGTTATGGATTTTGGTAGTGATTGGGATGAGCATATCGCGTTGTGTGAAGTTGCATACAACAACACTTATCACTTAAGCATTGAAATGACACCGTTTGAAGCATTGTATGGTTGTAGATGTAGGACTCCAGTTAGCTAGGAAGAAATTGAAACAAGAAGTTTTCATGGTCCTACTATTATTGTAGAAACAGCTGAAAGAGTGCAGAAAGTGCAAGACAGATTGAGAGTAGCCCGATCAAAGCAGAAGAGTTATGCTGGTAATCGTCGGCGTGATTTAGAGTTTGCCATAGGTGATTGGGTATTTTTGAAAACTTCTCCAAGGAAAGGTACTATCCGATTTGGGTAGAAAGAAAACTTTCACCAAGATATATCGGACCTTTCATGATAAAGAACAGAATTGGAGACCTGGCTTATCTTCTAGATCTTCCATCGCAACTCTTTGGTATCCTATAATGTATTTCATGTATCGATGTTTCAGAAGTATGTAGCAGATTCTACTCATATCATCAACTATGATGAGATTCAAGTTCAACCGAACACCACATATGTTGAGAAGCCAATTCAAATTATTGATATTAAGGAGCAACGTTCTTAATACAAGGACGATCAAATGGGTTCAAGTTCCTTTGGACACATCATGAACCCAATGAAGCTACATAGGAATTGGAAGAACAAATGGCTCGAAAATATCCAAAGTTATTTGTTCATGTAAGTTTTGCTTATTATGCTTATTTTTATTTATGTTTCATTCGGAGGACCGAATGATTCTAAAAGTTTGGGAGAATGTCACACCCTATTCCAAATTAATCAAGACTAACTTTAGTTAATCGAGATTTAATGTGATTTAAGCATGATTGATCAATTTAATGGTGTTTAGTGACTAGAATGAATCAAATTAGTCGCAAATAGGTGAATTAAGTACAATGAAATGAATTTGGAAAAGATTGAATTAATTGAATTGAATTTAGACTCAAATTGGTGAAACTAGAGACTTTTCCGTAAATAAGGGTTTTAGCATATTTTGTCAAACGTGGTGAAAATTTATGTCAACATGTGTATCTTGATGAGTACAACAATTTTCATAATACACACATTTTCATTTGACTTGAAATGAGCCAAGTGAGCTTTGATTGGACTTGGACTTGAAATAGGTAAATTGTAGGGGGTTAAGTTGTAATATTTCATTGTATAAGGTTCTAAACGAACCCAGAATTCAGTCATTCGGTGGTTCATTCCAGCAACAGTGAGAAAGAGAGAGGATAGCTTAGGCTCTTTCTTCTTCATTTCTTCTCTACCAAATGCTTGAAAAAGGATTGTTACAAGTGATTTTGAAAGGGAAATTTTGAGATTCATCTTCTCCATCATCTTCTTCAAGTTCTTTGGAGATTGAGTTAGGAGAAAAGCTGTGATTTTCTTTTGTAAGCTGCAAGTAAGTAGATTTAAGTTCTTTGTAGAATTTTCAAGGTTATTCAGTGGTTAGAGTTGTTGTTTAACACAATCAACTCAAGAGATTTTATTTTGGGATTGTTTTTTATATTAACGTGTTGAATTGAGGAAGAATTAGTCTCAAATTGAGCTCAAGAAAGAGGTGTTTTTGAGTTTAACTCAACTAAAGGCAAGTATAAACATGTTATTGAGATTATGTGCTATTTGGAGAGTGATTCTTGTTGTTATCTTTGTATAAATATAAGTTTCAGTTTTGGTTTCTTTGTAGTTGATTTGGTTTGATTTACGGATCAATTAAATGGTATTAGAATGGATTGAATGATGAATAGAAGGGTTATTTATATTAGAAATGATGTTTGAGGAAGGGAACTGGAGGTTCCAAACTTATATTGCAGGTTATGATTGATTGGGTTCCAGAACATAATTCGTTTCAAAATTATGAAGAAGTTCTGGAGTAGTTCGGTTAACCGACAGGTGACTGAACTGCTGACCGATAGTGTAAATAGGAAGAAAATCTCGCCTCTGATTTGTGAACCGAGAGGTGACTGAACTAAGGTTCAGTTAACTAACCAGCAAGGTCTGGTCGACCGAGTAAACTTGAATTTTAAGGAAAATTGGAGGTCTTTGGAATGTGAACCGAGAGTGACCGAGGAGTTAACCGACGAAGTGACCAAAATCAGCTTCTGGAAAGCTAGCCGTAGGTAGTCGAGTAGTGTTCGGCTAGCCGACTTCTAGAGTTCGGTCGACCGACAGGTGACCGAACAATTAACCGAAACTTGATAAACTTTCATGTTTAATCTTAACTATATAGAAAAAGAGCCTATTGATTTAATTAAGGTGGTTAATACTGTTTTACCTCCATGGAGTTAACTTAAGGGGACTTTAATGTACAAAATTCACATAAATTGTGATGTCCATCGAGAATAACACGTACATTAAACAACTGAGGATTATACCTAAATGGGTGGTATTATTTAATTGGATTTGTACATTGAATGGTATCTGAAATGGATCATATCTTGAATTGAATTCTAAAAGAGTTGTTTATTGAATTGTATCCGTTAATTTGTAATTAAACGGAATTAATGTGTTGAATTGTATTATTTCTTGAGTCTGAGCACTACATGATGATTTCTATAAGCTCATTGGATCTGTTACTGCTGTAGCAGATTATTTGGGAGTGCTTCGCAGCTCCGTGGTGATGGCAGTAGTCCCTGGCCCGGATAGTGATAAATCCCACAATATATGAATACTTCCGTATGGAAGATGAAAATCTTTCATTTTTAGGAAGATGTGATTTGATTGAAAATGCTATTGTAGTTTTCCAAATTTGAATAAAGACTCTCATTGATTATGAATTAAATTGTAATTGTATTGGTCTAATGTTGAATTAGACAAATTAAATGTGTAATTAGTATATTCAATAATGTATCTGTTTATACATTGCTGAATTGTCAAATTTATAGTATTATTGATGGCATTACAAACGAAGCTGCCTATGCCGGTTGATCGGACCCCAAGTACAGGGTGCGATTGTAGTAATAAAACTAGTAAGACCAGGTCGATCCACAGGGAGTAATGTAAATTAAGATTCCTTCTCAACTTGTACCTGCCCTAAATTAAAATTCTAAATCTAGCCTAACAAACTAGAAAATTACAACCATCATTCCTACTTTCCAAAAATTAAATTAATTACAATCCAATGAAAAGAGAACTTCCTAAATCTAAAAATCCTAAACTAAAGAAAACTAAAATTGCTACAAAAGAACACACAAGTTAGAACATCAAAAATAAAAAGTACCAAAAATAAAACTAAGAAATTAAAATAGAAACAAAAGAAACCTAAGTTTGAAAATTAGTAATGCAATGTATGCCATGAGATGTTGAAATTTCTAAGTCTAGAAAACTAAGTATGCAGGGCTATTTTTATGCATGGTTTTTCCTAATCTAATGCCACCTAAAACTGAGTTTAATGATTGGGTTTTGAACAACCATGATGCATGAATCAAATAAAAAAAACGGAAGTGGAAAATGATTTAAAACGAAGGAGATATGAGTGTATGAACATGACTAAAAAAAAACTGTGCATAAATTTTGCACACAGGTGGGTCCTACCAACCATGTTTGAGCCATTGGTTCACCGTCTTTCCAAAACTATGTTTTCTTGAAATTTGGGGGTTGAAAATACACTGATCAAACTTTAATTTCCCCAAGTTTCATTGAAAAATAATGTGTTTTGATCAGGTTTCTAATTGCAAACTTTTTACACAAAATCTATCTTGAAATTCCTGCAACAATGTGCTGAATTATACACTTTATATTTGGAATCCGAATTTCCAAAAATTATTTTACCAAAATTATTGACTCAAATCTCTGATTTTTCTTGCTTATTCAATTTAAAACTCCAATTCCAGCAACTTAAACATTTCTAAACTCCACCAATATGAATATGCATGCAATGCTAACTAGCTAGTTCCAACCATAAACTATGCACAAAATAAACATAAAATTGAATTGATCATAAAAATAAAGACAATAAACAAAAATTAAAGAATTTAAATGTGTGGTGAAAACAAGAAAAGTAAATGTGTGGTTTTAACAATAATTTAAATGTGTGGAAGAACATAAATTTAAATGTGTGGAAGTGTATTCTCCTCTTTCAAAATTCTTTTCTAAACGGGGTCATAATTTGAATCATGCTCTTAGGGCTTTTGGGTCGTCAATCCAAATACCAACAAGAAAAGAAACAAAAAACAAGCACCAATCACCCAAGGACAAGAAAGAAAAAATTGAAAGAGTAAGAAACAATTTTACTAATATGCAAAGTCTTACATACGATAAAAAAATAAACAATGACGATTACATACTAGGATGAAAAGCCTCTTCTAGATGAAAAACCCAAGGGGGTGGTGTGATTTCTGGCCAAATCTCCTTGAGGACTTCAATGAAGAGAAAGAGAGAGGAAGAAGATGGAGTGTAGTAGTAATTCTAGAGAGAGTTGGTCTATCTTCCCATGAGAGGAGATGGATGCTTATGCCTTCAATTTATAGATTTTTTCTCTCTTTCTTTCCTTCTTTGTTCCAAGTTTGTAACATGCAATCTTCTTTACTGGGAAGTCCCTTCCTTGGCCAACAATTCTTCAAAGAAATAACAAGGTGAGTGAGAGATTTTTGGTGCTTTCCATGTACAAAAATTGCAATCCCGAGTAGAAATTATAGTACTAAATTCCAGAGGCCATATCTTCCTCGTTTTAGCTCCGATTTACACAATCTTAGGTTATAAAGATATCTAATCGAAAAGAGCTTTCCAACGGTATCTGGATTGCACAAATCTGACGGCTGAATTAAGAGTTATGACCATTTTAATCTTGCTATCCCTGAAAAATCCGAAAATAATTGTGCACATATGGAATGTTAATTGTGCAATGGGGTGTGTAGGACCCATGTTGGCATGCAGAGGGATCTTGGGATCTTTCTTTGTTTCTTGATTCCTCTTCCATCTTTGATTTGCTTCCAAATTTCTTTGATTGACTAGTCAACTCTTTTAGCACACTTTCCTTTTTTGAATTTCTTTCTTGATTTTTGAGTTTTCAAACTTAGTAAGAATTAGATCTTACCAAATCTGAAGTTTCCTTTTTTGATCTTGAAATCACAAATTTAGCTTTTCATTGTTGACTTTTCAAACTCTCCAAAAATACTAAGATATGTGGTCCACCATAAAAGATGTCATACCCTTGATTTCTCTCAAATTTTATCAATGTGGGTCGACCCATTCTTGATTTCTCCTACACAAATTAAAATAAATAAATTCAAGAATAATTCTATGTAAGAA
Organism: Camphora micrantha; assembly: GCA_003546025.1. Classification (NCBI taxonomy): domain Eukaryota; kingdom Viridiplantae; phylum Streptophyta; class Magnoliopsida; order Laurales; family Lauraceae; genus Camphora; species Camphora micrantha. Next base: position 25,030,510 of record QPKB01000009.1, read on the forward strand.
ATTTAAATGGACGATGCATGGGACCCTACTTGATGCACCCATAACAACCGACTTTCCAAAAATAAATCTCCAAAAATGGCAGGTTCCATGAATTTATGCAAAAGTGTGATTTTTGAGTAAATTATGCATGAATGCACTACAATGGACCCTAAATGCATAAAAACATGATTTGACACTAAATAAAGCTCTTTAATATCAATGAGCTCTTAAAACAGTCCAAAATGTGTATGAAAATGTGCGCTTTTCAGGACTCATCACCGGTCCTTCATAGGGCACAACGCTAGTAGAGACGACCGATTCGGTTCCTCCAAGAGGACTAGTTGAGTGGAAATGAACCAATATCATATGATTATGATATTGAAACGAAAATTGAAAGGAAAACTTTAAGTTGGAATTGGTTGAAAACATTTCACACTTTTATTCCTTGCATTGTTTTTAAATGTGTAAGTGAAATATGGTAGTTCATAGTGTAAATGAATTTTGTTTTATACATGAGCAATGTATATTTGTTTATATTCTTCATAATGTGTAATTGACATCCCTTGTGAATTTTATATGATTGAAATTCATGGGAGTAAGTATGCGACGCGAATCGGGGTTTACTCGGATTAATCAGAATCTCAGGCTTGGGTCATATCACTTTCCCCTGTTCCTGGTCATGCCTCTCCTTCCTCTGCCAGCTGTCCCAGTCTTCTTTGAATCAATCCCTCCTTCCGGGTTGGGCTGGTCTGGCAGGTTGGGCTGATCTTGATCCGAACTGTAACGCCCCAATTCCGGATACAGAGAAAATCATCAAGATACCAGAAGTTGGCGCTCTACTTCTCGAAAAATCCGAGAACTTCCAAGATCGTAGGTCCGCAATGAGGTACAATTTAAAACTTTTTAAACGATATAAGATCAACGGTTAATAATGCGGAAGCATGTGAATATAACGGAAGCAATGATAAGGTATCATATATCTAAGTCAAATATAGTAGGGCTGAAATCTAGCCTAAAGTATTAAAGTTGTAAAGATCAAAGGTTTATTACAGATTACAACAGCTACCTTGCTCACTACAAGAATCACTCAAAATCCCAAAATAACATCAGAACTCTCACACCCCAGGTGTCGGCTCTCCAACCTTCAGCTCGACTTCTTGGTCCGCTGGTCCCCATCTTTAGCGTCTTGCTACGGGTGCCTCGTTTAGCGTGAATGCACCGTCCTCATAGTCGGGGTCGAAACCTAAGCACCAAGAATGGATTAGATCTAAAGATCTGACAAGTCGCAGTATACAAGTAACATAGGATATATGTATCAAAAGAGTAAAGACAATAATATAGTTAAAGAGAATATCAAGATACAGATTCTAGGCAGTTAAGCAAGATAAGCATTTAGAATCAAGATAAGCATAATATCTAATATAACACAATATGGCACATTCACACGAGTTGGATACCGCGGGATATTATGCAGTGGCCCTCCCATACTGAACACAGTCGCGGCGAGGAGTCTCACCAATGCTGGGGAATGACGAGCCTCGCAAATCACACTCATAAGTCTCACTACACTCATCACTCGGGGAGATTAGACCCGGTGTCACACCGTCTGTCTAAAACATAGCTCATCATGATAGCTCACTCAACACTCATATATAGCTCCTACCAGTGATGATCAGTCCAGAGGCTGAGATTAGAACAACTGAGTGAATGTTTATGCCGATTCAAGGAAACAATGAAGGTCTGTGTCTGTCTAGCTTTGCCTTGTGTGAACAAGGTCCTAACAAAGTCTCTAAGAGGTCCAAGTATCAATTCAGTCCATGGATCACAATCCAGGTCCAAGCCCACTCGTTGGATTGATACTAAGGCCCATCAAATGCATGGCCTGGTCTAAGACAGTCCAAACGAGGTAATAAGTCAATTTTCAATGATAAACAATTCATTCTTATCCACAATGAGTTACAAGTCCAATATGATTCACCTCTCCAATATAGGGTATCACATGTCCATACATAGGCCATAAAAGGGCCCGCTTAGCCACAGACACGGGTCAGTGTTCACCCAATTACATCATCGGGTCACCTCTAAGTAGTCCTAGGTTTAGGTCATCCATTTTCCATTTAATTAACAGTTATAAACTATAGTAAGGACATAAGAGTGACAGTAATGTGATAAGTGGAGTAAGAACTCCAAGTACTAGAATCAATGGGAAATAACAATAATCCAACCTAGGTAATGGACCACATTCAGGTCCAGATTCATCTTAGGTAATTTGATCTCTAAATGGAGTCTTTGATGCCAATGGATAATGTGTTTGGTGCTCCAGAAGTTACGGGCATCATAGACAATGTTTAAGGATCGAAGAATAAACAATCGAGACCTTACTTGGTGGTCCCCACGAGTCAAGGTTGAGCCACACCATTGACTCGGACTTGGTACATCAATAGAAGTCCATTTTGATGATCAATGAGCCCCACAAATGATCACAACCTCGAAAATAGATTAAACTCAGAAATGTCTACCTACAGTGTGGCAGGTCGACCTGTCCAGGGTCGGGTTGACCTGTTATACTGCATATTAGGAACTGAAACCTGACTTGCACTCTGAGATTTGCAATGTATCCGGTTGATCGGGTGGCCAGCCGGTCGACCCGATACACATGTTTACCTGGGTCAGACTAGGTACAGGTCATATTTCAAGACCTGTGATTTTTAGTGTCCCCGGTCGACCTGGCACAGGGGCGGGTCGACCGCACACACTGATTTCTGAGTCTATTAGAAATCCCCAGCCCTGAGTTAATCCCCTGCAGATCCTGTATCTTCGGTCAACCGAGAACAGGGTCCGGTCGACCGAGTACTCAGGACTGAAAGTTCTGCGAGAAAAAACTAGGACTTGGATTTTTCCCAAAATACAGTGTCATCGGTCGACCTCCCTGCAGGTCGGTCGACTGAGTACATACACCTGTTACAATTTCCAGAATTCTGGAATTTCTTCTCTTCTGCCCAATTTCCCATCAAAATACATCAAAACCATCTCCAATCCCTACTATCCATCACTGAAACATAAAGGACAGTAAAACACTTCAATCCACAAACATCCATCATCAAACGGACCATTGATCGTCCAAATGAGAGAACTCATCCATTAATGGCCATAAATCCATGAAACTAAGCTCAAATGGTAGATCTAACATAACTACAATAATTGAATTGAAATTACAGAATCAAGAGAAGGAAAACATGCATTCTATGTTAAATAGGTATATTGCACTTGCCTTCAATCCAATTGCAAGAAGGTAGACAAAGAGAAGAGAGATCCAAGCTATAAAAATAGAAATCCAGCAACAAAGGTCTTCCAATACACAAACCAGCCCCAAAACTCAGATCTAGAGAGATCTCTAACTCCTACACCCACATCCACAAGAGAATTGCTATAAGGAAGAAGATCTAGAGAGAGAAATGAAGAAATCTAAGGGAATTCAAATAGATGGAGATAAAGACCTTGATTAGAAGGAAGAGAAGAAATATAGAAGATGAGAGAGCTCCTTAGAAGAGATTATAGCTGAGATTTGTAGTAGATTGCCTTCTTCTTCTTCTTGTTAGGGTTCTAGATCTAGGGTTGTAGAGAGAGAGAGAGAGAGATGGAAGAAGAGATGGAAGAATTGGGGGGGGGGAATTGAGATAGAATTGGGGGGAAATGAGAGAGGGAACTGTAGCTAGAGTATGAGATGGGATGTGTGTAGTATATAGAGGTTGGGTTTTGGGCTAGGTACACGAATACCCATTTAGTTAACATGAGATTAGGGTTAGAGTCATGGGTAGTTTGGTCTTTAGGTGAGATTCTAGAAGTTTCTCAAGTGGAGACCCCCTTATATAGTAAATTCTAATTACTAGTTAGGGCCTCTAACCAACTAACTCACTCAAAATTATAAAAAAACACCCTATAGTCCCTATAAATTAGAACAAAGGCCTAATTAGAAAAATATATATCTACCATTACTAACCCCTATTAATTAGTATAATCAAATATTATAGGCTATAAATTAGTATTCAAATTCAAAAGTAAGAGTCCACAAGGGGTGAGGCCTCACACGAACCGAGCGCAAGACGTTTCGAAATCCCCCCCCCCACAGTTCCAGTCCTGTAAATATTGATGTAAATATGTACTGGCTAGTAGGGCCTGTTTCTGCTCTTGGGGCTCTTTTGTTTGTCGTTGATTTTCAACAACCAAAAAAATAAGAATAAAAATAAGAAGACATGATACAAAAGAATTTCATTTTCTTCCTTCCGAAAACAATGGAGGATCAGAATAACCCTACACATTGCCGGTTTCTTCACACAAGTAAATCTCACACAAAGAGAGTAATGGACCAAAGATCCCATCTCTTCTCTGTACATAGAAAAATAATAAATACACATCCTCTATGAAAACCAAAAGCAATTCATTACAGCCACAACCACCAAAAAAGGGCGTCAAGACTCGAATGTATAAATACAAGCAGGAGAAATATAGCAGTAAAATAGAGGGTCTCTCCAAAAGCTGTCTCTATTATTCTCTTTCCGAAGGATTTCTCCAGAAACCATTACCGTTACTGTAGAACTTGCTCCACATCTCCTTCTCCATCTCATACACTTCCATGGCGGGTGACTTTTCCGGCCACATGCCGGCTGAAACAGTGCGCACCTCAAGATCGTCTTCGTCTAAGCGCTTTGGCTGTAACAGGCCGATTCTCCGGTTATAGCGCTTTTTCTTGAGCGCTTTCCGGCAGAGTCCCGCCGGGAGCTTGACCACAGTGACGACAAGAATGTCCACGATCACACACGGGCAGCAGCATCCAACCGCCACAAACTCGGCCGCGGTGCCTCCTGCCACCTCGGCCAGGCGTGAGCTCCCCGTTGGGGTCTCGCGTGATAGGTGCTGTTGCTCCTGCAATGGTGGAGTAGGAGGAGGGAGCGGGGCAATCCTTCTGGCCATGTCTGCCTCTGTAGAAGTTGATCAAATTGAATTGGATTAAAAACACGAGACTTCAATAAAAGCGGACAATATCACGTGCATCGGACACTTACCTTGGGTGGTCAGATGGATGAAAAAATAAATTAAAAAAAAGCTACTTTAACAAATGTGATCATGAGTGGCAAAAATCTCACTGTTAATTGATTTGGTTAACCAAGTGGATGACAATAATTGAATAATGCACCTTGGAGCTTTCCTTTTCCTTTGATTATGATTTGCGCCTGTTTCAAACACCAATACTATATATGAATGAACAAACCATCTTTCTTATGTTTGCATGGAACTAAGTTTCTATGAATCTATGGTACAATAGGTTTTCCAATGAAGGAAGAATATAAGTTTGAGACGTATTTAGGATCTTAAATTCATCTTCATTTTGTTTTCAATTTTCTTCACTTTGTTCGAATCACATCTCCTAAAATTCCTAATACTCCAATCAATGCAGACAATAAGCTTTAAAGAGAAGAGAAAACCTTTCAACAACAACAACAACAAAAAAAGCTCTAAAGAAAGAGAAATCAAACCTTATATATAGTGTGGACACTATGTTTCAGACAGGCGTGCGTGGTTCGGAGAGTTGTAGCTACAGATTTGCTTTTGGTTTGATTAAAGAGAGGATGATAAAGGAGAGGAGAAAGAAGTAGATCCTAAACCTCCCTTGCTTGCTTATGGGAGGCTTGAATCAACCTTATTGAATTACAAAAGAAACTGAGGGCTTTGCTACCCATATATCTACAAGAACAATAGGTGCCTCCGAATCCATCGTTGGGACTGTTTGGTTTTGACGTTTTCTTGCATTTGCTTTTGTGGGATTGTGGATGAGAAAAGACCAACAAAATGCGAAAAATGAAAGGAACCCTTGAAAGGAGGAAGATATATTAGCAAGCAGTTAGTGAATTGTCTTTAGGATTTGAACATCTATTAACATTTTCTACATTGGGTCAAATTCTGTTTAGTATTTTATTATGATCCACTCCTGCCTCGCCCTGGCCTAACTTGGATCATGCCAATAAATTCCCAAATCCACTCCAGTTCACTTCCACCCTGCACTGTACTTGACCTGACTTACAACAGTTTTATAATTTGCAAATACTAAACTCTCCTTCTGATAAGTAGGTCAGGTTAAATACTCCAAAGTTTTTATTTTAAAACATTATAATTAAAATATACATTTAGATGTATTAAGAGGATTTGCACTAGGGATCTAAATGGGCCCTTGATTCTTCGATTACCCGGAGGTTCCAACCCGTTAAAAATTGGGTCAAGGTCCTTATTTAGGCTCCGATAAGTAAATGAGTCTGGATCCGGTTTCACCTTGGTTCGAACTCGTGGACCTGACATATTACCTTAATTTTAAAAAATATCTCCTAAAAATCAAGCTTTTTTTAAATATTATTCTCTACTTAGATCTGGACCTGGATCCAAACATGTCTCATATATGGTTCTGGTTCTGATTCCAGAGCCAAGAAATAGGTTCCGAAACAGTTCCAGTTCCGGGTCCGGATCCGGTTCCACCTTCTCCTTAGTAGTTCTGGTTCCGGACCCGGACCGGGACCGACCCATTTACAACCCTAATCTGAACTCATAACTCTTCACTTCTATAATATTTTTAAGATGTCCTATTTCCATTTTACCACAAAAATTGTTATGTTAAAACTCACTTAAAAGAAACCATCCAGAGTAGTTATAAACAATGTGAGGTGTTGCAGACAAAACTCGAACCAGTCCTGCATTCAAATTGTGTCATAATTTGAAAGTCAAATTGGCAAGAATAAGTAAAAAATTTGATTGCAAGATACTTTGATTTAATATATTATAATAGAGAAGTAAATTATATGCATTTAAATAAATGCATACAATTTGAGCTTACAACCATTCACTTGATCTTTAAGTCTTTAAAATAATCTATATTTACTACTAGATCAAAGCCTTATAGGGCGTTTACATATGACGACGGTAATAAAATAAGATAGTTTTTTTTTGGTAGAAATAAAATAAATTAAGATAGTTAAGATCATGCAGTGGAATTGTTTGGTGTTTTTCTTTAGCAGTTTTACAAAATAAATGACAACATGTATAATTATAGATTAAGAGAGTTTTACTAAAGATATTCCATTTATCTTAGACAACCTCAAAAAGGCACCTATATCTTATATCTTTAATAAAGTCCTCCTAGTCAAAGAAATAAAGAACTGTTTGCTTTTATGGACAAATGTGAAAAATAACTATTATTTTTAACTAAAAAAAAACCTTTTATGGTGATTAGGTTATTTTCCATTTTAATTTTTTTTTGAACAAAATTATTGAAAAATCCACCTTAGTTGTCCTGTGTACCAAAAAAGGCCCTCTGTAATTAGTAAAGGCTTGACCCTATCTATGGAGGAGAAACAAGAGTGGGAGGCGATTTTGGGCATGCCTGATGCATTCAGCCCATTCCAAATCTCAATTGGTGGTGTCTAGGTACATTCAAACTCTGCATGCTTCAAAAAGTTATTTGTTACGTTTATTGAACGGGTATTTCTAAACTTTTTCTTTTCTTGTTTTTGTTTTTTTGCTATCAGAGGGTTCCCAATCGTTTGGGTTGGACTAATCCCCCTCCGGGTCCAGAGAGAAGTCGGGTAAACTCCCCTGCAATTTCGAATATACAACCTCTGCATGCAAACCGTGCATCTTAGGCCAACTGAGCTACCCCTTAGTTTAAGTATTCCTAAACTAGTGAAAGAGGCTCATGTAGTATTAAACTAGCGAAAGAGGCCCGTCTAACTTTTAAAATTTAAATAGAAATAATTAAATGAATTATAAAAAAATAAAAATAAGGTACACAAATCAATAGTAATTTCTTTGAATAATAATCGCTTCTGTTTTTATTAATATAATTTTTGCATAGTAAATAGTAATAGAGGACCTGGAGGACTTGGTCAGATTGTTTGTAAGTCAAGAAAAAAGTAAGAGCTGCACTTTCAAAGATACAATGTTGGGAGCCAATTTACATTAAATCTGATTAAGATATTTAGTACTTTTAATTAACACTTAAAGAAATTAATGTTATAGAAATCATGATTTTCCACTAACCATTTAAATAAAGCACAAACCATTTAATAAGCGTGTAAAACCTTTTACTGGTACTTGGACTCGTATAAATGTTATGAAGGAAGTTAAATTGAGAAATAACACTCCAACTATACCTAACTCGATCTCCTTTGTTGACGATTTTGTTATTCTTTTGTGAAAACCATACATCTTGATGATTTGCATTGATGGTAATTAGTCTAGCAATATAAAAAAAAAAAAAGAAAAAGAAAAAGGGAAAAGATTAGATGTGCCTAACAATGATGTGGCATCGGATAGAAAGCCATTCTAGGAGATGCAAAAATGAGAAGAGTTTAATTAGCGAAGGAGATTTTGTGGAAATTTCACACCTAAACAACACATTGTCAAAGGCTTAACTGGAAGGCACAATTAAAACCGGAAGAAAAACAAACATGAGCAAGGCGAGAATGCCATAATCTCATATCAGTATAACTTGGCTGGAAGAAAATCACAACATCACAAATATTTAACAAAATGGACAAAGTAATCTGAATTTAGCGAACCTTAAACATTTTACAAAACTATCATAAACAATTCACAAAGCTATATAGATGGCAAACTTTTTTGGGGTAATAGCAAAGAGCTCAAAAACATGTTTTACAGTTGAGGTTTGTTGAGGTAAACATCCACCCTTGCTCTCACTATAAAATTATTGTTGTGCGTTTTGGGGTAATAGCAAAGAGCTCAAAAACATGTTTTACAGTTGAGGTTTGTTGAGGTCAACATCCACCCTTGCTCTCACCATAAAATTATTGTAGTGCCGTTTCCCATCACCAATTGATTTTGGGATAAGTGGTAACTCAATGGGGGTGTAAGATCCTAAAAGCTTGTAATGGACGTTAAAAGAAGCTGACAAGCTTTCTTTTTTCTAGCAAAACAATTTTGTAAAATCTATATATATCTCCAGCGGGAAAGTTAAAAGGAGCAAAAAGACTCAAATGGAGTAGAGATGGAAAAAGGCTATTACCATTATCAAATTTCGTGTTTACATGATCGGCCTTTTGCACTTGGAGAAACAGGTCCAGGTCCTCTTGGTGATTTTCCAATGCAATAACTTCCGGCAAAGAAAAAATCCTTACCAATTTCTTAATGCAAAAGAAATAATATAAGGATCAATGCATAGAAAAAAAAAAATGAAAAATTCAGAAAAAATTATATCTCTTGATCCAAAGGCGAAAAGAAAAAAAAATCATTCTTTCTATTTCAATAACGGATTAAATGCGAGATATGAAATAATACTTGAAGATTTGTAGAATTGCTCGATCTCTCTTGTGTATAGCAGACTTGCCATTGAGAGACTTCAATAATAATATACAAAAGTGAGAGAAAACAGGTACGATCATAAATCAAACTTAGATAGGAATTGTAAGTGCAAAAAACGTCGCTCACAAAATTAGGGGGTGCCTTATAGGACTTAGCCAAATGGCTGTAGAAAGCTAGGTGGTGGAAGATCTCTTTGGGAAAGATAGCTTGCCGGAGAACCTGAAAAGGGCAGAAGAAATCCGGTCAGAGGACCCTGGCTGTGGCAGCGTAGGGCTCTTCGATGCCTAAGTTAGTGCAGGGCCTGAACTTAGGGTGGAGAATGAGAGAGGCAGAGTTTAGAGCGTATCTGTGTCTGCAACTCGATCAGTCCGTCTGTAATGGAGGTTGCTCCTTGTATTTGTAGGGGAGAAGGGTTGACTCTTGATATTTGATGGTGGGCCCCACGACCTGACAGCTAAGGTCTCATCAGCCCACAACGCATTAAATGTCAGTCACGTGGGTCTGCTCCTGTCTTGATTTATTGGTAGCAAAAGTCCTGTCGGAAGCCACGTGTCTGAAGAGGGGACATGGCTGTCAGTGCCTGTCTCGGTTGGCAGTCCTCACAGCTGTAGTCGGAATGCATGTTGGCTCCTCACAGCTGGAGCCGGAATGCATATTGGGGGGCTGAAGCGCATGGCCGAAGTCAACCTGAGCTGGATCGAGGTCACAGCACTAGTCTCGGCTAGCGTGCTAGCCGAGACCCCGAGACGCTATTAGCGCGTAGCCGAGGTGAAGGTGATGAGACGGGCGCCCAGCTGATGTGCCGGGATGGTGCTTCCCCGAGCTGAGACCAATACAGGCTGCAGGTCGTGGGTGGAAAGCCTGGCCGAGCTTGATACTGGTCTCGGCTTGGCGCCTTAATACTTAAGCCGAGATGCACGTAGCCGGGATGTGGCATGCATGTAGCCGAAATGCGCATAGCCGAGATCATTGAGGATTAAGGGGTGCCCTAATCCTAGTCTTAAAATTTGCCCCCACACAATTGCCCCCTAGCTCTTGATCTTCTTAGAGTTCACCAACTCTTGGAGGTCAGGAGCCAAGTTTCATGGAGCTGGTACTGTTTACCGGAGCTGGAACGACCATGTCATTTGGAGATGTCTCCTTTGCCACTGTCGTCGAAGTGGGCTTTGACGAGACCGAGGTTGCCGAGCTGGAGCTAGCACGATCATAGTGGGCTCACTGAGCTCTGCAACTAGGCGAGAACTGAGGCTGCCATGACTGAAGCGGGTGCTGCCACCGAGGCCATAATTGTCGCTGGCACGGTTGAAGGTATCCGAGCGAAGGCTGGTGTCGTCGCCGAGGCCTGCCAGGGCTGGGATCAAGGCTGGCCGAACTCGACTGTAGGCCGAGCTGAAAACACTTGGTTAAGATAGAAGGTTGACATACAATGTGTTGGCCGAGCTGACTTCATGCCTGGGTGCTGAAGAGCGACCCACAGGCAATCTCTTCACTTGCCGAGATGGCTTCATGCCTGGGTGCTGAGGAGCGACCCGCAGGCAATCTCTTCACTTGCCGAGATGGCTTCATGCCTGGGTGCTGAGGAGCGATCCGCAGGCAATCTCTCCAGTTGCCGAGATGGCTTCATGCCTGGGTGCTGAGGAGCGACCCGCAGGCAATCTTTTTAGTTGCTGTGTAGCCGAACTGGGATGATGTCTGGTCTTGTCACCAACTCTGAATGGCAGCAAGTCATGAAACCTAGTTGGGTTCACCGAGATCTGCAACGAATGTCTTGATCGTTCAAGGGCTTTTCTTCATGGCTTGGCAAGAATTGAAGCTGTTGTGATAGAAGCTGTCTGAGCCGAGGCCGGTGCTGACATCGAAACCAGTGCCTTCGAGTTGGGTCTAATGATGTAGCCGAGCTGGTGCTACCGGGTTCCACAACAAGGTGCTTGCCGAGCTTAAGAACTTGGCGAGATTTGGAGGCAGCAACAAAGAAGGAAGCTGCTTTACACGAGCTCGGTAGGCTGCCATCCTTTCACACTGAGCTCGGTAGCTTCTGGTCACCAACTGAGCTATTGAAGACCCATACTTCAGGATTTCGGTAACTTCATTGCGATGCTCACTGCCCCCAGTTTGGCGGCCCTCTGGCTTACTGCCATTTTGATTAATCTTTTGGGCGCTGTTGAGCTCAGGTCTCATCTACTGAGGCAATTTCATCTGGGGCCGAAATGGCTTCATGCCTGGGTGGTGAGGACCAACCCCGAGGCAATCTCATCATTGGCCTGCTCGAGCCATGATTAAAGCTGTCCGAGCTGGGGCAGGTGTTGACACCGAGACCATAGTCGTAGCTGTGTGATCGAAGGCATCCGAGCGGAGGCTCAGTGGCCCGCAGGCTTCATGCCAAGGTGCAGAGGAGCGACCCTCAAGGCAATCTCATTGGCCTGTAGGCTTCATGCCGAGGTGCAGAGGAACGACCCTCAAGGCAATCTCAGTGGCCCGTAGGCTTCATGCCGAGGTGGTGCGTGGACTGACCGTCAGGCAATCTCATTTCTAACCTGCTCGAGCCGTGATCAAGGCTGCCCGAGCTGAGGCTGGTGATGACACCGAGCTCACAGTTGTAGCACGTGATCGAAGTAGGGATCAAGGCTGGCCGAGCTGAGGCTGGTGATGTAACCGAAGCCTCAGCCGAGCTGCATGATCGAGGGCACTCGGGCGAAGGCTGGTGCTGTAGCTGAAGTGGATCTGCTGAGTTCCGAGGCAGGGTGTTTTGCCGAGCTAAATAACTAGAGAGATTCGAAGGTGGTACCTGAGAAGGGGGCTACTGGTTGAGCCTTCATCGCGAGCTTGGTCGCGTCTTTTACCGCTTAATGCTTGCTTCAGGTCCTTATTGGCCGATGGATCTCGGCTGCATCTAGGGACGAGACCGATGGAGCTTGGCTACATTTGGGAAGTGAGACCGATGGAGCTCGGCTACATCTGGAGAGACACCGATGGAGCTCGGCTGCATCTAGGGAGTGAAACTGGGGTTGCCCTCCTTTCCTGCAGCTGCTGCTGAAGTTGGCGAATCAATTCGTCTTGCCCTTCTGAAGATCGTTTTGCTGGGCGTCCTGCTTCCTCCCGAGGTGGATGCTGGGGCCTTCGCCGAGCTGGATGGTGCCCAGGCTTCGGCTCGGCTCTTCTCCAACGTGATTCCTTATCCTTCTAGGAGGACCCATCACTTCGGTGGCTCCAATTGAGGTCGAAGCTTTCCCGAGCTCGAATCTGATCATCTTCTTGAGCGATGAAACGATTTACCCTGGTCATCAGTGATGCTATGGTGGTCACAGGGTGTCTAGCTAGATCTTTGCGAAGATCATTATCTGGCAGCAGAGCATTTTGGAAGGCGAAGATCGCCACCTCATCTATGGAATTATCAATCTGGCTATAGACTGTCCAGAATTGCTTGGCGAACTGGGTGATATTCTCCCCTTCCTTCATCTTCAGGGCCATGATATCTGCGTCAGTTTTGGGCCTGACTCTATAAGCCTGGAATTTCTTCATAAAAGACTGTTGAAGCTGTTGCCAACTTGAGATAGACCTCTCTGGGAGTGCACAGAACCATCGCAGGGGGAGCTCACCCAAACTAGAGGAGAAGATCCTGCAGTGAAGGTGGGCTTCGTCTCCCCAAATAGACATCCTCTGAGAGAAGTGTCGAAGATGTGCAGCCGGTTCTGAGGTCCCGCCATAAGTGACGAACTTCGGAACAGTGAACTTCCTCGGGAGGGTAAAATCTCTGATGTCACGAGAAAAAGGGGACGTGCCAAGATCAATGGTCTGGCAAGTCTCTCGCTGGTCTTGGGCGAGACCAGCCAGTTCTAGGTGATGGCGAACAACTTCCTAAATGTGTTAGTTTAGCCACTTCTGGTCGTCTCGCCTTCTTCTACGGCCTGGACTGTTGCTCGAGCCCTCATTGCAGGTCCAGTCGCGCTTCTCCCTACTCGAATGAGCATTTTCATCTATCCTGGGAGTAGTCCTCCTACTATGAGAGGCTCTCTCATAGTCATATTGCTGGAAATGCTGCGTGGTTGAGCCAGCTGCTCTTTCCTTTAGCTGCTGCCGGAGCTGAGAAATCAGGATATCCTTCTCCTGGATGGCGATATATTGGGCTTGAATCTCCTCTCGGGCGGAGTCGGAGTCTCTCATGGCTGTTTTTGACCTTGTCCTCCTCTCGGAAGGGGGGATGAATGAAGTTGGCGCTGCACCGTGCGTCTTTGATGCTTCTCCGCCCTTCTTAGCTCTCAAAGACATGGCGTTTTTGTATCTCTTCCCACAGACGGTGCCAATTGTAAGTGCAGAAAACGTCGCTCACAAAATTAGGGGGTGCCTTATAGGACTTACCCAAATGGCTGTAGAAAGCTAGGTGGTGGAAGATCTCTTTGGGAAAGATAGCTCGCCGGAGAACCTGAAAAGGCCAGAGGAAATCCGGTCAGAGGACCCTGGCTGTGGCAGCGTAGGGCTCTCCGATGCCTAAGTTAGTGCAGGGCCTGAACTTAAGGTGAAGAATAAGAGAGGCAGAGTTTAGAGCGTATCTGTGTTTGCAACTCAATCCGTCTGTAATGGAGGTTGCTCCTTGTATTTGTAAGGGAGAAGGGTTGACTCTTGATATTTGATGGTGGGCCCCACGACCTGACTACTAAGGTCTCATCAGCCCACAACGCATTAAATGCCAGTCACGTGGGTCTGCTCCTGTCTTGACTTATTGGTAGCAAAAGTCCCGTCGGAAGCCACGTGTCTGAAGAGGGGACATGGCTGTCAGTGCCTATCTCGGTTGGCAGTCCTCACAGCTGCAGCCGGAATGCATGTTGGCTCCTCACTGCTAGAGTCGGAATGCATATCGGGGGGCTGAAGCGTGTGGCTGAAGTCAACCTGAGCTGGATCGAGGTCACAACACTGGTCTCCGCTAGTAGATGCTATTAGCGTGTAGCCGAGGTGAAGGTGATGAGACGAGCGCCCAGCTGATGTGCTGGGATGGTGCTTCCCCGAGCTGAGACCAATACAGGCTGTAGGTCATGGCTGGAAAGCCTGGCCGAGCTGGTGATACTGGTCTCGGCTTGGCGCCTTAATACTTAAGCCGAGATGCACGTAACCGGGATGTGGCATGCATGTAGCCGAAATGCGCGTAGCCGAGATCATTGAGGATTAGGGGGTGCCCTAATCCTAGTCTTAAAATTTGCCCCCACACAGGAATGTGAGACCCAGTATCTACAGCGACATTGTTGATTTGAATCTCAATAGCTCAAGTTGATCCTTTCTGAATATATAAGATGAGATACAAATCGTGGAAAGTTATTAAAGTTTTCAATTAGTTAAGAAAATAATACTCAAACATGTTCACCCTTTTTCCTTGATTGGACCCCCTTTTGTTCTTGCTGTCACATTCAAGTTTAAGTGATTCATATCCCCTTTAATTTTAGGCCACCCCAAATTCTCCCTCCCAAGCTTCCCACCATCTTCTAATTGAAAAGGAGATGGGGGAGGAGAATAGAAGTGCATTGATGGCAGGCGACCGCGAAGCAGGGCATAGATTGTCGACGGGACAATGATGCAGGATAGATGCAAAGGCGAGGTGACGACAATAGTAAAGTGGGGCACTGGCAAATGTACTTTTGTCCTCTCTTCTTTGTTCCCCAACCATTGACTAGTGCCCATATCTTCTTTTGCTTTCTTTCTTTTTTTTTTTCTTACCGACATGGAAGATTTTTTCTGAAATAAATAAAATAAAAATCTTGATTTCTCGGCCATTTCAGTCGAAGTCATGATTTTAAGCCAATAACAAAGCGTTTTGGCAGAAATAGTCTGAAATCCGGATTGATAAGTTAGCGAAGCCATGCTGAAACGGTGTCTTTGGGCAAAATGGAAAGAAATTAATAACTATGTTGGGATATCAACATTTTTGTTTTGTGTATTTTATTCACGCAGTTTTCCTTCTGTATAGGGACATTCCCGTAATATCGAGATAGTCCTAGTTCGGTAAAAGTACCAACTAGGTATGTCTTGGTCTCGGTTTGGTGCATATCGGCAATAGTGTCGGATTGCGTGATCTCGGCTCAATGCTGCTCTGCAATAGCGCTATGATACGTTTATGCCTTGACCTCGGTATCATCTTCAGTTCGGTTCGATTAACCGAGATGAGTACTGAGCGTATGTGTACGTTGCAGAATGTATTGACAAATAAGGATAAACACCGGCTAAAAGCAAAGAGTTATCCTTATCTAGTGATTACGTCCATAATCCCAGAAAGATCGGAGTAGAGTCCGAATAAGACCCTATCATTGAAAAATCAGGATGAAGATCATGGGACTCTCAAACTATATATACAGAAAGCTAATTCATAAGAGGTACGCATATACGCACTGATACATATTCTAAACATTGTCCTTCTCTCTGTTCATTCTCCTTTGTTCAGTGACCGCACTAACTTAGGCATCGGAGTGCTTTTGGCTGAGTGCAGCCAGCGTCTCTAACCTTTGCTTCTCTCATTCCCTTTCAGATTTCAGGTATTTGATTCTTCCCAAGAAGAGCTTTATATCTATTGAAATAAGTCCGTAAGAATTTAAGCACTTACAATTGGCGCTGTCTGTGGGAAAGTTCAAATCAAATTCATAAACACCATGCCTCCAAAAGTTAGAAAGGGCGGAGAATCATCAAGGACCTTACCACTACCACCGGTATTGCTAGCACAATTGCCGCCAGTCCCTCGCCAGAGGAGATCCGGGGCAAGGTCTGGCCCGGTGAGCGTAGAAGGGGGTGACGGCACCTCCCCGACAAGATGATCCCCTACCGGAGCATCCCCGACGAGATAAATCTCCAATGCCAACCAGATCTCATCAATCCCATCACCGGATTGACGGCGATGATGATGACAACTCTCTCCTCGCGGATATCAGGGCCCAAAACCTTGTTATCCAAGAGCAAGATGAGTTAATTCGTCAACTCCGACAGCAGCTCCAGGAGAAGACAAAGGCGCCGGTTCCACCCTCTAAATGCGCCCGAGCTCCTTCAGTTGAACAGGACTTGAGGCAAATCCTGAATAACAAGAGGCGCGACTGAGCTTACGATGAAGGCTCGAGTAATAACCACTTGAATGAAGACTCAAAAAGGCCACGACAAAGATCGGAGGACAATGACGACCTGAGACAATGGCTTGACCGACAAGTCAAGCAAACGGTCCAGCAGAACATGGAGGTAGTCGGTTTCACCCGAGATCCGCTAAATGCCTTCGACACTGAAGATCTCGGTACATCTCCCTTGTCTCAGGAGATAAGGGACTTCTCTCTCCTTGAAAAGTTCAGTGTCTTGAGGTTTGTTCTTTACTACTGGACCTCGGACCTTGCGGCACATCTCCGACATTTTACTCAGCGGATGTCGGTATGGGGCGATATCAGTCACTTGAACTGTAGAGTTTTCTTTTCCAGTTTAGGAGATCTCCCACTGAAGTGGTTCTGTGTGCTTCCAGAAGGGTCAATTTTGAGCTGGCTGCAGCTTCGGAATTCCTTCGTGGAAAAATTTCAAGCTCATAGGGTCATCCCCAAGACGGACGATGACCTAATGGCAATTAGGATGAGGCAGACCAAAAACATCACCCAGTTCACCAAAAGGTTCTGGACAGTATATAGCCAAGTTGAGGATGCCACTGATAGGGTGGCCGTCAGGTCCTTCAAACAGGCTCTATTGCCAGGCAACGAGCTTCGGAAGGATTTGGTGCGGTTCCCCGTGGTCACGGTGAAGGCACTGATGGCCCGGGTGAACCAGTTTATCGAGCAAAAAGAAGATGAGGCCCGAGCTCGGGAAAGCTTTGGCCTTTGGCAGGAAGACAGACCCTCTGAAAAGGACAAGACATCATCTTGGAGGGAGGAGGTAGACCGAACCAAGGCATCGACAAGCTTAGCGGTGGCCTCAGTTCCCATCTAGGGAGGCGGCAAGAAGTCCAAACTAGTCGCTGCCTCTTATAAGGCCGTGAACATGGTCTTCAAGGACCCAATTTACAAGCTCCTGGGCAGGATCAAGTCACAGTCGTACTTCAGTTGGCCGCAACCAATGAAGGGAGATCCTTCTACCTGATATCAAGATAAGTTCTGTGCTTATCACAAGCAAAATGGGCACAGAACCGAAGATTGCAAGGCCTTCAAGTCCCACCTCAAGAAGCTCGTCAATGATGGACACTTAAAGGATTACATAAAAGAGGAGGGCAGAGATAATAATCGAGCTCATCAGCGCCGAGATGATCAGAATAGCGATGAGCCGGAGGGCATCATTAATGTCATTCACCTGGCTCTCATGCCTAAGGGAAGCAATCAAGCTCGTGCCGAGGCCAGTAAGGCTTCACACATTAAGCAGGTGATGACAGGGCAGAAATAATAACGGAGCTTATCAGCGCCGAGATGATCAGGATAGCGATGAGCCGGAGGGAATCATTAATGTCATTCACCTGGCTCCCATGCCTAAGGGGAGCAATCATGCTCGTGCCGAGGCCAGGAAGGCTTCACACAGCAAGCAGGTGATGATAGTTGAGCTAGAACCAGCTGCGAAGAAAGCTCGGAAGGAAAGGCCCAAAATTTGGTTTTCAGATAAGGACCTAGATGGGGTCAAGCTCCCCCACGACGATCCTTTGGCTCTGACCCTGAAGTTAAATAACTTCAAGGTACAAAGGATTCTTGTGGATCCCAGGAATTTATTAGAGATCCTTTACTTCGACCGCTTCAAGAAGATGGGTCTTAGAGAATAAGACTTACAGGAAGCACGCACTCCCCTGGTGGGTTTCAGCTCGAAGTCGATGTACCCCAAGGGAAGAATCTCCTTGAAAGTCCAAGTTGAAGGGGCCAGCATGTTAGCCAACTTCCTTGTGGTGGATGCACCATCCCCATACAATGCAATAATGGGGAGAACTTGGCTACATAATATGGAAACAATGCCCTCCACTCATCACCAAAAACTCAAGTTCCCGTTAGAGAATGAGAACGACAAAGTTGAGGTGATTACGGTCAGAGGTGACCAGTACATGGCCAAACAATGCTTGATGGACGTAATACCTGCTAAAGCAGAAACAACGCAGGTGTATATGGCCAAGCTGGACAGGGAAGCCGAACTTGAAGACATCGGCCGAGCTCCTAATCAAAAGAGCATTGAAGATCTGATCGAGATCATGATAGACCACAATGATCCTGAACGGTATTTTCTGTTCGGAAGCCAACTCACTGAAACTGAGAGGTCCGAGCTGTTAAACTTCTTGTTACAGAACAAGGAAGTTTTTGCGTGGACACCCTACGAAATGCCTGGCGTCAATCCTGAGATCATGTGCCACTAGTTGAATGTGGACCCAAAGCACAAACCTGTGGTTCAAAAAGCTCGCAGAATGGGAATCCCACAAACCGAGGCCGTGATTGAGGAGGTTCAGAAGCTGTTGGAGGCAAACGCGATCAGGGAGGTTCACTACCCGGATTGGTCAGCCAATAACTAGTGGTCAAGAAAAAGAATGGGAAGTGAAGGGTCTGTGTTGACTTCACCGATCTCAATAAAGCCTGCACCAAGTACAGCTTTCCACTCCCAAAGATCGACAAGATGATTGATGCAATCTTGGCATGACAGGATGAGTTTCCTCAATGCCTACCGAGGTTACCATCAAATTCCAATGCACCGGCCTGATGAAGAAAAGACCGCATTCATAACACCTAGAGGCATCTACTGTTACAAAGTGATGCCATTTGGGTTAAAAAATGGAGGGGCAACTTTCTAGAGGCTGATAACCAAGATGTTCCAGGCCCAGCTAGGAAAGACGATGGAGGTCTACATTGACGACATGGTTGTCAAGTCTAAAAGGTCACAGGACCACTTGACAGACCTCCTTCTAAAGTTTGACATCCTCAAGAAGTTCCAACTGAAATTAAATGCATCCAAGTGTGCATTTGGCGTCGGCTTCGGTAAATTTCTAGGAAGCCTGGTCACCAGAAGAGGAATTGAGGCGAATCCAGACCAGATCTTGGCAATTCAAGGAATACAAAGTCCAACTACGGCAAAGCAAGTTCAGAGGCTCACTGGAATGGTTGCCGTGCTCGATCATTTCATTAGCCGAGCTTATGACAAATGCCGACCTTTCTTCCATCTTTTGAAGAAAAGTTTGAAATTTCAATGGACATCGGAGTGTGACCGAGCTCTGCAAGAGCTCAAAACCTACTTGGCTTCACCACCTTTGCTGTCAACCTCGAAGCAGGGAGAGGTGCTTTACCTATACCTGACCGTCTCGGATCATGCAGTAAGCTCGGTACTCATCAGGGAAGAAGATGGGCAACAAAAGCCTATATACTATATGAGCAAGATACTTCTTGATGCCGAGACCAGGTATTTGCCACTAGAGAAACTTTCATTAGCACTCGTCAGTGCTTCTCGCAAACTTTCTCACTACTTCCAGACATATACCATACTGGTTGTTACAAAACATCCACTCAAATCGCTTTTTAGAAAGGCAGATTTTTCTAGAAGACTCTTAAGATGGGCTATCGAGTTAGGGCAGTATGATATCCAGTATCAGCCCCGAACAACAATCAAGGCCCAAATTCTGGCAGACTTCATTGTGGAGTTTGCTTCTCCTAGTTTGGCACCGAGCCAGCTCGATACCGAACTGGGGGGCACGAAGGATAAGGACGAAGCTACCGAGACAACATGAGAGCAATCTTGGAAGCAGTTCCTTGATTCATCTTGGAAGGTCTTCGTCAACGGATCCTTAACCTTCAAGAGGGCTGGTGCCGGCATAATCCTTTAATCCCCAGAGGGCCTATCTGTTGAGCAAGCCTTAACACTTGGCTTCAAGGCGTCCAATAATGAAGTTGAGTACGAAGCATTGATTGCAAGACTTAACAGCGCTAAAATCCTTGGGGCACGGCAGCTGGTGGTCTTCAGTGACTCCCAATTGGTGACGAGCAGTTGCAAGGAGACTACCAAGGTTAGGACGAAAGGATGGTGGCCTACCTAGCTCATGCAAAGCAGCTCCTTTCTCAGTTCGAGAGAGTTGAAGTCAAACAGATCGACAGAGATTCCAATTCTCATGCTGATGCTCTTGCTAACCTAGCTTCTGCTGTTGAGGCTGGGAGAAAAAGAACCGTCGAGATGAAAAAGCTGGGGAGACCGAGTATAGAGCTTCAGCCACCTCGGCATATCTTATGTGTTGATCTCGGTCTGAGCTGGATGGACTTGATCATCTCCTATCTTGGGGATGATCAACTTCCTGAAGATAAGATTAAGGCTCACAAAATCAGGCTGAAAGCAGCTCAGTTTTGGTTGTCTCCGAATGGCAAGCTTTACAGGCAGTCATACACCGGCCCTTACCTCCAGTGTGTGTAAGTCCATGGATCCGAACCCTAGAGGGGGGGTGAATAGGGTGAGCTTCTAATAAGTGACCAATTATGTCAAATTCTAACTTCTTTAAAATCAATTAGTCACAAGTGATGATATAGAACT
Source organism: Camphora micrantha (assembly GCA_003546025.1). NCBI lineage: Eukaryota > Viridiplantae > Streptophyta > Magnoliopsida > Laurales > Lauraceae > Camphora > Camphora micrantha. The sequence continues at coordinate 25,051,321 of QPKB01000009.1, forward strand.
AAAGTGCGGAAGATAACAAAATAATCATCACAAAGCATTCACCATAACACAAGGATTTATAGTGGTTCAGCCTCAATGCCTACATCCACTACCGGCTTGTGATCCAACACCCCACCGGATTTTCACTATCTATGCTTTTCAATAGGCTAAGCAATAACCTTTACACTATGCTTTCCAAGGCTAAGCAATAAGCTCTTACATTATGCTTTTCTTATGCTAAGCAATAACCTCTTCAACTACAAGGTTGGTTATCTCTCTAAGTAGTGTCTAACAGACACTTGATGGAGATACAATTTAAGCTCAATACAATGCCTCTTAATTAGGCGGATATAAAAGTAAAAATCTAATTCACACACACACACACTATGAATGCAAAGATGAATGCACAATGTATATGTGTATGATGTCTTTAATCAATTTGAAAATTAAAGCTCATAAATATATGCCAAAGGCTTTTAAAAGTTTTAGCTCATAAAAACATTTATGATTGAGGTAAGAATGCTAATCACATGTTTAAAAACAACTTATAAAAGATTTACCAATCTAGTTCAAGCAAGTTGTGAAAGTTTAAGAACAAAACATGTGATGCATAAGGATTTTAATCAAATTAACAATGTAGCTTAATATATGTATGCTTAAAACATTTGAAAGTGTAAAGCACAAAAATAGATTTGATTGAAATCAAGGGACAAATTATATGTACTTAAAAATACAACTTGAAAAAGATATACCTATCAAAGTTAAGCAAGTTGTGAAACTTTAAAACAAAAGTACATATTTGAGAAGTTGTTGAATCCAAAACATAAGATAGATTTGAAAGTGACTTTCTTATGATGAAAAACAACAACCAAAGATTCAACCAAGTATAGGAATCATGTTTACATATAATTTCAAAGATGTTTACAAAAACATGATTTACTTAGATATACCAATTAAAGTACTACTTGGTTTGAATCAAAGTGTTGCATCCAAAACAATAAATCAAATCAAAACATATGCATGTTAAGGATACAACAAATCATAGTTTATCATGCTAGAAAAGATTTTACCAATAATTAAAACAAAGCATGAAAACATATGATTTTTGAAGTTGTTGAATCCAAAACATAAGATAGATTTGAAAGTGATTTTTTTATGATGAAAAACAACAACCAAAGATTCAACCAAGTATAGGAATCATGTTTACATATAATTTCAAAGATGTTTACAAAAACATGATTTACTTAGATATACCAATAAAAGTACTACTTGGTTTGAATCTCAAAGTGTTGCATCCAAAACAATAAATCAATTCAAAACATATACATGTTAAGGATTCAACAAATCATAGTTTATCATGCTAAAAAAGTTTTACCAATTTTTAAAACAAAGCATGAAAACATATGATTAGGAAAAGCAAAGCTTACTTAGTGATTTAACTCAATGAAGCCAAGCTTTAGCTTTCCAAATGTCCCTTATCCTTCCATAGCTCATTTCCCTTTGATTGGCCTCAAAACATCTCAATGAGGGCCTCTTTGTTCCTCTCAATTCCTTTAGGAATGAGCTTCTTTCTATATCAAAAAATGCCCAACGGCAAGTCCCCGGTCGACCTGGTACACTGCCCGGTCGACCTGGCCTTCAACGGTAAAAAATCCAACCGTTTGAAAGAGAGCACAACGGCTCTTTCCCGGTCGACCGAGCACACTACAGGTCGGCCGGGGCCCTGGGACCTTTTTCCCCACAAATTGCATATTTCAAAGTATTTTCCTGTGGGGACTTTTGGGCCATGGAATCAAGCATGGAAACATGTTTTAAATCATTCTAAGAGTTTTAAAAACATGAAACTTAATATGCCTAAGATGATTTGAAAGATTTAAAAACCAAAGGCTTGCTTGATTCAAAAAGATCTTTTCAAAACAATTTGCATCCAAGTTTAAAATCTAAAACATGCATGAATCATTATTTCTAAAAGACATAAAACAATGCATGAGAAAATCAAGATTTCAAGTTTTCTAAATCAATGCATGTGTGAAAATTCAAATGATGCTAAGATGATAATGCATCCATCAAATTGCAATACACAAAATTCCTAATAGTGTGTTCACCCAAGCAAGGTTGAAGACTTCCTTAATGAAGTTCTTGAGGGAATCTACGGAAGCCACATTGGAGGTCGATCACTGGCATACCGAGCTATCAGCCAAGGCTATTGGTGGCCTTACAAGCAGAAGGATGCTCAGCTATATGCCAGTAAATGTGAGAAGTGCTCAACTATATGCCATCCATCAGCCAGCATAGGATCTGAGCCCACTCTCCAGTCCATGGCCCTTTGCCCAGTGGGGCTTGGACATCGTGGGACCGCTTCACTGAGCTCCAAGGAACAAGAGGTGGCTAATAGTAGCCACCGATTATTTCACCAAGTGGATAGAAGCCGAACCGTTGTCCTCCATCACCAAACAAGACTCGAAGAACTTTGTGTGGAAGAACATCATCACAAGGTTTGGAGTCCCACGAGCTTTGGTCTTGGACAACGGGACTCAGTTCGACTCCAACTTCTTTAGAAACTTCTGCAAGGAGCTCGACATCGGAAACTACTATTCCACTCCGGCTTACCCACAAAGCAATGGTCAACCCGAAATTTCTAACAAGGTGGTGCTCAATGGGCTCAAGAAGAGGCTTGACCGAGCTAAGGGGGGATTGGTGGAGGAACTTTTGAGTGTCCTATGGGCATACATGACCACTCCAAGACGCTCCACTTCGGCGACACCGTTTTCTTTGGCCTATGGAATGGAAGTCGTGATCCCACTCAAGGTTGGTCTCTCAACTTTGAGGTCTGAGCTCTTCGATCAAGACCAAAATAAAGTGAATCTGGCCCGAGAACTAGACCTAGCCAAGGAGCAAAGAGATGCAGCAGCTATCCGCGTAGCTACCTACCAACAACAATTGGCTAAGGGGTACAACCAAAAGGTTAGAGAGAGGAAGTTCTCTGTTAGAGAATTTGTCTTGAAGAAGACACTCCCCGGGGACAAGAACCCAAATGAGGGCAAGCTGGCACCGAATTGGCACGGTCCATTCAAGGTGATCTTGGTTGTCGGGCACTCAGCATACAGACTTGAGGACATGGATGGTAAAGAGTTACCACGGCCATCGAATGCGATGCACCTCAGGAAGTATTATTTCTAAATTGTATTCAATTTTCAAAATCAATAAAAGTAATTCTTTCGGAAGAATCACACTTTGTTTCTTTCAATTCTCGCCAAGTTGTGGAACTCGACAATTACCTACCTAACTGGTACGGAGCATTAGGGAAATAAAGAAAAGCCTTAAACAGTTAAGGCACATACGAAACACCATGTTAAAAAACACGGTGGCTACCTCGGTGATGTAAGTTTGGTTATGGAACCGAGTATAAATTTTTTATCACCAAGATTTCTTGTGTTGGGGAATTTGAGAATGTACGAGGTTTTGGTTATTGAACCGAACTCAATTGCCTAAGCAAAATTGACATCCTGAAAATGTAAAGAGCTCGGTTAAGGAACTGAGGTCAAGCACATGTAATTCTCGAAGAAATGTTTGGTCGCAAGCATGAAAAAAGAGCAATTGCATTCATAAAACCAAAGTACAACGATCGTACTATATCGAGAGCAAATCAAACGAGAAAATAAAGAAGAGAATTCAGGCAACGGCCTCGATGTTGGCATCAGCCTTGGTTTGCACCGCTTTGGTCGTGATAACTTCAGGGCGAGCCTCGGATTCAAAGCGGGGGCAGAGGTTGATTCTGGCTCTGAACTTGGGAACCTAGGTGGATTCTTGTAAACACGGTGATCCTTGGGGACCCCTGCTTCCTTCAAAGCAGCCAGACACCCGAGCTCCCACACTTGTTGACTCACATTGAGGACCTGAGCCTCGTAAAGTGTCGTCCCCTTGCTGCCCGCCCTATTTGATTTGGATGGGCTGAATACTCTTTTTCTCACTAATGGATGTATCATCAAATCCAAAACTTGCTTGAAAGGGGGAATGAGAAATTTGAAAACACATTTGGTTATGGAAATTAAGGAAGAAACAATGGGAGATTGTTATTGAATTTCTATGGATATATTTTAAAACTACTAGAGTCCCAATGTTCATTCAAGGTTTCCAAATGCCGGATATCTTTGGAGGCATCAAACTTATGATTATAATCCGACACTTGGGCCTTGAATATTCATCGAAACGGACTTAGTAGGCTGTTCCAACACATAAATTATCTCATTCCAGAATTTTGTAATTCGTATTTGTTTTTTATAAATCAACATTTCAGGTATACTTCGTGTGGTTTGTTTGTCATAAAACCTTTGGTAAGCCTATAGTTTGTTTGTCTCAAATTCTCAATAAGACTACTCATTCATTTCGTTTTCGTGTGTATATTTATGAATTATGCAGAGTAGTTCTTTTATCGATTTGAATTATGTTCGTTTGATTCGAATTATGTTTTATTCGGATTTTGTTTCGTCGGCACCACTCAGCTTAGGTTCCTTTGTCGGGCTGATCACCCGGCTTAGGATCCTCAAAACTTCGCCAACCTGCAGCTTGGATACTTTGTGTGTGTGATATCCGTTCCGCGACGGATCTTTGTGTGCTACCCACCTTTGTTGGGCCATTATGTGAGACCCTTCCATTTTTATATGGTAACGGTCGATTGTGAGTGCTCTCATTACTTCGGTAATCGGAGAATCTAGCTAAATGTGGTTTACCAATATTTTATTCGAATGTCAGTGGATATTGAGTATGATTACTAATCATTTGTTTTCAAGTTTGATTTCTTTAACTTCATCATTATGTTCATTTATTTTCCAAATGTATTATTTATAGCCTTTTAAATTTGATTTGATATAAACTTGTGTACCTTATCTTTTGTTTGTTTGCTAGACCGTTGTGTCTGATATTCATTTGTTTGATGCTAGATTTCGACCCCGTTGCCCATGAGGCGGAGCAAGCAGAGGGGGCGGTAGATCCTCTTGTTGGACGCGAGTGGCAGCCCGACGATGTCCTTTAAACATCGGGTTGGGTTATGAGATTCGAATCACATTTTGGGGGTTATATATGATCATCTTTTGGGAACCTGATACTTTAGCCTTTGTTAGCTTTGTTTTATGGGAATTGTAAACTTTAACTTATCTTTGGTGTTTATGAACTTAAATCTTTAACTTTGGGATTTGCTTATGAATGTTTCTCCTTCGACATGAATCTTGTACAAATTTATTATGTTTTGGATTTTTAGTTATGTTTGCTACACGCTTCCGCATATCACTTCTTTGACATATGATTTATTGATATGGATCTTGTGAATCCTCACCGCGGAAACCTGTAGGAAACTAGTGCGTGCGGGCGAAATTTTCTGGCTCGTAAAGCCACGGGCCTAGATTAGAGTCTTGTTTGGCCCGGTCTCGTTCCGAGGGCGTGACAGGACTGGTATTAGAGCGAGAAACGTTTTGGGCAATTAAAAGAAACTAGAACATAGGGACGTGGCGAGGATGCGTTAGAAATTTCGTTAGCTAGTGTCTCGTGGGGTTATGGATGCGCTTTATTTATATATTTTATTGTACTAACAAATGGTTTTGCAGCGTTATGCCTCCCCGCAGAGACACATCGAATGCAAACCCTTCTGGTAGTAACAGTGGCAGTGGAATGGATACCCCTATGTCAAATCAGTTTCAACAACTTATGCAAATGATGGTAGACCAACAACAGAAAGCAAATGAAAATCAAGCTAGATTTCAAGAACAACAAACCAGATTACAAGAACAAATGGCTAAGAAGGATGAAGAACTAACACAAGTTCACAGGCAACTGTTAGAAGTTTTGGGAAGAAGGTCGGACCCTGTGCAACCTCCAAATGTGGGAGCTCAAATTGTCATTCAAAATAGGGAACTTGACCCTAATGTTCTATTTGAGAGGTTTCGAAAGAGAGGCCCAAAGGAATTTACAGGGCTCGAAGACCCTCTAGCAGCTGATGACTGGCTATCACATACAGAGAATATCTTTGATCTCTTCAAATGCGCAGGCAGACAACAGGTTCACTTGGCAGCTTCTATGTTTACGGGATTGGCAGACATATGGTGGAAGACTGTTAAGGATGGCTATCAGAATATTAAAAATAAGGGTGCCTGGACCACCTTCAAGCAGCAATTCACTAAGAAGTATGTACCTCCTCGCATCAAGAGGTAGAAGGCAGTAGAGTTTCAGCTACTTAAGCAGGAGGACATGAAAGTCCTTGAATATCTTACAAAATTTGAGAGACTGTCCCGGCACGCACCAGAACTCGTGGACACTGAGCGAAAGAAGATCACTAAGTTCCTGGAGGGACTTAATCCTGTTATTTCGAGGGATGCTTCTGGTGTAGTACCCCCTGCTACTTTCCAGGAAGCCATCAAGAGAGCTTATAAATTCGAGGATTTCAATAACTAAATTGTTAAAGATGCCCAAAGGAAGAGACAGCAGCACCAAGGCTAGAAATCTAATCAGGGCAAGAGGTCAAGGCAGCAACAGAATAATCAAGGACAAGTTACATGTGATCACTGTGGCAAGAATCACCCTTCCATTCAATGCTACAAAGTCACCGGAGGGTGTTTTAAATGTGGTGCTCTTGACCACCATGTAAAGGATTGCCCAAACATCAGAAATCAAGGCAACAGGCCTCCTCAGCAACCAAGACAAGCACCCCAGCAAAATCAACAAGCAGTACAGAATCAAGATAGAGCACCTCAACAGCAGCAGCAATAACAACAAGCAAGACAACCACCTCAAAATCAAAATGCCCGTCCACAGCAGCAAAATAGGAATGCACAGCAAGGGAGACAGAATCAGAATCGGAACAGACAACAACAACAAGGCCGTCTAAATCATTTGAATCAAGTGGACGCAGATGCAGCAGGCAACGTAGTGGAAGGTAAACTCTTTGTTTGTGGAGTAGAAGCAAAAATATTATTTGATCTTGGATCCACTCATTTTTTCATATCTCCTATGTTTGTTAAATTGATTGATGTGCCTGCTAGCGAACTTGAGTTTATTTTGACTGTCACAACACCAGTAAGGAAACAAATTATTTGTAGCACTTATCACCCTAGTTGCACATTTAAAATAAGAGATGTCACTTTACCAGCAGATCTTATTATTTTGGATATGCATGACTTTGATGTCATATTAGGCATGGATTGGTTAGCGGGACATCATGCCACTATGGATTGCTTTAGCAAGACCATTTCTTTTAAATTGGATGGAACACTCTCCAGAGTAATATTTCAGGGAGAGAAGAGAATCTCACCAACTAGACTTATTTCTGCATTGTCAGTAGCTAAACTATTGAGAAGTGGATGTGAGGGATTTATAGCATTTATCACGGAGGATAAACAATCCCAAGGGGTGGAGGAAATCCCCGTGGTGTGTGAATTTTCAGATGTTTTTCCGAAAGAAATTCCAGGTTTGCCACCAATAAGGGAGATTGAATTCACAATTGAGCTTGGGCCAGGGACAGCTCCGATCTCCATTGCTCCATACAGAATGGCTCCGGCAGAATTAAGTGAATTAAAATTACAGTTGCAAGAATTGTTGAAGAAAGGTTTCATTAGACCAAGTATCTCACCTTGGGGAGCCCCAGTGTTATTTGTCAAGAAGAAAGATGGAAGCTTGAGAATGTGTATAGATTACAGAAGATTGTACTAATTGACCATAAAAAACAAATATCCATTGCCAATGATAGATGAATTGTTTGATCAGTTACAAGGAGCAGAGTATTTTTCAAAGATAGACTTGAGGTCTGGATATCATCAGTTGAGAGTCAGAGAATCAGATGTACCGAAGACAACATTTCGGACTAGATATGGGCACTATGAATTTCTGGTGATGCCCTTTGGACTGACGAATGCGCCAGCGGTGTTTATGGCACTCATGAACAAAATCTTTGCACCTCACTTAGATCAATTCACAGTCGTCTTCATTGATGACATATTGCTGTATTCCAAGTTTAGAGAAGATCATGAGCAGTATCTAAGGACGTCATAGCAGCTTTTGAGAGACAATCAATTGTATGCTAAGCTTGGAAAATGTGAATTTTGGCTTAAACAAGTTGCTTTCCTAGGTCATATCATCTCCAAGGAAGGTTTGGCAGTCGATCCTGCAAAGATGGAGGTAGTTATCAGTTGAGAAAGACCAAAAAATGTAACCGAAATCAGAAGTTTTCTGGTTTTAGCAGGCTACTACAAAAGGTTTGTGTATGGATTTTCATCTATTGCAGCACCTTTGACCAAACTAACTCGGAAAAATGTGCCATTTGTGTGGTCAGAACAGTGTGAATCCAGCTTTGAAGAGTTGAAAAGGAGGTTAACCACATCACCTATTCTCACTTTACCTTCGGGCAAAGGGAGTTTCGTTGTGTATACTGATGCTTCGAATGTGGGATTAGGTTGTGTGTTGATGCAAGATGGCAAAGTCATAGCGTATGGCTCAAGATAATTGAAAGAACACGAGAAAAATTATGCAACACATGACTTAGAGTTGGTAGCTGTCATCTTTGCATTGAAGATGTGGAGACACTATCTTTATGGGGAAAAATTTGAAGTACATTCAGACTACCGTAGTCTCCAATATTTATTTTCTTAGAAGGAATTGAACATGAGACAAAGGAGATGGATGGAGTACATCAAAGATTATGATTTTCCAATCAAGTACCATCCGGAAAAAGTGAATGTGGTTGCAGATGCTTTGAGCAGGAAGTTTGTGAGTGTGGCCAGTTTGCAAGGAACTAACATATTTCAGCAGTTTGAAGACTTGGCAGTGGAATTTCAGCCATTGAGCAAGGGTGTTATGTTGGCAAATATGTCGGTGTCTGAACCTGTTTTCATTCAGAAAATCAAGGAGAATCAGTTACAAGATCCAGATTTGGCAAAAATTGTAGAGCACATCTCAGAACATCCGGATTTTCAGGTTGTGGATGGAGTATTGTACTTTCGTGACCGACTATGATTTCCTACTATTGATAATTTGAGGAATGAAATTATGATTGAAGCTCACAACACAAAGTATTCTATGCACCCTGGGAGCACGAAGATGTATCATAATTTGAAGCACAGATTTTGGTGGAACAATATGACGAGGGAAATTGCAGCTTTCGTGTCTCGGTGCATGACTTGTCAATTAATCAATGCAGAACATCAGAAGTCACCAGGTCTTTTGCAACCATTGGAGATCCCGCAGTGGAAATGGGAACATCTCACCATGGATTTCGTCTCGAGATTACCCACTACGAGCAGAGGAAACAATGCCATCTGGGTTATAGTTGACCGTCTCACAAAGTTTGCACATTTTATTCCGATGAAGATGGGAAAGAGGATGCACATGTTACCACTTGCAGATGCATTCGTTAATGAAATTGTCAATCGTCATGGCCAACCAGTTTCCATTACTTCAGATAGAGATAGCAAATTCGTCTCGAGGTTTTGGAAAACTTTGCATGAATCCATGGGTACGAAGCTTCAGTTTAGTACAGCATATCACCCGCAGACAGATGGTCAGTCAGAACGGACCATTCAGACATTGGAAGACATGCTTAGGACCTGTGTACTTGATTTTAAGACTCAGTGGGATGAGAGTTTACCTCTCTGTGAATTTGCTTCTAACAATAGCTACCACTCGAGCATAGGAATGACTCCTTTTGAAGCATTATATGGCAGGAGATGCAGAACTCCAGTGTGTTGGGAAGAAGTCGGAGAACGCAGCTTTCATGGACCAACATTGATTGGCGAGAGAAGTGATAAGGTCAAACTCATTCATGAATGTTTGAAGATTGCTAGAAGCCGACAGAAAAGCTATGCAGATGTTCGAAGGAAGGATCTTCATTTCTAAGAAGGTGATAAAGTGTTATTGAAAGTGTCACCAGTTAGAGGAACTTTGAGGTTTAGTCAGAAAGGTAAACTATCAAAGCGATTCATTGGACCGTATGAGATTTTGAGTCGCATTGGTGACGTAGCATATAGACTAGCCTTACCACCGGAACTTTCAGGTGTACACAATGTCTTTCACGTCTCGATGCTAAAGAAACATGTTTCAGACTCGTCTCACGTGTTACATCATGAGCCGTTTGGGGTTAGACAAGATGCCACCTATGTTGAGAAACCAGTTAGGGTTATCGATACAAAAGAGCAAGAATTGAGGAACCGAACGATTCATTGGGTAAAGTGCTTTGGGAAAACCACGGACCGAAGAAGCTACTTGGGAATTGCGTGATCAAGTTCAGAAAAAGTACCCTCACTTGCCACTAGAGGTTAGTGTTCATTTGGAGGACCAAATGCTCTAAGGGGTGGAGGATGTCAGACCTCGACCCAGGTTTAATATGTTTAATTACTGTTTTAGCCGTGATTAGTCTCTAAGTGGGATTAGGGGATGATTAGCTTGATTTTTAGCTTAGATTTTAGTTTGGATAGATTTCCATAGCCTTGGGGAATTTTTGAAAGTCGTTGAGTCTGGTTTGACCCGGCCCTGGGTTGCCCGTGTGATTTATGTTCGTGTGGGAATTTGTGTTTCATTTAAAAAAAAAGTTTCTGATTTATACACATTTTGATTTGTTTCGTTTACCTCAATAAACTTTATGTTTCATCCGTCCGAATTCGAAATTTAGAAATCACGTTTTTCAAGAAAAAAGGGGCAAAAATGACCTTTCACACCAAATCTGTGCATAAATTTTGAAATTTGCAAATCATGACGAAAATACACTTTTTAGAAACGAGATTTTTCAACGATCAATTTGGCCTCTTTCGTCGATCTCATCCGGGATCCATAGATCGTAGTTCCAGCCATTAGAAGAATTGGGGCCATTGGGGCCCTCAACCACTTGACTTAAGCTAAGAACCGACGTTGGTTCTCCTTCCCTACTCTTTCATTTCAGATTTCTGCTGTGTCAAGAGAGTCTCATTCTCTTCTTCTTCCAGCCACTCTCCCTCATCTTGCATGTCAAAGAAATCAGCCCAAAAAGGAAATTTTGATCTCATTTTCATCTTCCTCTCCCATCAAGTTTTCTATCCATACCATTTGTGAAAGAATTTTGTTGGATTCTTCTTCCTCACCAAGCTCTTCTTGTGGATTTTTACACTTTCAGGTAAGACCTGATCTTCTCCTTCTAGCAATGGGTTCTCTAGACCCTAGAGAAGCATTTTAACATGCATGCAAAGTGATTCTTGAAGAATCCCTTTTATTTCAAAAATCTGGATTTCTTTTAAGATGGTTTTTCCATGGGTTTTTGTAGCTTGGAGTTGTGCTGAGAGAGGAGATTTCTGGGATGATTTCTAAGACCTTTTTGGAGTAGAGGCAAGTGAATGAATGTTTGGAATGCATGTTTTGAATCTCTCTTATGTTTTATATAATTTTAATTTAAAACAGGTGTTTTCATTTTGAATGGCTGCTTAGTTGTTTAAAGTGAATTTTAAAAGGATTTGAAGTATCTAATTTATGCTCAGTCTTGGATATGATTACGTATAGATTAGTATGGAAAATTCTCATTTTTATTAGAGACTTCTTCAAGTGAACTTTCAGCTCAGTTCTTGCATCTTTCTTATGATAAATTTCTGATTCTCGTATGCTAATTTGTAAGTGGAATGTGATAATTTAACTTGATGTTGAATTGAGAATGAATGAGGCTTGAAATAATTTGATTTTTTGATATTGAATGTGAAGGAGGGAAGAAAAGAATTCAAAATGATTGGAAAAAAAAAAAAAAAACCAGCAGAATGCAAAAAAATGCATTCCCAGCGCGCAGGTCAGAAAGCAGGCTCTCGCTCGTGCGGGCCCAATTACTGCCCAATTAAAATTCTGGGCCTGTTTTTATAGATTTTCTTGAATAGTTTGGGCATGGTTGCTGTCCTATTGAATGGTTGGACTTGTTTGCTGCCCGCCTTATTTGATTTGGATGGGCTGAATACTCTTTTTCTCACTAATGGATGTATCATCAAATCCAAAACTTGCTTGAAAGGGGAAATGAGAAATTTGAAAACACATTTGGTTATGGAAATTAAGGAAGAAACAAGGGGAGATAGTTATTGAATTTCTATGGATATATTTTAAAACTACTAGAGTCCCAATGTTCATTCAAGGTTTCCAAATGCCGGACTTATGATTATAATCCGACACTTGGGCCTTGAATATTCATTGAAACGGACTTAGTAGGCCGTTCCAACATATAAATTAACTCATTCCAGAATTTTGTAATTCGTATATGTTTTTGTATAAATCAACATTTCATGTATACTTTATGTGGTTTGTCTGTCATAAAACCTATGGTAAGCCTATGGTTTGTTTGTGAAATTCTCGATAAGACTACTCATTCTTTTTATCTTCGTGTGTATATTTATGAATTATGCAGAGTAGTTCTTTTATCGATTTGAATTATGTTCATTTGATTCGAATTTTGATTCGAATTCATGTGTTTTATTCGGATTTTGTTTCGTCGGCAATACTCAGCTTGGGTTACTTTGTTGCTCTGATCACCCGGCTTAGGATCCTCAAAACTTCGCCAACCTGCAACTTGGATACTTTGTGTGTGTGATATCGGTTCCGCGGCGGATCTTTGTGTGCTACCCACCTTTGTTGGGCCATTATGTGACACCCTTCCATTTTTATATGGTAACGGCCGATTGTGAGTGCTCTCATTACTTCGGTAATTGGAGAATCTAGCTAAATGTGGTTTGTCAATATTTTATTCGAATGTCAGTGGATTTTGAGTATGATTACTAATCATTTGTTTTCAAGTTTGATTTATTTAACTTCATCATTATGTTCATTTATTTTCCAAATGTATTATTTATAGTCTTTAAATTTGATTTGATATAAACTTGTGTACCTTATCTTTTGTTTGCTTGCCAGACCGTCGTGTCTGATATTCATTTGTTTGATGCTAGATTTCGACCCCGTTGCCCATGAGGCGGAGCAAGCGGAGGGGGCGGTAGATCCTCCTGTTGGATGCAAGTGGCAGCCCGACGATGTCCTTTAAACATCGGGTTGGGTTATGAGATTCGAATCACATTTTGGGGGTTAAATATAATCACCTTTTGGGAACTTGATACTTTAGCCTTTGTTGGCTTTGTTTTATGGGAATTGTAAACTTTGACTTATCTTTGGTGTTTGTGAACTTAAATCTTTAACTTTGGGATTTGCTTATGAATGTTTCTCCTTCGACATGAGTCTTGTACAAATTTTTTTTTTTGGATTTTTAGTTATGTTTGTTAAACGCTTCCGCATATCACTTCTTTCACATATGATTTATTGATATGGATCTTGTGAATCCTCACCGTGGAAACTTGTGGGAAACTAGCGCGTGCAGGCGAAATTTTCTGGCTCATCGCTTCACGGCCCCGGATTAGAGTCTTGTTTGGCTCGGTCTCGTTTCGGAGGCATGACAGGTCTCAGCCTAGAGTTTGGCTTCAAGCTCGGCTTTTTGCTTCTCAAAGGTGGCTTCACGCTCAGCTTCCCGTTTCTCTTGAACCTCGGTCTTGGCTTTCACTCTACAGATCTCGGCCTTTGCCATATCAAGCTCGGTCTTGAGGCTGAAGTTTCTGTCCACTTGCTCCTTCAACTCCTGAATGCTTGCTTCCAAGGCGGCATGAAGGTCCTTCTTTTCTGCCTCCAGCCCTGAAACCTTGAAGTGGTTCTCCTGAAGCCTTTCAAGGGTGACCTAGCATTTTTGCACTACCTGTAGAAGGAACAAGCATCAGAATGTAATAACCGAGATTAAGTACTTGGTAAAACTTGTGGAAGACTCACCGAAATGGCCGATTGCATCGATGAGACTGCTAGCGTAACGTAGTCAAACTCTCTGAGCCTTTGCATGTCCCGTGGCAGGGCGCAGGCTCGGCCAACCACGACAACGATGAGGGCATTGCCGGATATATGGTCTTCCCCTATTAATGGCCTTCCGGGCTCGACTTGGAGGCTTGGTCTCCAAGGAGCCAGCCCGATGGGCTGGGGGGCCATGACTGCGCCAAGATCCTTCTCAGGAGCCTCGATCCTACCCCTCTTCTCCCTTGGGGCCTCCTCCCATGTGGTTTCTGTAGGATGCTGCCGAACTCCTGTACTTGGTTAAGTAGCAGGAGCGGGAGTAGAGGCATCAGCGGCAACTGAGGACATGTAAGCGGGAGTAGGATCAGAAGCTGCGCTAGGGGGCGTGGGGGGCACGAGGTGCTCGGCCTCGAAACACCAGAACCCCCAACTTGCTGTGATCTCCCCCACCTCGAGGAGGTCTCAACTTCCACAGCAACTATGCTAGTTTCGGCAGGCTCGGCGGTCTCCGAGTCAGACCTCGAGGTGGTGGCCTCAGTACCAGGAGCGACCTGATGCTCATCATCGGTTGAGGCCTGAACTGGCTCTGCCCTTTCCACTTCAACAAGAGCTTTGCGTCCTCCCCTTGCTTGAGGTTGACCGGTCCTTCTCTTGATGAAGGAGTGGTACCTCGGTTCGTAGTTTAGCAGCACCCAGGCAGCACAACCACTGTGACCTTGGTAGCTATACACAGCCCGAAACAAAGCGTCGTCCCTCGCCCACCAACTCGGTTAGCTTCCTTTCTTCTTTGGCGAGCGTTTGCACGACGAACAAAAAGTGTTAGATCGGCGAAACAAGAAAAGGAAGGAAAAAGGATAACTTAAAGATAAAGGAGTCAGTAGTTACTCGGAGGACTCCCAAAGCCACGAGGAACTTTGTCTATCATTGTCACCTCGGGCACAGTTGCTTCGAATTTCCAGTTGCATGAGACGAACAAGCGATCATCCCTGGTGTATTTGTTGGAGTCTTCTAGGTCATTGATGAGACACTCCTGATTCGCCTTAGCTCAGAGATAATAAGTGTTATCGCCTCCTTCGGACTTGCAGAGGTCATAGACCTCCTCAATGTCGTGAATGCCGAGGTTAATGCCTAGAATTCTATTGAGCTCGGCGACACCTATCATGATTTTGAAACTGTTCGGCATTAACTGGCAGGGGCAGAGGTGCCACTTCTTAAGGCAGGTCCTAAGAGGGGGAATCGAACCCCACCTTCAATTATGGTGACCAGAAGAAGCGGCATCCAGCCATTAATGAAGATATGACCATCGAAGGGGTTTTCAGGGTCATCTAACCTAATCAAGACATCGTTGGGTATCCCGTAGTCGGCCCTAAATTCGGCTATGGCCTCTAGGGTTTCTACTCTATGCCTATAGATACCCATTATCAAAGCTTGAGGAAGAAGAAATCAAAAGGGGGAAAAGGCCAAGAAACCATAAACAGAACCCTAACGAGAGCCCAAAAACAGAAATGAACAAGGAAAGAAGGGAGAACTTACAAAGGCAAGACTAGACTCGAAGGATGCGGAACTCGGGTTTGCAATAACTCGAGCGGAAGTGAAGAATGAGAGAGAGACACCTCTATATATAATGAAAAAGAGGCGCCCTTTCGGATTTCGAGGACGCACTTGCGGAACGTCGCCTCGAGTACTGGCACGTTTCCTCTAAGCTATTGGGCAACCAACTAGACAGTGACACGTGGTACAGTCAGTACAGCTTCTGCATCAATTCAGATGCACAATTAATTATCTCGGGCAAGTGAAGCGACATTGTGATAGGGATCAGGCGTCAGCAACTGACACCGAGATGAAGTATAGCATGAGTTTCAAACTCAATACTCAGAAGTTTCTCCCACCATAATGCTTAGCTTCCGACCTTAAAGTGTTAGAGAACACTAATAAGTCAGAAGCTAGGGGGCAATTGTATGGAGACATTCCCGTAATACCGAGATTGTTCTAGTTTGGTAAAAGTACCAGCTAGCTATGTCTTGGTCTCGGTTTGGTGCATCTCGGCAATAGTGCCAGATTGTGTGATCTCGGCTCAATGCTGCTTGGCAATAGCGCCAGGATACGTTTATGCCATGACCTTGGTATCATGTTCGGTTCGGTTCGATTAACCGAGATGAGTACTGAGCGTACGTCCACATTGCAGAACGTATTGACAGATAAGGATAAACACCTGATAAAGGTAATGAGTTACCATTATCTGGTGATTACGTACATAATCCCTGAAAGATCAGAGTAGAGTCCGAATAAGACTCTATCATCGAAAAATCAGGACGAGGATCATGAGACTCTCAACCTACATATACAGGGAGCTAATTCATAAGAGGTATGCATATACGCACAGATACGTATTCCAAACATTGTCCTTCTCTCTGTTCATTCCCCTTTGTTCAATGACCGCACTAACTTTAGCATCGGAGTGCCTGTGGCTGAGTTCAGCCACGGTCTTTGACCTTGCTTCTCTCCTTCTTTTTCAGATTTCAGGCATTCGATTCTTCCCAAGAAGAGCTTTATATCTATCGAAATAAGTCTGTAAGAATTTAGGCACTTACAGCTTCTATGTTACCAAGTTGGAATCCTCTATGGGGAACCACGTTACACTTCCCTCTCCATTTTGGGGCCTACATAGGAATAATTTGGACCATTCACGATGAATGTTATCTCCTTTGCTGTAAATTCTCAAGTTTTTTTCAAAAGCTTGGATTCCACCATTTGATTTAGGCTGAGAATCATATGTGTTGTTAATCAAAATCAAACGGTTGGATCTACTCTTTTTGAAATGAAACTTTAAGATTTCAATAGAAGGGATGTGATTCATCTTAAACTGTCTGAATTATGCTTGCATTGCAAGGTAACTCCTTTAAAATCAAGATTTTTTTTATCAAAATTATATTTAGATTGTAAAAATCCTAAAAAAAAAGAAAAAAATCAGTCCCCACAATGCTGATAAAAAAGATATATATATATATATATAATCAGTTAATTTCTGAATGATTGCACTTTAATTTATTTAAAATCAGCTGTAAATCACTTCAACATACTTCTAAAATCATAAGAATCATTCGGGCCATACATTTTTATGTATTTTCTAGTTTTTTATTTTTCAGTACTTTTAGAAGAAAATAGAAGATTACTTTTTCCAAAATGGAGTAAAAAAGATATACGATAAAATAACTACTCTTTGAAAAAAACCACTTTGTTAATAATTGAAGATGTAAAGATTAAAAAAAAAAAAAAGGTAGAAAATATTGTTTCACCCAACAAAAGCTACAGTTAAAGCAAAAGGCACATGTAAACTAAAGCAAAATACATAAAAGTAAATTAAAAACCTATGTTTTCATGAACTTAATTACAAATAGATTGAGAACCTATTGAAAGAGACATGAATATTTTAGGAATGAAGATGTAGATTATTTTAGTCCATGAAAACTGGCTTCAAAAGAATATAAAAAAGAAGATATCAAAGTCGATGAAAAACCCAATATAAGATTAAAAAAGGAGGAATTTACTTTAAAAAATCACCTTAGATGGCCAATAGAAAAAAGGCCCTAGTAGTTCATATGACATAGAAGTGGTCCCTTGCTACTACTTTCATTTTTATATCGAGCGACGACGTTGTCGCTTGTTTAAACCCTACAAAACCACCAAAATCCTACTTCCCCTTTCTTCCTCCCCTGTGTTTTTCCCTATTTGGCGATTTCTTAGCATCAAGATGAAGAACATCCAAGAAAGAAAGAGAGCAGACAACGAAAGATCTTTTATTTCTTACTTCTCCTTTTCTTCTGTAATGTTTATTTATTCTATTCTTAGCTCTGGTTGATTTGTATCATGAGACAAAGCTCGAGTCTTGCGTGGTTTTGTTATTCGTGGGGTTTTCGATCTTTCCCCTCTTTCGGGTGTTGTGGGGGATTTTGGGTTTGTTGGGAGTGCGGTTATTTTTTTTTTTCGGATGACAATGACCAATTTTGAGTAATATTACATGGGGTGCGTAGGATTTTTGAGGTAAGGATGGATGGGTGTGAGTTTTGTTTAGAAAATATGGTTGGTAATGGGAGATGGAGCTGGTAAATTCTCGATGTGGGTTTTTATGCATTTGATCATTTTGTAACTACTTTAAATGCTAGTCAATCAAAGCATAACTCATGTATTTTCATTCTAAATATACCTACCACTACATTTGCTCACAAAAGAAAAAAAAAAAAAAAACATGTATCCAACAACCATCAAGCACTACTTTAAATGTCGGCCCTTGGTTAAAAATTCATTATTAATCTTGCCCATGAATTCTCTTTACAACAACTAAAGCAGGCGTCAAATCTAATGAAATTTTGTAATTGTGCTTACAATGAAGCATGCAGAATATGTATGTTGGTTTCTTTGAATCAAGTAGTGCGTATGCACATCATAGTGAATCTAATGAATTTTTTTTTTCCAAACTAAGATCAGCATCAACGTTGTCTCCCAACCATTTATGAAGTCTTATTGAAGGTTAGAATGAGTGACAATGTCGTAGCTCTGCAAAACCTTGAAACACTTGGTCTCATTGAAATGAGCGACGACGTCGTTGCTTCGCACATTTTTTAAATGCATAGTCCCATTGAAATGAGCGACGACGTCAATACTCTTTGAAAAAGGGCAAAAAAGAGAAAAGTTTTGCGGGAAGACCGATTTTGTTTCATAAAAACTGTTGGCTTTTTTGGTTAGTGGACATCTAAGGTGATTTTTTGGGTAAATTCCTCTTAAAAATAAATAAAATATATTATTTTTTTTATAGATTTTAGAGGATTTTATGGGGAAAATCCCTAAATATAGTCATTTATCCCGAAAGGTCCTCGCATATTATATAGCACTAATGAGGTCCTTTCTCCAATTTTTTACATTTTTTTATACTTTATTCTGAGCGACGATAGCGTCACCATGGGTGACGCATGGGCGACGCTAGCGTCGCTCGTTAGAAGATCTCCTAATGTCTTCTTCTTTCTCTCCTCCTCCTATTTCTCTATCTCCCCCCTAATAACTTGAAATCTTTCCTCAGAAAACAAATTCCTAACTGAAAAACATGAAGGTGTCATTTGGACATGGAGAATGCAGGAGGATAACATTGTAAAAATTTTGAAATAGTAAATGATTTTCCTTTTCTGGTCATCCAAACAAACCCTTTAAAAGAGTTTTGAAAAGTTTTCCTTTTTTTTTTTTTTTTAATTTGTAAGTGTTTGCAAATTCACACTTGAAACAACTAGATTTATGTATCTAACTATTCGATTCGGAGATCGTAACTAGCATTTCCATGGTTCACATGCTTGGATCTTGTCGAATCTAGCAATGGGTTTTAAATGACTACACTAAAAAACACATTCTTTCCAAAGAAAACAGAGTTGCAGAATTTTAAAATAAAAAAAAAACAAAAAACAAACTCTTATCATGAAAAAGTTGGTTATTGAAACACAAAATGATTGATTTATGAAGCGAAACTTTCACTGCAATCAGATCTATTGAAGTTGGCGATGGAGGGCGGTCCTATAAAAAAGTTGAGGCGGTGGCAGCGTTGTGGTGAAGAGACGGGTAGTATCAGATTTTTAGAGGGATTTTAGAGTCGGTTCCCACTTTTTCAAGCATCGGTTTTTTAGTTTCATTTTTTATTTTCTTTGAAAGGTCTCAAGACTCGGGTCTCAGGTCTCACGCAGATGCTGTGGAGGAGAGAGAGAAGCAAACATTAGGCGACGCTAGACATTAGGAGATGCTCCGACGAGCAACGCTAGCGTCGCCTTCATCAGACACGAGCATGCTAGACATTAGGAGATGCTTTGACAAGCAACGCTAGCGTCGTTCCTATCAAAGTTGAAAAAAAAAAAAAAAGAGGAAAGAAGGACTGACGGACGTCATTAGTGTTACACAATTTGCGGAGACCTTTCAGGATAAATTGCTATATTTCGGGATTTTTTCCATTAAATCATCTAGATTTTATCAAGAGAAACAAGGATTTCTTTTTTAAGGATATAAAATCAGGTTTCACGTAGGGTCTTGTTCTCAATCAAATCCTACTCCATTTGGTCTGGTTCCACTGTCAGAGACCGAGCTCCCAAGTCCCAACCACAACTAATGGAAGAACCGACTCAGATACAGATTTGTGCATGAAAACTTTTATTAATATTACATATCATCAAGCTTGACCCAATTAAAGATTCATTAGGGTTCATTTGCATTTTACACATGCAATAGGAAAATGAGATTTACATATATAAATGTTACATATGCAAAAGTTAAATAATGTGAAACACATACCATCTTTGTCAAAACCAACATTTTCATATGAGTAAATGAGCACGTCAAATTATTTTAGATGTATTTGGATTTTATGATTTTTTTTTTAATAAATCTCTTAAAATCTTGATGCTTGTAATTTATATGAAAAAAAAAAAATTGAATGATTCAAATCAAGAATTAGGGGCTCACGAAGTGCAGAAAATTAGATTTGTGATGCTTTGTACAAATTTCTTAAAATCTATAGAGATTTAGGATATGAAATTAAAGGCCTTTTCTTGCACATAAAGGGAAGGTGTTTTGATCTTTTACCTCAATGCAGGATTTTTAATGCATTATATCGGAAAGGGAATGTATAAACATGGGGGTGTTCATGGGCCAGGCTAAGGCATGACCCGGCTTTAAAAATACTAGCCCAGGCCCAACGTGGGCCATAAAAGTTAGGTCCGAGCCCACCCATTTAATCAATCGGGTAGGGCTGAACCGGGCTTTTCATCACTTTCGTGGGCATTAGAGCACTAATTAAATTAAATTACATGCATTTCTTACACAAGCTGGGCCAGGTCGGGCTATGGTCTTTCCATCACTTAATCCAAGGCCGGCCCAGATCGAACTCCGGCTGGCCTGGCCCATGAGCACCTCTAATAAACATCAAACCAACTTAATAATACATCTCATCAATCAATATAAATGTTCTTTATATTGCTTTCAATACAACAAACTTACAATCAAAGCTTTGTGAGATATTTCATTTCTTAGTTTAGTCTTCATTTATAATACTTATTGGTCTTTCAATAGCCTTATGGTAAAACTCCTCTGATTTTCTCTTTCAATAGCCTCATGGTAAAACACCGCTTTGCCGGGCTTTGCATTTTGCTTCGTTGTTATTATATCTTTTTTTACAATTCATTTAAATATTTCTTTTTTTAAAATTATTTTTTTTTTTTTTTTGCATAGGCCTTTCTTGCTAGTATTATTAATCCATTTTTTCTATCCCAAGCAACCTCTTAAAATTTTGAAAACCCATTGAAGCAAAAAAATTTAGTTTTCACCCACACTTAAATTGTTCGAGCTAGTGATTAGGAAGTCCATTAATGAGCAGGAGGTTCTGGGTTCGAACATTGGCCTTTTTTGCTGATATTATTAATCCATTTTTCTGTCTCCTTCATGAAGGTAACCTCTTAAAAATTTTCCATTCTATCGTAGCAAAGGATTTTAGTTTTTACTCACTTAAATTGTTTGAGTGGTTAGGAAGTCCAGTAATGAGCTGGAGGTCCTGGCTTTGAATTGTTTGGGTTCTTACTTGGGTCTTACTTGATACACAATGCTAGTGGGCAGTGTTGTGTATCCGGGGTTTTCCCGATGATCAACCGCAATGGGTTGGTGGGATCTCATCATATAAATAAAAAAATTTAGTTTTTAGGAGAACATTGAATCATAGTTAGTTGCCATCTAAGCACTTTTAACAAATAAGGATTACCACTTTTCTTTTCTAAAAGAAGGAGAATATTTAGTCTCAGTACAAGGTTTTCTTTTTGGTAAATCTAAGAGTAAGATTAGAATTAATCATTTGAATAACCAAAGTAGCTGGTATTCACCTATTTCTGACTCTTGTCGACTTAAGTTGAGAATGAGGTGAAATATTTTCCTACGAGCATTTTTTCATTATGAATATGCGGTGCAGCTCATTGAACTTTCTTGGACGTAAGCATTCCAATCATGGACAGTAGGATGGACGGGAAGGACCCTCTACATATAAGGATCATACAAAAAGTCAGCCCCATCTTTTTTTTTTCTTTCTTACTTGGCTTGGTGGCCCAGTTGAAGAGGAGTAAAGCCACCCACCAGGGATCGATCACTGGTGGGTGGGATGGGAGTGAGAGCCTTTCGATCCCTGATGGGTGGGATGGGAGTGGGAGCTTTTACCACTAGAGGCAGCCCCATCAAATTATTATAGCTCTTGATTAAGGAGTATAAGGTTTAATGGTTTATCAGCAATGGATTATTTTGAGAATCAATCCAACAGTGAGAAACCATTCAATAAGCATTAAAATCGGCATGAATCTAAATCGGGAGAGATAAGAGTGTGAAAAGTGCTACAATGTTCAAAGGTGAGCCAAAGTGGAGCTGGACTCCATATGCGGTGCGCTTGTAGGAGAAAACTTTCAACAAAACAAGAACAGATCGTAGCAAAGTTCATTTATCCAGATCAGATTTCCTAGACCTACCAATCCCCACGAATTTTGGTAAAGGTGAGGGGGAGCTACACAAAATGCCCTTGGCAAGGGCCGATATTTTAGAATTCTGAGCATGAGGATTCTTTGAATTCTTGCAATAAGTGCCATGTGACCCAATTCAATTCAAATTCATGATCATCTAAACTTGTAAAGTTCTACTAAATATCCAATCAAGCATCAGACCCATAAATCGTGGGTTCTCTCGTGAAAAGATTCCTTTTAAATTGCGAGCTATAATCTTGAAAAAGTTGTAACGGCAAAGCAGTTCAAAAGCAAAAAATTAGCTCTGAAATTTCTTCTTTTCTGAGATTTACGTTTTTTTTTCCTCTTCTATTCAATGAATTCCACCTAAAAATTCTAAGTCGATTGATATTGGTAACTGTACGCAGATAATCCAACCTAAGATCAAAATAAAGGTTTTCTTACCAACCAAGGGATGTGAATAATATTTAAGCTGATGTATAACTTCACCTATTATATATAATGAAGCGAAGTGGATCCGATTTCCAATTTCACCTTGAATTTTAATTTTGATTTTGACACTTTTCTAACATTGACCTCCTACTAATTTCAGTCATTGATCCTCTACTAATATGTCATATTAATACTAGCCCTACTAATATCATCTATCAGCTATTAATAGCAAATATATTGTTTCCACTTGTGGAGGTTCTTTCCAATTAAATCATAAAACTCCTGTAAATTAGGGAATATAATTGCCCCTCACACGGTTTTCTTTCATTAACTCAAATCCCTTTACACATTTCTTCTCATTAACTTAAATCATAACTCCTATAAATTAGGGAAGATAAATCCCCCTCCCATAGTTTAATTAACTCAAATCATCAATGCCCAATATTTTTTATTCATCATATCTTCTCCAAAATCTTCTCTCTTTCCATTTCTTCTATTCTCACTTCGTTCCCCTCTCTCATGCCAAACCATTGTTTCACAGGTATGTGAGTCTATATTTGTATTCTTTTCTCCTTGTCAGTAGTTTTTTGCTTTTATTTTTATTTTTTCGATTCTTTGATCTTATTTTATCAGTCGATTGCTATCTCCATATGATTTTTTATCCATTCAAAAGTTAATAAAAAAAATAGAATGACTATAATGCGACTCTTTTTGCAACCAATTTCAATTAATTTTGATCCCTATATCATCCGATGCATAAAATCCTTGTGAAGGGCAATAAATAAAAAAATACAACTTTGTAGGTTATTTATGTAAAAGATATCCACACTAATTGTGCATCTGATGTGGGACCCCATTTTATTTTTTTGAAGCTTCTATTTTGATCCGTGGTTTTAAATCTTGTCAGATATGTATGCATCTCTTGAGAAACGATTATAGTGCATTGGTTCTTATGACCTTACATCTCTAGGACTCTATCGCCGTTACAATTAATATAACTTATTTGAATTGCCACAATGGTGTGTGCCCATTGACCAATCTCTCAATGTTTGAAGGTTTGCGATGATCTTTTCTCCTAATTTTTTTTTTTGCCAAAGAATAAGCTTTCATTCATAAGAATGTAATTCTTTCTTAATTCATCCATGCAAAGTCTCATAGACTTGGACTCTTTTAAAAATTTAAATTTAAATACTCAATCCTTATGTCTTATATGATTGATTTAGTTTCAAAACAAAATGCATGAATTTGTCCTCTAAAAATTTTTCTATGTTAATATATTTTAGTTTACTTTTGAAAAGTAAGTTAAAGTGAATTTGCAACTAATGTTGAACAAATTAAATTGCTCCTTTTTAAAATTAACCAATTTTATATAACTTTTTGTTATCATTATAAGGAGTGATTTTGATTGCATTTTCCATCTCAATATAATCTAGATAATTTTTATTATTATTATAAACTTCTTATAATCTTTTAGTATATAAGTTATATTGCCCGTGCTAAGGACGGGCATGTTTTGCTATGGGCCACGATTATGTTCTAGCATCCCCTCACCATGAAAAGGATAAGATTCAATTGACGACCCTGATTTTGCAGTTGATTATGAAATTGGAGCTTAGTTTCCATTTTAATTTTAATTTAACTGATTTTGAGTTCATAGAGAAATTTCAGGGATTTTTTTATGGTTATAATAATATTTTTCCTAAAATTTCTCTAACAAAGATCCCTTTTTTATTCTCTCTAAAACCTCATCTTATCTCACATCCAAAAGTAACTCAAATTTTAAAATATTTAAAATTTTAATATTTAAAATTAATAATGGTATTTTTTGGTTTAAACTTTTTTATTATCATTGGTCAATATTTCAAAAATCGTCCCAAATTAAATATATTTTTATTTTTGGGGCCCGGGCCTATTTTGACAGCCCTACTAATAATTTCAGTCATTGATCCTCTACTAATATCTCCTATTAATATTAGCCCTACTAATATCAACTATTAATAGCAAACATATTGTTTCCACATGTGGAGGTTCTTTCCAATTAAATCATAAATTCTTGTAAATTAGGGAATATAACTGCCCCTCCCACGATTTTCTTTCACTAACTCAAATCCCTTCACACATTTTCTCTCATTAACTTAAATCATAAACTCCTATAAATTAGGAAAGATAAATGCCCCTCCCACGGTTTCTCTAATTAACTCAAATGATCAAGACCCAATATTTTTTATTCATCATATATTCTCCACGATCTTCTCTCTTTCCATTTCTTCTATTCTTACTTCCTTCCTCTCTCTCCGACCAAACCATTGTTTCACAGGTATGTGAGTCTATATTTGTATTCTTTTCTCCTTTTCAATAGTTTTTTGTTTTTTTTTTTTCGATTCTTTGATCTTATTTTATCAGTTGATTGCTATCTCCATATGATTTTTTATCCACTCAAAAGTCAATAAAAAAAGACTGAATATAATACGACTCTTTTTGCAACCAATTTCAATTAATTTTGATCCCTATATCATCCGATGCATAAAATCCTTATGGAGGGCAATAAATAAAACAAGACATCTTTGTAGGTTATTTATGTAGAAGAGATCCACACCAATTGTGCATATGATGTGGACCCCATGTTATTCTTTTGAAGCTTCTATTTTTACTTTTATTTTTATTTTCTAAAACTGCAGCTTTATATTAAGAGATGCTTGAAAACAAGGTATAACTTGACCATACAGAGATCTTAACCATTGGGTCCAAGACATAGATAACATTGATGTGTGGTTTTAAATCTTGGTAGGTATGTATGCATCTCTTGAGAAACGATTATAGTACATTGGTTTTTATGACCTCACCCTCTAGGACTCTATTGCTGTTACAATTAATATGACCTATTGGAATTGACACAATGGTGTGTGCCCATTGATCAATCTCTCAATGTTAGAAGGCTTGCGATGTCTCTTCTCCTAATTTTTTTCCCAATTAATAAGCTTTCATTCATAAGAATGTAATTCTTTCTTAATTCAACCATGCAAAGTCTCATTGACTTGACTCTTTTAAAATTTTAAATTTAAATACTCAATCCTTATCTCTATTATGATTGATTTAGTTTCAAAACAAAATGCATGAATTTTCCCTCATAAAAATTTTCCTATTTTATTATATTTTAGTTTACTTTTCAAAAGTAAGTTAAAGTGAATTCGCAACTAATGTTGAACAAATTAAATTTCTCCTTTTTAATATTAACTAATTATATATAACATTTTGTTATCATTATAAGGAGTGATTTTGATTGCATTTTTCCATCTCAATATAATCTAGATAATTTTTTAATTATTATAAACTTCTTATAACCTTTTAGTATATAAGTTATATTGCCCGTGCTAAGTACATGCATGTTTTGCTATGGGCCACGATTATGTTCTAGCATCCCCTCACCACGAAAGGGATAGGATTCAATTAACAACCCTGATTTTACAGTTGAATTTGAAATTGGAGCTCAGTTTCAATGTTAATTTTAACTGATTTTGAGTTCATAGAAAAATTTTAGGGATTTTTTATGGTTATATTAATATTTTTCCTAAAATTTCTCTAACAAAGACCCCTTTTTTATTCTCTCACTTAAACTTCATCTTATCGCACATCCAAAAGTAACTCAAATTTTAAAATATTTAAAATTTTAATATTTAA
The DNA here is from genome assembly GCA_003546025.1 of Camphora micrantha. Lineage (NCBI taxonomy): Eukaryota > Viridiplantae > Streptophyta > Magnoliopsida > Laurales > Lauraceae > Camphora > Camphora micrantha. The sequence goes on from QPKB01000009.1 coordinate 25,077,726, forward strand.
AATAAATAATGATATTTTTTGGTTTAGACTTTTTTATTCTCATTGATAAGTATTTAAAAAAGCGTCCCAAATTAAATATATTTTTATTTTTTGGGCCCGGGCTTAGCGCGGGCCTATTTTGCTATTATTTCATGATTGTGTTAGTTTGATTTTAGTTGTATTGGTTTCTTTACTGGGGTATGCCCCATTGGGAGGTTCTACGATCCGTGTTGGGTAACCTGGACTCCCCTTTCTGTAATTCATTATTTTTAGAAAATGAACACCTAACTTGCCCTTAGGAAAAAAAAAAAAATTGTAATGAGTAATGACCCTATAACCTATATGAAGGATTGCTAGCAAAAAACCAATGGCTTGACTTTCTTAGATTGCAGAGTACAAAATGACCGACTTTCTTAGATTGCATAGTATAAAATGACCGACTTTCTTAGATTGCATAGTACAATTTTATCTTTGCATCCAGCAGGCCACAGTAACCTCTATCACACGTCTGTCCTTTGAAAACTATTTACCTAGTCTTTCTTTAAGAAGCTAAAGTCTTCCAATACAAACATGTGAGGACGAGGTCCTCTGTTTGATGATATCGAAGTGTTGCTGAATCATTTCACCACATTTGAAGTGCATCTTGTGGGCAGTGAAGGAAATATAGCTGCCCACAAATTAGTCAGGTATGCCTAGTACGTGAATGATATGGTGGTTTGGTGACATTCTATGCCAGGCCTTGTGTGAATGATGTGGTGGTTTGGTGGCAATCTACACAAGACCTGATAAAATAATATGTAAGCATTGATGCGTTGTTAGATCCTCAATAAAAATTAGAAGAGTATTCCTATTAAAAAAATAAAAAAATTAACGTAGTTGACAATAGAGTAATATTTATTGTGAATTGTGAGAGTGTTAACTTTGGAACATCGGCCCTCACTTTCATGCATGCATATCTTGGTGTGCCCCACATCTAGGACTGGCAACTCTAATGCAATGTTACATAGTGAAAATTTGAACTCCAGCTAGTTGAAAAATTAGAAATAGCCTTTAGAATCCTTAGAATTTCAGCATTCAAAATGCGGAATGAGCTATGCATGTAGTGGTGTGGGGGACAGCAATAAGAATTCTTGAAAAGAAAAAGACCTTTGAAGAGATGTGATAACTTGACTGCTCGAAATTATTTGCTTGAGTTTGTATTCTCCGTAGGTTGGTTTTCGGAAATTACTAAGTACATTGTTATGAAAACATGCGTGGGCTTTACATTTGAAATTCAAAACAATTAAATTTCATTGTTAGTAACTAATTAAAACTTGTAAACGGTTCACAGCCATGCTTGAATATTCATGATGTGAATAAATGGTATAATTCTGATTAGGGTGAGATTTTATTTAAATATTTTTTAATGCAATAGTAATTTAAAGCCCTTTGATTTTCAAACGCTAGACAGCTAAAAGTTCCGTGAAGGCGTGAATTGTGCACGTAGAGAATCTCGAGCTCTTCACACGTTTCCCAAGGAGGCATCCTTGACCAAACTTTGAATTTTGATAGAACCCCTCCAAATGAGAAACTTTCAAATTCATCCTTCCTTGTAAACTCAAAAAAATCACAGGGGTGCAATAGTACATTCTCACCAGCACTTCAATAGAATATTCAAGAGCCAGGTTGGAAAGATCGAAGAAGCCAACGGACGGACCATAAAAGGCCCAGTGTTCTTCCCCACCTCTTCCTATTTCTTTTGATTTACTGAGGTTTGGAATTTGGATCTGCTCATCATCTTCTCCTTTCTTTATCTGAGCCAAATAGTACGGTATGATTCTTCTCTAATTCAAGCGCCCTTTTTTATGCAACTTTTTGTGAATTAGGCTTCTGTTGATTTCTTAAAGCTTGCTTCTTTAGTGGATCTGATGATTGTTTGGAGAATTTCGTTGTTTCTTTTGAAGATCTGAGGGTTTTTTGTTGAAAAATCTCATCTTTTGAGTTCCATCTCCTTTTTTATTGTCAATTTCAAGAAGGTTTTCAATTAGTAGCAAAGTTTGAATTTTTATGCCCTTAATGAAGGTGATGCTGTAAATGAATGCTCTGTTTTTAGGACTTCTGTCCTCTTCTTGAATTTAGTGTTGGTTTCTTTGTTGTGCTCTGTACTGATGCTTTCATGTTTAGAGCAACTCTCATCAGTTGTTGTAAAAGTAAATTGAGTTTGTATTACATTCCTATTGAATGGGTTTGATTCAAATGTGCATTGAAATATCTGGGTTTCAAGGTTTGGAGAAATGTGGTGTTTTTTTTTTTTTTTTTTTTTTTTTTTTTTTTTTTAATATTTAAAATAGTTTTGTGCGATTCTTATGTTACATTTTGTCAATCTAGTAACGAGCTTTTGTCAGATGCAGTCATGTTGTGAAAAATGTGCCAGCCTTCATCTTTATTTGCAATTGGTTTTTGGGTCTATTTTCTCAAATATGTTATTGCATAACTTTAATTATTATATATACAAAAATATTCAGATGAAAACCATCTTATCGGTTCTTATGTGTGGTACACCCTATATGCTTTGCGACTTGGCCCAACTATGATCAAGTTACCCTATTAATACTGGTGCAGATGTAGAGGAAGTACAACAAGAATAGGACGTAAACTTGGCTAAAATTGGGCTAGATTGGAGATGGAACGTAAGTTAGATGCGAAGGTTTCGAAAAGAACCTCTGCAATAGAATTTTTATTCATAAAAGGACCTGCTCCAGACCAGGGTAAGGCAGCCTTTTAAACCACCTTAGAAGACTCTAGAAACATATATGATAGTTCATAGAAAACTAGCACACATTGACTCATTTATGATAGGACACATTGACTCATTTATGATAGGGAACAGAAAACTAAAACACATTAACTCATCTATGACATCTAGAATAACATAGGAAATCACATAAATCTAGAAACTTCATTAGTGCATGATCCTGCATCGATCCCCCCGGGTAGGAGAAGAACTCTTGTCCGATGAGTAGACTTTGAGGAATTCAGCTTAAGTCCCTGGATCAATTTTCTTCAGCTCCTCTTCAACAATCCAAGTACTTTCACTAGCCAGTTTACCCAACCATTTCACCAAAAAACGCCTATATGGGTTACCCCTTGTTGACCTCACTTCTCTAACATCCAGGACATCCTCTATAATGTCCCTGGTCATAATTGGAAGCTGCTGAATCTGATCTGCAACTGCACTTATATCCCCATCTGACCCTTCATAAGGATACAAATCGCGAACATTAAAAATTGGACTAATCTGTAAGTCAGGTGGCAGCTCAATTATATAGGCATTAGAGCTGATTTTCTTCATCACCTTACATGGTCCAAACTTCCTTGCCTTAAGTTTGTGGTAAGTTCCCTTAGGGAACCTTTCCCGCTTTAAATGCACTAACAACATATCACCCTCTCTAAATTCTTGCACCCTTCGATGTCGATTAGCTGCTGCCGCATAGGATTCATTGCTGGCCTTAATTGCTGCTCGCACTTCTTCATGAGTTGCTCGGATATGTTCAGCAAAAGTTTCCCTTTCATCACTCACTCTAGCGTCTTGAGGCAGTGGACTAGATCAAAAACAGTTTGAGGTTTAAGACCATAAGCGGCCTCAAATGGAGTCTTCTTGATGCTTCTGTTCACAGAATTATTATAAGCAAATTCAGCTTGTGGAAGAACTGAATCCCAAGTCTTCACATACTTCCCAACAAGGCACCTCACCTGATTTCCTAAGCTCCTATTAACTACTTTAGTCTGGCCATCAGTTTGCGGATGACAAGTGCTGGAATATTTCAATTCAGTTCCCATTTTCCGCCATAAAGTCCTCCAAAAATGCCCCATGAACTTCACATCTCTATCGGACACAATAGATCTGGCAACCCATGAAGCCTAACCACTTCCCTAAAGAATAAATAAGCAATATGCGAAGCATCTGCAGCGTTTGAACAAGGAATGAAATGCACCATTTTCGAGAATCTGTCCACTATGACAAAGATCGAGTCAAATCCCTTTGCTGCTTTTGGAAGCCCCAACACAAAATCCATGCTAAGATGAACCCAAGGAATTTCTGGAGTTGGTAATTGAGTGTACAAACCAGTGTTTTGTGCACTGCCCTTACCAAGCTGACATTTTTGGCAACGTTTGACAATCCTTTCCACATCTTTGTACATGTGAGGCCAATAATAACGATCTGCCACCATTGCCATAGTCTTATCTCTGCCAAAATGTCCTCCTAATCCATTTTCATGAAGCTTTCTTATGATCTGCTCGCGTAGAAAACCTCTAGGAATGCAAAGCTGGTTGCCCTTGAATAAATATCCTTCCTGCGACCTATATGGCAAATTGTTACAACCTGTTGATCCCTGCAGTTCAGCGATAATTGAGCTGAAGTCTGGGTCGTCAACATACTGACTTTTCAACTCTTCAAAGCCTATAACTTGTGTACTCATCACGGTTAATAATAGAGATCGTCTACTTAAAGCATTTGCTACTTTATTGGACTCACCAGCTTTATAACGAAGCGAAAATGTGAATTCTTGAAGATAAGAACTCCATTTTGCATGACATGGACTCAGCTTGCTTTGAGAATTTAAGTACCTTAGAGCTTGGTGATCTGAATACACCACAAACTCTCGATATGCTAAATAATGCTCCCAATGTCGTATTGCCCGTACCAATGCATAGAATTCCAGATCATTAGTCGAATAACACCGCTTTGCATCGGTCAACTTTTCACTAAAAAACTCCACTGATTTTCCCTCTTGGCTGAGAACCGCTCCAATCCCCATGTGTGAGGCATCACACTCTTCAACGAACAACTTCTCAAAATCTGTGAGACAAGTACTGGAGCTTCTGTTAGCTGCTGTTTTACTACTTCAAAGGCCTTGTGTGCTGCCTTTGACCACTCAGAAACTGTTCCTTTCAAGCACTCTGTAATCGGATCCATGATTGAGCTAAAGTTTCGTATAAATCTCCAGTAAAAAGAAGCCAATCCATGAAAACTTCGAACATCTCCCATGGACTTTGGAGTTGGCCACTCTTTAAGTGCTTGAACTTTTGCTGGATCCGGTTGCATTCCTTGAGCTGAAATAACAAAGCCAAGAAACACAACTTTGTCGGACAAAAACGAACACTTCTTCAAGTTAACATAGAGTTTCTCCTTGCAAAGAACACTCATGTCTTGTTGTAAATGCATCAAATGCTTTTCCCGGGTTTTACTATATATTAAGATGTCATCAAAATAAACAACTACAAATGAACCCAAGAAAGGTTTGAATACTTCTGTCATAACACGCATGAACGTGCTTGGCGCATTTGAAAGCCCAAACAGCATCACCAACCACTCGTACAATCCGTCGGGAGTTTTAAAAGCAGTTTTCCACTCATCACCACTCCGCATCCTTACTTGGTGATAGCCACTCCTCAAGTCAATGTTAGAAAATATTTTAGAACCCACAAGCATGTCACGCATCTCTTCTAAGCGAGGAATCGGAAATCGATACTTTACTGTAATTTTGTTGATCGCACGATTGTCGATGCACATTCTCCATGAGCCATCTTTTTTTGGTGTCAATAAAGCTGGAACATCACATGGACTTTTGCTTTCTTGCACTAAGCCCTTAGCAATCAGCTCTTCAACTTGTCGTTGCATCTCCTTTCGGTGGGCCGGAGGCATTCTATATGCTGCCAGATTTGGTAAAGGAGCTCCAAACACAAGATCAATGGCATGCTGAATGCTTCTCATTGGAGGAAGTTCCTTAGGCAACTCGTCACAGATTATCTCTTTAAAATCCTTCAATAGCTGCTGAATTTCATATGGATAATCGTGAATTTCCTACAAACGCTCCTCCATTTTATCCTTTCCGACCAGCGCATAAATGATGCCCATTTCCTTACTTTCTTCTTTGAATTGATGGACAGTTAAGAACCTAGAAACCTTACTGCTTTTGTTAACAACAATTTGTTCTTCCTTCAGAGGCTGTAAAGTCAACGTTTTAGTACCCTTTTTGAAAGCATACGTGCCGGCTCTTGTGTAATGAACCATGTCTTTATCATACAACCAAGGTCTTCCTAGTAGAATGTGGCATGCATCCATGGGTACAACATCACACCACGCCTCCTCTTCAAGGTCTTTGCCCATGTTAAATTTAACTAGACAACGAGAAGTGATGGGTATCTCATTTCCCTTCCGAAACCAAGCAACTTTGTAAGGCGTTGGGTGTTCCACCACCGGCAGCTTCAACTTTTCCACCGCTTCCTTTGATACTATGTTTTCACTACTACCTCCATCTATTATAACATTGCAAACCTTCCCATTGCAAAACACACGAGTTCTGAAGATATTATACCTCCGCCAATCTTCATTATCTTCGACTTTTGGTGCTGTCATCACTCTCCTCACCCCCAAGGACTCTCCTTCGACTGGTGAAACATCCACCTCTTGATCATCTTCTCCCGAATCATCGAATACCGGTTGAGCAAACTCCTCTTCTTCATCCTCTACTTCAATCAAGTTCACTCTTTTTTTTGGACATGAATAGGAGGTGTGGCCTCTCTCCCTGCAAGTAAAGCAGCGAATTTGCGAGCTACTGCCAGATTTTGTATACCCCAAACTAGCAATAGTTTTCCCTTCAAGCCCAGTAATTTCTTTCCCCTTTCCACTATTGCTGTTTTTGCCAGCTATGGCAACTGCGCGATCGAATTTCTGGGCTGTTTTCTCGCCTCGAACACCCAAATCAGTAGCTACACGCTTCTGGTTAGAATTATCAACTCGTCTTGAGATAGGCCTTCGTGCTCCATAACACGATATCCTTTTTTCCGCCATCAAGTCTAGCATCTTCAAGATTGAACAAACGAACAACTCCCAATTCATCTCTTACGGTTTGATTCAAACCAGAGAGATAACGAGTTGTCAACTGCTCATTACTCTTATTCAACCCCACTCGCTTCAGCAAGTTATTGAACTCCGAAGTGTACTCCTCCACCGTCATTCCTCTTTGCTTCAGAGAATGAAACCTTTCATACAATTCCATGGCATAATCAGCTGGTAAGAATTGCTTTCGCAACTTCGCCTTCATATGTTCCCATGTATTAATTTTCGGCTTTTCTTGTCGAGCACGCTGCTCTTCAACTCGCTTCCACCATTGAAGTGCAGGCCCCTTCAATTTTAGCATAACAAATAGCACCTTCCTCTCGGCTGACATTGGCTTTCACTCAAAATAATTCTCTAGAGTAGCTTCCCAATCTAAATAATCTTCAACATGCATCTTCCCAAAAAAATCAGCAACTTCAATTGTAACTCCCCCACCATTTAAGTCAAGAGCACGTATTAACCGATCTTCCAACCCGCCTCCTACCTCATTGTTTGCGCGTCCGGCATCATAGAAGGGGTTTGTGTTTTCGTCAGAATCAATTCCATCTTCTAGATTACCTTCCGGTATGTCTAGAAGTTTGTGGTCACCTTCCGGATTCTCTATATGGGTTCCCACACGTTCTTGGCGCTGCAAAGTTTGCACAGCCCGCGACAAATCTTCAATCATTTGCTTCAGCTCAGCCACCACTACTTGTTGGTTTTGATTCCCCCTTACACCGCGACCCCTTCCTTGTCCAGCCATGGCTCTGATACCAATTTGGTGCAGATGTAGAGGAAGTACAGCAAGAACAGGATGTAAACTTGGCTAAAATTGGGCTAGATTGGAGATGGAACGTAAGTTAGATGCGAAGGTTTCGAAAAGAACCTTTGCAATAGAATTTTTATTCATAAAAGGACCTGCTCCAGACCAGGGTAAGGTAGCCTTTTAAACTACCTTAGAAGACTCTAGAAACATTTATGATGGTTCATAGAAAACTAGCACACATCGACTCATTTATGATAGGACACATTGACTCATTTATGATAGGGACCAGAAAACTAAAACACATTAACTCATCTATGACTTCTAGAATAACATAGGAAATCACATAAATCTAGAAACTTCATTAGTGCATACTCCTGCATCAAATACACTTTTTCAACTCACCCACCACTTTGAATTGTCACAACCCCAAATTTGACACTCATCCAAGTGTCACTGGATTTTAGATTGAAATGCAAACATAGATGCCTTTTAAAGCCATTGAACTTGAGGGACATAGAACAAAGGGTTAAGATGATCTAATGGGGATGATGTTTTGCACTTCCTTAGGTATCATTGTGATATTTCCATCACCAACCTACCTCCCCCATACTGGGCAAGTTCACAAGTACTATGTGAGGACCCGTATTCACGAATAAAACTATATTTATAACTGCCTAGTGGGATGGTGCGACATGTTGATGTCACCCCAGATCTGCGAATGGAAAATAGGCCTGCTCCACATATGGGATTTGGCCGAACCCGCGAAGGATTCAATGAGATGGACCAACTCCACAATGGGAGTTGGCCGAGTACCTCACTGGATTCAACACACACGAGTACTCTTTGTCTTCAATCGAAGAGAAACACTCCTAGCCGTAGGGAAACCAAACAATTCTTTATTAAAAAATGAAAGTTGTCTCTCCTAATGGAGGGATTACAAATATATAGGAAGGGATTGGATGTCCCTTTCCTTGCTGGACTCTGCTTTCCTAAGGATTAACAAATCATTGAAGGAAACTAAATCTTTTAAAACACACCAAACCAAAGTATTTGGCATCTATATTTTCCACCTCTATTTGTCTAAATGTCTAAAGCGGGCAGAGCTTTGAAAAATAAGAGCATTTGGCATACAATTTTATCCTCTGCCCACTTTAGAGAAATAGAGCCAAATCCTCTTAAAATGAAATGCCCCAAATCTGGGCTCCTGAAAATAAGAGGCGCAGGGTCTTGAAAAAGTAGAGGTTAGGTTGATTTTTTAAGTCAAGTATACCCTTGGACGGTGTTTTATTTCCAGCAAAAGTCCTTTGAACAAAAACCCTCATTGTGGAGTGAATAGATGAAAAATATGAGGGAAGAAAGCCTGGCTTTTTTTTTTTTTTTAAAACTCCTTTGGGCATCTTGAATGAATCGGCCATTTTAGGTCTTGTGTGGTTCACCCATGTTGGATCATGGATTGGTTGTAGAATTTGTTGTCGCCATCGATTTACTAAACAGATAAGGGTTTTTTTTTTTATTAAAGTTGGGATGGTTGTAGAATATGTAGTGAGAAAAGAGGGGAGCTTTCATTCAGCCGTTTATTTCATCTCAGGCATGTTCTTCTTTTCAACCAGATTTGGAGAGAAAGGGCTGTTTATTCTTGGTAGAATATAGGTCTTGGATGAATGGAGTTGGGTGTGTTATTTATTTCTCTCAAAAGATCATTTTTTTTTAAATAATGACAAAAATTACCCCTTTAGTAAGAGGCATACCCCTCTAATAAGAGGCAAATAGAGGACACACGAAACGGTCTATTTAGAATAGATCCATGCAATGCCAAACACTTTATTTTATTTTAATTTTATTTTAGCCTCTTTTTTTCATGGCTCTATTTTCAAAGTCTATCCAAATAAGAGTAGAGATACCAAACAAGGCCTAAATTCTAAATTTTAAAGGCTCCTAAATAAATCAAACTCTTAATTAAATGGTTGTCCTATTGGGCTTATGGACTGGGCTCAATGGGCTAGCCGAACCATGGGTTTGGCCAGCATCACATGTGAGCAAAGTCTATGGGCCCATGTTGATGTGTGCCAACCATAAAGGGCATGAGAAATTGAAAGATCTTGATTTTTGCTCTATAGACTTTGCATGTGAGCAAAGTCTATAGTGCCCATGTGGATGTGTGGCAACCATGAAGGCCATGACTCATGAGGGATTACTAGATCTTAATGGGAGCTAGGTATGTGCTAGAAATCAACCCCATCCAATCATCCTAGCCTCTTCATCTTAACGGTCCACACATTTCCTAGTGGTTGAGATAAAATACCTCAACATATCAAACAAAATTGGATGGAGTTCATTTTTTCCATTAGTAAATACTTTAAAGTAAAATATCGTCCCCACTAAGTCATAATATCTTGTATCGCTGTCTTATCTAAAACTTGTAAAATATGTTTTGAATTAAACTGATATATATATATATATATGAAAAATATTTAAGTGAGAACTAGTTCTCACCTATTATATAAGAACTTTTTTGCTGGGCCCAACTAGCAACCCATCCACACCTAGCAAACAATAGGAACCCTTGATAGTCACTAATCCCAAGGATTGGCATACATCCGAATGGACTGAACCGTTAGATCAAGGGTTGAAATATTACCGTATATATATATATATATATATATTTATAGGGAGATGCTCCTATGAGAGATGCTCTCACCTTACTATGAGAGATAAGGTGGATGTGAGGGCCCCCACCTTATCTCTCATAGTAAGGTGAGAGATATCTCTCATAGGAGCATCTCATATAAATATAATATATATATATATATATATATGTATTCAAATAATTTGAAATATTACAAATTTAACAATATGCATTGCAACCATAATTTTGAACAAACCATTAGTTTTAAATACTTAAACTCAAGAAACTAGTAGTAGTAGTGTAGTACTCAATTACCAAGTAAGTTGAGAGTAAGTTTCAACTTTCAAGTAACATTTACTCCTAGATCAGGATGAATTAATTAATGAAAGCAGTGGAGTATGGGCATAGGGGTATTATGGTTGAGGAGGGAAGAAGCCTTCATATGAGAATCCAACAAAATCTTGCAAATCACTTGAGTTTTGGTGAAAAAAGAGGTTTGAAGAGTTCTAGCATTGTCTTAGGAACCTCCATAGATGGTTTGGGTAAGAAAGAAGTGAAAGAAAGAAGGGGAAAGAAAGTCAAAAGAAAAAAAAAAAAAACCATCATTGGCTGATATTTTGACCGTTGGTTTCAAAATATCGGCTATTACGTGGAGCGAAATGTTGGCCAATCAAGAAGCAACATATGCACAAAATGGATGTAGCAGAGATGGAAATATGTGGTAAAACTAGGAATGATTAAATTAGAAATGAGTACTTTGGAGAGCAATTTAGGGGCAACATCAATAGGAGATAAAATTAAAGAAACTTGTTTGAAATGGTTTGGGCATGTCCAATGCAGGCCTACAATGGTGTTGGTAAGGAAAAAAATTGTCTATGTAGGGGAAGGGGTAGAGCGAAGATGACATGGATGGTGATAGTAAGAATAGATTTGAAGACGTGCAACTTATCTGAGGATTTGGCTCAAGATAGATCAGAATGGAGAAACAAAATTCATGTAGCCAACCCCAACACAGTTAGGACAGGGCTTTGATGATGATGATGATGATATACTATATATGTTTACTTGTGATCTATGCCATTATTCACTTGGTTTCACCATGAAAACTACAATGACCAGACAATTCTAGTCGTTTTAATGTGGTGTACAAATAGGCACGAGAAGACCCAATAAAATGGTTGGTGATCACTCAAAGAAGTCTGTTGGTTGGACAATTAAACCCAATATGTAAGTTCTGGCAGTTACTAATTAGAGCCATAGCTTGAGGGGACTGATGGTCAGGATCATTATTTTCATGTACCATTTGGCATCTGCTGAGCAAACTTGTAGCACAAAAATCACATGCCCTAGGCAGCATGCATGTTTTGTGTTTAGAACGTTAGGTCATACAGCTATATGTCAAACTGCCTTTTAGTCAAGGGCCTACGCTAGATGGGACATTATAGCTCAGGCAGTTATGATCAATGCACTGTTGAAATGGTAGGTTTTCTTGCAGTATTAGGCTTCTTTTTTTTTTTTTTTTTTTTTAATTGTGCCAATTTGTTGCTCTGGTTAGTGGGATTGTAATCAACATCCATGGGCAGTCATGTGAAACTGAGGTGCTAGCGCCGTTTAGTATTCAGTTGCTATAGATATTTTCCAACTTGGAATCTACAAAAGATTATAAGTTTTTCATTTTTGTAATTTGGTGTTCTGCTGAGTTTCTTACTTTCCTATCTGTGGCTCTTAATTTAACAAATTCTCTCATGAGCTTTTTACTTTTGCTTGTCTTCTGAATTCTTGTACTTCTATTGATGCTTCATTTATTCTTTTAGATTATTTCTTTTGATATGCATTTTGATCATTTTCTCCTTTCTCTGACATTGCTAAAACTTCGAATTGGGTGTTGTCGAATTTCTTCAGGACTATTCTCATTGAAAGACTTAAATATCAGGGAATGCGGAAAGATGTGGTGGAGCACCGAGAAGACCTGTGATGCCAATTCGCTCTCAGCTCTATATGAGTTTCCGTTGTTCATCCTTGATGAGATTGGAGGGCAAGCTGTTTGTTCATCTCTTCTCTGTGCTCAAATGCACAATGGAGCTCCAAGTAATATAAAACCAGTTGTGCTAAAGAACGACCTTTGTGAAGACGGTTAAGCTTCCAGAGTCCTAAAACTCCTGCCCTGTAAATAGAAATTGTTTTAGCGAGAGGACATAATATAGTACTGCATCTTAGTCTAAGTGAAGTTTTAATGGATAATAAAGGGGGCATTTTGATGCAAAGGTTTGAATTAGGGAGGTTATTGGGGCAAGGTACTTTTGCCAAGGTTTACCATGCAAGGAATCTGAAAAGTGGCCAGAGTGTTGCTATAAAGGTGATAGACAAAGAGAAGGTTTTGAAGGTAGGAATGATTGATCAGATCAAGCGAGAAATATCAACAATGAGATTGGCTAGTCACCCAAATGTTGTTCAGCTTTATGAAGTCATGGCTACCAAAACCAAGATATATTTTGTTTTGGAATATGTGAAAGGCGGTGAGCTCTTTAACAAGGTTGCCAAGGGCAAGCTCAAAGATGATGTTGCACGGAAATATTTCCAGCAGCTGGTTAGTGCAGTTGATTTTTGCCATAGCAGGGGTGTTTATCATCGTGATTTAAAACCTGAAAACCTACTGGTGGATGAGAATGAGAACTTAAAGGTTACAGACTTTGGATTGAGTGCCCTGGCAGAATCTAAGCGACAGGATGGTTTACTTCACACAACTTGTGGGACTCCCGCTTATGTTGCTCCTGAAGTGATAAGTAGAAAGGGGTATGACGGTGCAAAAGCTGACATTTGGTCCTGTGGAGTGATATTATTTGTTCTTTTGGCTGGATATCTTCCATTTCATGATTCAAATCTGATGGAGTTGTACAGGAAGGTTGGCAAAGCGGAATATAAATGCCCTAATTGGTTTCCGCCAGAAGTGCGTAGGCTGCTAGCAAGGATTTTGGATCCGAACCCGAACACTCGGATTTCAATTGCAAAGATCAAAGATAACTCTTGGTTCAAAAGGGGATTTGAAGCAAAGTTGGCTAAAGGTGAAACAAAGTTCAAGGAATTGGCTTCCCTCGATACTGATGCAGCATCTGCTTCAAGTGGTACTGGTGTTGCTGCATGTAAACCAGAGTTGGTGAAACCGAAAAACCTGAATGCGTTTGATATCATCTCTCTTTCTGCTGGATTTGATCTTTCTGGTTTGTTTGAAGACACCGACTGCAGGAAAGAAGCACGGTTCACTTCTAAGCAGCCTGCCTCAACCATCATCTCAAAGCTGGAGGATATTGCGAAGCGACTGAGGCTGAAGGTAAAAAAGAAGGATGAAGGAATATTGAAATTGGAAGGATCCAAAGAAGGAAGAAAAGGAGTGCTTTCAATTGATGCCGAGATCTTTGAGGTCAATCCATCATTTCATTTGGTGGAGGTGAGGAAGTCGAGTGGGGATACACTGGAATATCAGAAGCTATGGAATCAGGATATGAGACCAGCACTGACTGACATTGTCTGGGCTTGGCAAGGTGACCAACAACAACAAGAGTCTTTGGTATGTTCTCAAGGACAGTCGTTCTAATTCAAATTTGTACGTTTGCGCAGAATGTTACTCATTTAAGTGATTTGCTAATGCTATCTTCTATCTGTTATGATCTGCCTATTTTGAAATATTCTGTTTTGACTGTATATGAAGACTTATATTACTTGTGAGCTAGTGGCTTGTGATTATGCGCTTGAAGACTGTTCTTGGGTGTATTTTTACATGAATCTTTGAGCAAGTGACGTTTATATTTTTATGCATGATGAGGTTATTTTCCAGTATAACATTCTTAATTCTTTGTTTGTTACATTTCATTGGAAGCATCCACCCCCAGACTCTATCCCTCAATGCATTTCACAGTGGCCCGGAGTTCATTGCAATTTGATTCGAGGATCACCAATAAATTGAGAAAGGATAGATTATCAGGTCCAGCCAAGATGCATTTTTGGGATCCTCTTTCACCTAGATATATAACCTTCATCATCAGATGATGGCCATCTGAGCAGGGGTGCTCAAGGGCTGGGCCAGACTGGCTCTATGCCAAGCCATCTTGGACTGTGTTTGGACCTCTGTTTGGGTAGTTCACTCGTAGAGTGGATTAAAGTGAAGGGTCGGCATGAGAAGAAAAGGGGTTATATACGAAAATACCAAATTTAAAACATTACATCCTCTCATTCCGCCAAATGTCGAAAGGCCATCTGCCCTTTTTTTTTTTTTTTTAATGGACAAAAAGATACCTGTGCAGGCCACTAAAAGACAAAAAAGCCATACATTTTTATTTGAACCATTTAGCTTTATTTTCTTATGATTTAACTATTCACTTCACTTCACTTCACTTAACAAGTGAATTATTCAAAATCTACATTTTTAGTTTAAGGGTATTTTTTAAAAAAAAATTATACTAGGCATAGATCAAAATAATGGCTACAGTCGTCGTAGTAGCCAATGGCCAAAACACTATAGAGTGGGCGATATGTAGTGGTTGTAGTGATGTATAGCGACGTAGCTATGTAAATTTCGTAAGTGATAAAAAACTCGAATACTATGTAGTAGTCAATTATATATATATATATATATATATATATTAGTGATTTGAAACTATATAAGGGTAGAGATAACTTCAGAAAATATTATGGATGAGAAAAAATAGAAGTAAAAAAATTATTTTAAATTAAAATTGTTTGACTCAACTATGTTTTAGGCCGTAGTGTTGCTATTTTAAAAATAGTATAGCGACATCAAGTGCGGCAATCAATAATGTAGCTGCTACGCTACATAGGTATTTTGAACTATGTTATCATAGCTTTCTTAGGGCTTAAAAAGGGGAATCTATATAGATCATATAGCATGTAACCCTAAACCTGACAGTGGGAAAAGAGTGGATTATCTTTCTGCATGGATGTAGGAACATTGCCGAGTCACGTAAATTCTTGTGTGGCTTGATTGTGCTTGATTGTCAATCACAAATTTCACGCTTCCACATGCATGCACACAACAATGATTAATTATTCCTTTTAATCAAACTGATAATCTTACAATGGAACTAGATCTTATTCGGTACAATTTGGGATTACATTTGGGCGTTAATTTTGAGCGACTCAAAGTTTCAGTAGGTAGGCCTCATGTGGAGTCCCACTCCTTTACGAAACCCAGGATTGGTCAAAGTCAAGCCTAAGATGAGCCGAACTCCTTGGCAATATGTGAAAAACGACATATGATGTGGGTTTAATACCAGTTCAAATCAATGACTTTAGTGTGCCGCAAATTAAACAGAGTTCCCAAACATAAAAGATATTCTCTACAAAAGAGAGATATTCTTATATTCCTAACCCCACCATTGAATTTGAAAAAAGTATATTTTGCTTCACTTACATTTGATCATATCATATTTGACTTTTTATTGTTGGGGTTATTAACATGTGAATTATTTCAATTGGAAGTACAGCAAATGAGCTTTTACCAAACTCATTTGTAGAAAGCGATCGCCACAAAAATGCAATACTCAATGAAGAATCTTTTGTTGTCCAAAACAAGAAGCGTTTTGAATTTGCTAGTGGGAACTCTCTGACACGCTGTCGTATCTTATAACCTCAACTTCCAAGCTTGATAGTAGTGCCAAGAGCATGAAGAACATACATATCATGCCATACAATATAAGATCTGGCCAAATTTATTGTTAAGGTCAATAAAGCCTTTTCTGATCAATTTTAGGAAGGGGCGTAAAAGAAAACCGTTTAATCGTGTAACCGAACCGCGGTTAATAACCGTGTTTCATGGTTTGGCTATGGTTATGGTTATCAAAATCAGAAAACCGCACTTAACAGTTTGATTATGGTTTTTAGTATTAACACATGGTTATTAACCGAACCGAACCGTGAAGTGCAGTTCGGTTAACTGGCACATGGCTAAGAGTATCGTTATACTAATAAAAAAATAAATAAATGGCCTAAATGAAATATGTATATAATTCTTAATAGTTTTTAACGGATTTGGTTCGGTTATGGTTTTTAACGATTTTAACAGTTAACTGCGGTTCGTTTTTAACAGTTTTTACGGTTATGGTTACGATTTTTAAAACCGAAAACAGTGATTTACGGTTCTTCCAAAATGATCGGTTAACCGAACCGTTACACCCCTAATTTTAGGTCAGTCGAAAGAGTTCCAATTTTAGAACTCAACACCAATAAACTATACATAAGGTAAGACTTCAAAATCTACTGATATAGTGTAAACTAGAGAAATAAGGTCCCTTAATTTTTTTTCTCTTTGTGCGTGCGCAATTGCATGAGTTACCCATAGAAATTGAGTCAAGAATGGCCACTTACTCTACTGGTAAGTTGCGGCAGTCCTCACCTGTTTATCTAGGGTTCGAACCTTGGGTTGCCACCTCTTTCCACTTGTGGGGCTTTTTTTTTCGCTTGTGTGGGCTTTCTTCCCACTTGTGTGAGTTGTCTTCATATGTGTGTAGAGGCTCTCTCTATTTGGTTAACAAAAAAAAAAAAAAAAAAAAAAAAACCCATAGAAATTGAGTCGGTATTGACTTCCTTGTTTTCACAAATTTCAATTACATGGCCTACCTGAGTGTTAGAATAGAGATATATATGCAACATCAAAATTTAGAATGTGTATACTGGTTTCATTTGAATGAAATAAATCAACGTGATGATTGAGGTCCCTGTTTTTTAAACTGCATAAATATTAGACTTTATAATGATTTCTTTCAAATGAATCAACATGATATCTGCAGATTCTGAAATTGGTTTGAGTATGCAATCATCTAAACATTCATATGCACACACATTTGACAAGGATCCAATAACAACTTATTACCTATTTGACATAATTTTGGATATGTTTCGTTCCAAGAATGAATAAAGAAAAAATTGAAAATTTTATGACAAGAATTTTGTGAGAAATAAAATCTCACGAGATAGAGAGAGTGATATTGAAAGGGGGAAATTTCATAGATGTACAGAAAGGGAGAAAAGAATGTCTGACAAACAAAAAAGCACTTTCCTTAATGGCAAAAACTAGTTTTGGCCCCTCCAGTATGCAGGGACGGAAAGCTTAGCAGTCAACTTTTCCTCATTTAACATGGAACTTTATGACAAGAGTTGCTTAGTTAGTTGGCAACTTTTTCTCTAAACCAGCTGCTCACGTTTGATCCCAGGCATGTTGCTCTCTTCCGAGTTTGATCCCTAGGCATGTTGTTCTCTTCTCATGTGTGTACCATCCTTTTTACCTTGTGTTTGGCTCTCTTTTTACATATATGGGCTCTCTCATGGGTCCCAACCTGTTTGGCTGGGGCACAAAAGCAAAAAAAGTTTGAACTTTTTGAGCAATAACAGAAAAACATTTATGTTGAGTGCATTTTAAATTCCTTACGAAGAGATTCAAAAGCAGGAATCTTCTCTAATCAAAGGAAAAAAAAAAAAAAAAAAAAGAAGGAAATTCCCAGATCACCAAATTGATGACTTCTTACACAAACGTTTGGGTACTTGCATTTCATACAAATATTTGAATCAGCTATGGAATTGGCATAGTGAGAGTAGTGACCTGAAGGGTTACGGCTAGGGTTGTAAATGGGTCGGTTCCGGTTCGGGTCCATGGGTGGATCCAGAACTGGAACCGTTAAAGAGAAGGTGGAACCGGATCCTAACCCGGAACCGTTTCGAAATCGATTTCTTGGCTCCGGAACCGGAATCAGAACCATATATGGGATGGGTCTGGATCCGGGTTTAGGTAGAGAATGATATTAAAAAAAATGGTTTTCAAGAGAGATTTTCTAAAATTGAGGTAATATATCGGGTCTCGGGTCCACGAGTCCGAAACAAGGTGGAACCGGACCCGGACCCATTTACTTATTGGAGCCTAAATAAGGACCCAGGCCCCAATTTTTAATGGGTCGAAACCTCCAGATAATCGGAGAATCGGATACCCATTTACATCCCTAGTTACAGCAACTGTACCTAATATATAGAGGTGCGTATATATAAAACATAAATTATCACTTGCACTAGGCGCATGGTGAACCCCAGGCTGTGGGCCCACTGTTGGCCCATCTGAGTGTTTCCACACACACTCCTATGATGCACTGGTTCCTTGGGGTTGGCACCCATGCGAACATACCAGGCTGCCTGATCAACTGTGCACTCGATTTAGTAGGTGAGAATTTGAGACCTTTGATCAAGGGTCCCATGCGATCATCGATCTGCGCCCGGGTCACCGTACACAGGCAGCTAGCTGATGGGAGGTGGTGGTTGGCGTTGGATCATGGGAAAAGTAGTGCTTAAATTTAGAATGTGGACTCAAAACACCAAGCGCTATAGAGCATGAATTGAACAATGCATCACCAGTCATGGGCGTCCAATAATCCTAACAATAAGCCTGAATGCTTAGTGGCTATGCATATTGTTGACATGTATGGCTCAATGGAAGTCGGTGATATTGAGTAAGAAGTTAATAGTTTTGGTTGACCGGGCTTTGATATCATGCTTGTTCTACTGTGACTAGAAGTAATCTGTTCTGGATGTACCAGGGTTTCTTGGGCTGATATTATAAATAGAGGTTTGGAACCTTTATGATGTACTATTCTTTTGATTGCATAGTAAAATTCTCCGTCTTCCCCGTGGACGTAGGCCAAAAGCCGAACCACGTAATCTTTGTCTTCTTGTGTGTGCTAGATCTCCTCTTAGGCCCTAGATCGCAACAAACTGGCATCAGAGCATTGTGCGTGATTGGAGGAGATTCGTTGAATCGGATTTCGAGAGGGGCACTGATCATGCGAAGATTAGTAGATTTGATCGGATTGGTGGATCGTGATAGGAGAAGAAGAAGAGATCGTAGATAAGAGGATCTGGTTGCAGGGTTCTTTTCGATCCGAAAGAGAGAGGCTAGATTAAACGATTTGGGTTCTTTGGGTACAGAGGAACGCAGAACGGAAGCAGAGGTTTAGACTGGCTTTAGGATATTGCTCGGAGGCTGGAATGAAACTAGAGAGGAGACTTGGAGAGGTTCTTCGGGTCTTGAAGCAAAGAATAGGAAGAAGGAAGAGTCTTGGTCTGCGTTCTCATCTTCTCCGGAGAAGACCCCGACTAGCTGCTGTTGCAACCGGAGGAGAAGAAGAGGACCGAGATCTGGTTTCTGATCTCTGTCGCTGTTCCATGCAGTGATCGGAGAAGGAAAACAGAGAAGGGAAGAAAGGAGAAGACAACAGGGCACTATCTTCCCTGTTGCAGAACGAGCCGACGAAGTAGAAGAATGGAAAGAGCTTTTGTGTTTTTGGTTACGGAATCGGAAACGAAGAGGAGGGGTCTTGTGAGTCAGGTCAGATCCCGTTTTCGTAGTGTGAATCGAGTTAGGTTGACCTGGTCCACGTAAGAAGCCCAAAAGTAAAGAAAAAAGGTGCAGGTACAACACTGACGTTAGAAATCAATACGATCAACTCTGATTTGACCAAATCGAAGGCTGAAAATTATTTTCGCATATCTTGTGGATTCGGAGTTCGATTTGAGATCCGTTTGAACCTACGGACTCGTTACGAGTAGATCTATGCGGCAGTGGAGAAGATTGGATATTCAATGTTCAACGAAGGAAATTGACTGATTGGAGTGTAAAAACAAGTTTATGTCATATCTTAGCCATCCGGAGTTGGATTTCAGATCCGTTTCCTTCTAGTGTGCTCATGTGAGCAAATCTACGTAGGTTTGGTAAAAATAATTTATGGAATGGCTGCAGGTTTAAAATTGAAGAAATTTTAATGGAAAACAACGACTTCAGTCTTTGGCGTTTGAAGATGCATGTTTTGCTGGTTCAAAATGGATTGTAATAAAGCTTTGAAGGGAAAGAATGCTCTGCCTAAAAATTGTCAGATGAAAAGAAGAATGAGTTGTTAGAAAAGGCAATACGGTTAGATTTCTGCTGTGTTTTGGCGATAGTGTGACTGCGAAAGGTTGTCAAGGAAAAACTGCTGCTGGCATATGGCAGAAGTTGGAGAACTTGTACATCACGAAGTCTTCATGTATCGCTTGAATCGAAGAAGCAGTTGTTCACGTTACAATTGCAGGAACTACGTCTATTTCAACCCACCTTGATTTCTTTCACAAAAGCTATTATGGATTTGGAAAATATCAATGTTGACCATTGATGATGAGGACCAAGCTATTTGCTGTTGTATTTGTTACCACCCTCATCTGAACACTTTGTTGATACCATGATGTATGGTAGAGATATTATGTCCAAAGATGATGTAGAGGCAGCCTTGAACTCTAAGGAGCTTGAAGAAAAAAGGTTGGTGGTTTGAAAATGATGGTTTGGGTGAGGGTTTTGGTAATACGAGGAAGAGCAAATGACTCCAGTAGTAGGGGCAAGCATAGATCTAAGTTTAGATCCAACCGCGAAAAACATTGAATGTTATTATTACTATAAGAAAGGGCACATCAGAAAAAATGTCCTGAAAGCAAAGGGAAGGGAAAGAAATAGAAGATTAGTCCATTTGATATTTCAGTCAGTGTTGTAGATGGAAGATCAGAATTATGGTTCGACATGCAACTTTCTGTGATTGAAAATGAAATTCGTCGTCAGGATGAGTTGGGATTCTTAATTCAGGTTGTTCCTACCACCATGTGTCCCAATAGGGACTAGTTTACTACTTATAGAGGAAAGCAACGTGGTAGTGTCTTGATGGGCAACAATGTGCATATAAGACGGTTGAAAATTTGAACAGTCAAAATCAGATGTAAGATGGAATTGTTAGAACGTTGCATCTGAATTTCTTTAGGTTTTGACTTATAAGCCATGATCTTGAAAAGAATCTTATTTCTCAGGTTGGAGTGCATTGGACTTCGACGGGTTGTAAATTCTAAGGCTGAAGGTTAGAGTTATGAAGGTTGTGATGGGTGTCCTGGTTCTTATGAGAGGAATAGAATTTGAAACTGTATGTTTTGTTCAGAAATACTGTATACAGGTGGAAGTGGCAGTGTCCCTTCCTCAGATGACTATAAATCTGTCTCAAACGCATTCCAACGGTTGTAAATTCGAACACTTAGTGCCTTGGATTCTGACGGTTTTAATGTTCTCAGCTGACAGGTGGAGTTATGAAGGTTGTGAAGGGTGTCCTGGTTCTTATGAGAGACAATAGAATTTTGAAACTTGTATGTTTTGTTCGAAATACTGTATATGTGGAGTTGTAGTGTCTTCCTCAAATGACCGTTTGAAATTTGTCTCAACGCATCCATGGCACTTGCGCTTGGGTCACATGAGTGAGAAGGAATTGACAATACTGAGCAATCAGAATTTGATACTGTGGCACGAAGCAGGCAAGTTGTATTAATGTGATATAAATGCATCTTCGGAAAGCATCGAAAGGTCAGTTTCAAGACATTGTATTCATTGCATGAAAGGTATCCTTGATTATGTTCATTCAAATGTACCAGGGGCCTTCTAAGATTTTATTCCAAGGATGGGTCCCCGGTTTATGTTGCTTTTATTAATAATTATTCAGAAAAGTCTGGTTTTACTCAGAAAAAGAAGGATCAGACATTTGTTACATTTAAGCGATGGAAGAAAGAAAATGGTTGGCGAAACAGATTGGTAGGAAGGGTGAAGAAAATGAGGACCGATAATGGCAAGGAGTACAGATATTGGCAAGATCGACAAAGTTGAGAATTAATTCAAGATATGGGCATAGTTCGACATTACACCATACAGAAACTCCGCAAGTAGAGAATGGAGTTGCAAGAGGATGAAAAATGATATTGAAAAGAGCTCGTTATATGTTGTTTACTGCAAGATTGCCAAGGACTTTTGGGCTGAGGCAGTAAATGTGTTGTATGCTACTTGATAAATAGTACTCCACATACAAAGAGATTGGTTGCAAAACACCAGAAGAAATGTGGTCAGATAATCCAGTTGATTAATTCTAATTTGAGGATCTTCGGTTGTCTAGCTTATGCTCATGTAAAAACCGATCATAAGTTAGAACCAAGGGCGTAAGTGCATTCTTGGTGGGATATGTTTC
>QPKB01000009.1:25100930-25151670 GCA_003546025.1 Camphora micrantha
TGCGGGAAGACTGATCGTGGAGGGGTGAAAAAACCACTTGGACTAGATAGGACATCCTCAACAGGTTGGGAGGATATGCTATCTACATGAATTGGACTTGGTGGGATGGGATACATTGTCATTTCTAATGGAACATTACTGGGCGTCATTTGACTGCTGCCGATATCCGGATGTGTTTTTGGTCTCTGTAATGCATATAAACATTTAATTCAATCATAACCATAAATAGTAATATTTTAGAGTTTAACAACAAATAAGTGCCACGTACTTTCCTCTCCTCCTCATCTGAGCTGGAGCTAATGCAATCTTGCATTTTAAATTCCACAAACCTGGAAGCACATGCTGATTTAAATCGCATGATCTTACGACTTATTCTATCCAAGAATTCATCAATCTTTATTTCCTTATCCGGTTGCTTCTTCATATCTTCAACTCCTAACAGTAAATGGGAAGCAAAATCACCAATTTCCATCATAGTTGAGTCGGACAAATTTGTTTGTGGATGCGATTGAGAGGGACCTGGATCTTGTTGTGTATGATTATGCTCTTGCTCAAGGTCAGGGTTAGTGGCGCCTTCCACAACTTCAAATCATCCTATTCTCAATCTGGTGATACCCCTATACCATTGAAAGTACTCATCGGAGTGACGGTTGCTATCAACTTCAACTTCCCCTTCAAGCACCGATTTCTTTCTATCATTCCACTCTTTAATTCCTTCTTGCATTTTCTTTGAATAGTCTACGGTGGCCTTCAAGACCCTATCTTCCCTATTGAATGCACCATAGAATGGAGGGGGAATTATTTGTTGAAGGCCGAATTGCTTCATCACGCGATTGCTATTATGGCGTTCAACAATCCAGTAACATACCACCACTGTCTGTGAGTTGAATACCTCCATTTCTTCTTCATCCGCTATATTGGCCAATTCCTCTTCAAAACCAACATATGGCCGCCAAATGAACTGCATTTATTAAATAAAACGTCAAGCACATTATCTACTTTAAAATGTAAAACCATATATGTAAATCTCGTAAGTAAATATTATATGTAAGCGCTTACATTATCTGGGTCTTGGTTGTCAAGTTGTTTACGAACAACTTCCACCGTGGAGAAGGTTTTGTGACTCTTCAAGCGCCGGGACCACAACCGGCTAAGGGGGAATTCGAAGTGATCGTCCCATTGTTGAGCTGATTTAATTTCTCGCCCGATTGACATGCGAGATATGGCCCAAATCTGTTTCAAATAATTAGTAGGCATTATTAGAATATTATGGAGTAAAATTAGATAATTCTTACTTATAGTGTGTACAAATGGGTAAGTGAATTTACTTGCAAGAGTTGAACAGGCCCGCCCAAGGTCTTCTGGTGGTCATTAGGCCTCTTAGAACCTTTATGCTTGGCAGTTGATTTGGCAACTGTTCTTATTGATAGCTGTCGGTAAAGGTTAGCCAAGCATGCCGGGCCCCAAGCGTATTTTTTAAACTCCCTGAAAAGCTCTAAAATCCATGCGCCTCCCATCGATCCAGAGGTATTTGTAAAAATTTGCCCCGCAACCAAACAAAAAAGATATGCTCTTGTAGCCCTTATTTGCTCATTCTTCGAAGATTTCTTGCTAAGTTTACTAAAACTTTTCACGAGCCAAGTCAATTTTAAGTCACTGTCATTGCAATCACTGCCTTGTTGAGGTTGTTTACCCAACAACTCTAAACACACTTCACTTACTGTGGTAGGGCTAGAGAATGTACGCCCCATAACTACTCTCCCATTGATGGGTAGCCCATATATGTAAGCAACGTCTTTAAGAGTCACTGTTGCTTCTCCACTAGCCAAATGGAAAGTGTTTGTCTCGGGCCTCCATCTCTCTACTAATGCAGAAATTAGTGCATGGTCAATCGTGATTTTTTGCAATTTCGAAAGGTGAAGGAGGCCCGTTTCTTGAACGTATGCTTCTTGGGTCGCGTTCAAAGACCACTTATCGCTCAATATAGTTGCCGGCTTACAAATGAGTGGTCCCACTTCCTTTATCAAAATAATAAATGGATATATATCATGCACAATTATATGAGAACAAAGTCAAAATGTGTTGTTTTATACGTAAAGTTCAACATACCCTCCCACTCCATATCACTTCAGAAATATGGCAATCTTGTTCTTGTAGAATGCTTCTGTCAAGTGGACCAGGGTTGAGTTCCGCCATCTATAATAAAATAAAATCCATCAATGTAAGTGTGTAAACCAGATGAGAGATAAAATTCAATATGTAGTGATTACAGAGATACAATTCTATAAAGTCCAAATTTTAATGATCTGCTGTTGGACTAACATTTTACCCAAATCAATTACAGAAAAGCCATGATATCATGGGATAATCCCATGATATCATGGGATTATTTGTTTTGTATATTACAAACTGGTAGCATTTTCTAAGTAACATTTTATCGTACCATTCACATCTATGCACAATCATCTTACATATCACCAAATGTATTCCTAATCAGCATAAACCCCTAATGTCTGGTGAAATGCTAGCGACATATATTGGGGATTGCTTAGTATATGTAATTCAAGGGCAGTGAATGGAATACACTACATTGCAATACTGCCCTCCTGTTAAATGTCAACTTATCTGTTACAAATGAGAAGCTGAACCAATACACTACATTGCAATACTTCCCCACTGATAACAGAAAGTATTGTTATACTTTAAATGTTAACCCAAGGATTATACATTGTAAGAATAACCTTAATAAGGATACTTTAAATGCAATACTTCCCCGCTGATAGCAGAAAGTATTGTAAATCACATTTACGTGGAGATGCATAAAATAAGAATGACCCCAAAAGTATTTCATAATCCTTAATAACCAATAATTAAATATAATAAGGCAACAATTAAAAGGTTTTAAAAGATCCTACCTAGTTTTTTCCACAAGCATCCACACCACTGATCCAGACAAAGAAAAGGGCTAACAATTAACTACTACTACTTCTCCCACAGTTGGCCCCAACACACCAACTACCAGCACAGAACACAACCCAATTGATTAAAAAAAAATGGAATAGAAGAGACCAATGGGGCCACTTGGCAGGCTGCTGGTGACATGGATTGCACTCGGGAGGAAAGAAGAGACAAAAACAAAAATGGAACAACAGACAGTGAACTTTTTTTACTCTGCAGGACTGGGTTTCTCCCCAATGCTAGGCTCCCTTTACACAGAAAGAGTTTGTCTGCTTTGATCAGAACAAAGCAAAACATTTTTCAATTAAAGAACCAAACAAAAGGAACATCACCATCAAATAAAAAATAGCTCATGTACATTTTTCATCTTCCACAATCAAACGAACACATTTAAAATAATAGAAAATCCATCTCCGACATCATCCAAGAGTTCGAACCCATCTCTCTCTCATCCAAAACACAATGAGAAAACCATTTTTGCCACCCAATCCAGAAGAAAGCGACAAGGAAAAAGAACCCAACCTCTAAAATAACTCTCTCATTATCAATAAACATAAAAACCCATTTCCCACAAATCAACGCAACATAAAAACCCTCTAAAAAAAGAACCATAATTATCGATATCTCTCTCATCATCAGCAAACATAAAACCCATTTCCCAAACATCATAGCAAATTGAGAAAAACTAACAAAAAAGAAGAAACTCAGTCCCTGAAATATCTCTCAAATTATAAACATAAAACCCATTTCTCAAACATGGACACAGAAGAGGAAAACTACAAGAAAACGAATCAAATTACAGCAACAGAAATTTTACATTAAATGAGTCTTATAGATTCGTGCTGTAGCTGGAGAAGGAAAGAAGAATAACTACAGTGCTTCTGCCGTTGACCGGAGAAGAAGTAAGCAGGGTCCAGACTCCTCTTGCAAGTGAAAAAAGCAAAACGGGTGAAAGGGAAAGGTGAAAAGGGGAACAGAGAAGATACATGATTTACTTTTTAAGTTTTTACTTTTATGTGATTTACTTTTAGAATTTTTACATCCGGATCCCATGATAGCATGGGATCCTAGGCAAAAAAGTCCAAAAAATAGGGAGCACCAAAGTCAAACGACTCTGGTGACATTACCCTATAATGGGTCATGCCTTTGGCAAAACAAAATCTAAGAGGAGTAAATATGTAAATGCCCCAAAAAACTTTTGAGAGAGAGGACCCGCTTCAGTCAGCACGAAGGGGCCCTCCTATGATCACTCAAAACACCTCTCTCTCTCTCTCTCTCTCTCGTGAATATGCATTCATTCTAAATTGACAGTGATGTGATCGCTCTTTCTTATCTTCCAATTAGATTAGGTCGGAAGTAAACTTAACAAAGTACTATTAGACTCCTGACTCTTGAGGCCCTGAAATTGACGGTCAAGTTGAATTGGATGGAACTGATACTTTGTCCAACCCATACCCCACGTGCCCTGTCATCCTCAATGCCCTTGTTGGCATGCATGCAAGTGGACCTCTGGGAAGTAATCGAAAAGGACCAACCTCTGTTCTATGTTTTTCTGTTTTCTTTCTTAATTTTTATTTTATTGTTTTAAGAGGGTAGATTGTTGGATTATCTCTGTTTACATCTAATTTCAAACAGCAGAAAATTTTCTGCTTTTACACTTCTTCTAGAATACAAATGAACTTTTAAAAAGGTGGTGCAGAATTGCAATATCGTATTAGGTTGCTCAGTTGGCTTAAGACCACGGTTTGTAGCCGGAGGTTGAGAGATCGAAACTACAATACCACATTCGAGCCATAGGGGATTTAACCGGCTCCCCTTGAGCCTGTAAGAATTATTTTGGCCCAAAGGGTTGGGACACCATCCGTTATAAAAAAAAAAAGGGTTTGGGTGCATACACAAATTCAGGAAAAAGGAAAAAAAAAAAAAACATGACTTTATATTTGTGGTGGAAAATATGTGATCGACAAGATAATATATTGGGCTATGTATTGTATGTTGGAAAGTCACGCATCTCACATTGTCCAAGTAATGGGTTTGATAGGGCTTTATATACTTGTTTGGTCCTTTTACCTATTAGCTGTCCAGGTGATGGGTTTGATAGAACTTAATTGTCCAAGAAATAACGGTCCTACATCCTGTTATCAAAGCCACACCTGTCTTCTCTCCTTATAAGAAATTATGTGATAAATTTCTATTTTCAATGAAATTCTGTTTTTTCAAAAGTATTTGAAAATATCATGCATCAGAACATATCTCTTTCCATTTTCATTCTTATTTGAGTTGAAACTTTTTTCGTAAGACAAGTTCCTAATTTTAGATCTATTAACACTAGATTGCGTTAATTGATTTTTATTACTACGAAGAGTGTTTTGGGTCTGAGGCCTCTTATCGCGTCGCCTTTGTAGCCCATTTGGTCATGAGGGCGTTTTGTGGACATATATCGTTGACAGGCCACCAATGATTCTGATTAGTTATAATTATTAGTTAATAATGTTTGGAATTTTTAGATCTTTAACAAGAATTCATCTTCAAACTCTATTTTTTTTCTTCTTCTTCTACATTATCATCCATCATTCCCACAATAAAAAAAATTTCAATTAGATGTTTAGAAGAGATAAGTTTTTATGATATAGACAAATCTATTCAAGATTGGATGATCCCAGAAGTCTCATTAAAAGGAATTTATATGGAAGGCTCGTTCAAAATAAAGTTCAATTATCTAATCAGGACAGTTGAATAAACCAAATCAATTCACCAATATGAAGAAAAATTTTATGTGATTTCAGTGGAAAGAATAAACCTACAGAAAGCTGAATACAAATTACATGCATATAGGTCTCATTCAAGTTGCAATAAATCCATTAATCATTTGAATACATCTGCTGTTACTTATGTAAGAGATAAAAAAACATGAATAAGTTAGAGATTCCCTCATAGGGATGGTCAAAGCCGCTCTCTATGATAGCTCTGCCTTTTTCAATTGCTTTTCCAATTTCTTTATATCTCTTCATGATCTAGGTGCCTATGAAGCAATCACTCTGGGCATCCACACCAAAGGATTCAATATGAAACCTTGGTCACAAATTAAATGTAGCAATAATCTATAGAATTTATTATAAAGTTATAAATACAATTGTCCCTGCAATTACCTAATCATCCCAAATAAAAGGAGTAACTACGTTGTTCCTTACAAATTTCAATAATAAAGTCACAACCCCTAAAATCATAGCCTGGGCAGATATGAATCTTTTTGGCAGATGAGAGATAGATGAAGTACCTCAACTTCAAGATGAAGTAGAATCAATTTCAAAACATCTAGATGGTAAAATAACAATAAATTTTGCTAATACATCGAGATCATATTTTCATCTACAAGAAGATGAGTCCCTTCAGAAGATGGAACTTATAGATCAACAACAACAACTTCTTCTTTACCAAATAAATCTTTTTCTTCCTCTATACTAAGATCCCCTTATATTCATCCATCATGAATATCTTTCCATATATATTCAAAAACAAAAGATGAAGATATACAATCAGTTAAATTATATGAATCAAATTTCGATGCTACTATATCTACCCTCTGTTTAATTCATGAACATGACGAATTAAGTGATTTCATTGTAGATAAAATATAATAATATCTATAGCAAGACATGTTTAAACACCCAAAGACAAAAATGGTTTTTCATAAAATTTTCTAAATTCGAATGATCTCAATTAAAAGATTTATGGTATGAACAAATGTATCAAGGAAAAAGAAATATTCCTTTTCTTTGATTGGCTTTCATCAAAAGTAAATAAACAAATGAATATAATAACAATTAATAAATTTACACAATCATGAAAAAAACAAGGTTAATTTCACTATTGAACGTGTCTTGGTTCACCCTCCTGGTGAATTTCACAATCATTGCGACACCAACTTCATATGTGTGTATGGGTGTGTGATTATTTATTTTACATAATGTATATTATATTTTTTTCACAACGTAACTTTGAAATATTTTGCTAAAATTCCAAATTGGCCACTATATTCTAAATGGATAAAACAGTTTGTCTACATGAAATTCAATATACAAGAATTTATGGTAAAAATGTGCTCCAAGAAAAGATTATTAAATAATTGAGAGTAGAAGGATATACGGTGGACATATAGTTGGGACCTTGAACTTTCTAAGATATGAGTTATCAGCACAATGGCGGGTTTATTCATTTTCCATCTATTCTTAATTCATTTGTCATCAAAAGAGATTATTTGATGCAAAACCTACATGTCTCAAATCTTATGTCGAAATTGAAAGAAAATATATTGTAATGCCTCCCCCCAAGTCTTCAGTTGAAAGTGATCACTCCCGACCAACAGCCCACCCTAGCGAAGAGGGAAAACATATTGCAACAAGAAGCAGCGTACTCTTTTTCTTCAGTGCACTATCTTTTTTATGTGTGCTGCTTATCTCTCTTTTCCCTTGTGGTCAAACCGCATTTACTGAGGCTCGAACGCGAATATGCACACACGCCTCTCTCGTGGGCGGCGGGTCTTTTGATGGTGGAGACTGACAGGGCCCGTTCAGTTTGACATATTCTTGCCCTGTAATACATACCAAAACGGCAACATTTAAAGTGGGCCAAAGCCTCCTCAAACTCCAACCAACAAAACCCTTTCCCATGTGCTCCAATTTCATCAATCCTTTTGAGTTGGCGGAATATTTTTCTGCGGTTGTGATCATTATTCAATCAATAATCAAGATCACCACGACTACCTTTCATATTATTAAATAAACCAACATGGAAAACTAAAAGGATGTTTTATAGAGATGAAGGAATCTTGGAGTCACATCTAATGTGGATCTGTGACCCACACTAGGAGCCAAGTGAGGCCAATCTCACCCTTAAGGCCACATTGATGCCAAGAGGCCTGAGTCCAATTCTTTTCATGAGTCTACTCATTACCCTTTTTAGTAATGCACTTTAGCAACCCTAATAGTGCCCCTTGCTAATTAGGACGCATATATAATTGCTTCTAGAATGGGGCCAAAGGATAACTTCTTTCTCTTTGGCAAAACAACTTAGAGAGTCAGCATTACCTCATTCGGTAATTGTGCAGAGAGAGAGGGAGCACCTCCAGTCCACCAACCTAGGAATCGGAGTGGATCTCTCACCAATTTTCTTACTGTAGTGAGTGTGAAAAGTCCAGCCACTTTGGTCTCCAATCACATTGCCTCTAGCATCCGTTTGACATATCATTGCGCTGCAGTACACTCCAAAATGACAACATTTGTTTTACCAAAAAAAAATGCCAACATTTGAAGTGCGCGCCAAAGCCTCTTCAAACTTCAACCTCCTTCGATCCTTTTAAGTCCCAAAAACCGCATCCTCTCTCTCTCTTTCCACAAAATATGCAATAGTGTGAACGTGGGTCTTGGGCGCGGTTCGAGCTATAGCCTCTACAAAATGAGCTTTTATTTTAACCGCCGCATCAACCCTTGATAGCGTTCCATCTCTAAAATATGTATTGGGGGTTCATTTGGAATAATCCCAAGCCCTCTAAAGTAGTGACCGATGGGATTAGGAACGAGGAGAGTAGGGGTAAAGTAGGAATAGCACCGATTGAAGATAAAATGAGAAAAAATTGACTGAGATGGTTCGGCCATGTTAGGCGTCCAACGGAGGCACCTGTTAGTATGGAAACTGTCAGGAATAGGACAGGGAGAGGGAGACGCAAGAGAAGTTAGAAAGAAACTATTAAACATGACCTTGCCTGCATGGATCTAACAAAGGACATGACCCTAAACAGATTTGATTTGCGTCGTCAAATCCATATAGTCGACCCTACCTAGTGAGAAATGGCTTGGTTTGGTTTAGTTTGGTTTGGTAAATAAACCAAAAAAAAAAAAAAAAAGTTTGGTAGGATGTTGATGAACCACATGCTGCATCATCTTCAAGTCATAAAAAGTACGGAAGAATATTTTTATGCGGTTGTGATCATTATTCAATCAATAATCAAGATCACCGCGACCAGCTTTCTTTTTATTAAATAAATCACCAAGGACAACTATAAGGTTGTTTTATATTATAGAGATGAAGGAATCTTAGAGTCACATCTAATGTGATTTGTGACTCAGACAAGGGGCAAGGTAATTCCAATCTCATAATTTTTAATTTGAACGGTAACGAAAGATTTCATTCAAAGAAAAAAAAAAGAGTACAATGTATAAAATACTAAAGAAAAAAGAGGAAGGGGATGCGCAGGAGAAATGCACCACTTGCAACCCCACTTACATAATCACACCCAACTAAGCAAGCAACTTACTAACGCCTTGCTTGGCTAACACATCTGCCATGGAGTAAGCTGATCTAACCTCATGACGAAAAGAAACATTGATTCAAATTGATAACTCTCTAATTTTATTCAGGTGGAAATGAGACTACCAAGGATTAATCTTCTTCTCAGACACACATGTGATCACATTAGAGGAATCGCTCTCCATAATAAGCATACAACCATATCTACTTGAAAACAAACGAAGACCTTCAAGAAAGGCTAGCACCTCCGCTTCATTGAAATCGCACACACCCATATACTCGGAAAATATAATTAACACCTCTCCCTTACAATTGCGAAGCACCCCTCGAATCCCAGCCGTACCTAGCTTACCCCTTGAAGAATCATCCCCATGCAAGCTTAAAGACCTAAAAAGGAGGGGGACACCAAGGGATTGTTCTCTTCTCCTTAAAAGGGCCACACCCCATGCAAGCTCCCCAACTAAAAATAATATCGTTAAATGTAAAATTAGAAAATTCATTTCTAACCAAAGCGCATTTTGCAATCCTTAAAAGTGATTTTGGACATCAGATATGTTGTTCATGACGAAGAACCCCTAAAGATCCTATCATTCATTTTCTTCCAAATTGACCATAACATAGCAAATGGTATCGTGCTCAATAAGATTCGGTTACACCCCACAAAGCACCCATCCAACCAAGACTTTGTCACATCCACAATACTCTTTGGGCAGCACCATGAAAAACAGCACCTGCCAACAAAGCTGCTCCAAACTCTGAAGGCCACCTCACATTGAAGAGAAAGCTGATCTACGGACTCCTCCTACCGCACATCACATAGGTATTTGAAATACTGTTAGACATGAATCATCTCCTTCCTAGATTATCATGTTGTTGTCATTATATTATCTGAAAACATTAATTTCTTAATACTATCCTAATTTCTCACAACTTCAAAAAATTGAAAATGTCATGATAAAAATGCAAGAAAATCCTAATATTATCATAGCTATTTCGCCATATATATATATATACACCATTCGGAACGCCCACTAGGGCCCCCCTTATGACTCATCCAAATTGACCACTCATTCATAACTTCCTAATAGGCACTGAATTTCATGAATTTGCATGGATTCGGATGAACTAGACCGTAGGATTGAAGGCCATTTTTTCTTCTTTGATATAAAGCTATTAAACTTGTGGACAATGGATGAAAGGGTTAGAGGTATTAGATTGACTTCAAATTTGATATGTAAGTTGGCCCCAGTTGGATATTTCAATCCCTCTTGTACCGTGACCAGTGGGGTCTCACGGTGGCCGCTCCAATAGGCGGTCTGCACCGTAAATCGTAAGGACGGTCCTTACATAACCGCCTCCCATATTATATATATATATATATATATATAGAGAGAGAGAGAGAGAGAGAGAGAGAGAGAGAGGATCTAGTCTTTCTCACTATATGATTTGGGTTAATACAGATGTAAATATCACTGTCATGGAAAAACTGGGTGTAAAGCCAACCTGAAAAGCGAATCTTTCACAGATCAATGAGGTCTATTGAAGAAAAGATTTATGGTGTAAAGTAGCATTTGAAGTCAATATCTCGATCATGAAGGGCAATATAGATGTATTTTTCTCCTTAATACGGCGCATTTCAATCTTTTCGATAAAATCCCATTGACCTTTTTCTAAGGAAAAACCCTATTGACATGGTCAATAAAATTTACACCATACATGCACAAAAACAAAGGAGAAAGTCCAAAAGAGACTAAATTAAGGGTGGATTAAAACCTTCCTTCATGTCGGCAATGCCTTGAAAGTTTGGATTCGTCAGGCGCCTGTTTTAAGGAGAGTGATTGAGAAAACATGATACTCTATCTCAGTGGACTTGTTCCAGAACCAATGCAACTTCAGGAGCCTGTGGCCCTTTACCACTATGCTTTATGTGCTCTAAGATCCAGCCCAATACTCATCAGCGGGGGACCCGCCATGTGAAATGACAACAAATTTAGTGTCGAGCAGTGTTG
Source organism: Camphora micrantha (assembly GCA_003546025.1). Taxonomy (NCBI): domain Eukaryota; kingdom Viridiplantae; phylum Streptophyta; class Magnoliopsida; order Laurales; family Lauraceae; genus Camphora; species Camphora micrantha. Next base: position 25,112,204 of record QPKB01000009.1, read on the forward strand.
ATTATATTAAAATTAAGGGTGTCAGCCACCATGCAAGGATGGAACCCGTTCTAGTTAAACGATCCTAACGCGCGGTACGTAGGCTCTGAGAGAGGGCATAGGATTACAAGGCAAAGTCTTCCAATCTAATGCAAAAACGGTGTTATGGCTCATCACACTCTTCGCCTAACAGCACTTGCTAATAATAGATTTATTTATACATACACACTAGATCAGTTTTATATTTATTCTCCTAGGGGCAACCATATAGTTATCAGCAATCCAGCTCCATGGGCTCCACTTGGGTCCACCTATGATCACCGCATCCTAGTCCTTTCAACTTACACATACAATAATATAGGACAATTTTGTCTAAAATTAATGGTTATTCAACTGCACATTGCCAAGTGGTAAGAAGCAACAGTTCCCACTTAGTTGTGTAGGTTTCGAATCCTAAAAATGCCACGTCTTCCCAGGTGCGTGGGCTCCCTTCTCATTTTTATGGGCTTTTTTTCCATTTGTGCAAACTCCTTTTTCACTGGAGTAGAATACTTTCTTGTGTGTGCGGACTCTCTCTTTGAGTACCAGCCCCATTGGCTTGTGTTAAAAAAAAAATAAAGAAATAATTTACACATTCCTATCGCACCCGTGACCACGTCCATCCCTCGCATGGCCAGCTACTCACATCGCATCACATATATAATAATAATAATTATTATTATTATTATTATTATTATTATTATTATTTCCCAATCTCTTGACTTGACTCCACCCTCTCCTCCTATAAATACAGCATCTCGATTGGAACCTCTTCATCACAAGGCCTAGATACTACCTTCCATAAGATTAGCTAATTAAGCCAGCACAAGTCATTATTGGAGATGGCCTCAACGAACTCAGCCTCTGCTGCTGCTCTTTTCCTCTGTCTCAACCTTGTCATGTTTGCCTTTGCCACTGCCACCCAGAGGGTCCCTTGCCCACCCCCACCTCCAAAGGCAAAGCCTACTCCAAACCCTACTACTCCCACCACCCCTTCTTCACCTGCTGGAACGTGCCCAAGAGATGCACTGAAGCTAGGCGTGTGTGCCAATGTGCTTGGGTTGGTGAATGCAAAAGTGGGCTCCCCACCAACACTACCTTGCTGCTCCCTCATCCAAGGCCTTGTTGATCTAGAAGCCGCAGTCTGCCTGTGCACTGCCCTAAAAGCCAATGTGCTGGGCATTAACCTCAACATCCCACTGTCCCTTAGCTTGTTGCTCAATGTTTGTGGGAAAAGGGTCCCAAATGAGTTCCAGTGTGCCTAGGCATCTTCAGTTGGGCTTTTACTGTTACTACTATATTTGTCCAAGTATTTTAATGTGTTATCGTGAATAAGCTGGGCTTCAAATGTTTCTGTTCTGGTACTTCACATGGGAATATAATTCCCATGTGTAGTTAATATAAGGACTAGTGTACTGGATATCCGGAATTGATATTTGAATGTCGATTGTAGAATATGTTTTTGTACTGTTTCAGTGATGGTTTAATAACAAGACAAGATGCATTATTAACATTCTGATTTTAGCTGTCTTATGCAATGATGCCTAATTGATTTCTTGGTGCGCTTCAAATTATATAGAAGAACAACTTTTGAGACAGATAGACGAGACCCAAAACCCGCTTCAGTCAATACCAAGGGGCCCTCCTAAGATCACTCACACACGTGTGAATTAGCTTTCATTCTAAATTGATAATGAATTGATCGCTCTTTATTCTTCTTCCAATTGGATTAGGTCGGAAGTAAACTTAACAAAGTACTATTGGACTCCTGAGGCCCTGGAATTGACGGTCAAAATAAATTGGATGGAACTGATACTTTGCCCAACCCATATCCCATGTGACCTGTCATCCTCGATGCCGTTGTGATTGGCATGCGTGCAAGTGGACCTCTGTTCTCTGATTTTTTTTATTTTTTTTTCTTAATTTTTTTTTTTTTTAAGAGACTAGATTGTTGGATTATCTCTGTCTGCATCTAATGTCAAACAGCAGAAAATTTTCTGCTTTTACACTTTCAGAATACAAATAAACTCTGAATTGCAATATCGTATTTGGTGGGTACTAAGATTCAGGAAAAAGGACAAAAAAAGTATGACTATATATTTGTGATGGAAAATATGAGCTCGACAAGATAATGGATTTGGCAATGTACTGTACAGCTGAAGATCATGGCACAGTTGAGGACCAAGAACTGATGTGATCTTCCCCAAAACGGAAAGAATGATGGAAATAAGTCTTCTCTTTTCTGTTGAAACCGTCGGGTTTCCATAGAATTGAACGATGAAAATATGCATAGCCACTGAGCATTCTATCTGATTGTTGGGATCATTGGACGCCCAACTGGTGATGCATTGTTCAATTCTTGCTCTCTAGGAGTCCACATTTTGAGCTTTAGCCAACTACTTAACAACCCCACCCCCGAGCGGGATAGGACTCGGTGGCGGACCAAAGATTTTCTTTTGAGGAGGGCTTACGATGATGACTGAAAAAAAATGATGATATTGTTGCTCAATCTTGATATTAAGCGATGACATTGTCGCTAGTTAAAAAAAAAAAAAAACCATCGAATGAAACTATGGGAGCCTTTTTGGTGCACAGGCCCTCTACCGTGATTTTTTAGAAAAATTCCTCAATGTTCTATCATCAAAATATATATGACATTTGCACAATTGTTTTAAGGTTCGTTCTTCAAAACCCATATTCCAAGTGCATAATGATTATAGAAATTTGTGAATCATCCGTGGGTCACAATTTTTTAATCCAAATCATTAACATTGAGGTGACCGAATACATGGTTGCAATCTCATTCATGTCAATTCCCAAAACCTAAAGAAAGCTCTCACAACTAAGTTCAAAATATCTAATAACTCATTGAGTCCTATGCTTTTTTCTTTTATTAAATACAGAGATGGATGCCTGCCCAATGGATGAATAGCGGGGAAAGTTAGCCGACTTGAGGGTCTTTGAGAGAGGGAAAGAGAGGTGGGGGCTATGGGTAATTTTAAGTGGGGGCTAGGCAGACTTCATTTAGGGCCCTAATGGGCTGTTTTGAATTTTGGAGGGGGCTTCAGCCCCCAACCTTGGGCCATTGTTTTTTCCCTGCATGGTTTCGAACCCGAGACGTGTTCGCTCTTATACCATCTCAAAATTGTTTGCCATTAATTCCAAAATAAATTTGTGATAGAAAACCGCACAAACCACTACTTAACAAATTATACATTTTAGTGTTTTAAAGTAAAAATACAAAAGAAACGAGTGTGGATCTCCAAAGTTATGAAATCACATAAAAAGATTTTTAATTTTTCAATCAAAATGTGCCACCTAGTAAAGTAGGCCACTTTTATACCTATTAGTTTTCGTTAATAGTCTTATCACGTGCATGCATCGCTCACCGGCTTCCCGTGCGCAATGGGCCGTGGGGCCTACCTAGGGATAGGACCCATGGGTTTTGATCCACACCCCGCCCCCACCCGCCCCCACTTGTTGCTGTGTACAGTGACCCAGGCGCGGATGATCACTTGGGGGCCTTGATCAAGGGTCCCAAATTCTCACCGTCGACCAAATCGAGTGCACAGTTGATCAGGCATTCCAATATATTTGCATGGGTGCCAAACCCATGGGACCAGTGCAATCTAGGAGGAGCGTATGTGCGATACATTTAGATGAGCCAACAGTGGGCCCCACTGCCTGGGGTGCACCATGCACCTGGTGCAAGTGATAATTTATGTTTATATATACACACCCCTATGAATTAGGTACAGTTGCCCTATATATTAGACCGAAGTGCCCCTGTGGCGGGGGAGTAGGAGTGGAAGCGCCAAAGCACTAAATTTTAACATAATTATGTCTGGAGCGCCTTCAAAGCACATATATAATATGGTGCTTGTAGATTTATAAGTAATTAATTAATGGGCACAAATATATCTTATCCATATATTCAAGTATAAAAAATGGAGAAGAAATTTAATTTTACAATTTGATCACATAAAATAGACAATAATTAATAAGTCAGAAGATTTCTTCATTCAAAAAATAAATGCCAAGCTTATAGAAAAAAGAAAATGCACATAACCCAAAGATTCTACACGGTTCACTCTATATTCTGTTTATCCACAGTCTGAGGACGGTACGGCTCAAAAAACACCGATCCTCGTTTTTGGAGCAGGATTGAGAAGGCTGAGGGTAGTTCCGAGTACTAAGGTCGGGACACATTTGTGTAAGAAGTCATCAATTTGGTGCTATGGGGATTTCCCTTTTTTTTTTTTTTCCTTTGCTAGAGAAGATTCCTGCTTTTGAATCTCTTTGTAAGGAAATCAAAATGCACTCAAAATATTTTTTTTTTCTTTCTTGCTAAAAAAAGCTTAGATTTTTTATGGTACCCTAGCCAAGGAGGTTGGGACGCATGAGAGAGCCCACGTAGGTGGGAAGAGAGCCCGCACATACGGAAAAAGGATAGTACACGTGGGAAGAGGACAACACGGTTAGGGATCATATCTAAGCAGCTACATGAGAGACAAGGTTGCCCACCAACTAAGCAACCCCTAGTTATCATAAAGCTCCATGTTAAATGAGGAAAAGTTGACTGCTAAGCTTTCCATCCCTCTCATTCTCTACTCATGATTGTCATGCATACTAGTGGGCCAAAACTAGATTTTGTCAATTAGATAAGGGCCTGTTTGGTAAGAATGAATGACGAAAAACTTGTTAATTTGTCGGACATTCTTTTCTCCCTTTTTACACTCCTATGACAATTTTCCCTTTCAGTGCTCTCCTCTCTCTATCTCTTGAGACTTTATTTCTCACAAAATGCTTGCCAAATGATTTTTTAAAGTTTTTCTTCCTTCATTCTCATAATGAAACATTCCCAAAATTATGTCAAATAGGTCATAAGTTGTTATTGGATCCTTGTCACATATGTATCTATAAATGAATGTATGGATGATTGCATACTAAAAGCAATCTGAATCTGTAGATATTATTCAGTCATAATATTACATGTTTAATGCAGTTACAAAAAAGGGACCTCAATTATCATGTTCATTTATTTAATTCAACCGAAACCAGTACACAATAGTACACATTTTCAATTTGATATATATATATATATATATATGCGTGTACGCGTACGTATATATATACACACATACGTATGTGTACACGTACGTATATGTACACACACATACGTATGTGTATGTGTATGTATACACATACATACATATGTGTATGTATATATATATGTGTGTGTATGTATGTATATACATCCCTCACCAAAGGGATATGATTGAGATCAGTGAAAAGATGTAAGTGGGACTCGATTTCTGTAGGTAACTCATTTATTTCTCTAGTTTACTATATATTAGTAGATTTTATCGTCTTACTTTATGTATAGTTTATTGGTGTTGAGTTCTAAACGTAAAACTCTTTCGACTGATCTAATATTGATCAGAGAAAGCTTTATTGACCTTAACAATAAATTTAACCTCAAGGGGTAACTCAGTTGGCCTAGGACTACGATTTGCACCCGGAGGTTGTCAGTTCGAAACTGCACGACCTCACTGGGGCTATAGGGGAGTTTACCCGGCTTTCCTCTAAACCCAAAGGGATTAGTCCAGCTCAAAGGGTTGGAAACGCACCGACCGAAAAAAATAAATAAATAAATAAATTTGACCACCTCTTATATTGTATAGCATGATATGTACGTTTTTCATGTTCTTGGCACTACTATCAAGCTGGCAAGTTGAGGTTATAAGATACGACAGCTTGTTAGGGTGTTAGAGAGTTCCCACTAGCAAATTCAAAAGGCTACTTGTTTTGGACAAACAAAAGATTCTTCATTGAGTGGCGATCCCTTTCTACAAATGAGTTTGGTAAAAGCTCATTTGCTGTACTTCCAATTGAAATAATTCCCATGTTAATAAGCCCAACAATAAAAGGTCATAAATGATATGATCAAATGTAAGTGGTGCAAGAGATACTTTTTTAAGTCAATGGTGGGGTTAGGAAGATAAGAATGTATCTCTTTTTTAGAGAATATCTTTTTATGTTTGGGAACTCTGTTCAATTTGCGGCACACTAAGCCCACATCATATATCGTTTTAGGCAGTTTTCCTTTCACATATTGCCAAGGAGTTCGGCTCATCTTAGGCTTGACTTCGACAAATCCTGAGTTCATGAAGGAGTGGAACTCCACGTGAGGCCTACCTATTGAAACTTTGAGTTGCTCAAAATTAACGCCCAAGGGTAGTCCCAAATTTTACCCAATAAGATCTAGTTCCATTGTAATATTATCCGTTAAAAGGCATAATTAATCATTGTTGTGTGCATGCATGTGAAAGCTTAAAATTTGTGATTGACAACCAAGTCACACAAGAATTTACAGGAATCGGCGATATTCCTACATCCGTACACAAAGATAAACCACTCTTTTCCCACTGTCAGGTTTAGGATTACATGCTTCATGATATATATAGCTTCATCTTTCTTAAGCCCTAAGAAAGCCATGACATGGTTCAAAATACGAGTCGCTACGTAGCGCAGCAGCCGCATTATTGGTTGCCGCAGTTGATGCCGCTATCCATTTATTAAATAACGGTGCTTCGGCCTAAAACATAGTTGAGTAAAAAAAATTTAATTTAAAACATTATTTTGTTTCTGTTTATTCTCATCCATAATGTTTTCTAGAGTTATCTCTACCCTTATATAGTACCAAATTACTAAAATATATATATATATATATATTTAGGAAAATATTCAAGTGATGGCTAGTTCTCACAGACTTCCGTGAGAACTATTGGTGGGGCCCTAGAAACCAATTCAAACAGTGCATAAACAATGACCTCCCTTTATGGTTACTAATCCCGAGGTTTGATACCGATCCAAATGGACTAGGCCGTTGGATGGATGATTGAAATTTTTTTTTCTTAATATGAAGCCATTAAACTCATGGGCATAAAATTAGGGTCAAACTTGATACTTGGCGTGCTCTTACATAGATTTTTCCATCCCCTCTGGTCCCATCCCTAAATGGGACCAACAAATGGACCCCATAAAAAGTTCTCACAGTGACTATGTGAGAAACAGTTCTCACTAGAACGAAATCCATATATATTGGAAATACGAAGTTCAGTCACTTTTGTCAACCTGAGTGCACAGAACCTAAACCTAACTATATGTTGAAGGCAACCTTAATATACACAAAATACGAACTTCAGTTCCAGCAAAACTATAGCAAAGCATTCCATCAGGTAGCGTGTTGGATTATCTCTACTTAAAAGTTTTTTGAAGTAGGCCTACTGTCAAACAGCAGAAGATTTTCTGTGTTTACATTTCCAGAATACAAATGAACTCTTAAAAAGGTGGCACAGAATTGCAAAATCATATTTGGTGGTTACACAAATTCAGGAAAAAGGAAAAAAAAAAAAAAGACAACTTTATATATGTAGTGGAAAATATATGTTCAACAAGATAATGGATTTGGCACGGTTGAGGACCAAGAGCTAATGTGATCTGCCCCATCAAGAAAAGAAAGATGGAGATAAGTCATCTCTTTTATGTTGAAACCGTGGGGCTTCTATAGATTATAACGATGAAAATATGTGTTGTGATCTAGGGTCTAAGAGAAGAGATCAAGCACATACAAGAAGACAAAGATTTACATGGTTCAGCTTTTGACCTACGTCCATAGGAAGACAGGAGAATTTACTATGTAATCAGAAGAGGAGTACATCATAAAGGCTCTTGAAAGTCCGGGATCCGAACCCTAAAAGAGGGGTGAATAGGGTGAGCTTGACTTTTGTGACCAATTATGTCAATTTCTAAAGTTCTTTAAATTAATTATGTCAATATGTGTTGTGATCTAGGGTCTAAGAGAAGAGATCAAGCACATACAAGAAGACAAAGATTTACATGGTTCAGCTTTTGACCTACGTCCACAGGAAGACAGGAGAATTTACTATGCAATCAGAAGAAGAGTACATCATAAAGGCTCTTGAAAGTCCGGGATCCGAACCCTAAAAAAGGGGTGAATAGGGTGAGCTTGACTTTTGTGACCAATTATGTCAATTTCTAAAGTTCTTTAAATTAATTAGTCACTAGTGATGATTATGAACTAAAGTGCGGAAGCTGAAAAATACAATCACCACAAAGAATTCACCATAAACAATGATTTAAAGTGGTTCAACCTCAATGCCTACATCCACTACCAACTTGTGATCCTACACCTCATCGGATCTCCACTATCTATGCTTTTCATTAGGCTAAGCAATAACCTTTACAAAATACTTTTCTAAGGTTAAGCAATAACATCTACACTATGTTTTTCAAGGCTAAGCAATAACCTCTTAGGTTTTCAGCTTCACCCCTAACCTCTACACTTGTGCTTTTCTTAGGCTAAGCAATAACCTTTACGAAAAGATAGATTGACTCAAGGAAGTGTCTAGACAACACTTCAAGAGACACAAGTCTAACGCTCTCAATTACAATGCCTTTTAACTAGGCGAATATGAAAATATAAATCCAGCTCATACACACACATAATATAAATGCAAAGATGAATGCTCAATGTGTATGCATGAGAACTTCATTCAAGTTTAAAATTGATAGCTCAATGAATATACGCTTAAAGCTTTTGAAAGTTTAAAACACAAATGTTTTGATTGAAATGAAAATGCTAACTACATGTTCTTTAAATAAATAACTTGTAAAGATATGACCTATCAAGTTATGCAAGTTGTATTAAAATTTCAAATCTAAAACATGTGATGCATGAGCATAGTTGTTTTCAAAACAAATTAGTTTTCCTATGTGTTTATGGAATGAAAACAACTAGCTAGAGATTCAACAAAGTATGAGATTCATGCTATGAGGGAAATCAAAGTTTTAACAAAGCATAAAACCATTATGATATGAAAGTTAAAACAAACCCAGTTTGAATCTAAATGAAGAATCCAAAACAACAAAGCAATTAAAAATGAAATACATGTAATGGATTCATCAAATCATTCTTGGTTCCTCAAATTTGGCCTAGGAATGAGCTGTTCATATAGAAAAAGTGGTCCAACGGCTAGTTGGTCGGTTAACCGACTTCAAGTTCAGTTAACCGAACTCCCAACGGTCATATTCCAACGGTCATAAAATTTGAATTTGATTGACTGAACTTTCCTCAAGTCTTAACCGACAACTGACCGAACTTCCAGATTATAACATTTCTCACATTCTGAAATAGGAACCAAAATGGGTTCGGTCAAGGTTCGATTAACCGACATCTTGAGTTCGGTTAACCGACATTACTGTAGCAAAACACTGTAGCATAAAAAAAAGTTTTACCTTCTAAAAAGATTAAGTAAAAAGCTACTCCAAAGTATTTTGCTAGTGGGAGTTCTAGGCCATAGAAATCATGCTTAGACTCATGTTTAAATCAATTCAAAAGTTTTTTCCAAAACATGAACCTATCATGCCTAAAATGATTTACAAATCTAGGTCCAAAGGCTTACATGATTCGAAAATCTTCTTTTCAAAACTCAATGCATCCAAGTTTAAAATCCAAAAAATGCATGTAACGTAAGTTCTAAAAGTTTTAAAACAATGCATGTGAAATTCAAGATTTCAAGTTTTTCAAAATCAATGCTCATGTGAAAATTCAAATGATGCTAAAATGATAATGTATCCATCAAATTGCAAAACACAAAATCCCTAACAATCCCCCCCTTTGCAATTTGATGGCAACACACACACTCACTGAATTTTCACTCTAAGTTTTCGGCTCCCCCTGAATTGGACAAGTCTTGAAATCTCTCTTGGATACTTGTTCAACTTGGCTTAGGCTCTTTGACTCTATATTCATTCCTCTTAATGCTTAGAGCTTGATCATTCTTCAATCTTCCTTTTCAGCCTTCTCTCCTTTGCCAAACATCTTTTTCATCTCCCAAGCTTTTTATCTTCTCTCATATCTTCCCCTTTGACCATGCAATCTCTCCCCCTTTGGCAAGTTATACATTATCTCCCCCAATGGGAAGTTATGTATTCTCTCCTCCTTAGACAAAATGTTTATTCTCTCTCCCTTTGCCATCGAATTGCAAAGGATCCTACACACATGAAACAAAGAAAATATCTTTGAGTAACACCTGTTAATAAAAGAAATCCAAAATGAAATACATAACAGGCCATCATGTATGATTAATATCATCTCTAAGGAGTCAAAGCCAACTGAAGGGTAAGTTTGATCAAATATAATGCTTCCTTTGAATGTTTATACTTCCCCTCAATCCATTATCTCTTTTTGTCAACACTTTGACAATGAAGTAACTATATGGTACAAAGAGAAGGTGGTTTTACCAATTGAGGGTAAACTTCAAGAGAATGAATAGTCAAGCTTTATATGATCAAATTATCAAAATCAAGAACAAGGTCAAGGGGATGTGCATTCATGGATCAATTGAAATAAATGATGTAAACTATTAAATCAATTACTCTAAAATGGAGTTAACATCCAAATTAGAGATATCCATGATGTAATGGGGGTTACATAGCATAAAATTAACTAATATGCTTATGAAAAGCATATGCTATGTATTGAAATCATTTCACCCATCATTAAATATAACAATAATGTGCAATGAGAATGAAATGAAATTCAATCATGAAGTCAAACTCAACCATTAATCAACCAAGATTATGAGCTTTACCTATATGTGCATGAGAGGTGTCAAACATGAATGTTATGATTCTAATGGAATGTAACATGGGATTAAAAAATATAGCTATCAAGTTCAATCCAATGTGCACAATGTCTATCACATTCTCAAAATATACCAATTGAATATGATACCAATTGATTATGATATCAATTGATACTAATTGAATATGAAAACATGATTAAGAGCAGGGATGTGACAAACACAAAATTTCACTAAATATCAATAATGGCGCATTCATCACTTTAATGATATAAGAACTAGTGAGCACAGTGATAAATATGAGAAATTGCATTTTGAAAATATATGACTTGATAGAGCATGCAATTTGTAAAATCATATGAAATCAACATGAAGGACATCCATCAACAAAAGATATGTCTCTAAGATACAAAGAATAGATCTTGTTGAGTTTCATATGAACATAATTATGACACTGAAATATGCAAAACAATGATATTACTAAAGTAAACATGCATAAATCAACATCATAGTCATCTATCACATTAACACATTTTACTTTTAAAAAAACCATGTGCTAGACATTGTGAGATTGCATTTCAAGATTTTACTATAAGTTAAGAAGCAATCTTATTTATCTCAACATATATGACAATCCACACATGAGATGATTGGGTTCCAAAATGGTTTCTAAAGATGTCACTATGAGCAAAAAATCATAATGAAATAATTCGACATTTGCATAAAGAGGATCAATCAACACTCCAGATCTAACTCATACGATATTTTATTTATTTTTATTTTTATTTTTATTATTTTGCTAAAGGGAAAATTGTATTAAAGAAAAAGGGAGAAAGGAAAAGAAAACAGGTAGGAAACCCCAAAAAGAGGAAACTACCAAAGGCCAATACAAGAGGAAAGAAAAACGAAACTGAGGCTTACCAGTAGAAGCCTAAAACAAAACTAGACATGAGTTAACAAAGAATGACAAAAATTCTACAGAGGACCACCAGAAAAAGGTTTAGTAATCTACCTGAGAGAAATGGAAAGAAGTTCAGTCAGGAAAGATCCGACCTTCGTCTCGGAGACTCTAGAGTTATTAAAAACTATATTATTTCAATTTTTTCAGATGGCAAAGGTATGAAGTTAGAATATGAGTACTATATCATTAATAAAGAATATGAGTATGCATGCACAAGAAGGTATGAAGTTAGAATGATATAATGGATCGCATATAGATGAAATGGATCTCATATATGTGTATGCTTATGAAGAACAAGAGTTTAACACCAATTCATCAAAAATGATCCATCAATTTATCACACAAAATCTCCACTCTTGCAAATGTACATAGCTTACAATGCGATTGAAAATGGATATGAAGATCATATCAAATGACGTAGCACACAAAATCCCATATGTACTTTAGAAGCTCAAATGATCATGAACTAAAAGATTTTACTATAAAAAGTATAAACAACATCAATTTACATTAATGAAAAGATATACAAAGTTAGGCACAATATGCAAATCAATGACACAATTTCCATCCAAACAATATAAGACACAACATCAAAACAAATTTGCATTTGAAAGAATGTAGCTTTGATGACCAAAAATGCAAATTGCTTCGAACAACATATATTTCCAAGTAAGATGATTTAACCACCATAAGGAAAGGAAATATGTTCAAGGAAAATGTTTTTGTAATGGTAACTTATGAAGATTGGTGTATTTTCCAAAAAAATTCTTCAAATCACTTCAACATTCAAAATCCAACAATGAATCATTTATAAAATTATGTACAAGTGATTTTGAAAACCATGAAGTGAACTAATATTAAATTTCAATTTATATTCAAAATATGACTATTGGCACACATACAAATTAAAAAAATATTTTTCCATACCAAAAGTTATAACATGTGAGTGCATGGAAAATGTATTAAAAATTGGAGAACATAGGGGCAAACTAGATAACAACAACAATGATATTAAATTCAACATGTTTTACTCAAATTAATCAAACACAATATGCAATTATAAAATCCATTAACAGTTAATTAAGTTTTTACAAACATGTAGTCATCTAGCACAATACCCCAATAAAGTTGATTTTCATTTAAAGGACATGTAATTAAGCAAGTACAAGATGAAAATCATTTTTACATTTTCAATCTCCAATATCCATCAAAAGATATAACAATAAGCACAACACAAATTTTAACTTGCATTTCAAAAGATGTAACTATTTGGAACACACACAAGTTGATTTAAAAAAAAATGATAATTTCCCATTTGAAAGTATAACTTAGAAATCCAAGGAAAATTCAAATTAATTCAAATCATTTGTTTTTCCAAAATGATCTATGATATCCAAACAAATGATTTCACAACATTAATTGATCATGAATAATCTAGCTTTTAAAACTACAATCAATTGATCATCAATAGAAATGCATCATTACAAGATATAACAATATGTGAACAAAATGCAAATCTATCATGAGGATATTGCAATCAAATGATTTTGAGAACCATGAGATATAAATATAACCAAGTATTTTTTGAAAACAAAATCAATTGATTATAAAGAACATTGCATTTTAAGAAATGTAATTATGTAAGAACAAAATGCAAATGTATCATGACCAACAATATGATTTGACTATAAAAAATAGGTTGGTCCAATGAGGTTCCAGGCCTTAAGGTTTGTCTAATTGCCAACCTTTGAAAATCCATCTAAGGTCTTGATAGGATTGTCCTTGAGTGTTCACTTTTGATATCCCACCACTTGAAGGTTTAACTTGAAAATGTTCAATTTAGTGAGATCGTTTCTTATGGGAAAGAGTGAGCAGAGGGGAATCTCCATTTCAACAAAAGTGGAATCCATTTTAATGATTTTCAATAAGGCACAACACTAGGGTTCTAGCTCTAGGTTTTTATACATAATCAAGAGTTTTAATGCACTTGATCATAATATAGAGTATCGAGGGTCTGATAACAATTGAAAGTCCAGGATCCAGACCCTAGAGGGGGATGAATAGCGTGAGCTTAACTTTTGTGACCAGTTATACCAATTTCTAAAGTTCTTTAAATTAATTAGTCACTAGTGATGATTATGAACTAAAGTGTTGAAGCTAATAAACACAATCACCACAAAGCATTCTCCATATCACAATGATTTATAGTGGTTCGGTCTCAATGCCTATATCCACTGCCGGCTTGTGATCCTATACCCCACCAGATTTCCACTATCTATACTTTTCAATAGGCTAAGCAATAACCCTTACAAAATACTTTTCTAAGGCTAAGCAATAACCTCTATACTATGCTTTTCAAGGCTAAGCAATAACCTCTTGGGTTTTCAGGTTCACCCCTAACCTTTGTACTCGTGGTTTTCATAAGCTAAGCAATAACCTTTACAAGATGATAGATTGTCTCAAGAAAGTGTCTACATAAACACTTGAAGAAATACAAGTTTAATGCTCAATTACAATGTCTCTTAGCTAGGCGAATATGAAAATGTAAATCCAGCTTATACACACACATAATATAAATGCAAAGATGAATGCTCAATGTGTATGTATGAAAACTTCAATCAAGTTTAAAACTGATAGCTCAATGAATATAAGCATAAAGCTTTTGAAAGTTTAAAACACAAATGTATTGATTGAAGTGAAAATGCCAATCACATGTTCTTTAAATAAACGTGTAAAGATATGACCTATCAAGTTATGCAAGTTGTATTGAAATTTCGAATCTAAAACATGTGATGCATGAGCATAGTTGTTTTCAAAATAAATTTGTTTGCCTATGTATTCATGGAATGAAAACAAATAACTAGAGATTCAACCAAGTAAGAGATTCATGCTATGAGAGAAATCAATGTTTTAACAAAGCATGAAACCATTATGATATAAAAGCTAAAACAAACTCGGTTTGAATCTATATGAAGAATCCAAAACAACAAAGTAATTCAAAGTGAAATATATGTGATCGATTCATCAAATCATAGTCAACATGCTAAAATATATTTTTCAAATATTTAAACAAAGCGTGAAAACATATGAAATGGAAAACTAAGTTCACTTAGATTATTTACTCATGATTCCAAGCTTTACCTTCCCTTTATGACCCTCTAGCTTTCCTTAACTCATTCCCCTTTGTTTGGCCTCAAAACACCTCCATGAGTACCTCTTGGTTCCTCAAATTTGGCCTAGGAATGAGTTGTTTATATAGAAAAAGTTGTCTAACGGCTAGCTGGTCAGTTAACCGACTTCAAGTTTGGTTGACTGAACTCCCAACGGTCATAAAATTTGAATTTGATTGACCAAACTTCCTCAAGTCGGTTAACCGATAGCTGACCGACGGCTGACTAAACTTCCAGATTATAACATTTCTCACATTCTGAAATAGGAACCGAAGTGGATTCGGTCAAGGTTCGGTTAACTGACATCTTGAGTTCGGTTAACCAACATTACTGTAGCAAAACACTGTAGCACAAAAAAAAAAAAAGTTTTGCCTTCTAACAAGATTAAGCAAAAAGCTACTCCAAAGTATTTCTCTAGTGGGAGTTTTGGGCCATGGAAATCATGCTTAGACTCATGTTTAAATCATTCCAAAAGTGTTTTCTAAAACATGAACCTATCATGCCTAAAACGACTTACAAATCTAGGTCCAAAGGCTTGCATAATTCGAAAATCTTCATTTCAAAACTTAATGCATCCAAGTTTAAAATCCAAAACATACATGTAATATAAGTTCTAAAAGTTTTAAAACAATGCATGTGAAAATCAAGATTTCAAGTTTTTTAAAATCAATGCTCATATGAAACTTCAAATGATGCTAAATTAATGATAATGCAACCATCAAATTGTAAAACACAAAATCCCTAACAGCTCCTAGTGTGAGGCCCCACCCCTTGTGGACCTTCAATCTGAATTTGAATACTATTTTATAGCCTATAGTATCTAATTATACTAATTAATAGAGATTAGTAAAGGTAGATAGATATTTTCCTAAATAGGCCTTTGGTGTAATTTATAGAGTTCATAGGGTGTCTTTTATAATTCTAGAGAGAGTTAGTTAGCTAGAGGCCCTATATAGTAATTAGGATTAATAGGAGGGGTTTTTCCACTTGAGAAGCTTCTAGAATCCTTGCCTACAGACCAAACTACCAATGGCCTTATCCCTAATCCTATTCAAACTAAAAGGGTATTTTAGTACCTAGCCCAACCTCAACCTATAAATACTACCTCATCCCATGCCATACGTTGACTACCATCTCCCTCTCTCATTTCCCTCTCTTTTCTCTCTTCTTCCCTCATTTCCCTCCAACTCTCTCTCAATTTCCCTCCAATTCTCTCATTTCCCTCTCTTTCTCTCTCTAGAACCCTAGATCTAGAATCCTAGCAAGAAGGAGAAGGCTATCTACTATAATCTCAGCTACAACTTGTTATAAGGATCTCTCTCTCCATCTTGTTAACATTTTCTCTCTCTTCCAATCAAGGTATGTATCCTCTCCTAGTTCAATTCCATTAGAATTTCTCTCTTTCTCTCTCTAGATTTCCCTTCCTTTAGCAATTCTCTTGTGGATTTGGGTGTAGGAGCTAGAGATCTCTATAGATCTATGTTTTGGGCTGGTTTGAGTGTGTGGAAGACCATAGGAGCTTTGGATTGCATTTTGAGCTTGGATCTCTATTTTTCTCTCACTATCTTCTTACTATTGGATTAACGCAAGTGCAATATACCTACTTAGCATATAATGCATGATTTCCTCCATTTGATTATGTAATTGCTATTCATATGATGCTAGAATTTATAGATCTACCTTTAAGCTCTGTTTTCCTAGTTTTTGGCCATTGATGGATGAGTTTCATCTCATTTAGAAGATCAATGGCCCAAGGATGGATGATTGAATGTGTATTGAAGTGCTTTTCATGTTTTATGATGTTCTTTGGATGGGTTTTGATTGAAAATTGGACTGAAAGAGGAGAATTCCAAAATTCATTCTGGAATCTGTAACAGGCCAGTGTGCTCGGTCAATCGACCTGCAAGGAGGTTAACCGAAGACACTGCAATTTGGGAAAATTCAAGTCCCAGTTATATTTCTACAGGTTTCTCAGTCCTGTGTACTCGGTTACCGGACCCTGTGCTGGTCGATCGAGGACAGAGGTTTTGCAAGAAATAACTAAGGGATGAAATTTCTCTCAGAACTCAGAAAAACAATGCACTCGGTGGACCAACCCCTGTGCTGAGTCGACCGAACACACTAAAAAAGACAGTGTCTGAGAAATGACCTGTGTTCTGTTTATTACAAGTGAACATGTGTACCAGGTTGACCGGATGGCCACTAGGTCGACCAGGTGCACTGGGACTCCCCAGAATACAAGTCAGGTTTCAGTCCTTCTGTGTAGCAGGTCGACTTGCCACAATACTGCAAACACTTAGATTTTTGAGCTTAGCATACTTGATGTTGTGATCATTTGTGGGGCCCATTGACCATCCAAATGGATTTCTATTGATGTGCCAAGCCCGAGCCAATGGTGTGGCTCAACCTTAACTCGTGGGGACCACTAAGTAGGGTCAAGGTTATGTATTCGACAATGATTCGATCCTTAAACGTTGTTAATGATGCATGTAACCTTTGGAGCACCAAACACAACATCCATGACATCTGAGACTTCATTTAGATATCAAATTACCTGGGATGAACCTAGGCCTAAATGTGGACCATTACTTAGGATGGATTTTCGTTATTTCTCGTTGATTCTCTTACTTGGATATTTATATCGCTTTATGCATCGTTGTCACTCTTTTGTCCTTATTAATGCTTATAACTGTTAATTAAATGGAAAAATGGATGACCCGATCCTAGGACTACTTAGAGTTGACCTAGTTATGTGATTGGGTGAACATTGACCCGTGTCTGTGGCTAGGCGGGCCCTTTTATGGCCTAAGTATGGATGTGTGATATCTTAGGATCGAGAGGTTGATTATTATGAACTTATGACTCATTATGGATGAGAATGCACTATTTATCATTGGCAATGGACTTGTTACCTCATTTGGACTGTTTTAGACCAGGACATGTATTTGGTGGGCCTTGGTATGAATCCAATTATTAGACTTGGACCTGGACTGTGATCAATGGACTGAATTAATACTTGGATCTCTTAGGGACTTTGTTAGGACCTTGTTCACGCAAGGCAAAGCCTAGACAGATACAGACATATATTGTTTCCTTGAGTCGCCAGAGATATTTACTCAGTTGTTCTAAGCTCAGCCTTTGGACTGATCATCACTGGTAGGAGCTATTTGAGTGTTTGTTGAGCACTGAGTGAGCTATTATGATGAGCTATGTCTTAGACTGGCCGTGTGATACCGAGTCCGGTCTCCCAAGTGATGAGTGTGGTGGGGTTGATGAGTGTGATTTGCGGGGCTCATCATTCCCCAGCACTTGTGAGATTCCTCACCTCGACTGTGTTTAGTATGGGAGGGCCGCGACATAATATCCCGCGGTATCCAGCTTGTGTGAATGTAACATATTGTGTTAGATTAGATATCATAATTACTCTGATTCTAAATGCTTATCTTGCTCAACTGCCTAGATTCTATATCTTGACATTCTCTTTAACTATACGATTGTCTCTACTCTTTTGATGCATACAACATATATTACTTGTATAATGTGACTTGCCAGATCTTTAGATCTGACCCATTCTTAGTGCTTAGGTTTCGACCACAATAACAAGGACAGTGCGCATGCGCTCGTTGAGGCACCCATAGCACGAGACTACAGATGGGGACCAGCCAACCAAGAGGTCGAGCTGGAGGTTGGAGAGCTGGCACCTAGGGTGTGAGAGTTCATTTATTTTATTTGGGATTTCGAGTGATTTTTGTAGTGAGCAGGGTAGTAGTTGGAATATGTAATAAACCATTGATTCTCATAACTTTGACACATTAAGCTGGACATAGATATATGATACCCTATATTTGCTTCCGCTTTTGTTATTTTTCTTCCGCTATATTTAAACTCTTCTACATTACTAACCGTTGACATTATATTGTTCAAAAAAGTTTTATATTGGACCTCACTGTGGACCTACGATCTTAGAAGTTCTCGGATTTTCCAAGAAGCAGCGCGCCGACTTCGGGTACCTTGACGGTTTTCTCGGTATCCGGAATTGGGGCATTAACCTAGTCTCTATTTATAATATCATCCCCAAAACCCTGGTACACCCATAACAGACTACTTATAATAATAGTATACCTACAACAAACCTACTTCTAATCACAATAGAATAAGCATGGTATCAGGGCCCGGTCAATTGAGACTATTAGCTTCTTACTCAATATCACCGGCTTCTATTAAGCCATGCAAGTCAACAAATCTCCATCTTAGCGAACATTGAAGCTGATCCCCATAGCATAAAACACGTCTCACTGTCTCCACCTGTCCCTTAGGGCACTCAGGTATTGAACACACCTATCAAGTCCAAGTAATGCTTGAACTTGACTTTAACCCATTTCTTCATGAATGCACTAAATCGCTTGTACCATTGTCCAGAAGCTTACTTCGACCCATACAATGATTTCTTCGAACTGTATACATGATCAGGAACTTGTAACTGAATTCTACCTACACTAGAAGTTCCTTCCTTCTTCTTATAGAACCACTTGCATATGATGGCCTGATCTTCTTGATCAAGAGACTCAATCTCTTTAATCATAGTTGCTGCATGTTGACTACTTTTCAGCCCTTCCATTAATTCAAGAGACTCAATCATCAATGCGTATGCAACAATATCATCACGGCCACTGTCTGATGTCAACACATACGTCGTCATATCCTCGAAACCGTATCTAACTGGCGGTTTCCTTTCTCTCTGTAGTATACCTGTTCGCGGCATCTATGACTTTGTCCGCTACGCCTGCTACACAGTTTGATTATCCCTTATATCCCGGCAGAAATCGGATGCACTCTCATTTCTTACTAGGATGTCTAACTCCACCTAAATAGTGTCACTGCTGCTACCTACTTTTGCCTTCTCCACCTGCTTTCTCACATCGAGCAAAGCATCCTCATGAAATGTAACACTCCTGCTGATGATAAATATGAGTGAATCATGATCAGTACACCACAACCTGTATCCTTTCACCCCAGAAACATATCCCACCAAGATGCACTTTACAGCCCTTGGTTCTAACTTATCGGTTTTTACATGAGCATAAGCTAGACAACCGAAGATCCTCAAATTAGAATAATCAACTGGATTATCTGACCACATTTCTTCTGGTGTTTTGCAACCAATCTTTGTATGTGGAGACCTATTTATCAAGTAGCATACAACATTTACTGCCTCAGCCCAAAAGTCCTTGGGCAATCTTGCAGTAAACAACATATAACGAGCTCTTTCCAATATCATTTTTTCATCCTCTTTGCAACTCCATTCTACTGCGGAGTTTCTGTAGTGGTGTAATGTCGAACTATGCCATAATCCTTGAATAATTCTCAAACTTTGTCGATCTTGCCATTATCTGTACTCCTTGCCATTATCGGTCCTCATTTTCTTCACCTTCCTACCAATCTGTTTCCCAACCATTTTCTTCCATCGCTTAAATGTAACAAATGTCTGATCCTTCTTTTTCTGAGTATAAACCCAGACTTTTCTTGAATAATTATTAATAAAAGTCAACATAAACCGGGACCCATCCTTGGAATAAATCTTAGAAGGCCCTGGTACATTTGAATGAACATAATCAAGGATACCTTTCATGCAATGAATACATGTCTTGAAACTGACCTTTCGATGCTTTCCGAAGATGCATTTATCACATTAATACAACTTGCCTGCCTTCGTGCCACATATCAAATTCTGATTGCTCAGTATTGTCAATTCCTTCTCACTCATGTGACCCAAGCGCAAGTGCCATGGATGCGTTGAGACAAATTCACGGTCATTTGAGGAAGACACTACAACTCCACCTATAACAGTATTTTCGAACAAAACATACAAGTTTCAAATTCTATTGTCTCTCATAAGAACCAGGACACCCTTCACAACCTTCATAACTCCACCTTCAGCTGAGAACTTAAAACCGTCAGAATCCAAGGCACTAAGTTTCGAATTTACAACCGTTGAATGCGTTGAGACAGATTTATAGTCATCTGAGGAAGACACTGCAACTCCACCTGTAACAGTATTTCTGAACAAAACATACAAGTTTCAAATTCTATTGCCTCTCATAAGAACCAGGACACCCTTCACAACCTTCATAACTCTACCTTCAGCTTAGAATTTACAACCGTCGAAGTCCAATGCACTAAGAGAAATAAGATTCTTTTTCAGATCATGAATAAGTCAAACCTCTGCCAACGTTCTAACAATTCCATCTTACATCTTGATTTTGACTGTTCAAATTTCAACCGTCTTATATGCAACATTGTTGCCCATCAAGACACTACCACCGTTGCTTTCTCTATAAGTAGTAAACTAGTCCCTATTGGGACACATGTGGTAGGAACAACCTGAATTAAGAATCCACTCATCCTGACGACGAATTTCATTTTCAATCACAGAAAGTGCATTGTCGGAACCATAATCTGATCTTCCATCTACAACACTGACTGAATCATCAAATGACTAATCTTCTATTTCTTTCCCTTTCCTTTGCTTTTCAGGACATTTTTTCTGATGTGCCCTTTCTTATAGTAATAATAACATTCAATGTTTTTCCGGTTGGATCTAAACTTAGATCTATGCTTGCCCCTACTACTGGAGTCATTTGCTCTTCCTCGTATTACCAAACCCTCACCCAAACCATCATTTTCAACCACAACCTTTTTCTTCAACTCCTTAGAGTTCAAGGCTGCCTCTACATCATCTTTGGACATAATATCTCTACCATACATCATGGTATCAACAAAGTGTTCAGATGAGGGTGGTAACAAATACAACAGCATAATAGCTTGGTCCTCATCATCAATGTCAACATTGATATTTTCCAAATCCATAATAGCTTTTGTGAAAGAATCAAGGTGGGTTGAAATAGACGTAGTTCCTGCAATTGTAACGTGAACAACTGCTTCTTCGGATTCAAGCGATACATGAGAGACTTCGTGATGTACAAGTTCTCCAACTTCTGCCATATGCCAGCAGCAGTTTTCTCCTTGACAACCTTTCGCAGTACACTATCGCTCAAAACACAGCAGAATCTAACCGTATGCCTTTTCTAACAACTCATTCTTCTTTTCATCTGACAATTTTTTAGGCAGAGCATTCTTTCCCTTCAAAGCTTTATACAATCCATTTTGAACCAGCAAAACATGCATCTTCAAACGCCAAAGACTGAAGTCGTTGTTTCCATTAAATTTCTCAATTTTAAACCTTGCAGCCATTCCATAAATTATTTTTACCAAACCTACGTAGATTTGCTCACCATGAGCACACTAGAAGAAACGGATCTGAAATCCAACTCCGGATGGCTAAGATATGACATAAACTTGTTTTTACACTCCAATCAGTCAATTTCCTTCGTTGAACATTGAATATCCAATCTTCTTCCACTGCCGCATAGATCTACTCGTAACGAGTCCGTAGGTTCAAACGGATCTCAAATCGAACTCCGAATCCACAAGATATTGCGAAAATAATTTTCAGCCTTCGATTTGGTCAAATCAGAGTTTGATCGTATTGATTTCTAACGTCAGTGTTGTACCTGCACCTTTTTTCTTTACTTTTGGGCTTCTTACGTGGACCAGGTCAACCTAACTCGATTCACACTACGAAACGGGATCTGACCTGACTAACAAGACCCCTCCTCTTCGTTTCCGATTCCGTAACCAAAAACACAAAAGCTCTTTTCCATTCTTCTACTTCGTCGGCTCGTTCTGCAACAGGGAAGATAGTGCCCTGTTGTCTTCTCCTTTCTTCCCCTTCTCTGTTTTCCTTCTCCGATCACTGCATGGAACAGCGACAGAGATCAGAAACCAGATCTCGGTCCTCTTCTTCTCCTCCGGTTGCAACAGCAGCTAGTCGGGGTCTTCTCCGGAGAAGATGAGAACGCAGACCAAGACTCTTCCTTCTTCCTATTCTTTGCTTCAAGAACCCGAAGACCTCTCCAAGTCTCCTCTCTAGTTTCATTCCAGCCTCCGAGCAATATCCTAAAGCCAGTCTAAACCTCTGCTCCGTTCTGCGTTCCTCTGTACCAAAGAACCCAAATCGTTTAATCTAGCCTCTCTCTTTCGGATCGAAAGAACCCTGCAACCAGATCCTCTTATTCTACGATCTCTTCTTCTTCTCCTATCACGATCCACCAATCCGATCAAATCTACTAATCTTCGCATGATCAGTGGCCCTCTCGAAATCCGATTCAACGAATCTCCTCCAATCACGCACAATGCTCTGATGCCAGTTTGTTGCGATCTAGGGCCTAAGAGGAGATCTAGCACACACAAGAAGACAAAGATTTACGTGGTTCGGCTTTTGGCCTACGTCCACGGGAAGACGGGAGAATTTACTATGCAATCAAAAGAATAGTACATCATAAAGGTTCCAAACCTCTATTTATAATATCAGCCCAAGAACCCTGGTACATCCAGAACAGATTACTTCTAGTCACAGTAGAACAAGCATGATATCAAAGCCCGGTCAACCAAAACTATTAACTTCTTACTCAATATCACCGACTTCCATTGAGCCATACATGTCAACAATATGCATAGCCACTAAGCATTCAGGCTTATTGTTAGGATTATTGGACGCCCATGACTGGTGATGCATTGTTCAATTCATGCTCTATAGCGCTTGGTGTTTTGAGTCCACATTCTAAATTTAAGCACTACTTTTCCCATGATCCAACGCCAACCACCACCTCCCATCAGCTAGCTGCCTGTGTACGGTGACCCGGGCGCAGATCGATGATCGCATGGGACCCTTGATCAAAGGTCTCAAATTCTCACCTACTAAATCGAGTGCACAGTTGATCAGGCAGCCTGGTATGTTCGCATGGGTGCCAACCCCAAGGAACCAGTGCATCATAGGAGTGTGTGTGGAACACTCAGATGGGCCAACAGTGGGCCCCACAGCCTGGGGTTCACCATGCGCCTAGTGCAAGTGATAATTTATGTTTATATATATACGCACCTCTATATATTAGGTACAGTTGCTGTAACTAGGGATGTAAATGGGTATCCGATTCTCCGATTATCTGGAGGTTTCGACCCATTAAAAATTGGGCCTGGGTCCTTATTTAGGCTCCAATAAGTAAATGGGTCCGGGTCCGGTTCCACCTTGTTTCGGACTCGTGGACCCGAGACCCGATATATTACCTCAATTTTAGAAAATCTCTCTTGAAAACCATTTTTTTTAATATCATTCTCTACCTAAACCCGGATCCAGACCCATCCCATATATGGTTCTGATTCCGGTTCCGGAGCCAAGAAATCGATTTCGAAACGGTTCCGGGTTAGGATCCGGTTCCACCTTCTCTTTAACGGTTCCAGTTCTGGATCCACCATGGACCCGAACCGGAACCGACCCATTTACAACCCTAGCCGTAACCCTTCAGGTCACTACTCACTATGCCAATTCCATAGCTGATTCAAATATTTGTATGAAATGCAAGTACCCAAACGTTTGTGTAAGAAGTCATCAATTTGGTGATCTGGGAATTTCCTTCTTTTTTTTTTTTTTTTTTCCTTTGATTAGAGAAGATTCCTGCTTTTGAATCTCTTCGTAAGGAATTTAAAATGCACTCAACATAAATGTTTTTCTGTTATTGCTCAAAAAGTTCAAACTTTTTTGCTTTTGTGCCCCAGCCAAACAGGTTGGGACCCATGAGAGAGCCCATATATGTAAAAAGAGAGCCAAACACAAGGTAAAAAGGATGGTACACACATGAGAAGAGAACAACATGCCTAGGGATCAAACTCGGAAGAGAGCAACATGCCTGGGGATCAAACGTGAGCAGCTGGTTTAGAGAAAAAGTTGCCAACTAACTAAGCAACTCTTGTCATAAAGTTCCATGTTAAATGAGGAAAAGTTGACTGCTAAGCTTTCCGTCCCTGCATACTGGAGGGGCCAAAACTAGTTTTTGCCATTAAGGAAAGTGCTTTTTTGTTTGTCAGACATTCTTTTCTCCCTTTCTGTACATCTATGAAATTTCCCCCTTTCAATATCACTCTCTCTATCTCGTGAGATTTTATTTCTCACAAAATTCTTGTCATAAAATTTTCAATTTTTTCTTTATTCATTCTTGGAACGAAACATATCCAAAATTATGTCAAATAGGTAATAAGTTGTTATTGGATCCTTGTCAAATGTGTGTGCATATGAATGTTTAGATGATTGCATACTCAAACCAATTTCAGAATCTGCAGATATCATGTTGATTCATTTGAAAGAAATCATTATAAAGTCTAATATTTATGCAGTTTAAAAAACAGGGACCTCAATCATCACGTTGATTTATTTCATTCAAATGAAACCAGTATACACATTCTAAATTTGATGTTGCATATATATCTCTATTCTAACACTCAGGTAGGCCATGTAATTGAAATTTGTGAAAACAAGGAAGTCAATACCGACTCAATTTCTATGGGTTTTTTTTTTTTTTTTTTTTTTTTTTTTGTTAACCAAATAGAGAGAGCCTCTACACACATATGAAGACAACTCACACAAGTGGGAAGAAAGCCCACACAAGCGAAAAAAAAGCCCCCACAAGTGGAAAGAGGTGGCAACCCAAGGTTCGAACCCTAGATAAACAGGTGAGGACTGCCGCAACTTACCAGTAGAGTAAGTGGCCATTCTTGACTCAATTTCTATGGGTAACTCATGCAATTGCGCACGCACAAAGAGAAAAAAAATTAAGGGACCTTATTTCTCTAGTTTACACTATATCAGTAGATTTTGAAGTCTTACCTTATGTATAGTTTATTGGTGTTGAGTTCTAAAATTGGAACTCTTTCGACTGACCTAAAATTAGGGGTGTAACGGTTCGGTTAACCGATCATTTTGGAAGAACCGTAAATCACTGTTTTCGGTTTTAAAAATCGTAACCATAACCGTAAAAACTGTTAAAAACGAACCGCAGTTAACTGTTAAAATCGTTAAAAACCATAACCGAACCAAATCCGTTAAAAACTATTAAGAATTATATACATATTTCATTTAGGCCATTTATTTATTTTTTTATTAGTATAACGATACTCTTAGCCATGTGCCAGTTAACCGAACTGCACTTCACGGTTCGGTTCGGTTAATAACCATGTGTTAATACTAAAAACCATAATCAAACTGTTAAGTGCGGTTTTCTGATTTTGATAACCATAACCATAGCCAAACCGTGAAACACGGTTATTAACCGCGGTTCGGTTACACGATTAAACGGTTTTCTTTTACGCCCCTTCCTAAAATTGATCAGAAAAGGCTTTATTGACCTTAACAATAAATTTGGCCAGATCTTATATTGTATGGCATGATATGTATGTTCTTCATGCTCTTGGCACTACTATCAAGCTTGGAAGTTGAGGTTATAAGATACGACAGCGTGTCAGAGAGTTCCCACTAGCAAATTCAAAACGCTTCTTGTTTTGGACAACAAAAGATTCTTCATTGAGTATTGCATTTTTGTGGCGATCGCTTTCTACAAATGAGTTTGGTAAAAGCTCATTTGCTGTACTTCCAATTGAAATAATTCACATGTTAATAACCCCAACAATAAAAAGTCAAATATGATATGATCAAATGTAAGTGAAGCAAAATATACTTTTTTCAAATTCAATGGTGGGGTTAGGAATATAAGAATATCTCTCTTTTGTAGAGAATATCTTTTATGTTTGGGAACTCTGTTTAATTTGCGGCACACTAAAGTCATTGATTTGAACTGGTATTAAACCCACATCATATGTCGTTTTTCACATATTGCCAAGGAGTTCGGCTCATCTTAGGCTTGACTTTGACCAATCCTGGGTTTCGTAAAGGAGTGGGACTCCACATGAGGCCTACCTACTGAAACTTTGAGTCGCTCAAAATTAACGCCCAAATGTAATCCCAAATTGTACCGAATAAGATCTAGTTCCATTGTAAGATTATCAGTTTGATTAAAAGGAATAATTAATCATTGTTGTGTGCATGCATGTGGAAGCGTGAAATTTGTGATTGACAATCAAGCACAATCAAGCCACACAAGAATTTACGTGACTCGGCAATGTTCCTACATCCATGCAGAAAGATAATCCACTCTTTTCCCACTGTCAGGTTTAGGGTTACATGCTATATGATCTATATAGATTCCCCTTTTTAAGCCCTAAGAAAGCTATGATAACATAGTTCAAAATACCTATGTAGCGTAGCAGCTACATTATTGATTGCCGCACTTGATGTCGCTATACTATTTTTAAAATAGCAACACTACGGCCTAAAACATAGTTGAGTCAAACAATTTTAATTTAAAATAATTTTTTTACTTCTATTTTTTCTCATCCATAATATTTTCTGAAGTTATCTCTACCCTTATATAGTTTCAAATCACTAATATATATATATATATATATATATATATAATTGACTACTACATAGTATTCGAGTTTTTTATCACTTACGAAATTTACATAGCTACGTCGCTATACATCACTACAACCACTACATATCGCCCACTCTATAGTGTTTTGGCCATTGGCTACTACGACGACTGTAGCCATTATTTTGATCTATGCCTAGTATAATTTTTTTTTAAAAAATACCCTTAAACTAAAAATGTAGATTTTGAATAATTCACTTGTTAAGTGAAGTGAAGTGAAGTGAATAGTTAAATCATAAGAAAATAAGCTAAATGGTTCAAATAAAATGTATGGCTTTTTGTGTTTTTAGTGCCTGCACAGGTATCTGTTTTTGTCCATTAAAAAAAAAAAAAAAGGGCAGATGGCCTTTCGACATTTGGCGGAATGAGAGGATGTAATGTTTTAAATTTGGTATTTTCGTATATAACCCCTTTTCTTCTCATGCCGACCCTTCACTTTAATCCACTCTACGAGTGAACTACCCAAACAGAGGTCCAAACACAGTCCAAGATGGCTTGGCATAGAGCCAGTCTGCCCAGCCCTTGAGCACCCCTGCTCAGATGGCCATCATCTGATGATGAAGGTTATATATCTAGGTGAAAGAGGATCCCCAAAAATGCATCTTGGCTGGACCTGATAATCTATCCTTTCTCAATTTATTGGTGATCCTCGAATTCAAATTGCAATGAACTCCGGGCCACTGTGAAATGCATTGAGGGATAGAGTCTGGGGTGGATGCTTCCAATGAAATGTAACAAACAAAGAATTAAGAATGTTATACTGGAAAATAACCTCATCATGCATAAAAATATAAACGTCACTTGCTCAAAGATTCATGTAAAAATACACCCAAGAACAGTCTTCAAGCGCATAATCACAAGCCACTAGCTCACAAGTAATATAAGTCTTCATATACAGTCAAAAACAGAATATTTCAAAATAGGCAGATCATAACAGATAGAAGATAGCATTAGCAAATCACTTAAATGAGTAACATTCTGCGCAAACGTACAAATTTGAATTAGAACGACTGTCCTTGAGAACATACCAAAGACTCTTGTTGTTGTTGGTCACCTTGCCAAGCCCAGACAATGTCAGTCAGTGCTGGTCTCATATCCTGATATCCATAGCTTCTGATATTCCAGTGTATCCCACTCGACTTCCTCACCTCCACCAAATGAAATGATGGATTGACCTCAAAGATCTCGGCATCAATTGAAAGCACTCCTTTTCTTCCTTCTTTGGATCCTTCCAATTTCAATATTCCTTCATCCTTCTTTTTTACCTTCAGCCTCAGTCGCTTCGCAATATCCTCCAGCTTTGAGATGATGGTTGAGGCAGGCTGCTTAGAAGTGAACCGTGCTTCTTTCCTGCATCGGTGTCTTTCAAACAAACCAGAAAGATCAAATCCAGCAGAAAGAGAGATGATATCAAACGCATTCAGGTTTTTCGTTTCACCAACTCTGGTTTACATGCAGCAACACCAGTACCACTTGAAGCAGATGCTGCATCAGTATCGAGGGAAGCCAATTCCTTGAACTTTGTTTCACCTTTAGCCAACTTTGCTTTCAAATCCCCTTTTGAACAAGAGTTATCTTTGATCTTTGCAATTGAAATCCAGTGTTCGGGTTCGGATCCAAAATCCTTGCTAGCAGCCTACGCACTTCTGGCGGAAACCAATTAGGGCATTTATATTCCGCTTTGCCAACCTTCCTGTACAACTCCATCAGATTTGAATCATGAATGGAAGATATCCAGCCAAAAGAAACAAATAATATCACTCCACAGGACCCAAATGTCAGCTTTTTGCACCGTCCATACCCCTTTCTACTTATCACTTCAGGAGCAACATAACGGGAGTCCCACAAGTTGTGTGAAGTAAAACCATCCTGTCGCTTAGATTCTGCCAGGGCACTCAATCCAAAGTCTTGTAACCTTTAAGTTCTCATTCTCATCCACCAGTAGGTTTTCAGGTTTTAAATCACGATGATTAAACACCCCTGCATGGCAAAAATCAACTGCACTAACCAGCTGCTGGAAATATTTCCGTGCAACATCATCTTTGAGCTTGCCCTTGGCAACCCTTGTTAAAGAGCTCACCGCCTTTCACATATTCCAAAACAATAATATATCTTGGTTTTGGTAGCCATGACTTCATAAAGCTGAACAACATTTGGGTGACTAGCCAATCTCATTGTTGATATTTTCTCGCTTGATCTGATCAATCATTCCTACCTTCAAAACCTTCTCTTTGTCTATCACCTTTATAGCAACACTCTGGCCACTTTCAGATTCCTTGCATGGGTAAACCTTGGCAAAAGTACCTTGCCCCAATAACCTCCCTAATTCAAACCTTTGCATTCAAAATGCCCCCTTTATTATCCATTAAAACTTCACTTAGACTAAGATGCAGTACTATATTATGTCCTCTCGCTAAAACAATTTTCTATTTACAGGGCAGGAGTTTTTAGGACTCTGGAAGGCTTAACCGTCTTCACAAAGGTCGTTCTTCTTTAGCACAACTTGGTTTATATTACTTGGAGCTCATCTGTGCATTTGAAGCACAGAGAAGAGAGATGACAACAAACAGCTTGCCCTCCAATCTCATCAAGGCATGAACAACGGAAACTCATATAGAGCTGAGAGCGCATTGGCATCACAGTCTTTCTCGGTGCTCCACCACATCTTTCCGCATTCCCCTGATATTTAAGGTCTTTCAATGAGAATAGTCCTGAGAAATTCGACAACACCCAATTCGAAGTTTTAGCAATGTCAGAGAAAGGAGAAAATGATCAAAATGCATATCAAAAGAAATAATCTAAAAGAATAAATGAAGCATCAATAGAAGTACAAGAATTCAGAAGACAAGCAAAAGTTAAAAAGCTCATGAGAGAATTTGTTAAAATTAAGAGCCCACAGATAGGAAGTAAGAAACTCAGCAGAACACCAAATTACAAAAATGAAAAAACTTATAATCTTTTGTAGATTCCAAGTTGGAAAAATATCTATAGCAACTGAATACTAAACGGCGCTAGCACCTCAGTTTCACATGACTGCCCATGGATGTGATTACAATCCCACTAACCAGAGCAACAAATTGGCACAATTAAAAAAAAAAAAAAAAAAAAAGAAGCCTAATACTGCAAGAAAAACCTACCATTTCAACAGTGCATTGATCATAACTGCCTGAGCGTATAATGTCCCATCTAGCGTAGGCCCTTGACTAAAAGGCAGTTTGACATATAGCTGTATTACCTAACGTTCTTAAACACAAAAACATGCATGCTGCCTAGGGCATGTGATTTTATGTGCTACAAGTTTGCTCAGCAGATGCCAAATGGTACATGAAAATAATGATTCCTGACCATCAGTCCCCTCAAGCTATGGCTCTAATTAGTAACTGCCAGAACTTACATATTGGGTTTTTAATTGTCCAACCCAACAGACTTCTTTGAGTGATCACCAACCATTTTATTGGTTCTTCTCGTGCCTATTTGTACACCACATTAAACGACTAGAATTGTCTGGTCATTGTAGTTTTCATGGTGAAACCAAAGTGAATAATGGCATAGATCACAAGTAAACTATATATAGTATATCATCATCATCATCATCAAAGCCCTGTTCCTAACTGTGTTGGGTTGGCTACATGAATTTTGTTTCTCCATTCTGATCTATCTTGAGCCAAATCCTCAGATAAGTTTTGCACGTCTTCAAATCTATTCTTACTATCACCATCCATGTCATCTTCGCTCTACCCCTTCCCCTACATAGACAATTTTTTTTCCTTACCAACACCATTGTAGGCCTGCATTGGACATGCCCCAAACCATTTCAAACAAGTTTCTTTAATTTTATCTCCTATTGATGTTGCCCCTAAATTGCTCTCCAAAGTACTCATTTCTAATTTAATCATTCCTAGTTTTACCACATATTTCCATCTCTGCTACATCCATTTTGTGCATATGTTGCTTCTTGATTGGCCAACATTTCGCTCCCACGTAATAGCCGATATTTTGGAAACCAACGGTCAAAATATCAGCAATGATGGTTTTTTTTTTTTTTTCTTTTGACTTTTCTTTTCCCCTTCTTTCTTTCACTTCTTTCTTACCCAAACCATCTATGGAGGTTCCTAAGACATGCTAGAACTCTTCAAACCTCTTTTTTCACCAAACTCAAGTGATTTGCAAGATTTTGTTGGATTCTCATATGAAGGCTTCTTCCCTCCTCAACCATAATACCCCCTATGCCCATACTCCACTGCTTTCATTAATTAATTCATCCTGATCTAGGAGTAAATGTTACTTGAAAGTTGAAACTTACTCTCAACTTACTTGGAATTGAGTACTACACTACTACTACTAGTTTCTTGAGTTTAAGTATTTAAAACTAATGGTTTGTTCAAAATTATGGTTGCAATGCATATTGTTAAATTTGTAATATTTCAAAATTATTTGATACATATATATATATATATATATTTATATGAGATGCTCCTATGAGAGATATCTCTCACCTACTATGAAGAGATAAGGTGGGGGCCCTCACATCCACCTTATCTCTCTCATAGTAAGTGTGAGAGCATCTCTCATCAGGAGCATCTCCCTATAAATATATATATATATATATAATACGGTAATATTTCAACCCTTGATCTAACGGTTCAGTCCATTCGGATGTATGCCAATCCTTGGATTAGTGACTATCAAGGGTTTCCTATTGTTTGCTAGGTGTGGATGGGTTTGCTAGTTGGGCCCAGCAAAAAAGTTCTTAATAATAGGTTGAGAACTAGTCTCACTTAAATATTTTTCATATATATATATATATATCAGTTTAATTCAAACATATTTTTACAAGTTTAGATAAGACAGCGATACAAGATATTATGACTTTAGTGGGGACGATATTTTACTTTAAAGTATTTACTAATGGAAAAAAAATGAACTCCATCCAAATTTTGTTTGATATGTGAGGTATTTTATCTCAACCACAGGGAAATGTTGTGGACGTTAAGATGAAGAGGCTAGGATGATTGGGATGGGGTTGATTTCTAGACATACCTAGCTCCCATTAAGATCTAGTAATCCCTCATGAGTCTGGCCTTCATGGTTGCCACACATCCACATGGGCACTATAGACTTTGCTCACATGCAAAGTCTATAGAGCAAAAATCAAGATCTTTCAATTTTCTCATGCCCTTTATGGTTGGCACACATCAACATGGGCCCATAGACTTTGCTCACTGTTGATGCTGGCCAAACCCATGGTTCGGCTAGCCATTGAGCCCAGTCCATAAGCCCAATAGGACAAACCATTTAATTAAGAGTTTGATTTATTTTAGGAGCCTTTAAAATTTAGAATTTAGGCTTGTTGGTATCTCTACTCTTATTTGGATAGACTTTGAAATAGAGCCATGAAAAAAAAGAGGCTAAAATAAAATTAAAAAAAAATAAAGTGTTTGGCATTGCATGGATCTATTCTAAATAGACCGTTTCGTGTGTCCTCTATTTGCCTCTTATTAGAGGGTATGCCTTTACTAAAGGGGTAATTTTTGTCATTATTAAAAAAAATTGATCTTTGAGAGAATAATAATAACACACCCAACTCCATTCATCCAAGACCTATATCTCTACAAGAATAAACAGCCTTTCTCTCCAAATCTGGTATGAAAAGAAGAACATGCCTGAGATGAAAATAAACGGGCTGAATGAAAGCTCCTCTTTTCTCACTACATATCTATCACCATCCCAACTTTAAATAAAAAAAAAACCCTTATCTGTTTAGGGGTAAATCGATGGCGACACAAATTCTACAACCAATCCATGATCAACATGGGTAACCACACAAGACTAAAATGGCCGGATTCATTCAAGATGCCGCAAAGGAGTTTTAAAAAAAAAAAAAAAGCCAGGCTTTTCTTCCCCTCATATTTTCATCTATTCACTCCACAATGAGGGTTTTTGTTCAAAGGAACTTTGCTGGAAATAAAACACCGATCCAAGGGTATACTTGACTTAAAAAATCAACCCTAACCTCTAACTTTTTTCAAGACCCTGCGCCTCTTATTTTCAGGAGCCCCAGATTTGGGGCATTTTCATTTTAAGAGGATTTGGCTCTATTTCTCTAAAGTGGGCAGAGGATAAAAATGTATGCCAAATGCTCTTATTTTTCAAAGCTCTGCCCGCTTTTAGACATTTAGACAAATAGAGGTGGAAAATATAGATGCCAAATACTTGGTTTGGTGTGTTTTAAAAGATTTAGTTTCCTTCAATGATTTGTTAATCCTTAGGAAAGCAGAGTCCAGCAAGGAAAGGGACATCCAATCCTTCCTATATATTTGTAATCCCTCCATTAGGAGAGACAACTTTCATTTTTTTAATAAAGAATTGTTTGGTTTCCCTACGGCTAGGAGTGTTTCTCTTCGATTGAAAGACAAAGAGTAGCTCGTGTGTGTTGAATCCAGTGAGGTACTCGGCCAACTCCTTGTGGAGTTGGTCCATCTCATGAATCCTTCGCGGGTTCGGCCAAATCCCATATGTGGAGCAGGCCTATTTTCCATTCGCAGATCTGGGGTGACATCAACATGTCGCACCATCCACTAGGCAGTTATAAATATAGTTTTATTCGTGATGAATACGGGTCCTCACATAGTACTTGTGAACTTGCCCAGTATGGGGAGGTAGGTTTGGTGATGGAAATATCACAATGATACCTAAGGAAGTGCAAAACATCATCCCCATTAGATCATCTTAACCCTTTTTTTTATTTGTTCTATGTCCCTCAAGTTCAATGGCTTAAAAGCATCTATGTTTGCATTTTCAATTCTAAAATCCAGTGACACTTGGATGAGTGTCAAATTTGGGGTTGTGACAATTCAAAAGTGGTGGGTGAGTTGAAAAAGTGTATTGATGCAGGATATGCACGTAATGAAGTTCTAGATTTATGTGATTTTCCTATGTTATCTAGAAGTCATAGATGAGTTAATGTGTTTTAGTTTTCTTGGTCCCTATCATAAATGAGTCAATGTGTCCTATCATAAATGAGTCGATGTGTGCTAGTTTCTATGCAACCATCATAAATGTTTCTAGAGTCTTCTAAGGTGTTTAAAGGCTACCTTACCCTGGTCTGGAGCAGGCCTTTGATGAATAAAAATTCTATTGCAAAGGTTCTTTTTCGAAACCTTCGCATCTAACTTACGTTCCATCTCCAAAATCTAGCCCAATTTTAGCCAAGTACATTCTGTTCGTGCTGTATCCTCTACATCTGCACCCAAATTGGTATCAAGAGCCATGGCTGGACAAGGAAGGGGTCTCGGTGTAAGGGGGAATAAAACCAACAAGTAGTGTTGGCTGAGCTGAAGCAACATGACTTGAAGATTTGTCGGGGCTGTGGCAAACTTGGCAGCGCCAGAACGGTGTGGGAACCCTTAGAGAATCCGAAGTGACCACAAACTGCTAGAATACGGAAGGTAATCTAGAGATGAATTGATTCTGACGAAACACAACCCGTTCTATTGATGCCGGAACCACGCGCAAACAATGAGGTAGTTGACGGCGTCTGGTTGGAAGATCCGGTTAATACGTGCTCTTGCAACAATCTGAAATGGTGGGGAGTTACAATGAAGTTGCTGATTTTTTCGGGAGATGCCATGTTTGAGATTTATTTTAGATTGGGAAGCTACTCCTAGAGAATTATTTTGAGTGAAAGCCAATGGTCAGACGAGAGGAAGGTGCTATTTTTTGCTAAAATTGAGGGGCCTGCACTTCAATGGTCGAAGCAGTTGAGGCAGCGTTGTCGCAAGAAAAGCCGGAAAATTATACATGGGAACATATGAAGGCGAAGTGCCGAAAGCATTCTACCAGCTGATCTATGCCATGGATTGTATGAAAGGTTTCATTCTCTGAGCAAAGAGGAATGACGGGGGAGGAGTACCACTTCGGAGTTCAATAAACTTTGCTGAAGCGAGTGAGGTTTGAATAAGAGTAATGAGCAGTTGACAGCTCGTTATCTCTCTGGTTTGAATCAAACCGTAAGAGATGAATTGGGAGTTGTTCGTCTGTTCAATCTTGAAGATGCTAGACAGATGGCGGAAAAAAGGATATCGCGTTATGGAGCACGAAGGCCTATCTCAGGACGAGTTGATAATTCTATCCAGAAGCGTGCAGCTGCTGATTTGGGTGTTCGAGGCGAGAAAACAGCCCAGAAATTCGATCGAGGAGTTGCCATAGCTGGCAAAAACAGCAATAGTGGAAAGGGGAAAGAAATTGCTGGGCTTGAAGGGAAAAATATTGCTGGTTCGGGTATACAAAATCTGGCAGTAGCTCGCAAATTCGCTGCTTTACTTGCGGGAGAGAGGCCACACCTCCTATGCATGTCCAAAAAAAAGAGTGAACTTGATTGAAGTAGAGGATGAAGAAGAGGAGTTTGCTCAACCGGTATTCGATGATTCGGGAGAAGATGATCCAAGAGGTGGATGTTTTACCAGTCGAAGGAGAGTCCTTGGTGGTGAGGAGAGTGATGACAGCACCAAAAGTCGAAGATAATGAAGATTGGCGGAGGTACAATATCTTCAGAACTCGTGTGTTTTGCAATGGGAAGGTTTGCAATGTTATACTAGATGGAGGTAGTAGTGAAAACATAGTATCAAAGGAAGCGGTGGAAAAGTTGAAGCTGCCTGGTGGAACACCCAACGCCTTACAAAGTTGCTTGGTTTCGGAAGGGAAATGAGATACCCGTCACTTCTCGTTGTCTAGTTAAATTTAACATGGGCAAAGACCTTGAAGAGGAGGCGTGGTGTGATGTTGTACCCATGGATGCATGCCACATTCTACTAGGAAGACCTTGGTTGTATGATAAAGACATGGTTCATTACACAAGAGCCAACACGTATGCTTTCAAAAAGGGTACTAAAACGTTGATTTTACAGCCTCTGAAGGAAGAACAAGTTGTTAACAAAAGCAGTAAGGTTTTGGGTTCTTAACTGTCCATCAATTCGAAGAAGAAAGCAAGGAAATGGGCATCATTTATGCGCTGGTCGGAAAGGATAAAATGGAGGAGCGTTTGCAGGAAATTCACGATTATCCATATGAAATTCAGCAGCTATTGAAGGATTTTAAAGAGATAATCTGTGACGAGTTGCCTAAGGAGCTTCCTCCAATGAGAAGCATTCAGCATGCCATTGATCTTGTGCCTGGAGCTCCTTTACCAAATCTGGCAGCATATAGAATGCCTCCTGCCACCGAAAAGAGATGCAACGACAAGTTGAAGAGCTGATTGCTAAGGGCTTAGTGCAAGAAAGCAAAAGTCCATGTGCTGTTCCAGCTTTATTGACACAAAAAAAGATGGTTCATGGAGGATGTGCATCGATAGTCATGCGATCAATTACAAAATCTATACGGTAAAGGTATCGATATTCGCGATTCCTTTGCACGTCTAGAAGAGATGCGTATATGCTTTGTGGTTCTAAGAATTATTTCTAAAATTGACTTGAGTGGCCTATCACCAAATATTGAGGATGCGGAGTGGTGATGGAGCTGAAAACTGCTTTTAAACTCCCGACGGACCGGTTACGAGTGGTTGGTGATGCCGTTTGGGCTTTCAAATGCCAAGCACGTTCATGCGTGTTATGACAGAAGTACTCAAACCTTTCTTGGGTTCATTTGTAGTTGTTTATTTTGATGACATCTTAATATATAGTAAAACCCGAAGAGCATTTGATGCATTTACGACAAGTCATGAGTGTTCTTTGCAAGGAGAAACTCTATGTTAACTTGAAGAAGTGTTCGTTTTTGTGCGACAAAGTTGTGTTTCTTGGCTTTGTTATTTCAGCTGAAGGAATGCAACCGGATCCAGCAAAAGTTCAAGCAATTAAAGAGTGGCCAACTCCAAAGTCCATGGGAGCATGTTCGAAGTTTTCATGGATTGCGCCTCTTATATTACAGGAGATTTATACAACATAAACTTTAGCTCAATCATCGGGTCTCGATATCGACAGAGTGCTTGAAAGGATGCATTTTTTGAGTGGTGCCAGGCAGCACCAAGGCCTTGAAAGTAGTAAAGTAAGCAACAGCTAACAGAACTCCAGTACTTTGTCTTGCCCAGATTTTGAGAAGTCTGTTCGTTGTAGAGTGTGACGCCTCACATATGGGTGATTTGGGAGCGGTTCCGACTTGCCAAGAGGGAAAACCATGGATTTATTTAGGTGAAAAGTTGAACACGATTGAGAGCGGCGTTATTATCGACTTTATTATGTCTGGAATTTTCTTATTGTCTATATGGGTACCGCGGCAATACGACATTTGGGATGTAGCATTAATTTAGGCATATCGAGAGTTTGTGGTGTATTCAGATCATCAGCTCTAAGGTACTCTAAGACAAAAAAAAAAAATTGCTCAAAGCAAGCTGAGTCCACGTCATGCCAAATGGAGTTCTATCTTCAATGAATTTACATTTTTGCTTATCGTTATAAAAGCTGCGTGAGGTCCAATAAAGTAGCGAGGATGCATGTAAGTAGAACGATCTCTATTACTTCACCGTGATGAGTACACAAGTTTATAGGCTTTGAAGAGTTGAAAAGTCAGTATGCTGATGACCCAGACTTCAGCTACAATTATCGCTGTGAACTACAGGGGATTCAACAGGTTGTAACAAGTATGTGCCATATAGGTTGCAGGAAGGAATATTTATTCGAAGAGCCAAACCAGCTTTGCAGTCCAAGAATGGTCTCTCCGCAGCAGATGCATAGAGAGAGCTTCATGGAAACTGGATATGGAAGGACAAATTTTGGCATGGAGATAAGACTATGGCAATGGTGGGCGAGAATCGTTATTATATTGGCCTCACATGCATGTACAAAGATGTGGAAAGGATTTGTCAAACATTGCCAAAATGTCAGCTTGGTAAGTCGGCAGAGGTGCGTAAATAACATGAGCTGGTTTGTGTACACTCCATTACCGAACTGCCCGGAAATTCCTTGAGTTCGTCTTAGCACTGGGATTCTTTGTGTTGGGGCTTCCGAAAACAGCAAAAGGGATTTGACGTCGATCATTTGTCCGTAGGTGGACAGAATTCTCGGAAAATGATGGGCATTTCATTCCTTGTTCAAAAGCCTGCAGAGTGCTTCGCATAGTGCTGACTTATGTTCTTTAGGGAAGTGGTTAGGCTTCATGGGTTGCCAAGATACTACCTTTGCTGTCCCGATAGGAGATATGGTTGAAGTTTCATGGGACATTTTTGGAGGACTTTATGGCAGAAAATGGGAACTGAATTGAAATATTCCAGCACTTGTCATCCGCAAACTGATGGCCAGACTGAAGTAGTTAATAGGAGCTTAGGAAATCTGCTGAGGTGCCTTGTTGGGAAGTATGTGAAGACTTGGGATTCAGTTCTTCCACAAGCTGAATTTGCTTATAATAATTCTGTGAACAGAAGCATCAAGAAGACTCCATTTGAGGCTGCTTATGGTCTTAAACCTCAAACTGTTTTTGATCTAGTCCCACTGCCTCAAGACGCTAGAGTGAGTGATGAAGGGAAACTTTTGCTGAACATATCCGAGCAATTCATGAAGAAGTGCGAGCAGCAATTAAGGCCAGCAATGAATCCTATGCGGCAGCAGCTAATCGACATCGAAGGGTGCAAGAATTCAGAGAGGTGATATGGTGTTAGTGCATTTAAAGCGGGAAAGGTTCCCTAAGGGAACTTACCACAAACTTAAGGCGAGGAAGTTTGGACCATGTAAGGTGATGAAGAAAATCAGCTCTAATGCCTATATAATTGAGCTGCCACCTGACTTACAGATTAGTCCAATTTTTAATGTTCGCGATTTGTATCCTTATGAAGGGTCAGATGGGGATATAAGTGCAGTTGCAGATCAGATTCAGCAGCTTCCAACTATGACCAGGGACATTATAGAGGATGTCCTGGATGTTAGAGAAGTGAGGTCAAGAAGGGGTAACCCATATAGGCGTTTTTTGGTGAAATGGTTGGGTAAACCGGCTAGTGAAAGTACTTGGATTGCTGAAGAGGAGCTGAAGAAAGTTGATCCAGAGACTTATGCTGAATTCCTCAAAGTCTACTCATCAGACAAGAGTTCTTCTCCTACCGGGGGGATTGATGCAGGAGCATGCACTAATGAAGTTTCTAGATTTATGTGATTTCCTATGCTATTCTAGAAGTCATAGATGAGTTAATGTGTTTTAGTTTTCTGTTCCCTATCATAAATGAGTCAATGTG
>QPKB01000009.1:25151743-25215331 GCA_003546025.1 Camphora micrantha
GACAAATGTGTCGGTCGCGAATACAGTAGACCCAAGAGGGCGTACTAGCACCGCTAGGCACAGATGTTGTAAATCGCATCCTTGAAATGGACACGAGATGGGATTTTTGAAAGGTCAAGGTTGGGTTCATAAAGGAGAGCAAATGGCACTCCGATCCGAAAACGTGCTCAACATTTCTGCGAGCACAGAATCCGAAAAGGAAATAACCAGAATTTCTCGAATGTGGACCCAACAATGACGGAAGTTTTTTTTTTTTTTTTTTTTTTGAACGTCAGGATCAGATTCATCAAAGAGAGCAAATGACGTTCCGACCCAAACACGTGCTCAACATTTCTGCGAGCACAGTAATCCGAGGAGAAAGAGGTCAAGATTTCTCGACTTTGAATCCAAACGTGACGGAAGTTTTTTTTTTTTGAAGATTTTTTTGTTTTTTTTTTTTTTTTGAAGATTTTTGGAGAGCAAATGATGTTCCAATCCAAACACGTGCTCAACATTTCTGCGAGCACAGAGTCTGGAAAGGAAGAGATCAAGATTTCTCAAGTTTGAACCAAAAAATCGACGAATTTTTTTTTTTTAGGGTTTGAGAATACCTCGAGTTCTCACGATTCGTTCTTATGAAACCAATGTTGATAGATCAGCCCCCAGGTAAGGGTAGGATTACTTAATGAACCCGTTTGGAGGACCCTTACCTAGAACAGCCTAGCTGTCTCCACACTCTGGACAAGGCTTTTCTTAGATCAACGTCGATTAAAGAACGCAATCGGTAAAACTTTCGTGTTCTCAAATGCTCCCCCCTTTTTTTGTTTTTTTTTTTGTGGACTTTTTTTGTGGACTCATCAGAGAGAGCGAATGGTCCGTTCCCCGTCTGAACAGGGGCTCAAACAATTTCTGCGAGCCCTAAGTCAGAAAGGAAAAGAAAACCAAAGTTTCTCAAATTTGGATCCAAAAGAAAGGAGATTTTTTTTTGAAAATCTGACAAGTTTGAAATCAGATTTTTTTTTTTGTGGACTCATCAGAGAGAGCGGATGGTCCGTTCCCCGTCTGAACAGGGGCTCAAACAATTTCTGCGAGCCCTAAGTCAGAAAGGAAAAGAAAACCAAAGTTTCTCAAATTCGGATCCAAAAGAGAGAAGATTTTTTTTTTGAAAAATCTGACAAGTTTGAAATCAGATTTTTTTTTTTTTTTTTTTTTTTGTGGACTCATCAGAGAGAGCGTATGGTCCGTTCCCCGTCTGAACAGGGGCTCAAACAATTTCTGCGAGCCCTAAGTCAGAAAGGAAAAGAAAACCAAAATTTCTCAAATTTGGATCCAAAAGAAAGAAGATTTTTTTTTTTGAAAATCTGACAAGTTTGAAATCAGATTTTTTTTTAAACTCATCAAAGAGAGCAAACGGTCCCTTTCCCAACCTGAAAACGTGCTCAAACATTTCTGCGGGCACTGAGTCCAAAAGGGAGGAGATCGAGATTTCTCAGATCTGAATTCAAAAAACAAGAGAAGATTTTTTTTTCGAGAAGGAGAAAGATTGGAAATAGATTTAAAGAAAGAAATTTCCAAAAAACAAAATCCCATCTCATGTTTTTTTTTTTTTATGCAAGATTCAACATTGGCCACCAACTAGAAAGGTGCCAAAGAATCTAAGTTCATGTTCTCAAATGAACGTGTCCCACCGGGTGTGCCAGCTTGATGGACCCGATTCCTTCCCTCTCTCCCGCTGCCTCCGCCCCGGGTCTTTTCGGGGTGCGGCGGAGGGGTGGAGAAGAAAAAGATAAAGGGTTTCAACATCTTTTTTTTTTTTGTACGGGTATGCCAATTTCACTTTTCTACTTGGAATTTAGGAATGGTGATCCGAAGATCCACCTTCACAAGTAGAAAGGGGAAATGAAACTTTTTCTAGTTTTCCATTGCACACATATTTTAAGAAAAGAGACAGGGGTTTTTTTGAATGCCGTGAAAGGCGATTTCATTTGTTGCCGTGAAAGGCGATTTTGCCGTAAAAGGCGATTTACAAGTCTCATCCATTATGAAAGACAAGAATTGTGATTTTTGTCTCTAAAAGAAAAATAAAGTACAATAGAAATCAAGAAAAGGAATCTGACTTCTCATTCGATTGTGGGGACACGTTCAGATCGACGGTCGCGAGTCATGTATGGGCTCCTCCATCGTCCATGCAGATGAGAACACGATGCTTGGATTCTTGGCTCGGCTTTCTAACCTCAGATTTTTAAAGGACAAAGACTAAGAGAAGGTCTTATATCCGATAAAAAGCTAAGTAAACGGGCTGAAAAGCCACGTTTTAGCCATGTTAGTAGAAGAAGGGAGGTCCTTGGGGGGGGTGGCCCCCCAAGGGTGCTTCAATCACCTTGTAGTTGCTCTTGCAGCAGAGTTTCTTTTCTTCAAATTGGCAGAGGTTCTTCTGATTTCTCTGGATTTTCCGGGATTTTCCGAGCAATTTTTCTGTGTCTTTTCGGGATTTTCCGAGCAATTTTTCTCTGGCCTTCTCCTTGGAAAAGCCCTCCTATTTATAGGCTTTTGGTGGCCATTAGGAGGGTTTATGAGCATTTAATACATTAATGCTCATAATGGGAGGAGTTACAAGTTTTAAATGATTTGTTTTGTAACTCCTTTTTCCTTGAATTTGATTGGTCGATGGAGATTAATGAGCCTTTGATTGCATTTAATCTCCATCATGGGAGGAGTTTCGTGGCTTTAATGCCATAAATCATTGGATTTGTAACTCCCATTTGCTTGCTTTTGATTGGGCCGTTCAAAATAATGAGTTAATGACCGCATTAACTTGTCATAAAATGGGTCATTTATTCTCATTAATTGGCCGCCAAGTCGCTTGAAGAGTCGCGGGCCGCGCCGCGCCTTTTGGAATTCTCTCTTGCGATGATCGCCGGTGGATCCACATGTTGTTTGATGTCGGATGGCGATGCAATTTCAGACATTGGTTAATGTCAACGCGCCGGCAACATCTGTCCTGTCGATTTCACGATCGGGCGGGCAGAAAGTGTGCTTTCTTTGTCGGCCGGTTAGCGATTTCGAGGCATCTAATGATCATCCAATGATTTCGGCGGCGAATCCGTGATGTTGACGAAGATCGACGGATTTCATGCACGAAAAATCAGATTTTGGAAAAATCACAGGGGCCAATCAACTCGAAACGCGAAAAGGACCCGAAAAAGTGGGTTTCCGGCGACTTTTGGGTCGCCGGAAATTCCATGGTCGCCGGCGACCATGGGGCTGGCGACCATGGGCCATGGTCGCCGGCGACCATGGGCCAAGGTCGCCGGCGACCATGGGCCTTGGGCCCATTTTTTGGCCGCCTTCCGGTCGCCGTATCTTCGCCGTTTTTCGCTCTTTTTCGATGCTTTTTCTTCCTGTGTTTTTCTTGACATTTCCCCTCATTTATTGGCCTGTTTTCCTTGGAGAAATCCCGTCGAGAAGCCACGGAAATCGGAGCACAAAGCTTCCTATTTTTCTGGAAAGCCGAAGACTTTGTTGTGCGGTTTTGCCGATTTTTTGTCAAGCGTTGAAACTAGGCCAAACGATGTCAGAATGACCTGAAATTCGACGTGGAGCTTCTTGAGCATCAGATAGGACCAACCATAGGCTTTGGTTTGAGTTTTGAAGTCTTTTGGGGCCCCGCAAACGCTTGCCTTAATTTTGCCATGAGAGAAATGCCGAGCTTTGACTTGTGGTCAACCGATGTCCGATTGACCTGAAATTTGACAGGGAGCCTCCTGAGTAGTAAGTAGGACCAACCATGGGCTTTAGTTTGGGTTTTGAAGCCTTTTGGGGTCCCGCAAACGCTCGCCTTGATTTCATCTCGAGGAAAGTGCCGAGCTTCGAAACTAGGTCAAACGATGTCCGTTTGACCTAAAATTTGACAGGGGACCTATTGGAGTCATTTTGAGACGATCCATTAGCTCCAATTTGGATGCCATGATTCCGGGGTGCTCCGCCGCCGATAGGCCTATTTTTGCTTCCCGAGAGTTGATGAAGGGTCAAACGTCGTCCGTTTGACTTGAAATTTGGCAGGGGGCCTTTTGGAGGTATTTTGAGACCATCCGTAGGCTCTGATCGAAGTTTTGAAGTCTTCGACATTGTCGCTGCCGGGGGCTCTTGTCTGCCTGTCGGAGGAGTGAAGTTAGGCCAAATGATGTCGAAATGGCCCGAAACTTCATGTGTACCCCTCTTTTGGCTGCTTTGAAGGATCTTGCAGTTTTGGTTTAATTCTGACAAGATCTGGTGCTTGAAGTGGCGCCTTCCTATTTATGGCAGGATGTGGCTCCATGTAGCTTTTGGTGTTGAGGGGATATAGTGACATTTTTGGTGTCAACAGAGACCAAGGTCGCTACTAGCCAGTAATATGTCATCAACATACAGAACCAAAAATATGAACTTACTCCCACTGATCTTGAGGTATATGCAAGGGTCAACTATGTTTTCTTTGAAATCGAAATCAGTAATGATTTCATGAAATTTTAGGTACCATTGCCTCGAAGCTTGTTTCAGTCCATATATTGATTTCTTAAGTTTGCAGACCATGTCTTCCTGATCTTCAATTATGAAGCCTTCAGGTTGACACATGTAGACTTCTTCTTCTAAGTCTCCATTAAGAAAGGCAGTTTTCACATCCATTTGATGTAACTCGAGGTTATAGTGAGCTACTAATGCCATGACAATTCTAAGAGAATCCTTCCTGGACACAGGGGAAAAAGTCTCAGTATAATCAATGCCTTCTTTCTGATTAAAACCTTTGGCAACAAGTCTGGCTTTATGTCGTTCAATATTGCCCTTGCAGTCGCGTTTGGTTTTGAAGACCCATT
The DNA here is from genome assembly GCA_003546025.1 of Camphora micrantha. NCBI lineage: Eukaryota > Viridiplantae > Streptophyta > Magnoliopsida > Laurales > Lauraceae > Camphora > Camphora micrantha. The sequence continues at coordinate 25,156,576 of QPKB01000009.1, forward strand.
TACAACCAACTGGTTTGTGCCCTGGAGGCAATTGAACAACTTCCCATACTTGATTTTCATCCATAGATTTCAATTCATCCTTCATGGCATCAATCCATTTACTAGAATTAACATCCTTAATGGCTTGTTTATAAGAAACTGGGTCTTTAATTGTTCCTTCTTCAGATTCTATTTGGTAAAGTATGTAATCATTGGAAATAGCTGATCTCTTTTGTCTTTGAGACATTCTTAATGCTGGTTCTTCTGGTGCTTCATCCATATGTTCATTGGCGACAATCTCATTATGGAGTTGTTGATCATTTATTGGATTTGCTGCATTGTTAAATGGTTCAACAACAACAGGATTTCCAACATCTTTCGGAATAGAGGGTAAAGGGATAGGTACCCTGATTTCCTGAATGATCACATCTTGAGATTTATTACTCCCACTGATTTCGCCATTCTCAAAGAATCTGGCATTGCATGTTTCAACAATTCTCGTACTATGGTTAGGGCAGTAAAACCTAAATCCTTTGGACTTTTCTGGGTAACCTATAAAGTAACCACTGATCGTTTTAAGGTCCAATTTCTTTTCATGTGGATTGTAGACTCTAGCCTCAGCTGGGCAACCCCAAATTTGGAGATGTCTTAAACTAGGTTTCCATCCTTTCCACAATTCAAATGATGTTTTTGAAACTGCCTTACTAGGAACCCTGTTCAAGATATAAACAGCTGTGCGTAGAGCATCCATCCATAAGGATATAGGTAAGTTAGCATGACTCATCATGGATCTAACCATTTCCATATATGTACGATTTCGCCTTTCAGCTACACCATTCTGCCATGGAGAACCAGGCGTTGTGTATTGGGCAACAATTCCAAGCTTTTGGAGAAGTTTTGCAAAAGGTCCAGGATGTTGTCTTGTTTCGTCATACCTTCCATAAAACTCACCACCTCTATCAGACCTTATGATTTTCACTTTTTTGTCTAGTTGTTTTTCGACTTCAGTAATGAACACTTGTACAGCATTCACAGACTGAGATTTGTCTTGCAACAAGTATAAATAACAGTAACGTGAGTAATCATCAATAAAGGTAATGAAGTACTTTTCTCCCCCAAAGGTTGGAACATCAAAGGGTCCGCAAATGTCTGTATGAATTATTTCAAGAAGCTGAGTACTTCTTGTGGCTCCTTTCTTTGTGTGTTGTGTTGTTTTGCCTTTAATACAATCCATACACACTTTAATATTAGTAAAATCTAGATCCGGAAGGACACCATCTTTTACTAATCGTTTGATTCTTTCACTGGATATGTGACCCAGTCTTTTATGCCACAAGAAATAAGAGTCATTTTTAGATGACTTTCGTTTTGTTTCCTTCGAATGTAGGGTAAGATGAGTTTCAGCAAATTGACTATAAAGATGAAATTTATATAGCCCATCAATCAAAATTCCAGAACCAATGCGACTAGAATTTTTAAATAAACTGAAATTACCATTTCCTACTTCAAACGAGTAACCAAATTTATCAAGTGCGCTTACAGAAACCAAATTACGGGAAATAGACGGAACATAAAGAGTTTGACATATGTCTAATTGATAACCGCTATCTAAAACAAGACGAAAAGTTCCAATAGCTTCAACCGGAGCTTTGTCTTTGTTGCCCATAAAAAGGAAGTTCTCACTTGGGTTTATGGTTTGGATCGTAAGGAATCCCTGCATTGTATTGGAAACATGAACATTAGCACCAGTGTCAATCCACCAAGTATTAGAAGAAGCATGAGTAAGATTTGATTCGAAATAACTTACGAAACCCATAGGGTTACCTTTCTTTTCGAACCATTCTTTACGTTTAATGCAGTCTGCCTGAAAATGTCCAGGTTTCTTGCAAAATTTGCATACGTTTTCCTTCTTTTTCTTCTTGGGGTGCTGACCAGCCTCATTAGATCTGGGTGGTGCCCTTTTCTGGCCTGAATTATTCTTTTTCCCAGCTTTGTGTCCAGCTCCTTGAACGAGATGAGCTAATTTAATACCTTGTTGATTCAGCCTGGCCTCCTCTTGAACAAGTTTGTTAGCCAATTCATTCACTGTCCACTTGTCCGTAATAGTGTTGTAGTGAATTTGGAAAGGCCCGTACTGAGGAGGTAAACTGTTTAGGATAAATTGGACGAGAAAAGCCTCATCCACTGATAGTCCCAAATTCTTTAGGTTAGCTGCAAGGTTGGTCATCTCAATGACATGCTCATGCATTGAGCGAGTGCCATCAAACTTCATGGTTGTAAGATCTACCATTAGTTTCCCAGCAAGGGATTTGTCTGCAGTCTTAAACCTATCTTGAATGGCCTTCATATAGTCCTTAGCATTCTCAGGTTTAGGAAGGGATGTTTTGATGTTGGTGGCAATAGTCATTCGCAAAAACATAGTGCTTAGTCTGTCAGACTTCTCCCAAGCATTAAAAAGGTTCTTTTCTTCAGGGGTACTTGTGTCAGTGAGTGGAGCTGGCTTATCTTTAAGAAGAGCCATATCCAGTTCAAGTACCCCTAATGTGAACTCAACTTGCTCTTTCCATTCTGAAAAGTTGGTTCTATTGAGCTTAGTGACAGATGTAGCATGCAAATTCAGAGTAGTGGGTACAATAACTGTAATAGAGAGACAACAATGAGGCTTTAATTAAAATAAGACAACACATGCATAATATATGAATATATACGACATAGAATATATGTAGGTGCTCCTGTGGGTAGTCACCATAATTTTTACACATTATATCATTTAAGGTCGTCATATTCAAAGTGGTGTTAATGAGTGATGTTACTTTTAATTATGAACAAACACTCCTTAATTATTGTTCGAACGTATGAATATAATCTGCTTGTGGGCGACTAAAAGCTGCATGCGCTTGAACAATATGTAATGTAAACATCATGATGGTACTATTAGGGCCAAAATCCAGTGTTTCATTGGTAGGGTCACGGAGTGAGACCTAACTCTAAACGTACAACTTTCATGATAAAAAAAGGCTTAATATGAATATAAATATTAGATATTGCATGCATTCATGGTAGATCATTCGTTATATGAAAGATACTGATAAAGAAGGCCGAGCCCCGGAGGGCTCGCCCGTGTTTTTTTTTTTTTTTTTAGAAAGATGTGGATAAAAAAAAAGGTAGGATTCGCCGCTGGCCGATCGATCGGACTGTCACTTAACTGAGACAGTTTCCTGGCCGATCGATCGGGCTTCAGGTCCGATTGATCGGACTGACTTTCACGCAGGAGTTTTATGCAGCAATATTAATAATAATAAAAAAAATATTAAAACTTTAAATAAATCATGATCAAACAGTCGTGGTAAAATTAAAATTGCGGAATAACATAAATCTGAACCATTCATGCAAGCCATAATAGTTGGATCAATAAATTGCTTAAAACAAGGTCAGAAACGGATCTATATTTGCCGATTATGGCGATGCAAAGTTATCCTAATTAGTAGACGATCATGTGTTCTAAAACCTGGGCTCTGATACCACATGTAAAGCTATTATTAATATGAACCCTAAGATCTTGAACATCATGATAATCACGTGTAGGATTTAATCTTAAATAAATAGAAGAGTACCTCCAGCCATCCTGATGCAGAGAGGTTTCCGATCCTGCTGTCTGGTGCTGATTGATATTGAGATCCGTCGAAGAAGAGACTGGGTGGATGATTCCGGTATCTCTCTCCTTGCCTATAAACCCTTAATGTGTTGAGTTTTGTGTGTAGCCTTTGTGATGGACAAAAGGCTTTATTTATAGGTGGAGAGAGGACCGAATTTCCAATTTAGGGTTTCCTTAAACTTAATCTCAACCGTCCATCAAGGTAGAGATAAATATGGAATATATCTCATTGAGAAACCTATTTGGAATAGCATATATCCTATGAAAACAGAATTCCTATAATGACCACAATTCGGGAAAGGTAAGGACTTGTGGTCCAAGTAATAGACCTAAAAGTAATTTCCTTACATAAGACACTGGGCCAAGATGGATTTAACTTATCATTCATTAAATAAAGCTGGATGAGATTTTCTTAAAAATGATTTTGGTATTCTGTTGTTTGAGTTTCATCATGGGGAACAATCGATAGGGAGATGAATGCAGCCTTTTTATCACTTATTCCAAAAGTTCCTAACCAAGTGGAGTTAAAGGATTATAGACCTATTGGCCTCATTGGTTGTGCATATAAACTGTTGTCTAAGATTTTGGCGAACCGACTAAAGAGTGTCCTTCTTCAAATTATTAGTTCCCTTTTAGGGAGCCTTTGTTGCAGGGAGACAAATTCTTGATGGGGTGTTGGTTGCTAATGAGTCCATTGACTCCAGAAAAAAATCTAAGAAAGAAGGGGTGTTGTTCAAAATTGACCTACAAAATGCATATGATCATGTTGAGTGGGAGTTTGTAGATTATATGTTTGTTATTCAAGTTTGGCTTTGGAGGGATCTGGCGTGGATAAATTCGCGAGTGCACTTATACTACTTCCTTTTCTGTTTTGGTTAATGGCTCTCCATCAAAGTTGTTCAAAGGTTCAAGAGGTATTCGTTAGGGGGATCACTTATCTTCGTTCCTATTTACAATTGTGGTAGAAGCCTTGAGTTTACTTTTGGTGAAAGCAAAAGTGGTGGGGTTGATTGTAGGCTTTGAAATGGGCCGGAGTGGCGAGGTTATCACGCATCTTCAGTTGTTAGACGATACCATTCTTTTAAGTTCTTTAAGGAGGGATGAAGTTCTGGCTCTTAGGAGAATCGTTCGTTGCTTCCAATTGGTATCAAGTTTGAAGATTAATATCTCTAAGAGTATGTTGGTGGGAATAAGGTGCTCAGACGAGGTCACTCGGTCTTTTACAAATATTATTAACTGTAGGTCAGGGAGGCTTCCCATCATTTATCTTAGGTTGCCTATTGGAACTAAGCCAAGATCTAAATCTTTATGGAATCCGGTGATTGAAAACTTTAAGAGAAAATTGGCATCATGGAATAAGCTTCTTTGGAAGGGAGAATAACCCTTATTAAAGCATGTATGTCCAATCTTCTAGTTTACTATACGTTTCTCTTCAAAATGCCAAAGGTGGTGATTGAGAGGTTGGACCGCATTTGGAGGGACTTCTCATAGGAGGGCCATGGGGAGAAGAAGAAATTGCACATTGTTAGGTTTTTGTGTATTGGCTAATTCATGGGTTGGACAAAACTCTGAGCCTTTTGGGTTGTAATGTTATTTTAGGAAAGAACTCTGAAGATAGAAATTTGGAAGAACTTAAAGAGCTGGAAGAAGTGCTGAATTTCTGTAACATCCAGAATAGGGTCCGCTCGGGCGCCCATATATCTTAACTCGAGTGGATAAAGTTAGAATAGTCAGACAGACTGACGGAAGCTTATTTTTTGCTGAGACAGAACCTCATCCGCTCAAGCGGATGGAAGGTTTGCTTGAGCAGACAAGGCGGCAGAGCCCAAGTTAAATTAGAAACTTCTTTCAAATTGTACCAAAACTGCTTGTTTTAATCCTAATCAAGTTAAACAACCTTAAGCACGATTTAAGGACTGTTTAAACGACTCAAGGGTTATTCTAAACCTAGACCTCACCTCTCAAAGTTCTGAGTTAGATATTTAATTGAGAGAATTCTTTTGTAGAGATTTATTAAGAAGTTGTGCTGCCAAGTTATCTAGTGTCAGTAACTTCTGCATCCTTTGTAGAAGAACATCTTCTTGCGTATAAGATTTTAGGAGTCAAGCGCATGATTTAGTTTGTTGCAATTAGTGATGTGAAGTCATTGAAACGTAAAGCGACACAAGGTAACTTCAGACCTTAGGTATGAGATATCTAGGGAGGAAATCTGAGTTTCTTGTAATTGCGAGATTCATAGTGCTTGATTATTGATCCAGTTCGGATCTGTGGTTTTTCACCCGATTAGGATTTTTCACGCTAAATCAATTGTCCTTGTGGTGTATCCATGTGATTTTATTTCCGCTGCATTATTGTTTATTTTTGCACACTATTGGGTTGATTTATTGAGTAGACCCCAATCTAGAGATTGCGAACCCTAAACTTTCAATTGGTATCAGAGTGAGTTGTACTAATTTGCTGTGTTTGATCTAAAGAGATTTTTAGAATGATGCTCAATGGAGAAGGGACATCAACTTCTAAGCCTCCTTTGCTTGATGGTTCTAATTATGTTTATTGGAAAGCAAATGATGATTGAGTCTATTGATGATGACATATGGGACATTGCTAAGGAGGGCTACTCTAGATCAAGAATTGTGGCTGATGGGCAATCTGTTCCTAAACCAAAAGCCCAATGGAATAAGGATGAAAAGCATGCTTCCAATTGTAACAATAAAGCGATGAATAGTATATACAATGGAGTATCTGCTGAAGATTTTTGTTGGATTTCCCCTTGCAAAAATGCAAAAGAAGCATGGGAAGTCTTGCAGACAGTTTATGGGGGTACATACACGGTGAAGCAATCTAAATTGCAAATGCTAACTAAAGAATTTGAAACCATCATGATGGAAGAAGATGAGACATTTGATCAATTTCATGCAAAGTTGAATGATATTATCAATTTTGTTTTTAATCTAAGTGAAGAAATTAAAGAAAACAAAGTTTTCAAGAAAATTCTGAGGTCTCTCCCTTTGATTCGATTCTAAAGTTGATGCTATAAAAGAAAATAAGAATTTTGATACCCTCAAAGTCAACCAGCTGGTTGAAAATCTTCAGACCTTTGAGGTAAACTGTTTGGATAAAGGAAAATCAAAAGAGAAGGGTATTTCTTTGAAAGCCATCTCAGAATCTAGAAAGAAACCTGAAAAGAAAATTGAGTATGATTCTAAATTTGAGGGTAAAGATAATATGGCTGATTTTATGCAATGCTTCCAGAAATACGTGAACACAAAACAAGCCAATTGGAAGAATTCTGAATCTGAGAAGAAGGATCCTGCAAAAGGGACAAAGTGTTTTGAATGTCAATGCTATGGTTACTATGCAAATGATTGTGCCAACAAGAAAAAAGGGTACAAAGCAAAAGGCTCTGAACACAACTTGGGATTAAGAACCTTCTGAAGAAGAAAAGGAAGAAGAAAAAGATCCTGAGGATGATCATTCAGATAATGTGAATAGCAAGTTTGTGGTATTTATGGCCGAGTCTCTGTCTGACAATGATACTGATGAAGATAATGATGATGAGATGTCAGATCAAGAGAAAGATTGGAAAGAGTTGTACCATATTACTTATGCTGATTGTGTCAAAATGACCATGTATGGTAACAAAATCACTATCAAGTTTAAAGTTGCTCAAGAAGAAAACTCTGCCCTAAAGATTGAATTAGAGCAAGCGCTTAAACAGGTTCATCTCTTGGAAAGTCAAAAAAATTGCATGGTTTAAAATTTGACTACTGATGGTCAAAAATTTGAAAAGTCTGAACAATAAATAGTAAATATGAAGAAATAGATGGTGATTGTGAAAGTAGAGAATAAAGACCTACAAGGAAGACTGAAGATCACTCTGTCTGAGCAAAAAGTGAAACAAGCTTCTCTAAATAAGATGAACACTGATTCAAAGATTCTTACAAATATCTTGTGCAGTCAGAAGTCTTCTTTGATAGAAGCGGTATCGGTTTTGATCATCGTACATCAACTTCGGGTACTAAAGGTAAAATAGTTTTTATTAGTATTGCACATACTACTTTATATACTGCACATGTTTATAATGTGACGAGTTGTACCAAGAAAAAGAATGTGTCACGCGCTGCACCCATATCCACTTGCCATCATTGTAGATTAAAAGGACACATTCGTCCCCATTGTAAGAAGCTGAATAGTCTACCAAAGACCAAGCAATTGTGGAAGAATTTTTCTCCACCTAAGACGGCTCAAATTTGGATTAGAAAATCTGATTTGCCTAAAGAGTTTACTCACACTATGCTGAAAAATCAAACTACACAAATGTGGGTGGCTACATATAACAAGCCCTGATTAATGAGATAAAGCCCCCACCCCAGTGCTGCTATGAAGATACATTCAGGGAGAGTTTTTTTTTGAGGGGGAGTTATTGAATCTAATTGACAAGAAAGCTGCAATTTATTATCGTTAGCTTTGTCAGTTATGGACAAAAAGGGGGAGAAAGGTGACAAATCAAAGGGGAGAACTATAAGTTCATAGGGAGTCAGAGACAATGCATATCTACATTTGCTTATTGACAGTTTTTTTAAAGTTCAATGCATTTTGGGTTTTCTTTTTGGTAGATCAATTTGTATTTTCTTAAGGAGTTTTGTCCATGAATTTTCAAAGGGGGAGATTGGTAGATTTTTGTGTATTAGCCAATTCATGGGTTGGACAAAACTCTGAGTCTTTTGAGTTGTAATCTTATTTTAGAAAAGGACTCTGAAGATAGAAGTTTGGAAGGACTCAAAGAGCTGGAAGAAGTGCTGAATTTCCGGAACATCTAGAATAGGGTATGCTCGAGCACCCATAACTTCGCTTGAGCAAATGGAGTCAGAATAGCCAGACGGATTGACAGAAGCTTATTTGCGCTGAGACAGAACCTTATTCGCTCGAGCGAACAAAACAACAGAGTCCAAGTTAAATTAGAAACTTCTTTCTAACTGTTCCCAAAGTGCTTGTTTTAATCCTAATCAAGTTAGGCAACTTTAGGCATGATCTAAGGGCTATTTGAAGAACTCAAGGGCTATTCTAAATCTAGACCCCACCTCTCAAAGTTCAAAGTTAGAGATTTAATTTAGAGAATTCTTCTCTAGAGATTTATTAAGAAGTTGTGCTACCAAGTTCTCTAGAGCCAATCTCTTCTGAATCCTTTGTAGAAGAACTCTTCTTGCATAAAAGATTTGAGGAGTCAAGCGCAAGATTATGTATGTTGTAATCAGTATTGTGAAGTCGTTGAACCATGAAGCGACACAAGGTAACTTCAGTCCTTAGGTAGGGGATATCTAGGGAGAAATCTGAGTTTCTTGTAAATGCGAGATTCATAGTGCTTGATTATTGATCCAATTCGGATCCGTGGATTTTCACTCGATTAGGGTTTTCCATGCTAAATCTGGTGTCCTTGTGTTGTGTGCATGTGTTGTTATTTCTATTGCATTATTGTTTATTTCTGCATACTATTGGGTTGGTTTATTGAGTAGACAAATCTAGAGATCACGAACCCTAAACTTTCACACATAATGAGTAAGCTGATTAAGCCTAAATCCAAGGGAGGTCTTCGTCTCTATAGTTTGGAGAATAAAAATTGGGCTTTGTTGGCTAAATGATGTTGGAGGTTTAGGGAGGAAAATGAGGCTCTTTGGCAGAAGTTGATTACTATTAAATATGGTGAGGAGAAATGGGGGTGGTGGCTTAAACCTGGGCCTAGTTACCGTAGATCAGGTGTTTGGAGGGCTATTGCCTCAACTAGGGATGATTCTAATGTAAGGGTAAAAACATTGTATAGGGAGGTGGGTTTTCTGGTAGAGGATGGTGGAGCAGCTAGGTTATGGTTGGATGACTGGGTGGAGATAGGACCCTTGTGTGGCTTGTTCCCTAGGCTTTTTAGATTAACGATCAATAAAGAATCTTCCGTATGTGATTGCTTTCAGGTGAGGAATTAGTACATAGTGTGGGGGCTGTCTTTTATAAGGACTCTCCGGCCATTGGAAGGGGTTCAGTATGAGGAGTTGTTGAGTATTCTTGCTAACACCTTTTTGTTTTTTAGGGACTCTAGGATTTGGAAGCCTTCTACTTTGGGGGAGTTCTTCGCTAAAGCTTTCTACTTGGCCTTGGAGGGAACTCATTCACATTGGGCCACTTCTTTCCTCGTGTGGTTGGGTTTGGCTCTTCCTCGGGTCGAGGCCTTTTGTTGGTCGGTAGTTGCAGAAAAAGTCTCCACAGTTGATAATCTAAAAAGGAGAGGATTGATGTCTAATAATAATTCAAATACCTATGTGATGTGTCGTAAGGAGTCCGTAGATCATCTTTCTCCTTAATGTGAGGTGGCGTTCAAAGTTTGGAGCAGCTTTGTTAGCAGGTGCAATTTTTCATTGTGCTGCCCGAAGAGTATTATAGATGTGGCAGCGTCCTGGATGGGTGGGTGCTTTGTGGGGTGTGGCCGAATCTTATGGAGCACGATACCATTTGCTATCTTATGGTTAGTTTGGAAGGAAAAGAATGATAGGGTCTTTAGGGGTTCTTCGTCATCAACAACAGATTTGATATAGAAAATCACCTTAAAGGTCACAAAATGTGCTTTGGTTAGAAAGGAGTCTTCTAATTTCTAATTGGGGAGCATGCATGGGGTGTGGCTCTTTTAAGGAGAGGAGAACAATCCCTTGGTGTCCCGCTTCTTTTTGGGTCTTTAAGCTTGCATGGGGATGGTGCTTTGAGGGGTAAGCCAGGTCCGGCCGGGATGGGAGGGGTGGTTTGCAATTGTAAGGGGGATGTGTTAATTATGTTTTCCAAATATGTGGGTGTATGCGATTGCAATGAAGCGGAGGTGCTAGCCATTCTTGAAGGTTTTCGTACGTTTTGAAGTAGATATGTTGATACGCTTGTTATGGAGAGTGATTCCTCTAATGCAATCGGATGAGTGTCTAAGAGGAAGACTAATTCTTGTAAGTTTTACTTCCACCTGAATGAAATTAGAGAATTATCAGTTCGAACCAATATTTCCTTTCGTCATGAGATTAGATCAGCTAACTCCTTGGCAGATGTGTTGGCCAAGCATGGGATTGATAGGTTGCTTCCTTGGGTGAGTGTTATTATGTAAGTGACGTTGGAGGTGGTGTATTTCTCCTGCACATCCTGCCCCTTCCTCTTTTTTCTTTGGTTTTCTGTACTTTATACTCTCTGTTTTTTTTTTCTTTAAATGTAATCTTCCGTTACTGTTCAAAAAAATTATGAGATTGGCCTAATTCGCCCCTACTCTGCGTCACAAATCCACATTAGATGTGACTCTAAGATTCCTTCATCTCTATAATACAACCTTATAATTGTCCTTGGTGATTTATTTATTAATAATATGAAAGGTGGTCGTGGTGATCTTGATTATTGATTGAATAATGATCACAACCGCATAAAAATATTCTCTCGTACTTTTTTATGACTCGAGGATGATACAGCATGTGGTTCATCAACATACTACTAAACTCTTTTTTTTCTTTTTTGGTTCCTTTGATAAGTAAAGATTTGTGTTCTCCATCGGTCACTACATTAGAGGGCTTGGGATTATTCCAAATGAATCCCCAGTACACATTTTAGAGATAGATCGCTATCAAGGGTTGATGCGGCAGTTAAATTAAAAGCTCATTTTGTAGACGCTATAGCTCGAGCTGCGTCCAAGTCGTTCACACTATTGCATATTTTGTGGAGAGAGAGAGAGGTTGCGGTTTTTGGGACTTAAAAGGATCGAAGTTTGAAGAGGTTTCGGCCCACTTCAAATGTTGTCATTTTGGTGTGTACTACAGCGCAAGGAAATGTCAAACGGAACCGGGCCTGTCTGTATCCTCCATGAAAGAGAGACGTGTGCATTAGCGGAGCATATTCGCGTTGCGATCGAACGTCAACAAATGCGGTTTCTTAGAGGAGACTGAAATCCAAGAGAGAAGCAGCATACAAAGAAAAGAGAGTGCACCGAAAAAAAAAAAAGTATGCTGCTTCTAGTTGCAATATGTGTTCCCTCTTTGCTAAGGTGGGCTGCTGGTTGGGAGTGATTTCTTTCAACTGAAGACCTAAAATGGGGATTACAGTATGTTTTCTCTGAATTTCAACGTGAGATTTGAGACAAGTAGGTTTCCATCAAATAATCTCTTTTGATGGCAAATGATTTAAGAAGAGATGGAAAATGAATAAACCTGCCATTGTGTTGATAATTCAAATCTTAAAGGTTCAAGGTCTCAATATATGCCCACCATATATCCTTCTATATTCTCACTCATTTAATAATCTTTTCTTAGAACTCATTTTTACCATAAATTCCTGTATATTGAATTTCATGCAAACAAACTGTGTTATCAACTTAGAATATACAGGCCAATTTGAGATTTTAGCAAAATATTTCAAAGTTATGTTGTGAAAAAAATATGTTATATATTAAACAAAGTAAATAATCACACACCCACACACACAACACAGACCCTATATAGAGTCTGACACCTTCAACATTGAGCTTAGGGGCCTTTATAATTCCCTCTTCTTCTTTTTTTTTTTTTTTTTTTTCTCCTTTTCTTCCCACTACAACTAGTAGGTCTCTCTACCATTTCCTCACCCTCCTCCTTTCGTCTCCCAAACAGATTAGGGAATTAGGACCCAGCATTTCTGAAAAAAAAAAAAAAAGACTGAACCAAATAGATTTAGCCTAAACCAGGAGTTTTAGCTGAAATCAAGGGGGCAAACGGCCCTAAACTTATACCAAAAAATTATATGGGGCTTTTCATTTTGGACAGAGCGAAAAATTTCCACCACTTTTGGCTGAAATGAAATGATTTTGACTACTAAAATGGACTGCCTAAGCAACTAGCCATCACCGTCAAGTAGAAAAGATTAAAAAAAAAAAAAAAACATTGGATGATTGTGCGATGACATTTAGAGGGTTCAGCGATTTTTGCAGGACTTTCCAAACAAATTATAAAATCTCATTGAGGTGGCCTATTGAAAAAAGATATTAAAGGTTGAAAATTCTTCTAGCAAATTTAGGATGCTGCTCTCCGAAGAAAGAATGGAGTAGCTTAGTCAAGTATGGATCATCATCATTTGTATATATTCACATTTAAGGATCTAGAATCCCGATAAGTGATTTGCCTCAGTCGGTGGCATTTAAACTTGACAACACAAGAATCCATCCCTGGGCACATGTGAAATAAAGGTGCCAGCAGGTTCACCACTCAACTATGAGTGTGTAACATTTGCAAGACGAGCGTAAATCCGAGGAATGAATGCCTCTGACACGATACACTAGATGAAGTGCCTGTAATTTATTTATTTATATTCTGTTTCTTGTCACACTTAGTGGATTGGAGTGGTTCCGTTTCCTCTTTTCCTCCGTTATAAAAAATGATTTTGGAGCCTATAGTATAGCATCTTCAACGCATGTGATTGGTTGGTTCGGCCAGTGTAAGCAGGCCTAATTAAGTGGTGTAATATCACTGCCACCATCATAATATTATATATATTATATGCAGGGGAGTGGGTCAAAGAAGATGCTTTAAGCTCTTGCTTGTGACTGCTTCCAGTTTTCCATGTTTATTACCACTCCCAGGCCACAGTGGACTGGGTCGGGAGCACCTGGGTTTATGACCCGCGTGTGGAGGCCGATCCGCTGTGGCTTGACCTGGGTCGGGAAATCGTCCACAGCAGCCGCTCTGCACTAACCTCCCCTGCCAGCTCATGGGCTTCCTCGACTACCCTTTCCAGCCCCGCCACCAGGGACGATGTTATTGGAACCTATGGTCAAAAGGCCCAAACAGGATGTGGGGGGGAATTTGAAAGCGTCCCGGGTTGGGTTTGGATCAGGGCCAACCCAACCCTGCCAGCCCAATCCGGAGAGAGGAATGGTTCGAAAGGCAGAGGGAGAAATAATAAGACCTGGATTTTTTTTTTTTATTTTTTTTTGGTGGGGGTGGGGGGGAGCCCCACGACCCAGCGGCACGACCATTACCCAGTCACCACGGGGTGGGAGATGGGAACGTGTGTTGGGAGGGGTTGAGAATCCAAGAGGAGTTCGCATAAGAAGAAAGGGAAGATCTGATGAAGAGGTAGGCAAAATTTCTAGACCAATTGATATACAAAATTCCTCAAGATCCATCGCTGACTTAAGCATCAGAGGGACCTCGGTCGGACGATCCGATCGAGACTTCACTGCGTTCGTTTTTGTAACAGGAGACCCATCCAGGGAAATTGCGCGGGAGAGAAGAAGGAAGATTGAAACCGCATCGACAGGTTGAGCCGACCTATCCATCTTCAGCCCACGCAAAAATAGACTTTACAATTGGCGTCGTCTGTGGGAAGCGAAACAAAAGACCCGCTAACGCTTCTTATAGTTGAGGAGGACGTCGAATCAAGAACAAAACCCAAATTCACCACCCCAAGTAGGACGGCCTCCATCTCGAGTGGAGGAGGTCTCACCTAAAGATCGAAGTAAACAGTCAAGCAAAGACCCTGCGATCATCTACTTCGACGAGGCAGACTTCGACTATGTCCCATGCATAGAGAGCAATGGAACAACTCCCTCTGTAGAAAATAAGGGCTAGTCTGGTCAGAAGTTCACTATATAGGTCCGAGTCGTACGATTGTATCACCCTCCGGGACCAAGGTGCATGGTGAGATGCATCGTGGAATGAATCGTGACTCTGCTAAGTACGTCCCGTCGCAAGATACGTACTCTCGACTTGAACTAGCCCATAGAAATGATGTGCGAGATTTGGTAGAGGCTATAGGAGAAGATTGACGACTTGTTGTTGGAACTGGAGGCGACCAAAAGAGGACCAAGAGATTATCAGGTCCAAGTAGACACCCGTGAAGCGCGAAGGGTAGAACACAGGGGGCGTACACCTGAGCGAAGACTCAGAAGCCACCAGACAAAACCGAGAGCTTGTCATATCTGAACAAGGGTAAGCACAGGCGATGAAGGGAGCAAGACTTCGAGCTCTCAACCCCGGAGGAAGGGAGGAGACAATGAAGCTCAAGCTCGGCGTGCTAAAGACGGGCAATCTGAAAGAGACCTTAGAGGCACTACAACAAAAATCATTTTTCGCGACGCAAATATTTGTCGCAGAAAATCTTCAAATCGTCGCCCAATATATTCTGCGACGAAACTATTTTTGTCGCCCTTTCGTCGCCTAATAGGCGTCGGCGATTTGTTTTGCCGACGATTAAAACTAATCGTCGCTAAATATCAATTTTCTGCGACAACACATCATCGTCGTCTAATGTTTTCTACGACAAGACGTTATGTCGGCAAAACATATATTTTTTGTCGCCAAATATCTATGATTCATTGAAAAAAATGGTGAAAATGGATTTGGCGACAAAATGTAATCGTCGCTGAATTGTATCTTTTTACTGACAAAGGATTTTTTTTGTCGCCAAATATCTATAATTCATTGAAAAAAATGGTGAAAATGGATTTGGCGACAAAATGTAATCGTCGCTGAATTATATCTTTTACCGACAAAGGATATTTTTTGTCGCCAAATATCTATAATTCATATGGATAAAAAATGGTGAAAAGGAATTTGGCGACAAAATGTAGTCATCGCTATATTGTCACTAAATAGTATATGAATTGCCATAAGTTATAATAGGCGACGAATTAATTTTGTCGCGCATAGTTTGTAGACATTAGGCGACGACGTTAATTCGTCGCCAAATATTTAATCTTGCCATAAATTCTCTTAGGCGACAAATTATATACGTCGGGGATAATATACAAAAGATATATTTATTCTTATTAGGCGACAAATAAAATTCATCGCTAAAAATAATATATTTATTTTATAAATTACTACCTACTACTTCAAAATTCTCCTTTACATTGAATATTATAAAACTTGCTCATTCAACTAATATAAAATGTATAATAAAACCTTCCCATTTAACAAAAATTAAATTGTACAATAAAACATGTCCATTCAACTCAAACAAAATGTACAATAAAACCTGCTCATTCAACTCTAGTAAAATGTACAATAAAGTCTTCTCATTTAACTAATTAAAAATGTACAAAAGATGCTCCTTCAACATATTAGGAAACATATAACTGTTAAATCCACCCACATGTCTAGCCACATCATCGTTACTAATTCAAGTAAAAATGTTGCATCAAAAATAGTGTAAGAATAATATTCTCATGAAAAACAAAAAGATGGTCAAGCAATTGGCCTCTATTACGTTTATCTCCAGTCCCAACCTATGGTACAAAAAAAAAAAAAAAATTGTTAGGAATTAAACATGGGAATCAAAAGCAAAGTAAGTGAGAAAAAATAAAAGCTTGAGAAAATTAAAAAACAAAAGTGCACTTGAAGCAAAACAAGTTGATTTAAGATCACAAACCTGGATCACTATCCTAACAGTTAATATGTGTATGTGATGTCCTTCAGTAAGAAAATGACGCTTATGAACAACAAAAAATCCACCTTCAGTAACAGCAGCAACTGAGGACACCCACAAAAAGAAAAGAAACAGACCCATCGATTCCTTCATGCTTCAAGAGAAGAAAGCTGCGATCTGTAGATAGCATTCACACATATAGGTTAAACCCAAGTACTAAATGAAATCTGAACAATGGCAAGGAGAATTTTCAAAGAAAGAGGAAATGAATAAGAAGTAAGAGGACAACAAGCCTTTAATAGTGTACATACAAAACCATTCAATTTTGGGACCCTTCGATAAATGGTAAGATCATTAGAACATACTAATCTTTGGCCCACCTTTAAACTACATTAACGAACCCACCCTTACTTGTGGATGGTGGGTCCCACAGTATTGGTCTGCTACTTTTAGTGCTATGGCCATTTTGGTCTTCCTCTATATATAATGTAAATTTATATATTACTAGTGGAGCCCTGCACGTGCAAGGCAAATGCAGTATCCAAAAACTACATATGTAACAAAGAGAAGTTTTAGATTTGATGCTTGTTCACTCATTTAAGAGTTATCAGAATCTGAAAAAATCTGACAAACCCCATCACATAACTTGGTGCATGCTAATGTGGGCCAACACATGGATCCTGCATTAACTACAAATGGAGGAGATCTGAGCTAATTATGCCAAACTCCCACACTTTACCACAAATGTGGGTTCCATCTATCACCAATCCAACTCCCTCATAATCGCACTCTTAGTGCTTGAATTGGGACTCACCTCTGTTTGACACTCATTTTACTAAATATCATGACCAGTTTTTGAAAAAAAAAAAAAAGAAAAAACTATTTTGTGCAATGTCCTAAAATAATGAAGCTTTGAGGTCTTTCGGTCAATGATTAGGATGAATTGATTGCTGCCAGCATCTTCGGATGGTTTCTGTGGGGATTCTATGTTAGACACAACATATCCTTCTATCTGTCAAAAGGAATTACTTTGTTTTGGTTCCTTCTTTAGATGTTTATGGATTATTATTCTTGTTGTTCGAAAGCAATTGCAGCATTGGTTTCTCTGATCTATTCTCATTTGAAACTGATGCAGCATAAGACTATTGATAGCATGCTTGAATGAGGTGAGAAACTAGACATCCTAGTGGAGAAGAGTTCAGATCTGAGTGATGCTTCCCAGGTACAATGTGCAAGCAAATGTTTCTCACACAAGTCATCCATTTGGAGATGCATGGATAAACACACACAAACAAATAGCACACACATATTGGATGGTTACACAGGCACATGCAAACACTAACATTAAGAACCAATTGCATACAGTTGGCTTCAATTGGTTGCATTCTTTCTCACCATTTTATGTGTCTATCCTAACAAATAGTGGAAAAGAGTTAAACTGCACAAACATTATGAGAAGGTGCTCAGAGTTATAAACAAACATTTGGTATGCTTTTTTACATCAATGCTATTTTAATCCGGAATCATTTATTTCTCATCACATTAGTGTCTGTCACCCAATATAATAAATAGGGGTAACATCTTTCCTGAAGATGTAGATGAAAAAGAATCAGACATGCCAAATTCAAGAGTCATTCTCTGGATGGGCCTCATCCGACGACTCCAATTAATAGTGCAAAAGTAGTAGATTTGGTTTGTGGGCCATTCTTTCCCTTCAAGTGCCCTTGATGGATGGAATGTAAGTTTAAATCTCTTATTTTTATTCACTTTATTTTTATACAGTAAATGAGAACTTAGTTGGATGAAGGGGAAGCCTTAGTTGTTAAATGAGGAGGCATTTGTAATTGCTGAAACTAGAATAAACAATGCAAACAAGAGAAAATTTGGGAACAGTGGGAGTGTATATAGTGAGTGTAGATTGTAGTTCTCCCTTCATTTTTATGAAATTTTTCTTTAATGATGTTTATTTTTTGTGGATTAATTACTATTCTTTGGCTGTCATCATCGATCAATTTTGTTAAAATTATGTTTTCTCTTGTTTTATTTGTCATGGAATTCTTGAAAAGGTAAATTTCAAGAATTTATGCACAAGATTTACTGTAAATTCTTTTACAGTAGAAATATATTCTTTATATATTAGATCTACTGGGGAAATAAGACATTCATCTGGTTCGAAATCCATAAAATTTCTGGAAATCTTTCTCTATTGAAATTTCTGTTTTTCTTCGCTTTCAAGATCTTTTTTTCTTTGTGTGATTCTTGGAAAGGCTAGAAGCCACTACTTGGCCAGATGCTCGTTTCACTTTTCAGCTTCATATATGTCCTTTTTATGTGCTACTTGTTGTGCTAAGCTCTGTTGGTAGTTTTAGTTGTAATCTAATAATCATTGTCTTGTACACAATGTTTACAGTCCTAGTTGGAACATGATCTATACAGGGGAATTGATACAGGGCCTTGAGCACGGCCAATGCAGGTAGATTCATCAAAAGATGGCTTAGCTAACAACTTGCATCAAAGGATTGCCAAGGTAAGATCATACTTGCTGAAGCATGGGAAAAGGGACCCTTCTTTTATTCCTTTCTTTCTCTTTTGCTAATGAGGACATGTTTTTATGGTAAAGTGCTAGTGGGGGACTTGGAACTCACTACTAATAACTAACACACACACACAGAGAGAGAGAGAGAGAGAGAGAGAGAGAGAGAGAGAGAGAGAGCAACCCCATCAGATGAAAGGCTTCAAATTAGAGAATCCAGATGTTGTAGATATAAATCATGATTTGGTTGATGCCTGAGAACTGATATGTACTTGCTTTATAATGAAATTGTCCAACGGGCAGCCGGGCAGGATCACACCATAGTGATCCATTGGATCTCACAGTAGTGAGGTATTGTGTGCCACAAAAAACTTTTCTATTTACGTTTTCTACAGTTCTGTAGGACTGCAATCCAGTCTTTTACCATATAGAATTAGATAGATTTGTCTTCAAGTTACAAAAATGCTGCAACTTAAGTATTTCAAGAATTTTATTTGTATCAGGGTATTTTTTTAATGTTTGCATTTGTTGGTGTAATTGTTGTAATGTTGCTGACATTATTATCATTGTTGACTTTGCAGGCTGCTGTAGTCAATATAGTTGTAGGGTCTCTTGTTTGGGTGGAAGATGATATAGCTTGGATAGATGGAAAAGTTGTACAAGTCAATGGGGAAGAGATTAAGATCATATGCACAAATGAGAAGAAGGTGTGTTGAATGACTTAACTTGCATTTCTTGTACTTGGAAATCAAGTCAAATAAACTTAACTTCTTTATGATGAATCTGCATTGCTGCTGCTACTAGTAGTACTTTGTATTCCTATGAACTCCTGTCTTGATTAGACTTAAAATCTACCCTATGAAGCCAATTGAAAATTGCATTTGCAGGGAGATGATGTGGGGGATCAGTGGAGAGAAGAAACTTGGAACTATTTATCTAGCGGACCAAACTAGTTGTAGATTGACCTTATCTGGTTCAGAAACTTATCTTCCCAAATAATGGTAGTTATTTATCTACCCTTGCATGTGCATGGGATTTGTGCATTTATCCGTGTTTTAGTTGCATAAATCTTCTATATAGTATTTGTACAGTTGGATGTTCAGTTTTGTGTGCATGGATCTTGTCTTAAGATTGCCACTGTTGCTTTGAAATTTTTAGCTTCTTCTTAGATCATTCAGGTCTTGAATATTCATGATTGTTTGCCACATGTACATTGGTGCTACAAAGTTTTGCCTTTTGGAAATGCACAGAGGAGTCGGCCTTCATTTCTATGCAGCTGCTTAAGCCTTAAAGAAGTACTTCCTATTCAGAATCTCACAAATTTTTGGAGATTAGTTTCAATTTCTGATGTTTCTTGAGTATGTCTGGTGTTTAAGGGTCTCTTTTCTGTTGGAAAGATTGGCCTTTTTAGTTTTGATGACTTCTCTATCTATGGTTTGTTCAGATTGGCCTTTTTTTAGTTTTGCTGATTTCTCTATGTATGGTTTGTTCTTTAATTAGGGTATAGTGTAATTGATTTTGGTATTTTGAGGTAACAAGGGAGAGGTTTTGAACATGAAATATAGAGCTACACGAGTAGATTGACTATGATCAGTTTTGCAAACCTTGTGATACATAATCCAGGCTGTCCAATTGAAATGACCATTTTGAGAGGTTGTGTGATGTATAGAGAAAAAAATAAGTTCAAAATATGAACAAAAATGACCCAACTCATTTGCAATTCACCCCACAATCATGGCTACTATAGAAGATGTCTCTGATAAACCCAAGGTATTGGTGTTTTTCCATGTCTCTAATAAACTAAATATAATGCAAACTCTATTTCAATTAGAGAAGAAACTAGGAATACTGACCAAGAAGTAAGCACTCCTCCTTGTGTCATCATGTCTGATCCCGTCACTCTCGCCACCAACCGCATCATCTCCTCCATTTGTCGCTGCATGGCTACTTGATTATTCTTCATCTGCTCTATCTCTTGAGATCGAGCTCCCAATTCATTTTGCAATCTCTCCACGGTAGCCCGCAATGCCCCACGTTCACCATCCTCTGAGTCCGTCCTGGTGCTCCTAGTTGTAGACGTGGGCTTCGGACCGTTTCCAAACCCTCTCAAGTATCCAGACCGACCACCAAGGACATTGACTGATATTTGCTCCTGAGTCAATTGGATCGCACCCTCCTGCGTACACTTATCCCGTTCTACTACAAGTTTTTCCTGTCATTCGAAATAAGTTAAATTATATTGCAGTTGAAAAATTAAGTTGAACAGAACAAAATCAGTCACAAAATTATATTGCAGTTAAATTATATTGCAGAATAAGTTAACGAGTCTTTAGGGAAATAATTCAGTCACAAAATTATGTAGCAAGCAAGCAACTACTCGTGATACTTGATAAGACATGAAAGCTGGTGGCTTTTATACCAATTTATACTTTTGCAAGCCCCAAAAGTATACAGCAAAGAAGCACCAGCTGGAAGAGATAAGACATGAAAAAAAAAAAAAAAAAAAAAAAAAACAAAACATGGCAAAACATAGCAGCTGAACAAAACTAATTAAGCCATTTGAAAAAGATGGCCTAGTGATCTTCATATAGAGGAAAAGAGCATCTGGAGGATCTTACTCAAGGTTTGACCTTGCTTTTACTGTTTGGGTTTTATAGAACTATTTCTAAATATTACTGGATTTGTCTTAAAGTCATGATTTTTAATCTAACTGAAAGGTTATAATGGTGATCTTTAAAGTCATGATTTGTATTATGTAAACTTAGCCTTTTCTGTTCTTAAGGAATTTTAAGGACTTATCATTGTACTTACATGTATTTCCTGACATTTTTGGTCCATCCACTTGTCTTTCTTCTTATTGTAGTGCGATTCCCTATAAAAATCAACGATGTGGGGCTCCTCCCCTGTCTCAGGGTCCGCCTATTTGCATAAATTTCAATGTTAGTACATAATTAAGATTTCATGATAGGTGATAACAAATTCAGAATTACACAACCACAAATTTAATAAGCTATAAGTTAAAACACTTCACCAAGGCATGCATTGCAGCTTGGAAAGACTTGGAACCCATGCAATGATTGTAAGGTAATCTCTTCCGATTTTCAATATTCTTCAAAGAGCGCTCCTGTACACAAGGAATAACAAGTGAGCTATAAAGTTTTACTTATTTTACGTGTTGACTAAATAGAAACACAACATATCAAAAGCATTGAAAACAAAGTTGAAAAACATAGCCTGTTACATGGAATTTCTCATCCTCGTACACATTTTCTATCACCCACACCCAATCATCCTTTTCAACACCTGAAAAGGGTACGGTCTTTGGATCAATCTCCTTCTTCAAGCAATTCTTGTAATGAATGTGCATCGAGCTGCGCCAATCCCTATACCTAGCTTGAAACTTACGATCAACAGCTACCCGCACATCATCACTAGTGTCATAATCCACGACCTCATACTTTGTCTGAAATTCAAAGTAATACGATTATTTGAGGACCTCTTATACATCAAACAGTTGTCAAGTTTAGACTTACAAATACGCGAGCCTTGATGACTTGTCTAACATCAGCTGGAATCTCTTTCCATCTCCTCACGTCCCCAAGTGGGGCAACGTTCCTAACTTGCAGCCCAATCTCACTCATAAAATCTAAGGCATTTATCCCTATTGGCACATTATTCTTGAATTGAACCAGTAGTTTGCCCCCGGTTTTGGCCCTTGCACGCTCGGAGCGAAACCCTTTAGTTGGCCCCCGCCCCCGTCGGGATGTAGAACCTAAAAATTTCGCATAAAACTTGGTTAGTACAAACAATAAATGCACTAAAGCATGAAGCTTACATGATTAGATTTGACATCTTACCAACACTATTGCAGTCCGCATGAGAACTGGGAGTTGGAATGCATGGTGATGAAATCACATCAGTTGGTGGCGGAGCGATGTCAGTAGACAATCGTGCGGATGCCGGTGCAGATCGAGGGCGAAGTCGAGAAGACGGCGCCATGTATGTGTCCTGCTTAAAAAAAAGTAACTAAAAACATAATAATTTAGTTACCTTACCATTATATAAGAACAATTCATTATACAGTGAATTGTTATGTAATATTACCAATATCCATGTAAATAGAAAAGAAGGTTGAACAAAATAAGAATGATCTTAGCTATGATTACAGAGAAGTGATTCTTATACAAATAAACATCAACTACAAATCAGATTCTGCATCAGAGTCATTTAAATCATTTTCCACTTCATCACAATACTCCTCCAATGTCTCATCTTCGTCATCGCAAATAAAGTCATCATCAACCACCATATCTTCTCGATTATTTTCCTCCGAGAGTATTCCACTTGTAACAATCTCTGGATCAATATCGGACCTATCATACCGTGGTTGATCCATCCTATCTGGATCTTCAACGACGATGGGGACCACATCAGTTGTGTGTTCCTGCTGGAACGCATCATCTTGAATAGATGGTCCATCATCATTGGTTTCTACATCATCCAACGTAGTACATCCCATATTCCTCGATGTTGAATCTGCTGGACGATTTGCCAATGTGGGCCTAATTTGGGGTCACTCACATAAAAGACTTGGTGCACTTGACTAGGTAAGACAAATGGGTCATTCTGATACCATCGACCTCTTACATCGATTGATGTAAAATGTTCATCGGTTTGTATAGTTCGCCCACTACCAAGGTTAAACCACTCGCAACGAAGCAAGACAACTCTATAACCAAAAATGTAAGTCATTTCCCATACGTTACACAAGTAGCCGTAGAAGTCAATAGCTTTCCCGTCATGATCCCCGTTTACCACCAGCCCACTGTTCTGACTTTTACGTCGGTTGTCACGGTCTTTAGTGTGAAATCGGACCCCATTACACATACAACCTGAGTAAAACTTCATTAATAGATTTGGACCATTTGCCAATGACCAAAGTTCATCTGTAGCTTCTGCTGATTGTTGACTTCGCAATTCATTCATCTGCATGACCAAAATATATAGAGTGAATCATAACATAATGAATGACTACAATTTAAGCTGATTATACATGAGGTAACTATATAAATCTTACCCGTTTTTCAAACCACTTCGGAAACTCTTGTTGTTGTCGCTGGTCGATATCATAACTGCTTTGCATCATTAATAGGTTCTTGTGCTCCCTAATTAAAAACACGACATTGGTAATTAATAAATTATAAGCATCAGCAGAAACTATTACAAGTAATGCTCATGCGTAATATATGATCACATACTCTAGATAAGGTGCCACCTCCGGGCTATTATGCAGTATAAACCACTGAGCCATATCACGTTCCTTCTGCGACACCTCAGGTGCATTTCTTATTTGACCGAAAGGACGAACATTTTGTGAGAATACCTCCAGCCCTGGCCCACCCTCACCACCATCATCATTTCGTTCATCCCGATTGAATACAGTTTCTACCCCTTGTAGATACATTGAACAGAAAGTAAGGCATTCCTTGACAATGTAAGCCTCAACAATCGAACCTTCAGGTCGAGCTCGATTGCGAACAAATCGTTTTAAAGTTGCTAGTTGCCTTAAAAAAACAATTTATTTTTTGTTAGCATGAAAATGCAGTAGAGTTAAACTTTCAATTTAAATGAAAGTTAGGCATTAATACCTTTCAATAGGGTACATCCACCGGTATTGCACTGGCCCGGCAAGCATGGCCTCACGAGGCAAGTGAATGGCTAGATGGACCATAACATCGAAGAATGCTGGTGGAAAAATCTTTTCCATCTTGCATAGTATTAAAACTACTCGGTCCTGTAATGCCTCCAAGTCCTTCAATCTTAATTTCTTTGAGCACAGCTGCTCGAAGAAATTGCCTAGCTCAAACAATGTGGTACAAATATCCTTAGGTAGATGCCCACGTACTCCTATCGGCAAAAGTTTTTGTAAAATTACATGGCAGTCATGACTTTTTAGTCCTGATACCTTACCATCCTTGGTGTTTATACATCTCGAAATGTTTGCTGCATAACCATCAGGAAACTTAATTGATTTCAAGAAATCACAGAAAGCCTGCCTTTCCTTTAGGGACAATGTGTAGATCGCGGGGGGCTTTTCAAAGGACCCATCAGCACGCTTGCGTAGGTGTAATTCTTTCCTAATTTTCATACCCTCCAAATCCATACGAGCTTTTTCTGTGTCCTTATTTTTCCCATCTATGCCGATCACTGTTCCAAGAGTGTTGTCACATATATTCTTCTCCACATGCATGACATCAAGGTTGTGTCGGAGTTTCAATTTCTTCCAGTAAGGTAGCTCAAATCAAATGCTTTTCTTTGTCCAGTTCAGTTCCTCCGGCAAGCGTTTTCTTTTCATGTTCAGTGGATGCTTCCCAAACTTGACATTCGTCAGGCAATCCAATTGCTCTAATATCTGTTCCCCCGACAATTCCACCGGAATCGTTCGATTCTCTGACTTACCGTTAAAGAGCTTACTCCTTCGCCATGTGTGGTTTTCAGGTAAGTAACGGCGAGCGCCAGCGTACCCTATCTTATCTTTCAACCTTTCTGATGATGGATCCTTGTTACAAGTGGGGCACGCCATATAACCTTTAGTACTCCATCCCGACAAGTTACCATATGCTGGAAAGTCGTTTATGGTCCACATAAGAGCCGCATGCATTCGGAAAGTCTCTCCTTTATATGCATCATAAGTTAATACACCGTCTTTCCAAAGCTCTTTTAACTCATCTATTAATGGCTGCATGTACTCATCGATCTCTTTTCCCGGTGCCTGCGGTCCAGGAATAAGCAAAGACATCATACAAAATGGTTCTTTCATACACTTCCAGGGTGGCAGGTTATAGGGCATGAGTATCACAGGCCACATACTATAGGAGTTGCTCATATTACCAAAGGGGTTGAACCCATCAGTAGCCAGCCCTAACCTAACATTGAGGGACTCCTGGGCAAATGCAGGATACTGCCGATCAAAATCCTTCCACTCTATACGGTCGGCGGGGTGCGTCGAGAATTTCCCATCATCCACAAGCTTCTCCTTGTGCCACCGCATATCTGTAGCTGTCTTCCTTGACATAAATAATCTCTGTAACCTTGGGATCAATGGGAGGTGTCGCAGCACCTTGACTGGAATTTTTTTACCCTTGCCATCATTGCGCTTATATCGAAACTCCCCACATTCTGGACAATTTTCAAGATTCTCATTTTCTTTCCTAAAAAGCACGCAATCATTCTTACAAGCGTGAATGGATTTGTATCCCAACCCCAGTTCACGTAAGAATTTCTTTGCTTCATAAAGGGAACCTGGAACCATCTCACTCTCTGGTATAACATCCTTCATTATCATCATCACCATGTTGAATGCCTTATTGCTCAAGTTATTTAACACCTTTACATGCAGCATCTTGATGACAAATGACAACAATGTAAACTTTGTGCAACCTGGATACAAGGCACGCTGGGCATCTTTCAACAATTTTTCAAAGTTCTGGACATTCTCTCGCCCAACACTATCAAAACCATGGCCAGATCCAAGATCCCCCAAATCATTGTCCATAAAACCCCCCCTGTATATGTCTTCCAAAAGTTCGGGCAACTCATCATGAGGGTTGTCTTCCGTGTCAGAGATTCCACCCTGAACACTTCCCCCCTCATCGTCGGAATCATCATTATGTACACCCTCGACATTCATAGGCATTGGCTCCCCGTGGTGTATCCATGCCGTGTAAGAAGTCATGATTCCGTTAAACAACAAATGTTCTTGGACTGTGGGATAAGTATGCAATTCTAAATTCATGCATCTCAAACACGGACACCAAATCTTACTATGCTCACCCATATGTTCACTGGCAAATTTAATAAACGACCTCACTCCATTTCTATACTCCGGTCGAAGTTTATTCCTGCAATTCATCCAAGTCTTGTCCATATTTGGTGACCTACAACATCACAGTTAAATATAGTTTCATTCTATTCTCATCTTAAATATCACACATTATTGGTATTAAAGAGACAAAAATGTCCAGTTTTCAGAATAAGTGGAACATAAAAGCAATTATATAAAGTATGCACAACATAAATAACTGTTTGCAGGAACATTTATGCTAATAATACAATACCCTTAAGATCACAAAATACAATAAAAGTCTGTTCTATTTTTTTCCATCTTAACTAATGCTGTCTTTACTTCTAATCCGGAAACCATTATCTGAATGGTTCAGATATGAAACTTAACTGAATAAGCAACATTTAAAATTGATATCTGAGTTTATGTGCATTAGTGCTAGGTTGCATACATAAATAAAAAAAACTCCTGCACCAGTTTTTGGATACATGGTGAGATTATTTTGTTTGGATGGGAGGAAACCCAATAGATTTACATGAAATGTTTTTGAGCAAATGAGTGTGAACATTAGCATATCCTTGCAATAATAAATTCAGTGCATATAAACTTAGAGAAAGAGTCTCTGGTCTTTTGTCATACTTTTGTGAAGAACAAGGGTCCTAAAGGAAGCAAGGAACAATTAGAACTGGGAAAAGAATGAAAAACAGGGGAAAACAATTATTTCATGGATCAAAGAATAAAGATCTTTGAAGGTGGGGCTTATAACTGTTATGGTTTCATGGCTTTAGATGTATTTAATTGAATAGATCATGTCTAAATGACACACTACAAGAAATCTAGGCTGTTGTGACGAAATTTGAGGACGAATTTTTTTTTTTTTTTTTTTTTTGTCTTGAAAGAACACCCAAAGAGGACGAAATATAAATTTTGTAGTTTGTAAGACGATGGTTCAAATTAAATGCATGCGAATTAGCCTGAGGATGTGGTTGTGAAACACAGGGCTACTTGCATCAAATTGGCAATTATGAAACTTTTGGCGGTCCAGACTGCTTCAACAGCTTTGAGGAATCACCTAAACCATGTGAAAGGCATTATTCTGGAACCATGATGTTGAATAAGGAGGGTGAAACTCTCTGAGTGAGTCCTAGATGATTTAAGTCCATCAAATTGGGTAATTGATACCAAAGTTAGGATATATTTTAGATAAGTGAGGTCATGTATTCTGTTTTCACTTTCTTTGGCTGTTAATTTTTTTGTTTTCGTCATCGACTTAGATCTCCATTTTTCCCCCGCTTTAATGGAGAGTACAAATCTGTCTGCCATATTACTCGAGACAGTATGTTTTCGTTTTAGTGTTTTTATTTTATTTTATTTTATCTCGGTTCTTTGCCTTTTGAGCTCCTCTTCCAACTGTTCCTTTGTTTAGTTATCGGTCTATAATTTTGCAGGATTTTCATAAATCTCATGTTCATCTAATTTTTGTTG
The DNA here is from genome assembly GCA_003546025.1 of Camphora micrantha. Classification (NCBI taxonomy): domain Eukaryota; kingdom Viridiplantae; phylum Streptophyta; class Magnoliopsida; order Laurales; family Lauraceae; genus Camphora; species Camphora micrantha. Next base: position 25,184,476 of record QPKB01000009.1, read on the forward strand.
TTCACTATAAATTCTTGAAATGTAAGGGAGTCATCAGAAAACTTTTTATGCAGTAATCCTCAAGGACATCGTATTTTTCTGCAAATTGTTTTACTTTATTACTTCTTGGTTGTGTGTTATCTGCAAAGGTCTTCGATACATGTTTCTTTGGATCTAATGTTAACTTTTGACGGAACTTTTTTTCCCCAAATTTATAGAAGTCATTAGGGTTTTTAAATGGTTTGATACTTCATTTGTGATCAGTTCTATTCTCACTTAGCTAGGTTAAAGCAGTGGAGGTAGCTGGATGTGATTGGAAGATTTAGTTGTCAAAATTCCAAACAGTGCTTCTATCTTGAGAGGCTATTGCCTCTTTTATGTATGGATGAATGGAAACGGAATAATAAAATCATGGAATAATTCTTCTCCAAATCTACCTGAACAAGCAAGAGGACGCCCTTGCTGTCTTACCTGTGAGAAACATAGGATCCTGGTCCTACCAAAACACTTATTGTCAAAGATGATACAAATCTTTTGTATTCCATGACAACCAAAAACTTGAGTAATTTGGTGAGCAAGCCCAACTGATCAAGCGGGTCTGAATAATGGCTTGGTGATCCAAGCCTTTGTTGCAGAATTTCCACCAGAGGTTCTCTTCCTGCATGCAATCCTACTTTGAAACCTTGTATGGTCATACTTACTTGTTGACATTAGAGAATTCTACCTTCGAAAGAATCAAAACATGCAGTAAAATCACATTCCACTTGCGTTATGCTCTGTGCAACTAAGATCCAGACCATCAACCAGTTGTCCACCAATGTGGATAGAACGCCCCCTTAAAATCAGGCCAATGGGACAAATCTAATTCTAGCCTTTCTATTGAAGGCCAAAGAAAACAGGGGATGAGAAAACTAATTTGCAACTGTATGTTTGGGTCGTAAGTGAATGAATGCTTATTATGATGTAGTGAATGCTAGAACAACTCATTGAAGGTTCTAGTCCAATTAGAACTTCCACATGTAGGTTGAGATTTATTCAAACACGAAACTGATTTTTCAAGCTGCTATTGTGGATTCTTACAGCGACTACCAGAGTTTTCTGGACTATCTTAGGCAATTGGAAGGACTTCTGATGATTATAAGTAAAGGAAGAGGTCCAGTTGATGATCTGTTTAGTAGCACATTTCTAGTTGGATTTGACTTACCCTTCTCAGAGATGAGTTTGTTTATATTTTGGGGCTACATGCATGAATATATAGTGCTCATTATAAGTGTCTAAAACTAGACCATTTCATGTATAAGTAATTTGGATGAGAAGAACAGGCACAGAAAACAGGGGATGAGAAAATTCACAGGGGATTTCTCCACCTTTTCTACTCCACCAAAGAAGATCCTTCCAACAGTTCAAGTGTGTACAATGGACATTCTCTCCACCATTTCACTTTATTCCAAAAAAGAAGATCCTTAATAGCCCAGAACTTGCAATGGTTTGCATGAAATCTCAACCCTTCATACCCTGTCCAAGTTGCAACTACTAGGTGAGCTATTTTTTTTTTATTGGAACTGGGTGAGCTAATTGCCAAATCATGCAACTGCAGTTCCAACATTGGGTTTGCCTATAGCATCTAATCTGACAATTCTAAACCCCAAAAATGATGGATGTTTGGCCCTGATGATGGAATAGTTAGAGTGATGGCATGGTGAAAATCAAGATGAGTTTTTGGATTCAACAATCGTAATAAATATATAAGTACATGCAACTGTAGAAGTTGAGGTAGGTACCCCACTGTGGGACTATTAGTGGGGCGATTTGGGATGATGGAAGGGAGAGATTCTGGATGCTATTGCAGGCAAAGGAGAAGAGGTTGTTGACTAGGAGGTCACTGACGACCATTTTATTCTCCAGAGATGGAGAGAGGCTTTTTAGCTGGTAGGGTCTGTTGTAGGTTCCATTTTCATGGATCTACAACCACTCACTAATTTAATACACATGTTCCCAAAATATGATTTTAATTGGAATGACTACAACACTAAAGATTCATTCAGATGTATCCCAAACCAGAAACCCATCCAAAGTGACAGGAGAAAGTTAGCCTTTGCATTTGAGAAGTAGTGATATGTACAAATTGCAAAATTCCCAGCTTTCCTGACCAAAAGCTATCTCAAACATTCAATTGGCTTCGCATGCACACGCAAATGCAAGCACACCCACAGAGTCAATAATGTACAGATATATAGTTAGATATTGTTTATCACTGCTCGTAGTTTCAATTATTAGTAGAACTCGTTGAGCCATCTTCAGAGTGATGGAATAAGGCTATAATGATGGTGAAAGCCATTCAATCTTCAAACCAGACAACACAACACCCACACACACCAAAACCAAAAAAAAAAAAAAACACACCAATATCAGCCATCACAATTGCAGGGAAGACAACAAAGGAGGTAAGAGTAGCCATAAAACTTTCAAAAATTCAATCAAACCACACCAGAAGGCCCAGCTAACAAATTGAGTACATCCAAGGTAAATAAGGTAAACAGTAACTAACAAGAACCGAAGACCTTCGAATCTATTGAGATCTGAGATCAATCTTACAACTTGAAATATTCCCCCAAATCCAATCTCTCATCCCAGAAAAAAAAAAAAAAAAGAGCCTAAACCAAAACCCCACAAAAACAACAAAAAGAAAAACACAGAATAAAAATAAAATAAAAAAAAAACAGAAATCCTTTTTGGAGATCTGGAGATCTCTATGAGAGGAGAGGGTGGGCTAGCATGTAGGGGAAGTGCTGAGGGATGCTGTGATGCAGGGTGGGCTGGTGATGCAGAAAGGAGGGAGAGAGGCTCTTACCTGTGAATGGAATGAGTTCTGCACGTGGAGGGAGAAAAGGGAGAGATGATGGGGCTCTGCGTCGCTGGTGATGGTGGTGCGGTCTGTTCGTGGAGGAAGAAGGGGCGACGATTCGCGGGCGTGAGAGAGATAAAGAGCAGAGAGACTGGAGATAGGGGCTGCCTCTGAGATGGGTCTGTGCAGGGGGTTGCGAAATGGAGAGAGAGAGAGAGAGAGAGAGAGAGAGGGAGGGAGAGGAGGTGATGGTGGTGAGGTCTGCGCGTGGAGGAAGAAGGGGCAACGATTCGTAGGAGTGAGAGAGATGAAGAGCATAGAGATTGGAGACGGGGGTTGCCTCTGAGATGGGTCTGCGCAGGGGGTTGCGAGATGGAGAGAGAGAGAGAGGACCAAGATCGAGAGAGGGAGAGAAGGTGATGGTGGTGCCGTCTGCTCTTGGAGGAAAAAAGGGCGACGATCCGCTCGCGTGAGAGAGATGAAGATCAGAGAGGGGGACTGCCTCAGAGATGGGTTGCGAGATGCAGAGAGAGAGGGTCAAGATCGAGAGAGGGACAGCAGGTAATGGTTTCGGTGTGAGAGAAATGGAGGGAGTTAAGTTATTTCATTTCGTCGCCAATGGTTCTCAAAAAATGAACCGCGAAAGTAGACCGCGCGCCCCAAATTTTTTGCATTCTGTGACGAAATAATTTTGTCGTGGAATATTTTTAAGGGATTCCGCGACGACATATATTTGTCGCAAAAATTCCTTAATAAAATATGGTGTAAATGATTTACCGACGAACAAATTTCGCCGCCAAATAAATAATTTCGTCGGAAAAATTTTACCTCTTCATGGCGCCAACTCCAGTTTTTGGCGCAAGACTTTTCGCGACAAAATTTAGCGTCAATTGAAAATTATAGTCGTTAATTAATTTCTGTTTTCGTTTTAGGCGACGAGATGAATTTTTCGTCGCGAAAAACAATATTTAGTGACAAAATTTCAAAACGTCGCGAAATATTTGCCGCGAAAAATTATTTTTGTTGTAGTGAGGAAAGAAAGCACTGACACAAGCGCTGGTTGAAGAAGACGTGCAGGCCCTTGTAGAGAGAGCACTAACCGATCGAAAGCTCCCATTGGAGGATTCGACCAAGGCGAGGTGCTTGAGGAACGCCCCAAACTTCGAATCTCCATTCTCGGAGGAGATCGAAAAGGCGAATCTACCTCGGCGATTTTCCATTCCCAAGCTGAGGATTTATAATGGAACTTCGGATCCTGTCTACCACGTCCAGCATTTCCAACACTCCATGGCATTATAGATAGGGAATGAACCCCTAATGTGCAAAGTTTTTCCCTTTAGTTTGGGAGACTTAGCCTTGAAGTGGTTCTCCAGCCTGAAGCCAAGGTCAATATGCAGTTTTTGGGAGCTGGTTGGATCACTTGAGACACATTTCGTAACAAATTCCAAGCAACCCAAAGACATTGGGGCACTATTGTCCCTTAGGAAGCAAAGCTCGGAGAGTCTCAAGGAGTTCAGCACACGTTATTGGTGCCTCTATAATGAGGTGGAAGGCAGTAACGAGCTGGTGGCCGTGGCGACCTTTAAGCTCGAATTACTGAGGGAAAGCCAGCTTCGCCAATCTTTGACAAAGCGGTCCCCTGTTACGCAGGGAGAACTGATGGAGCGGATTAAGAAATTTATAAAACTGGAAGAAGACTTGGCAGTGTCCGAGCCGAGGTGGACCCGCCCAATGGAAGACGGATCCAAAAGGAAGAGGAGAAAGGAAATGGGTGAAGGATCGGACAGGAAGATGGGTCGTACTGAACCTGTATGAAGGGGTGCTGACAATCTTTAAAGATCCGATCTAAAAAATCCTAACCCAAATCAAGGACAACCCATACTTCAAAAGGCCTTCCAAGATGGTGAGTGACCCCGGACGCCAGAATCCAAACTTGTGGTGTTCTTACCATAGAGAGAACGGCCATCTAACAGAGAACAGTCAGATGCTAAAACAACATATGGAAGATTTGGTGAAAGAAGAACACCTAAAAGAATATGTGGGAGACAAACGAGCTAGGAAAGGACCAGGAGGGGGCCAAATTGGAAGGAAGGCAAGAACCTGGACGAGGACAGAGCCCCGATCGGGGTGATCGATGTGGTGCATGGGGCGTTAAATCCGTCCGAGGTAGCAGCACAGTTGAAGGAGGTATATTAGATGGGCTCCGAACTGAGCTTTGTTAATAGGTCAAGAGAAGTGAAAGGGGAGATCTCATTCTCAGACGAAGACTTATGGAATGTGGTCCAGCCTCACAATGATGCTCTGGTGCTGACCCTACGAGTATAGGAGTACGACGTAAGGAGGATGCTGACAGACCCAGGCAGCTTGTCGGAGATTATGTGCATCGAGTTGCTTGAAAAGCTTGGGTTAAAGCAATCGGACTTAAGGCCTACCACCATACCCCTGTTTGGGTTTAGTGGGTAGGCGGTGCATCTGAAGGGCTTGGTAACAGTGCGGTCAGTGCTGGTCCTGTGCACCTAAATGTGGAGTTCTTGGCAGTGGATGTGCCATCTTCCCACCACGCCATTATGGATCGAACTTGGATTCATCGCATGAAGGTAGTACCATCAACTTACCACCAAAAGATTCACTTCCCAACGCCAAGGGGAGTTATGGAGATCAGAGGGGATCAAATAGCTTCAAAGAGCTGCTTGGTTACGACGATCAAAAGGAAGGCAAAGAAGGCGAACCCGGAAGGCATGTGGTCAGAGGCCGATCATAAATAGCAACTACAGTTGGATCGATCGCAGGTCAGAGATAAATTTTCAAACCTGACCGAAGAGGTCGTGGAAGAGCTGAAAAGAATCTTAGTTAGTGGATGGAGTGGATCAGGAGCGGTACTGGATGGTCGGATCATCCATGACCGAGGACGAGCAAAGTAGTTTGATTCAACTGCTCAATCAGAGCTCTGACGTTTTTGCTTGGAATCCGCATGAGATGCCGGGGGTTGACCCTGGAGTTTTCAGCCACAAGCTAGGCTTGGACCCTAGAGCAAGTCCTATGATGCAAAAGTAGAGGAAGCTCGCTAGAGCGCCAAGCAGCAGTGAGCGAGTAGGTTGACAAGTTACTAGAGGCTAACGCTATACAAGAGGTACACTATCCCGAATGGTTGTCGAACACGGTGGTTGTTACAGAAAAGGATAAGAAATGGAGCGTATGCGTTGACTTCACCAACTTGAACAAGGCTTGTCCCAAAGATAGCTTTTCACTCCAAAAAATTGATCAACTTGTGAACTCCACAGCGGGGCATGAGCGGATGAGCTTCTTGGATGCATATCGGGGATACCACCAAATCGCAATGGAGGAGGCTGATCAAGATAAAAAAGCATTCATAACACTAAAGGGTAGGGGCAACATTCTAGAGGCTGGTGACGAAAATATTTCAGGATTTGATTGGAATCAAGGTAGAAGCCTATGTCGATGATATGGTGGTAAAAAAACAAGAAGAAAGTAGGCCATGAGGAAGGCTTAAAGTCAGTTTTTAGCTTCTTGCGAAGGTACAAACTAAAACTAAATGCCTCAAATGCTCTTTTGGTGTCCGCTCGGGGAAGTTTCTTGGATACATTGTGACCCAAAGAGGGATAGAGGCAAATCCCGACCAAATTCTGGCAATCCAAAAGGTGGAGTGACCTAGCTCAAGGAAAGAAGTACAAAAGCTCACAGGTATGCTTGTTGCCCTAAATCGCTTCATAGTAAGAAGTTTGGACAAATGCCGACCAATGTTCCTTGCCCTAAAAAAGATGGCAGAGAAGGTATGGGATGAAAAATGTGAGGCACTTGCACAGATCAAAAATTATCTAAGTTCCCCTCCTGTTCTTTGCATTCCAAGCCCCGAGGAGGACCTAGGGTTGTACTTGGCAGTATCTCAGCATGCAATCAGTACGGCCCTAATGAGAGAGCAGGGAAACCATCATCTGCCAATCTACTTCATCAGCAAGACCTTGCTAGTTGCAAAAATAAGATACCTTCCGCTAGAAAATCTTGCTCTAGCCTTGGTATGCGCTGTTTGGAAGCTCTGGCACCACTTCCAAGCCCATACAGTGAGGGTCCTGACCGAGCATTCTTTGCGAGCTGTTTTTCAAAAGGCCGACCTGTCTGGAAGATTGGTAAAGTGGGCAATAAAGCTCAGCGAGCACGACAACAAGATAGCTCCTAGGAATGCGATTAAGGGGCAGGTGGTGAACGATTTCATAGTTAAGTTCACGCATAAGGAAGCGCCAGAGCAAAGTAAAGAGGGAAAGGAAGGGAGTAGTACGGAGCCTGACAAACAATGGCAATTATATGTCGACGGAGCATCTAATTCATGAGGCTCAGGCACCGGCATGGTGCTCATAACACCAAACAGAGCGGCGATAGAGCGGGCTGTGACATTAGGATTCAATGCATTGAACAATGAAGCAGAGTATGAAGCACTACTATTCGGACTCAGGATGGCCAGAGAGCTTGTGGTCACACAACTGATAATCTACTCCGATTCACGGTTGGTTGCCAATCAACTAACTGAAGAATACGCAGCTCAAGATGATCAGATGGCATCATATGTCTTTGAAGCAGAGCACTTGATTGAAGAGATCGGTGATGTTAAGGTGAATCAGGTCGGCCGAGAGGAAAATTCGCATGCTGATAGCTTGGTCGGCTTGGCTATTGCCATCAAATCGGAGTTAAGGAGAGAGATCCTGGTCGACTACCAATTGGAGCCAAGCATCACAAGTCAACAGGTCATGTGTGCCTATCAGGTTGAAAAAGCACCAAGCTGGATGACGCCAATATTATAATACCTGAAGAAAGGCTTGCTCCCAGAGGATTCCAAGGAGAATTGGAAGGAAGAAAGTCGGCCAGATTTTGGCTATCACCAGTTAACAAACTTTACCGATGGTTTTACTCTAGACCATACTTACAGTGTGTCGACCCTGATAACGTAGAAAACTTGCTATGGGAAATCCATGAGGGGTGCTGCGTGGGGCACATTGGGGGATGGAGCTTGGCCCACCGAGCTATGTCGCAGGGCTACTGGTGGCCATACATGCAGAAGGATGCCTTGCAGTTTGTTTAGAAGTGCAGAAGATGTCAATGCTTCAGTAAAGACATCCATCAGCATGCTGAGCATCTGAACTCAATAGTGAGTCCTTCGCCGTTCGATAAATGGGGGATTGATATCATCGGAGCCATGCCGAGGTCAGTTGGGAATTTTAGATTTCTCATTATGGCTACTGATTACTTTACTAAGTGGGTAGAAGCAGAGCTGCTGATCCATATTAGGGAAAGTGATGCCGAGAGGTTTGTGTGGAAAGACATTATAACAAGATTTGGAATACCTCTTGCATTGGTTATGGACAATGTGAAACAGTTCGAAGGAGTAGCTTTCAGACATTTGTGTGAATGATAAGACATCGGGCGCCACTTCTCAACCCCTGTCTACCCACAAAGTAATGGCCAAGTTGAAAGCTCCAACAAAACCTTGTTGGATGGCATAAAGAAAAGGTTGGACGAGGAAAATGGAGAATGGGCGAACGAACTGCCTACTGTCCTATGGGCCTACAGGACAACCCTGCAAAGATCTACCGTAGAAACTCCTTTCTCTCTAACATATGGCATGGAAGCAATGATCCCTTTAGAGATCGGATTACCCACCACAAGGACGGAAGCTTACAGCCACGAGAAAAATAAGGAGAGGATTGCTAAGCAGCTCGACATGATAGAAGAATGAAGGGAACGGGTATTATTCAAATTAGCCGCCTACCAACAACAACTAGCTTGGAGCTTCCAGAAGAAGGTAAAAAAGCAGGTTTTCAAGTCAGAGATCTGGTCCTAAGAAAATGCTCCCAACACCAAGAAATTTAGCCACGGCAAGCTAGGGCCGAACTGGGAAGGACCATATTGGGTGACTTCGGTTGGGGAAACAAAAGCGTATCACCTAGAGATACTCGAAGGAAAGGCACTGCAAAGGCCACGGAACATAGCAAATTTAAAGAAATTATATTTCTGATCTTTGTACCAAAGGAATTGTCACTCTTGTATCTTTCATTCCATTTATGAAAAATATCTTATTTATGTTCTTATGCCAAGGATAAATTTCTCTAAAAACTTGCGTATGGTCAGAGATCCACAATAGGGGCATACCCTATCGGGACAACCACTCAAAGATAAGGCCAAGGCTTGAAAATCAAGGGTAGCAATGAACCCGCTAATTCATGCCGAAGGAAAAAAAAAACTCTAACTGGGAAGAGCCCAAACTAGGTTTGCTGCACTGATCTCCTTTTTAACTAATGGCTAGGCATGACGATGCTAGTATTAGACTAAAAAAAGAGTTCGGATAGAACCGATAGTGGCAGTAGAAAAAAGAAATAAACAATTTCATTTACCAAAAGGAAACAAACGTCCCATCACAAAAACATTCCATTCACAAAAAAGCAAGTAATACTCCCATAGCCCGGCAAATTGGCCAACAACCATACAGCAACAAAACAATAAAAGGGGGGTTTTTCAAATCATCAAACATCATCGGGAACAACAGAGACAGGTGGAGCAGAGTCGGCACCAGGGGCAGTACCTTCATCCCTGACCAAGGGTGAGCTGGCCTCTCCTTCCGGAGCCGGCAAAGGGACCTCCGAAGGTGGTGGTCTGGGAGAGGCATCCTCAAGATGAGCTCCGTGTCGGGCCCAGATGGGGGAATCCTTTGGTACGCCAACATCTTTGAGGCCCACATCATAACCCTATTTGAACACAAGGGTCTTGACTTGCTCGACCTGCTCAAGGTAAATTGCCTCAACCTCCTCAAAGATAGCATCTTTCGACTTCTCCACGACATCCCACATCTCCACCTCCATCTCAGGTACTTTGGAACAAAGGGCCTCGAGCTTCATCTCACTTGCAGTCAGGGGACTTAGAGTAGCGAGCACCTTGGCCTCTATAACCTTCGTAGCTTTGGAAGAATTAGCAAGGTTGGACTCTTCCAAGCGATGAATAGCCGCGGACGCAAATATCTCCTTCTTGAGACCCTCCACTCGCCTCTAATACTTCTCCATACGATCCAAGGCAAAGAACCATTTCTGGAGTCCCTGAGATAAAAAAAAAATGCTGAATTGAGAGCTGACCCAAAAAAAAAAAAGACAAGGCAAGGGGCGAACATCGACTTACTAGGAGGCACAGTTGAACTCCCATGGATACGAGATCGTGGTCGGACATGGCTCCATGCAAGTTCATATTTGAGGGAAGAAGAACAAACTTGTCCAGCTGTAACGCCACTGATGGAGACCCTGCTATTCCCTCACCCAGAGAAGAGTGTGGCTCGCGTAAGGGACCAGACGAACCCTTATGTCCTGAAGAAGGGCTGGGCTGAGGATGCAAGGGAGGCAGGCAGTCCTCCAACCACATGGAAAGCGGGTCGGAGTCATCGGAAGGCTTGGCCGAGGATTTCTCCTTAGCCCTCTTCAGGTTGGGGTCATGAGAAGGATCAGTAGGGCCGCTTTTCCCAAGGATAGATGGAGGATTTGAAGAAGTGGCCTTACTGGCCCCTGAGGAGGCAAAGTCGCCGAGATTGTCGAGGAGATTCTTCGCCTTGCGTCTAGGCATCACTGGAGAAGACCTTTCGGGATCCGAGGAGGAAGAACCGTTAGATATGTTAAAAACTGGGGTACACTTCGAATTGGAGGAGGAGGAGGAACTGGAGTGGGCGACCAGCCACGAAGACCTCTTAGCACCTCATCTCTGACTAGGGCAGATTGCTCGACAGGAGGAGACAGGTCAAAGGAATGCTGGGAGACTGAAGATTGGGCACTGAATGCGCTCCCCTGACCTAAAGTCTTGGGAGTCTTCACTGTCGGAACCTTCCTCCGGGTCAAACGATGGACCGACTCCAGTGGATCATGCCAAGGAGGGAGAGCTAGGAAAGCTTTCGTACGAGCGCTCATAGCCGAGTAGAATATGGGCAGCTCGACCTCAACTTTTGAGCTCGGGAGGCCCCCTGAAGTCAAGCACCCTCTGCAAATCTTCAACCCAGAGAAAGGAGTGTGGGATTTGGCTGATCATCGAGTCTGCAAGCAAAGGCGAAGATGAGAGCTACTATAAAAAAAAAAAAAAAAAAAAAAAATGAACCCAAAAATGCTAGATAGGAAGAGGCCAACTTGGGTAACCTGGGATTTGGGGAACTTCCCGCCTGATCCCACCCTAAGTGGTCGGCGCTTCCTAGTTACCACTCACAATAACAAAATCTCCTTTGCTAGGCTTGTTTGAATCTGGAAGATATTGAATGAGAAGACATTCAAGTCCCGTGATTTCAAATGGAAGACAATCTTTTTGTTGTTTAAAGGAATAAGGAGATCGCTAGAAAAGATGTCAAAAATGCCATGGCTCGTTCCGAGCAATCTGTTCAGTGCAGCAACCGCCATGACGATGCAGAATAGATTGGGGGCACACTGAAAAGGAAAGAGATTTGCGAAAGAAAGAAAGCGGACAAGAAGAGGGTCCAATGGAAAGCGAACGCCACCCTCCACGATAGCTATGGTGGGGAAAGGCATGGCATCTCGGGACCCTTCGTCGAGGGACTCCCCAAGCAGTGGTGCCCGGATTTGGACATCTGGGGGGATGCTGTACTTTCTCCTGAACTCGGAGACCCCCCCTGAGTACTGAGAAGACCTTTCAGATTACCAATTTAAAAGAGAAGGTGAAGAAGGGAACTTACCGTCTGGAAAATGGAGAACAAAAAATGGGGAGGAAGAATGGAGGCCGAGGCCTTTGAGAGGATCTTAGTAGAAGAGGGCAGCGATTCAAAGAAGGTGACGATTCGAAGAGGGCAACGATTCGAAGGAGCGCAGTAGGCAAGAAGAATGAAGAAGGGAAAAGATCTCCTTTGGGTGATATAAGCCTGGAGGAGGGACGGATAAGGACAGGACGTATTGTCGGTTGAAAAGACGGGATATCAATCCCGTGGACGCCGTGTGTCCCAGACGAGCGAAATTTCTTCCAAGCCCCCTTTTTTTCTCCGAAATTGGAAAGAAGATAAGAGGCTTGCACTACAAAAAGTTACACTTTTAGCGACGTTTTTTGCCGACGCTTTTATAAATTCGTCGGTAAAGATACACTTTTGTCGGCGGATAAAATATCGTCGGTAAAAGTTAGACTTTTACCGACGTTTACAGTAAAACATCGGCCAAAGCATAGGTTTTACTGACGTTTCGCAGAAAACATCGGTAAAAGTCTTACTTTTACCGACGTTTTTGTATAAAACATCGGCAAAGTTAAATTTAAAACTGAACATTATTACCGACGAAGCATAAAACGTCGGTAAAATTATTATTATTTTATTTATTTTTCTTTTTTATTTTACCGACGAAAAAGGACGTCGATAAAATTGTATTTATATTCTTTCTATTTTTATTTATTCGTTTGCCGACGAAAAAAAACGTCGGTAAAAGTATATCATATTCTTTATTTATTTTTATTTTATCGGCGAAAATAAACGTCGGTAAAAGTATTTTTATATTTTTATATTGTTTATTAGTTTACCGAATAAAAACAAACGTCGGTAAACGTATTTTTATATTATTTATTAATTTTCCGATGAAAAAAAAAACGTCGGCAAAAGGGTTTTATATTTTACATATATTTATTTTACCGACGAAAAAAAACGTCGGTAAACGTATTTTTATTTTTTTATTTTTATTTTTTTTTACCGACGAAATATAAATAAAAAAAATAAAAAAAATAAATAAAAATAAAAATATAAAAATACGTGTACCGACGCTTTTTTTCGTCGGTAGAATAAATATATGTGAAAGTATTTTATGCTTTTTATTTTTATTTCTGATTTTTCCGATGAAAAATAACTTCGCTAAAAGTATTTTTTTTTAATTGATACATTTGTTTTTTCAATATAGTTATCCTGTTAACCTGTTTATACACCTTTATCAAAAAATAAACCTATTCGTGTACCTATATTCAATATAAAATATGCATGCAAACAAAAGTTGCTAAATAAACAAACAACCATCGCCACTTTTCATCAAATCATTTATCTCATTAAACAAATATTACAATCAATAATGATACAATCACATATAAATGTCAAATATACATAAACAAATAAACTAAAAAGAATAAAACACCCCTAGAAATTTGCAACCGACCCCAAAGCGTCCATCAATATGCAACGACAAAAATAACATTAGAATCATTTCAATGAATGAAATTATAAATGAAAGATAAACATGTATATATAAATCTTTTCTTAAGTTTTTCGGCGGCCTATTTTCCAGATTAAGTGTTGAGAATCAGGCGGTTTTTTGTGTTTAATTTGTTTACCTGAAGTCCGATTCACTAACCGTCAATTCGTACAAGTTACTTTGGTCTTAAATAAGGTAGCCGTGTCAGTTTTTGATTTTTTTGGCAGTCGTTTCCCATTTCGGACCCCCGACAGACCGTTTTTCGAGCCCAAGTGTTGGAAAATTTGATGTTTTTACTTCTAGTTCTCTAACTGGGAGTCCTATTTGCGAACCATCAGTTCCTACAAGTCACACTAACCTCGAGCGAAGTGCTCGTGCCGGTTTCTGATTTTTTAGGGGGCCGTTTCCCGTTCCGGACCCCCGGCGGGCCATTTTCGAGCCCAAGTGTGTTGGAAAATCCGATGTTTTCGCTATTAAATCTCTAATCGGGAGTCCTATTTGTGAACCGTCAGTTCCTACAAGTCACACTAGCCTTGAACGAAGTGCTCGTGCCTATTTCCAATTTTTCCGGGGGCCGTTTCCCGTTCCGGACCCCTGGCGGGCCGTTTTCGAGCCTAAGTGTTGGAAAATCCGATGTTTTCGCTCCTAAATCTCTAACCGAGAGTCCTATTTGCGAACCCGTCAGTTCCCACAAGTTACTTTAGCCTCGAGCGAAGTGCTCGTGCCGATTTCTTATTTTTCCGAGGGCCGTTTCCCATTCCGAACCCCCGGCGGACCGTTTTCGAGCCTAAGTGTTGGAAAATTGTCGATTTTCACTTCTAAATCTCTGATTGGGAGTCCTATTTGCGAACCGTTAGTTCCCACAAGTTACTATACCCTCGAGTGAATTGCTCTTGCCGGTTTTCGATTTTTTTGGGGCCGTTTCCCATTCTGGACGAATTTTTTAAAATCAGAGACCTTTACCGACGAATTTTTTTTTTTACCGAAGAAAATTATCGTCGGGAAATTTATTACCGACGTTTAATTTTAGACGTCGGTAAAGCCCTATTATTTTTTTCCTCTCCCGCCACCCAAAAGCCCTATTTTTTCCTCTCTCTCTCTCTTGCTTGATCTCTCTATGCTCTCTCGATCTTCTCTCTCTCGCCCTCTCTGGTCTCTCTCTCGACCTTATTCTCTCTCTCTCTCTATCTCACTCAGCTCTCTCTCTCTCTCTCTTACCCTCTCTGATCTCTCCAATTTCTTGCTCTTTTCGATCTGTCGGTCTCTCTCTGCTCTCTCTCTCTCGCTCTCGGTCTAATTTTAGGAAAAGTAAAAATCAAAGATTATTACCAACGAATTAGAAAACGTCGGTAAAATTGAATTTTAGCGATGTTTCCTTGAAAACAGTCGGCAAAGTTCAATTTTATTATTAACTCGATTTTAGGGAAAATAAACATTTCTAAAAATAAAATGAAACATTATCGATGAATTTTATAATGTCGGTAAAATGAAAATTAAAAATCGGAGTCCTTTACCAACGATTTTTTTTCCCGACGAAAATTAGCGTCGGAAAATTTATTACAGACGTTTAATATAAAACGTCTATAAAGTTTGATAGACTTTGTTAATTGTTTTTAAATAATAAAAATAAAATAATTTTGGGCGATGAAAATTCATTTTTTGCGACGAAATATAAACGTCGCTAAACGTCTCACTTCTTTTTTTCCCTCTCCCGCCTCCAAAAGCCCTGTTTTCGCTCCCACTTACTCTCTCCCTCCAAAAGCCCTCTTTCCTCATTCTCGCTCTCTCTGCTCCTCTCATTCTCGCTCTCTCTGCTCCTCTCACCCTCACTCTCGCTCTAGCTTCTCTCTCTGCGCTCTCGCTCTCTCGCTCTCTCTGCTCTTCTCTCACTCTTGCTCTCTCTCTCTCTCTGCTCTCTCTGTCTCTCTCGCGCTCTCTCTCGCTCTCTCGCTCGATCTCTCTACTCTCTATGTCTCTCTCGCGCACTCTCGCTCTCTCGCTCGATCTCTCTGCTTTCTCTCTCTCGCTCTCTCGATCGATCTCTCTCTGCTTTCTCTCTCTCGCTCTCTCGATATGTGCTCTCTCTCGCTCTCTCGATCTGCTCTGCTCTCTCTCTCTCTCTTTCTCACTCTCTTTCCCTCTCCCACCGTCGCCCCCTTCTCTCTGGTATGCTCTCTCCTCTACTTCTCTTTTTTTTTTTTAGTTTGGGAAAAAAAAAAAAAGGTATACCCCAGCAATTCCTCATCTCTATTCTTTCATTTTTCATATTTTTTTCTCCCTCAGGTTTGCAATCCATCTGTATTTGCTCACGATTTCTGCAGCCATCTAAGGTATGATTTTTTTTTTAAATTTATGTAAATGTAGATTGTAAATGTGTTTTCATGCTTGCAGATTTTTTAGTTATTATTTTTTGTGTGTGTTATGCCTATTGTGATGGTGGTGGTGTGACAGTGGCAATGGACAAATGGAGGGCTTTTTCTTTTTTTTTTTTTCTTAAAGGTTTTAGCTGTTTTCTTCTTTAGGAAGATCTAATGGTTGACTTGAAAAATCTGACGAAGCTGTTAGACTTGAATAATATGCTGAGTTGAAGATGAAGATGAGTGCATTCTCATCTTTAATTAAACACTATCTTTTCAGTTTTAACCAGCTGTGTAAAGGATTAGGTCATTCTTTTTCCCTTTAAGTACTATATATATTAACTTCAGCTTTAACCATCTCTGTGACTCCCCACAAGAAAGTAAACAACAATGGTGTTTCTGAAATAATACAAAACAACCATGGTCTTCATTGGAGTTCCAGTTTCCTAACATATTAAGTTGGGTCCTTCTGGTAATAAGGGCATCTCTGTTTTTTGGAGTTTCTTTTTGGTGATGTATGTTGCAGTGTGCTGGAGTCCCAAGGCCAGTCCTGTTGCAAGTAGCCACCTCCATTAATTTGAGAATCTTGGTGAACCACCCTTAACCTTTACTGAAAGGCCAGGTTTTGATTAATCGAGGAAACTTGTTGTGTTTCATTATAAAATGATAGAAGTTCCCTTATATGAAGCTTCATTCAGATTAAATTTCAATTGACAATGAAAAAAAAAACCCTAAATCTGGGTATGTCTAGTTAGTTTAGATCCAAGAAATTCTTAATCTTATTAAATTAAATTGTGTTGGATCCATCAATGATGAAAAAAAATTAACCTTTGAAAGTCAAGGTCGTTGACCAAAGTTTGTAGATTAGCAGAGGGGGGTTATTTGTAAACAAAAATGCAAATGGTTGTCTATAATGTTAAAAACAGGCCATTATATGTGAATTTCTCTCAAATATTTTCTCCACAGAAAAAAAACTTGTTCCTTAATCTTGACAAACAATCAGTTCTTATAATCAGTAAATTTGTAAGAATGACATTGTTTTGTAAAAAAAGGTCATTTTATGTAAACATCTCTAAAGGAAAATAAAAAAAAAATACATGAAAACGTGTTCCTTAATCTTGACAAACAATCGGTCATTATAATCATTAAAATTTGTAATAATGAAATTATTTTGTACTGAAGCACTAAATTGCGTATTGATGAGTGACATAAGGCGTAGGTTTGCAGCCCTTTGCTTTTTATAGAGAAGTGTCATGTCTGCATTTCTCTTTGTTGTTCGAGCCTTTTTTGTGTTGTTGGTCTATTCTTCATTAGGCCTTTTTCTTTGCTTCTAGGAGAAGTTCTCCTCCCTTTCTATTTTGCCTTTAGCTGGTTTTTTCCAGTACTTGTATTTATTTTTTTTTTCTCTTTGTTCTAGGGGCTTCTGCCCTTTTTCTCTCAATACAATCTTACCAATTAGCATAAAAAAAGAAACAAATGACATCCAGATGGGACTAGTTCATGTGAATAAGAAATATCACAATCACCATCAACATCCATTCAACATTATTGTCATATGTATATTGCAAATTGATTATATAAAAGTATTATGCTAATTTAATATTGTCTCATTATCCCAAGATCTTTTCTGGAGTGAATGCTTTGCCTTGCAGGAATTTATTGCTACTTGTATTCTCACAGTGTTCTTTATTGGTTTTGCAGATTGATTTTGGATTTTATTGTGCTGGCTGCGGGCTCTTAGGGATTACCTTTTTTATTTTGATCACAGACATTTGTATATGTTAAAGATTTTTAGAAATTATCAAGTAGTAATATTTGTGTATTTTAGAGATTTGTTGGTTTATTTTGGTTTATGGATGTAGGATATTTGGTTGTGGATGTTATTTTCGATTTGTTAATGAACCTATTTTAAATTGGGTTGTGTATCAAGTTTGGTGGTTTGAACAGGTATTCAGATTTTTATTTGTGGTATACAGGGATAAATGGAGATTTAATTTAAAATAATAACAATAATAATCTTTCCCGACGCACCAGCGTGCTTTGAAAAAAAAATGTATAACAACATTTCTCGACGTGAATCGTGCGTCGGCAAAGTTGCATTTCCCAACGCTGTAGCCCAAAGATATAGCACATTTCCAACTTGGTTGCGACGGCAAAGGATTTCCAACACATTGGTAGCGTCGGCTATTTCATGCATTCCCAACGCATTGGTAGCGTCGACTATGTCATGAATTCCCAACGCTTAATCATCGTCGGCTATTACCACGAATTCCCAACGCACTATGAGCATCATCCATTATTAGGAATTTACAACGCACTACACGCGTCGGCCATTACTATGAATTCCCAACGCGCTGTCAGCGTCGGCCTTTACTAGGAACTCCCGACGCACTATCAGCGTCGGCTTTTATATTGCTGACGCTAGTACTGCGTTGGCAAAAATGATTTTCGAATTATAAAAGTTGGACTCTTTGCCGACGCACATTTCTTTGCCGACGTATTGGCCGACGCTGCAGTGCGCTGGCAATTGTCCAGGGATATGCAGACGCAGTTAAAATAGCGTCGGTTATGGATTTGGCTACACATGGTTGCCGACGCGCGGCCGACGCACTGAAATGGGTTGGGAAATCTTTTGCCGTCGCAAAACTTACCTTTCCAGACGCGATGACTGCGTTGGCAAAACTGTATTTTGTTGTAGTGATTCAACATTGATTCATTCAATCAAACGGTGGTGAGTGTAGGAGACTTCAAGAACTTGCTAGCCACAAGGGTATCCATTGATCCTTCAGTTGTCTTGACAAGCAATCGCTCCACATGTGCCTACTTTGCCAACCATTGTTCATCCAAAATGTATCCTCCACACAAAAATATAGCCCAGCTATATAGCATTCTTAAGTCAATTAGTCCTAAAAACCTGTAGATTTCTAACATCCACACAAAACCTCTTTTTTTCCTTTTTTTTTTTTTTTTTTTGGATGGATTGGTACAATGGGCTCTTAAAATGATCTCAATTGTCAGGTACATGCAATCAAGAGAAACCAGTCCTAAGCTGCATAGAAAGAAATAAAGTTCTAGGAGGGAAAAAGATGAGCAGAAAGTGCATAGGAGGTGCAAAAGAAGAAAACAAGGATTGGGGTTTGGGTTTACAATTACATCTACCTATGGGTAACTTCCTCAAAAAATAAAAAAGAAAAAAGAAAAAAAGTACAGACTTTTATCACTTTTGGCAAAAAATCAAATCCCTAATGAAAATCAGATCCTTTTAAGATTTTGTTGTAGCTGAACTCTTTCTTCAGCCCCTGAACTGTAGTCAGGCTCTTCCTACCATTTCGTTGTTGTATACGCACATGCACATAATCCTTTGATGCAACTCCAGAGTCTTCAGCATTTGCATCAGCGAATGGATCTGTCCCCACAACAAATAGCTTCATATACGAAAAACACTTAATGCAAACAGAATACATTATCGAATTACGCAAATACTTCTCCCCGAATCTGATTCCTAATCCTTGTTTCAAGTTTTTAGATTTTTTGCAACACAAACACACACCGAAAAATATTTTCATGGTCTCAGAAACTAGACATTTCAAAGGGACTGTAAAATCTCCAGTAGTTGATGACAGTTTCAAACTGTCAATAGTTTTTTCAATGTTACTGCTAAGAAAACAAGAAGTAAGTTTCAAAGCCGAAAAACAACTTAAGCAGGAGTTTAGGATTGCTGAAGGGTGAAAGCAAACATACCAAAAGCAGAG
This sequence comes from Camphora micrantha, assembly GCA_003546025.1. Classification (NCBI taxonomy): domain Eukaryota; kingdom Viridiplantae; phylum Streptophyta; class Magnoliopsida; order Laurales; family Lauraceae; genus Camphora; species Camphora micrantha. The sequence continues at coordinate 25,203,608 of QPKB01000009.1, forward strand.
GGAATCTGAACTTCGACCTCAGACATGAAACTTGCTGTAGGAATTCGAAGATAAGAAAAAACTTCCGAGCTTTACCCTGCTCTCAGCACAGTGATATCAGAACTGAAAGAAATGTTAGTTCCCATCAGTTGTCAGCAGGTGATAATCCAAAAACAAGGCATGAAATGAAAACATGAAAAACTGGATGGATATTCTTGATCGACTTAAGATCCTCAAGATATGCTAGACTATGAAATTAAAGTTGATCCAACATTCATCCATTATGCATTATTAAACGGGAAATATGTGCCAGCATCAACGAGTTCGCAGCTGCTACAAACATCCATCCAACGAGAACGGGGCAAACTCCAAAAATTGCGCCAGAAACAATAGAGTGATTTACCTTCCCCGTAAAAACCAATCCAGGAAAGAACGTTAAATTGCAGCAATGGCCACAATCCACATGTACATAAATATGGGGTGTAGTCCTGTCAACCCAGGTGCACTTATTAAAATTTCACCCTGCCTATGTAGGCCTACTTTGAATACATCCACTTCATGCCTTCATGGAGGCAGGCCTCTAATGTAGGGGACATTGAGGATATGGAGTGGGTCAAATATCACTTTGATCAGATGATCCAAACTCCATTTAAAGCCTCAAAATTTAATGATTTTTAAGGAACTTTTGTTATATTTTTTTTTTTTTTTTTTTTTAAATTGATTCCAACAATGGTTAATGGTCAGATCAAAGTCGAATCGGAAATAGGACCAATTCATGGGGAGCAAGTGCATTGCTGAATTTCTCAAAGGCAAGCCCCCATTGTACAAAATAAAGAGGCATGGAAAAGGAACTTAAAGATAAGGGGGGTTGATATGCATAGGGTGAGATGCGAAAAACTTTAATTAAAAAAAAAAAAGTCATGAACACTGGTTTATGCATTAAAAAAAAAAAAACCCTCAGGTCAAATCATTTTACATTCACCTCAATCTTAAAGCATCATATCATCATCATCATCATCAATTTTCAAGATACATAAATTATCTTTCTCTCTCAAACACAACTATCAAAGGGTGTTGGTAGTTCAAGTGGATTGCTAAAATAATTTGGAGTTAATGAGAAAAATGTTTTGCTTTTCCAATCTGCTCGCCCAAGATTTTCATACCTTTTGTGATTTGAGTTATCCAAATATACCATTATTTTGAAAGAAAAAAGGAGATCATCATCATGATAAAAACCTTTTCCATGCATCTGACTTTAAGTTTGGGAAGGATTTTATTCCCAGAACTACTCTTTTATGTATACTTAAAAATATTTCATCCTGAAACTTATAAAATATATTTCTTGTGTAAATCTTTGCCATATGCTTCTCTATTGGTTTGAATGCCTTCATTTTAGGCATCTCATTGCTTGACTGGTGATCCTCCTTATTTTCAAGGTATCCTAACCTTTTAACACCCTCTTCAAAACGTAATATGAAATCAACCAACGAATTCTTATACTGTGCATATGTTTCATAAATGCATTCATGCTTTCACTTCTCGAAGTAGAGGACATTCCTCTAAAGAAAATGTGCTTGAGATAAACTGATGCCCAAGAATGCGTCAAATGTCTTATAGGTTGCGTCAAATGTTACAATATCTCCAAGAATGCTATATACCGTATGAGCCCAAAATACATGTATTATCTTCTTTTCTCCATCTTTCTCTATGTTATTTATGAATCCTAAACTCATAACTTCTTCGTGATTTTAAATTGATTAAATAGCAACTGACCATCTAGACCATTTTTCTATCCTTGTTATGAGGATTCTCAACATCTTTATCTATAAATATAAGATTTTCAGGACTCGTTGCAAGTGTTTGTAAGACTGCCATTTGATGTGTGTTACTAATATTAGCAAAGTCAAAGGTATTCATTAATTGTTTCTTTGATTATGGCATTTGACGGTTCGATCTCAACATGAATCTTTATATGTAGTGAGGGCATGGGAATGGATGGGAACGAACTTGGACACGACAAACCTACCGGATTGATCTTTCTTCACTTGCAACGTAGCCCCTACAATGTTCCCTTGTTTCCATCCGATACCTTTGAACATACTCTTTACCAATCCAATATCTTTCATCTGTTTTTCATATTTTTGAACAAACAAATCGCTTCCAAACTACCACTCCATTCATTTTAGAGCTTTTTGCATATACCCCCCTAGGGTTTTAAGGATTTGTACGTAAATGGCCCCTATGATTTTTAGTATTAAAATAGGCCCCTTCCTTTTCATTTAAATTCCTTTTGCATCCCCAAAATCAGTAGCCTTCCAACAACAAGAAAAATTTCGAATGAAATGACAGTTTTGCCCATCTCTTTATCCCTATATGCAAAAATTCAAAAGCGTGGACTTATTTTTGTCTAAAGCGTATAACATTAATAATTTCATTTAGTGGAAGAGAATGACCATGCGTAAATTTGTTTTTAGCAATATGAGGTCTATTTCATTAAATCCAAATCGATTATAATGACAATCAACTCTTGTGCTTATAATTATTTATAATTGATCTAATTCATGCACAGCCCACCACTAGATTGCTAAAAGTTTTAAAATACATTATTAGGCTTCACGTGCATTAAAGAGTTATTGAGAGAGACCATTGGAACTTGAGATTAAATAATGGTATTTTTGTAAATAATAAATATACTCATTTCTTTTGATGGATGTAAGGGCAAAGTTGTCATTTTTATAAAAAGTCAACACAAATCTCACGGTGGTTACACATTTTCATTAGGAATACTAATTTTGAGGACAAGAAAGGTATTCAAATGAAAAACCAAGGGCCTATTTATAAATACTAAAACTATAGGGACCTCTATTTACAAATCATAGAAACCTTAGTGGGGTATATACAAAAAAATCTTCATTTTACGAGTTGAATCTTTTCTTAAACCCAACATGCTTTGCAGGACCATTGTAAGATTTACCTGCCTCATTTAAATCAGCAAAAGGCATCATGTCTTTGGTGTAATCACTTCATCTACTGACGGATAATGTAATAATATTGTCGATGAGGAGCCCACATCCATTTTGAAACTAAAACACAAATAAAAAATAAAGATAAACCAAATCAAGCCCACCAAGTAAACATTAGAAGACAAAGAAACATAATAATTAAATAGAATGGGTAGGAAAAAATATTGACAATAGAATAAAACAAACAATAGTCAGATTGCATGATTTCCAGGCATTTTGAATAGAACCTAGAAAAGGCCATACACATTCCATAGCACAAATTATTTATAGCGCCAAACAATATAAGCGAAAACAAACAAGATGAAGCCCCTAGTTTCCATTTTTCTTTTCTTTTCATTTTTTCTGTTATCAACTATTTGTTATTTTCCATTTCTTTGCATTACTGTTTTTTTCTTTTTTTTTTCTTTTTTGAAGCATGCTATGAGACGAGAAAAGTAAGCGATAAATTTGTATTTATGAATACAATTACATAAGTTAAATGTTTTTACTGATCAGGTTAAAATTACAAGTAATTGGTGAACGGATAATTTGTGAAGTCTCTAATTTAACTTTTTCAATATTTCATAGCTTTAATCAATAGTACAATCTATCTTGGCTAATTGTTTGCAGATGACAAGATTTCAAAGTCTTATGAGATGTCGCCATAGTTCAGATCTAAAGTTATAAAATGCACTATTCTGACCGTACATCTTATCACTTTAGGCTTCTTTTTGGTAGAACTCATCACTATAGATTCACAGTCAAAAGTGGAGTTCTTAATATTTTGAAATAGCATTTTTTTTTTCATTTAATAGGGGCCAATGGAGCTTATAGATTCCATCACGTGTCCTGTTTTGTTAAATCTGAAGGAAGAATATGCCACAGAAACTCTAATTATTTCACGTGTTTCGAAAAGATGAATTCTTTAGAGAACTCACTATTTAGGACCGGATTTCTGCTTTTGGAGTTTTGGATGAGATGCTCGAGAGAAATTTAAACCGGATGCTTTTATTTATAAACTGCAGAGGAAGGGAGATAATTGAGAGACTTGGTGGTTTTCCCATGGTTCTGTGCAGGCGCGATGGCTGTGCGCGCACCCGATGCGGCCAAAAGAAGATAATGGGCAATGGCGGTTTATGCGATTTCCAGGAATCAGGTTCGATCCGAGCAAGAACAAAACTTTCAAATACCTCCTTCCTCTCATGTTTTTCTCCTCCTTTAGAGATGGCAGCTTCGTAGATTTCTTTCAAGAAAAGAGAACCCCCCCAACCTAGTCCCCATTTCAATTCAGATTGAAGTAATAATAAAATAATACTTCTAAACCAACCATTAAATTTTAGCGTCATGGATCAAAAGGTTATGATGACCTTAGGAAGGCAAGATTTTGCATAGACGTAGGTCTCATGTAGATCTTTCCATCTAATGGGGATCAAAAGACAACGTCAGGGCGTTTTTTAGATGAAAAACATCTCTCCTTGTTGGGCCCACTGGGATGCATGATGGTCATGGAAGTCCATTGGATGGAAAGATTTATATGAGACCTACTAATATGCAAAATTCTGATTCCATAAGATTATCCTAACATTTTGATCCATGGCCCAAAAATTCAATGATTTTAGAGTCATCATTGTCTTATGATTTCAATCCAATAGTAAGGAAAATTTGAATGAGTGTCAAATTTAGACTTGTGATTGTTCATCGGGTATTGTGTGTGAAAGGACTAGATTGATTCAAGGTGGGCCCAATTGCAAAACGAGAGGGGTAGAAAGAGGAGCGTTTTCAAAGTGGGGCATATTTAGAGAATCTTCGTATATATATGGGGAGCGATACGCAACGCTAGGGGCATTTTTCATTATAAAATACGGCCCTTTCTAGTTTGGCCCATTAGGATGCATGATGATCATAGAAGTACATTGGATGGAAAGATCCATATAAGGCGTACCTACATGCTAAATCTTTAGCCCAAAAGATCATCCTAACCTTTTGATCTATGACCCTAAAATTTAATGGTTTAGAGGCATCATTTTGCTATGATTTCAATCCAACGATGAGGAAAAATTGGATGAATGTCAAACTTGGACTTGTGACTATTCATTAGGAGGTAGTGTGTGTGTAAAGACTTGATTGACACAAACATGGGCCCTATGACCAAAAAGAAGATGGGTGTAAAAGGGGGCATTTTTAAAGTAGGGCGTTTTTTAGAATTTCCATATATATATATATATATATATATGAGAGATATCTCTCACCTTAAATGAGAGATTGGGTGGGGGCCCTCACATTCATATCCAATGCCAACAACTTAAATGTGAGGGCCCTCACTCCTATCTCTCATATAAGGTGAGAGATATCTCTTATATGGGCATCTCTCTCTCTCTCTCTCTATATATATATATATATAGAAAGAGAGAAAGAGCAGGGCTCACCTAAGTTGGAATAGTCCTAGTCTCACAAATCAAAGTTGATTATATCTGTTTTTTAGCATGATGGAATTGAAAAATCCAATTCTAATTGGATTTATCTTGATTTTGGAGACGATCATCATGCAAAAAAACAACGATAATCAACTTTGATTTGTGGGACCAGCACTATTTCGGCTTACGATAAGGTAAGCTTTAGCTTAGGAGAGCTGACCCTATACATATATATATATATATATATATATTTATATAGCACTCGAGTGATTTTTAAGATAAAACACCCCTCCTAGTTGGGCCCATTGAAATTCAAGATGATTATGGAAGTCCATTGGATGGAAAGATCAATGTAAGGCTTACCTATATGAAAAATCTTGAGTCCATAAGATCATCCAAATCCATGGCCCTAAAGTTTAATGGTTTAAATGCATCATTTTATTATGATTTCAATCCAATGATGAGGAAAAGTTAGATGAGTGTCAAACTTGGACTTATGACTATTCATGGGGTGGTGATATGTGTAAAAAGACTAGATTGACTGAAGATGGGTAAAAAGACTAGATTGACTCAATGAGGATACCATGACAAAAAAGGGGGGCGTTTTTAAAGTGGGTTGTTTTTTAGAATTTCATATATATATATATATATATATATATAGCAAAGCTCTTATAAGCTCGAACTTAGGATAAAATTTCGCAAGCTCATACTTGTGGGGCCCCCCTTTGGTCCATCCAAATGGACCAAACACATGACCCTCCTAAATTGGCACACGTTCACTAACTTTCGATCAGATCTGAATTTATTGGACCGTTGGATTGACTATGTATCAATTCGAATGGACTGTTGACCATTAAACTTTTGAGCCCATATGGAAATGATAGAAATCACGGTTGGGGATATTTTTTTTTACAAAGAGTAGGATTCTAGGGAGTCTTTGAAATTCCCTCATCCCCATCCCCATGCAGGTTCCCAAGTGAGCCCCACTACACACTTAAGTTTACCTTATTCTAAGTTTGAGCTTAGGAGAGCTGCCCCTATATGTATGTATGTATGTGTATATATATATATATATATATATATATAGGCTCCCCTAAGGTGAAGCTTAAGATATCTTCAGCTGGATCGTGCGATTCGCATGTGTGGAAGTCATTTGGAAGCCCGCCCATTTTTTTCCCTTTCCCTCTTCGTTCTTTCTAACCTAATCGATCCATAACCAAAAATAAAAGTTGCCCAACGTCCCCCTCTCCTTCCCTCCTTCCTTCTGTCATCTCCCATCTCCCTCTCTCAACCACCCTTTCCTTATCACAAGTTGCCATCGTCCCCCTCTCCTTCGCTCCTTCCATCATCTCCTATATCCCTCTCTCGACCATGATTCCTACATTGCCTCCTCTCTCCACTGCGCCCATCAGAGATATGCAAACCGCCAAAGATCTGGGCCCAGCCCTATCAGAGACCATTTGCTCTCCATAAAATATCAGAGATCTACGCCCATCAGAGATCCATTGCGCCCTTCAGAGACCGGCGAACCACCAGAGATCTTCGCCTAGCCCTATCTGCTGCATCATTATATTAGGATAGGGTTTGTTTGCTAAATGTTATTGACATGTTACAAGAGTTTATGCTGTGAAACAGGCGTATGAAATCGAAAGAACAATGTTTCAGCTTTTTTCTATTTCCTTACATGGTTGTAAGAGTTTCTGTTTTGATACAAACATAAGGAATGGAAAAAATAATATTTCATCTATTTTCTATTTCCTTACATGCTGTAAACATCTTCATTTCATTTTTATTGGGTCTATTGGAGTTGTGGTGATTTGAATTATAGGTAACCTGAATACTTTGATAAAATTAAGTGCAAGATAATAAGACAAAATGGAAAAAATAAAACAAAAAAATTGTAAAAATGGAATTTCATCCAACTAGCAAGATGGAAAAAAATCCACATTTATAGAACATCAATTTCTCACCAAACAGGATTCCTTTCCAGGAGTTCATATAATTCCTCAATCAAACAAACAACTCTCTGGGAATGGTTGTGCAGACCATATCCATCAAAAAATGAAAAAGGTTGCCAAGTGAAGTCGGTTTCATGTTAACAATTTCCAAGAGTTTCACTTTACTAGGTGACAGAATTTTCCACAATTTCCTCTAAACCCAGATTCAGACCTAAGAGGTAGAAAACCACCTTTTGCAGTGTTACAAAGTAAATTAGAAATACACCATACTGCAAACAAAAGTTCGGCCACACAAAGTGATAAAATAATAAAATATGAAGCCTTGGCCAATTAAGCTTCATTACACATTATCCACAGAAAATCAATCACTAAAGAAAACAATGCAGCAAAAAATCTAAAGCGCAAAACATTCTTAAAGGATCATTTTTCGAAGAAATGGAAACAGAAAAGAAACGTTTTCTACTTTGGCATTTCCTATACTCAAAAAGTTTTCTACTTTCATGGAGTTGAAGAAAAGTTGTGCCACATCAGCACAATTCTTTGGCATTTCCTATACTTAGAACATATCAAAAAGTCCTGAGCCACGACAAACTGATCTTAAGGATCAAAGCAAGGGCTTTAGTTTTTTAACATCAATAATCAATCAATTTGCATGTTCATATTGTTGACAAACCACAACTAAACCTGACTGAGTTAAGCTAGAGTGTGTTGATCTTAGACTCATTGAGTTAAGTTAGTTGTAATTGTAACTAATCCATGATTAGTTACATGATTAGCTACATAGCTCTAATTAATCTATGTATATGTGTATATAAGTGGAGGTCATGTCTTCTGTAGAGTTTTTGTAGAAATGAAATGAGAAGAAACAATTTTTAGATCTAAGTCCTCTGTCTTGCATTTCTGCCATGCTTTCAGGGTATCAGAGCTTCACTGACCAAGGTCATTTTGATCCTGCCTTCTGTGCAATTCGTTGAGCATCGTTCATTCGTTCTCTTCTTCAAGCTAGAGTATGTTGCAGTTCTAGGAAGTCTTCAAATCGCCTGAAAATTTTTCATTCTTGAAGGTTCCTTCTTCAAGATCAGGTGATTTTAGAGAGATCGAGCATTCTTGAAGGTTTCTTCTTCAAGATCAGGTGATTTCAGAGAGATCGAGCTCCATATCACTTGATTCAGCTAAAAATCAGTCATTTTCTTCCTGAAATTATGTGGTTTCGAGAATGGACATCTGTTTCCGTGTGATCTTCTCAGTTTGGAGAGGTCATTGTGTAGATCTTGCGTTTTTGAAGGATTCTTTTGCGAATCTCTTTGTTTGTAGATGTTATTTGTTTGACGTTGTTATTCGTTTGTAGCGTGATGCTCGGTTGATTTCTCCGAAAGATCTGCGTCAACCTTGATCCATTGGCTATCTCTATTGAGATCTGGCTTGAGGTATTTTCTCTTCTTCTAAATTTTGCGGAATCTAATTAGCACCCTTTATTGTGGAAATGTTTGCTTTCACTATAGCTGGTTCATCTGGTCATGCTTCGACTTTTCTTATTTCCAACATTAGCAGTTTGATTTCAATCAAACTTGAGAATCACAATTATGGAAATCTCAATTCTTGCCTGTGTTGAAAGCTCATGGCTTAGTAGGTTTTATTGATGGCACTGTCCTGTGTCCTCCTGAATTTTTGCTGGATCAGAATGGCAATCCTACCAAGGATATAAATCCTCAATATTTCTCTTGGATTCAACAAGATCATAATGTCTTGTGTTGGATCAATGCGACTCTTTCCGAAGGTGTTCTTGCTCATGTTGTTGGTCTTAAGACTGCCCAAGAGGTATGGGAAGCTCTTAAGCGTCGCGTTGCCTCCATGTCTCGGTCTCATGTCATTCAGCTGAAGATTCAACTGCAAAACATCAAAAAGGGAAACTTAACCATCATTGACTACATGAAGAAGATCAAACATATCTCTGATAGTTTAGCAGCTGTTCTTAGTCCTGTAGATGAGGAGGATCTCATCATATACACTCTAAATGGCCTTCCCTCAGACTATGCAGCCTTAGGACATCTATTAGGACCAGGTCTTCGCCCCTTTCCATTGAAGAGCTCCATGTCCTATTGCTATGTGAAGAACTCAGCCTTGAAAGCTCTTAGTCAGCTACAAGTGAATATTCTATTAGTGCCTTTGCAGCGTCCAAAGATCCATCCAAGTCTGGTAATGGTGGTCCCTCACGGAACTACAACAAATCAGCTGGGAGAGGGCGCATGCAATAGCAATGACAGGGCGAGAAATAACAGAGGAAGTGGATTCTCTCCGTCTTCTAATCGCTCCACTGATCAGTTCTCCTATTCTAAACAATGCTGTCAAATTTGCAACAGAACAGGGCATTCTGCTTGGATTGCTATCATTGCATGGATTACTCCTTCCAAGGGCGTCATCCTCCTGCTAAGCTTGCTGCAATGGCAGCCTCATTCAACAGTGGGTCTGATTCCACCTGGTATACTGATTCGAGTGCCACAAACCGCATTTCTAATGACTTGAATAACCTTTCTATTCATTTAGATTACCAAGGTAAAGAGCAGGTTTCTATTGGGAATGACCAAGGTTTGACAATAGCCCACACCGAATCTTCACTTGTGCATACTTCCCCTTCTTCATGTTCTTTGAAACTTAACAATATACTTCATGTTCCATCATTGCTTTTAATTTGTTGTTCGTCCACAGGTTCACTGAAGACAATGACTGTTTCTTTATCTTTGATTCTTCTGGTTTTTCTATATAAAATCGCACATTATGGAGGATTCTTTTTCAAGGACTAAGTAAGAATAGACTTTATCCCTTCCCTATGCTCTCAATGTCTACTACACCATCTGCTCTTCTTGGTGTCAAGATAACCTTTGCTACTTGGCATTCTTGTCTTGGACATCCCTCTTCATCTGTGTTTCAAAGAATGGCGGCTTCATTGCCTGTGTCTAAAAAGACTTCTCTTCCTTTTTGTGAATTTTGTCCTCTTAGGAAAAGTTGTAAACTTTTTTTTCTGGTTCAAAGACGAGTACTACTTCTCCATTGGTAGTTGTTCATAGTGATGTTTGGAGTCCTTCACCCATATTATCTGTGTGTGGCTATCCTTAATATGTCCTCTTTGTTGATGATTACAGCAAATACACTTGGTTGTTTCTTATTCAATGTAAATCTAATGTTTTCTCTATCTTTCTTACTTTCAAGTTGCAAGTTAAAAAAAATTTTCATCTAGAATCAAACATCTTAGAATTGATGGTGGGGGAGAATGCATGAGCACTAAATTTCAAGCTGCTTTCAAAGACAGTGGAATTATTCATCACCTGTCTTTTCCCTATACACTTGAACAAAATGGGTGTGCCGAAAGGAAGCACAGACATATTGTTGAAACAGGTCTTACCTTGCTCTTTACAGCCAAAATGCCTTTACATTATTGGGCGGATGCCTTTACCACTACCACCTATTTGATAAATCGAATGCCCATGTGTTCTTTTCACTTCATCTCTCCCTGACAAACACTTTCTCATCATTCTCCCATCTATACCAACCTAAAAGTGTTTGGTTGTGCTTGTTATCCTTGACTTGAACCTTATACTGGCCACAAACTGAAACCCAAAACCAAACAGTGTGTGTTTCTTCGTAATAGTTTGAATCATAAAGGGTACAAGTGTCTAGATCCACTTACAGGCAGGATTTTTCTCGCTACACATGTTGTCTTTGATGAAGAATTCTTTCATTTTCAATCCATAGCCTCCTCTTCCTTAGCCACACCTACCAATTAACCTCTTTCTCTCTCTGGCTCTCCCCTTCTCATCCTTCTTTATTCTCAAATGCTTCTTCTAACACTGTTTCCCCCTCAATCTCCCATCTACCTTCACCCCAATTTTACTTTTTCTGTTCATCCACCTCTAACTATACCTGTCTTACCCAGTTCATCTCACCCTTCCACATCTGATCCATCACACTATGGGACAGCCAGTCAAAACGCCTATTCCCCACACTCCCCACCATTTTAGCCCTTCTTTTACCATCAGGGATACCCCTCTAATACAAATGTGCAAAACAGACCTTACCACTATTCCTATTGCTACCATTCCCACACCAAACATCCGAGCCTTCCAATGTTGCTGCTTCATCTTCTACCTCTCATGATATGACTACTTGTTCTAAGTTTAGGATTAGTAAAAAGAAGGTTTTCCTTGTAACTAAACATCGCATCTCCTTACCATCTCATGTATACTATGAATGTCATGAGCCCACTAGTTTCACTGAAGCATCAAAACATGAAATGTGGAGACGAGCTATGTCAGAGGAATTCTCTGCCTTGCAGCAACAAGGCACTTGGTCACTAGTACCATATTCTCCTTCCTA
>QPKB01000009.1:25216331-25273374 GCA_003546025.1 Camphora micrantha
TGATCCAAACTCCATTTAAAGCCTCAAAATTTAATGATTTTTAAGGAACTTTTGTTATATTTTTTTTTTTTTTTTTTTAAATTGATTCCAACAATGGTTAATGGTCAGATCAAAGTCGAATCGGAAATAGGACCAATTCATGGGGAGCAAGTGCATTGCTGAATTTCTCAAAGGCAAGCCCCCATTGTACAAAATAAAGAGGCATGGAAAAGGAACTTAAAGATAAGGGGGGTTGATATGCATAGGGTGAGATGCGAAAAACTTTAATTAAAAAAAAAAAAGTCATGAACACTGGTTTATGCATTAAAAAAAAAAAACCCTCAGGTCAAATCATTTTACATTCACCTCAATCTTAAAGCATCATATCATCATCATCATCATCAATTTTCAAGATACATAAATTATCTTTCTCTCTCAAACACAACTATCAAAGGGTGTTGGTAGTTCAAGTGGATTGCTAAAATAATTTGGAGTTAATGAGAAAAATGTTTTGCTTTTCCAATCTGCTCGCCCAAGATTTTCATACCTTTTGTGATTTGAGTTATCCAAATATACCATTATTTTGAAAGAAAAAAGGAGATCATCATCATGATAAAAACCTTTTCCATGCATCTGACTTTAAGTTTGGGAAGGATTTTATTCCCAGAACTACTCTTTTATGTATACTTAAAAATATTTCATCCTGAAACTTATAAAATATATTTCTTGTGTAAATCTTTGCCATATGCTTCTCTATTGGTTTGAATGCCTTCATTTTAGGCATCTCATTGCTTGACTGGTGATCCTCCTTATTTTCAAGGTATCCTAACCTTTTAACACCCTCTTCAAAACGTAATATGAAATCAACCAACGAATTCTTATACTGTGCATATGTTTCATAAATGCATTCATGCTTTCACTTCTCGAAGTAGAGGACATTCCTCTAAAAAAATGTGCTTGAGATAAACTGATGCCCAAGAATGCGTCAAATGTCTTATAGGTTGCGTCAAATGTTACAATATCTCCAAGAATGCTATATACCGTATGAGCCCAAAATACATGTATTATCTTCTTTTCTCCATCTTTCTCTATGTTATTTATGAATCCTAAACTCATAACTTCTTCGTGATTTTAAATTGATTAAATAGCAACTGACCATCTAGACCATTTTTCTATCCTTGTTATGAGGATTCTCAACATCTTTATCTATAAATATAAGATTTTCAGGACTCGTTGCAAGTGTTTGTAAGACTGCCATTTGATGTGTGTTACTAATATTAGCAAAGTCAAAGGTATTCATTAATTGTTTCTTTGATTATGGCATTTGACGGTTCGATCTCAACATGAATCTTTATATGTAGTGAGGGCATGGGAATGGATGGGAACGAACTTGGACACGACAAACCTACCGGATTGATCTTTCTTCACTTGCAACGTAGCCCCTACAATGTTCCCTTGTTTCCATCCGATACCTTTGAACATACTCTTTACCAATCCAATATCTTTCATCTGTTTTTCATATTTTTGAACAAACAAATCGCTTCCAAACTACCACTCCATTCATTTTAGAGCTTTTTGCATATACCCCCCTAGGGTTTTAAGGATTTGTACGTAAATGGCCCCTATGATTTTTAGTATTAAAATAGGCCCCTTCCTTTTCATTTAAATTCCTTTTGCATCCCCAAAATCAGTAGCCTTCCAACAACAAGAAAAATTTCGAATGAAATGACAGTTTTGCCCATCTCTTTATCCCTATATGCAAAAATTCAAAAGCGGGACTTATTTTTGTCTTTAAAAGCGTATAACATTAATAATTTTTCCATTTAGTGGAAGAGAATGACAATGCGTAATTTGTTTTTAGCAATTGAGGTCATTATTCATTAAATCCAAATCGTTATAATGGACAATCAACTCTTGGTGTTATTAATTATTTATATTGATCTAATTCATTGCAAGCCACCACTAGATGCTTAAAGTTTTAAAATAATTTATTGCTTCAGTGCAAATTAAAGGTTATTGAGAGAGACATTGGAACTTGAGATTAAATAATGGTATTTTGGTAATTAATAAATATATACCATTTCTTTTGATGGATGTAAGGGCAAAGTTGTATTTTTATAAAAAGTCAACACAAATCTCACGGTGGTTACACATTTTCATTAGAAATACTAATTTTTGAGGACAAGAAAGGTATTCAAATGAAAACCAAGGGCCTATTTATAAATACTAAAACTATAGGGACCTCCTATTTACAAATCATAGAAACCCTTAGTGGGGTATATACAAAAAAATCTTCATTTTACGAGTTGAATCTTTTCTTAAACCAACATGCTTGCAGGACCATTTGTAAGATTTACCTGCCTCATTTAAATCAGCAAAAGGCATCATGTCTTTGGTTAATCACTTCATCTACTGACGGATAATGTAATAATATTGTCGATGAGGAGCCCACATCCATTTTTAAACTAAAACACAAATAAAAATAAAGATAAACCAAATCAGCCCACCAAGTTAACATTTAAAGACAAAGAAACATAATATTAAATAGAATGGGTAGGAAAAAATATTGACAATAGATTAAAACAAACAATAGTCAGATTGCATGATTTCCAGGCATTTTGAATAGAACCTAGAAAAGGCCATACACATTCCATAGCACAAAATTATTTATAGCGCCAAACAATATAAGCGAAAACAAACAAGATGAGCCCCTAGTTTCCATTTTCTTTTCTTCATTTTTTCTGTTATCAACTATTTGTTATTTTCCATTTCTTTGCATTACTGTTTTTTTCTTTTTTTTTTCTTTTTTGAAGCATGCTATGAGACGAGAAAAGTAAGCGATAAATTTGTATTTATGAATACAATTACATAAGTTAAATGTTTTTACTGATCAGGTTAAAATTACAAGTAGTTGGTGAACGGATAATTTGTGAAGTCTCTAATTTAACTTTTTCAATATTTCATAGCTTTAATCAATAGTACAATCTATCTTGGCTAATTGTTTGCAGATGACAAGATTTCAAAGTCTTATGAGATGTCGCCATAGTTCGGATCTAAAGTTATAAAATGCACTATTCTGACCGTACATCTTATCACTTTAGGCTTCTTTTTGGTAGAACTCATCACTATAGATTCACAGTCAAAAGTGGAGTTCTTAATATTTTGAAATAGCTTTTTTTTTTTTCATTTAATAGGGGCCAATGGAGCTTATAGATTCCATCACGTGTCCTGTTTTGTTAAATCTGAAGGAAGAATATGCCACAGAAACTCTAATTATTTCACGTGTTTCGAAAAGATGAATTCTTTAGAGAACTCACTATTTAGGACCGGATTTCTGCTTTTGGAGTTTTGGATGAGATGCTAGAGAGAAATTTAAACCGGATGCTTTTATTTATAAACTGCAGAGGAAGGGAGATAATTGAGAGACTTGGTGGTTTTCCCCATGGTTCTGTGCAGGCGCGATGGCTGTGCGCGCACCCGATGTGGCCAAAAGAAGATAATGGGCAATGGCGGTTTATGCGATTTCCAGGAATCAGGTTCGATCCGAGCAAGAACAAAACTTTCAAATACCTCCTTCCTCTCATGTTTTTCTCCTCCTTTAGAGATGGCAGCTTCGTAGATTTCTTTCAAGAAAAGAGAACCCCCCCAACCTAGTCCCCATTTCAATTCAGATTGAAGTAATAATAAAATAATACTTCTAAACCAACCATTAAATTTTAGCGTCATGGATCAAAAGGTTATGATGACCTTAGGAAGGCAAGATTTTGCATAGACGTAGGTCTCATGTAGATCTTTCCATCTAATGGGGATCAAAAGACAACGTCAGGGCGTTTTTTAGATGAAAAACATCTCTCCTTGTTGGGCCCACTGGGATGCATGATGGTCATGGAAGTCCATTGGATGGAAAGATTTATATGAGACCTACAAATATGCAAAATTCTGATTCCATAAGATTATCCTAACATTTTGATCCATGGCCCAAAAATTCAATGATTTTAGAGTCATCATTGTCTTATGATTTCAATCCAATAGTAAGGAAAATTTGAATGAGTGTCAAATTTAGACTTATGATTGTTCATCGGGTATTGTGTGTGAAAGGACTAGATTGATTCAAGGTGGGCCCAATTGCAAAACGAGAGGGGTAGAAAGAGGAGCGTTTTCAAAGTGGGGCATATTTGGAGAATCTTCGTATACATATGGGGAGCGATACGCAACGCTAGGGGCATTTTTCATTATAAAATACGGCCCTTCTAGTTTGGCCCATTAGGATGCATGATGATCATAGAAGTACATTGGATGGAAAGATCCATATAAGGCGTACCTACATGCTAAATCTTTAGCCCAAAAGATCATCCTAACCTTTTGATCTATGGCTCTAAAATTTAATGGTTTAGAGGCATCATTTTGCTATGATTTCAATCCAACGATGAGGAAAAGTTGGATGAATGTCAAACTTGGACTTGTGACTATTCATTAGGAGGTAGTGTGTGTGTAAAGACTTGATTGACACAAACATGGGCCCTATGACCAAAAAGAAGATGGGTGTAAAAGGGGGCATTTTTAAAGTAGGGCGTTTTTTAGAATTTCCATATATATATATATATATATATGAGAGATATCTCTCACCTTAAATGAGAGATTGGGTGGGGGCCCTCACATTCATATCCAATGCCAACAACTTAAATGTGAGGGCCCTCACTCCCATCTCTCATATAAGGTGAGAGATATCTCTTATATGGGCATCTCCATATATATATATATATATATATATAGAAAGAGAGAAAGAGCAGGGCTCACCTAAGTTGAAATAGCCCTGGTCTCACAAATCAAAGTTGATTATATCTGTTTTTTTTGCATGATGGAACTGAAAAATCCAATTCTAATTGGATTTATCTTGATTTTGGAGACGATCATCATGCAAAAAAACAACGATAATCAACTTTGATTTGTGGGATCAGCACTATTTCGGCTTACGATAAGGTAAGCTTTAGCTTAGGAGAGCTGACCCTATACATATATATATATATATATATATTTATATAGCACTCGAGTGATTTTTAAGATAAAACACCCCTCCTAGTTGGGCCCATTGAATTCAAGATGATTATGGAAGTCCATTGGATGGAAAGATCAATGTAAGGCTTACCTATATGAAAAATCTTGAGTCCATAAGATCATCCAAATCCATGGCCCTAAAGTTTAATGGTTTAAATGCATCATTTTATTATGATTTCAATCTAATGATGAGGAAAAGTTAGATGAGTGTCAAACTTGGACTTATGACTATTCATGGGGTGGTGATATGTGTAAAAAGACTAGATTGACTGAAGATGGGTAAAAAGACTAGATTGACTCAATGAGGATACCATGACAAAAAAAGGGGGGCGTTTTTAAAGTGGGTTGTTTTTTAGAATTTCATATATATATATATAGCAAAGTTCTTATAAGCTCGAACTTAGGATAAAATTTCGCAAGCTCATACTTGTGGGGCCCCCTTTTGGTCCATCCAAATGGACCAAACACATGACCCTCCTAAATTGGCACACGTTCACTAACTTTCGATCAGATATGAATTTATTGGACCGTTGGATTGACTATGTATCAATTCGAATGGACTGTTGACCATTAAACTTTTGGGCCCATATGGAAATGATAGAAATCACGGTTGGGGATATTTTTTTTTTTACAAAGAGTAGGATTCTAGGGAGTCTTTGAAATTCCCTCATCCCCATCCCCATGCAGGTTCCCAAGTGGGCCCCACTACACACTTAAGCTTATCTTATTCTAAGTTTGAGCTTAGGAGAGCTGCCCCTATATGTATGTATGTATGTATGTGTATATATATATGTATATAGGCTCCCCTAAGGTGAAGCTTAAGATATCTTCAGCTGGATCGTGCGATTCGCATGTGTGGAAGTCATTTGGAAGCCCGCCCATTTTTTTCCCTTTCCCTCTTCTTTCTTTCTAACCTAATCGATCCATAACCAAAAATAAAAGTTGCCCAACGTCCCCCTCTCCTTCCCTCCTTCCTTCCGTCATCTCCCATCTCCCTCTCTCAACCACCCTTTCCTTATCACAAGTTGCCATCGTCCCCCTCTCCTTCGCTCCTTCCATCATCTCCTATATCCCTCTCTCGATCATGATTCCTACATTGCCTCCTCTCTCCACTGCGCCCATCAGAGATATGCAAACCGCCAAAGATCTGGGCCTAGCCCTATCAGAGACCATTTGCTCTCCGTAAAATATCAGAGATCTACGCCCATCAAAGATCCATTGCGCCCTTCAGAGATCGGCGAACCACCAGAGATCTTCGCCTAGCCCTATTTGCTGCATCATTATATTAGGATAGGGTTTGTTTGCTAAATGTTATTGACATGTTACAAGAGTTTATGCTGTGAAACAGGCGTATGAAATCGAAAGAACAATGTTTCAGCTTTTTTCTATTTCCTTACATGGTTGTAAGAGTTTCTGTTTTGATACAAACATAAGGAATGGAAAAAACAATATTTCATCTATTTTCTATTTCCTTACATGCTGTAAACATCTTCATTTCATTTTTATTGGGTCTATTGGAGTTGTGGTGATTTGAATTATAGGTAACCTGAATACTTTGATAAAATTAAGTGCAAGATAATAAGACAAAATGGAAAAAATAAAACAAAAAAATTGTAAAAATGGAATTTCATCCAACTAGCAAGATGGAAAAAAATCCACATTTATAGAACATCAATTTCTCACCAAACAGGATTCCTTTCCTGGAGTTCATATAATTCCTCAATCAAACAAACAACTCCCTGGGAATGGTTGTGTAGACCATATCCATCAAAAAATGAAAAAGGTTGCCAAGTGAAGTCGGTTTCATGTTAACAATTTCCAAGAGTTTCACTTTACTAGGTGACAGAATTTTCCACAATTTCCTCTAAACCCAGATTCAGACCTAAGAGGTAGAAAACCACCTTTTGCAGTGTTACAAAGTAAATTAGAAATACACCATACTGCAAACAAAAGTTCGGCCACACAAAGTGATAAAACAATAAAATATGAAGCCTTGGCCAATTAAGCTTCATTACACATTATCCACAGAAAATCAATCACTAAAGAAAACAATGCAGCAAAAAATCTAAAGCGCAAAACATTCTTAAAGGATCATTTTTCGAAGAAATGGAAACAGAAAAGAAACGTTTTCTACTTTGGCATTTCCTATACTCAAAAAGTTTTCTACTTTCATGGAGTTGAAGAAAAGTTGTGCCACATCAGCACAATTCTTTGGCATTTCCTATACTTAGAACATATCAAAAAGTCCTGAGCGCACGACAAACTGATCTTAAGGATCAAAGCAAGGGCTTTAGTTTTTTAACATCAATAATCAATCAATTTGCATGTTCATATTGTTGACAAACCACAACTAAACCTGACTGAGTTAAGCTAGAGTGTGTTGATCTTAGACTCATTGAGTTAAGTTAGTTGTAATTGTAACTAATCCATGATTAGTTACATGATTAGCTACATAGCTCTAATTAATCTATGTATATGTGTATATAAGTGGAGGTCATGTCTTCTGTAGAGTTTTTGTAGAAATGAAATGAGAAGAAACAATTTTTAGATCTAAGTCCTCTGTCTTGCATTTCTGCCATGCTTTCAGGGTATCAGAGCTTCACTGACCAAGGTCATTTTGATCCTGCCTTCTGTGCAATTCGTTGAGCATCGTTCATTCGCTCTCTTCTTCCAGCTAGAGTATGTTGCAGTTCTAGGAAGTCTTCAAATCGCCTGAAAATTTTTCATTCTTGAAGGTTCCTTCTTCAAGATCAGGTGATTTTAGAGAGATCGAGCATTCTTGAAGGTTTCTTCTTCAAAATTAGGTGATTTCAGAGAGATCGAGCTCCATTTCACTTGATTCAGCTAAAAATCAGTCATTTTCTTCCTGAAATTGTGTGGTTTCAAGAATGGACATCTGTTTCCGTATG
Source organism: Camphora micrantha (assembly GCA_003546025.1). Classification (NCBI taxonomy): domain Eukaryota; kingdom Viridiplantae; phylum Streptophyta; class Magnoliopsida; order Laurales; family Lauraceae; genus Camphora; species Camphora micrantha. Next base: position 25,224,275 of record QPKB01000009.1, read on the forward strand.
ATCTTCTCAGTTTGGAGAGATCATTGTGTAGATCTTGCGTTTTTGAAGGATTCTTTTGCGAATCTCTTTGTTTGTAGATGTTATTTGTTTGACGTTGTTATTCGTTTGTAGCGTGATGCTCGGTTGATTTCTCCGAAAGATCTGCGTCAGCCTTGATCCATTGGCTATCTCTATTGAGATCTGGCTTGAGGTATTTTCTCTTCTTCTAAATTTTGCGGAATCTGATTAGCACCCTTTATTGTGGAAATGTCTGCTTTCACTATAGCTGGTTCATCTGGTCATGCTTCGACTTTTCTTATTTCCAACATTAGCAGTTTGATTTCAATCAAACTTGAGAATCACAATTATGGAAATCTCAATTCTTGCCTGTGTTGAAGCTCATGGCTTAGTAGGTTTTATTGATGGCACTGTCCTGTGTCCTCCTGAATTTTTGCTGGATCAGAATGGCAATCCTACCAAGGATATAAATCCTCAATATTTCTCTTGGATTCAACAAGATCATAATGTCTTGTGTTGGATCAATGCGACTCTTTCTGAAGGTGTTCTTGCTCATGTTGTTGGTCTTAAGACTGCCCGAGAGGTATGGGAAGCTCCTAAGTGTCGCTTTGCCTCCATGTCTCGGTCTCATGTGATTCAACTGAAGATTCAACTGCAAAACATCAAAAAGGGAAACTTAACCATCATTGACTACATGAAGAAGATCAAACATATCTCTGATAGTTTAGCAGCTGTTCTTAGTCCTGTAGATGAGGAGGATCTCATCATATACACTCTAAATGGCCTTCCCTCAGACTATGCAGCCTTAGGACATCTATTAGGACCAGGTCTTCGCCCCTTTCCATTGAAGAGCTCCATGTCCTATTGCTACGTGAAGAACTCAGCCTTGAAAGCTCTTAGTCAGCTACAAGTGAGTATTCTATTAGTGCCTTTGCAGCGTCCAAAGATCCATCCAAGTCTGGTAATGGTGGTCCCTCACGGAACTACAACAAATCAGCTGGGAGAGGGCGCATGCAATAGCAATAACAGGGCGAGAAATAACAGAGGAAGTGGATTCTCTCCGTCTTCTAATTGCTCCACTGATCAGTTCTCCTATTCTAAACAATGCTGTCAAATTTGCAACAGAATAGGGCATTCTGCTTAGATTGCTATCATTGCATGGATTACTCCTTCCAAGGGCGTCATCCTCCTGCTAAGCTTGTTGCAATGGCAGCCTCATTCAACAGTGGGTCTGATTCCACCTGGTATACTGATTCGGGTGCCACAAACCGCATTACTAATGACTTGAATAACCTTTCTATTCATTTAGATTACCAAGGTGAAGAGCAGGTTTCTATTGGGAATGACCAAGGTTTGACAATAGCCCACACCGAATCTTCACTTGTGTATACTTCCCCTTCTTCATGTTCTTTGAAACTTAACAATATACTTCATGTTCCATCATTGCTTTTAATTTGTTGTCCGTCCACAGGTTCACTGAAGACAATGACTGTTTCTTTATCTTTGATTCTTCTGGTTTTTCTATATAGGATCGCACGTTGGGGAGGATTCTTTTTCAAGGACTAAGTAAGAATAGACTTTATCCCTTCCCTATGCTCTCAATGTCTACTACACCATCTGCTCTTCTTGGTATCAAGACAACCTTTGCTACTTGGCATTCGCGTCTTGGACATCCCTCTTCATCTGTGTTTCAAAGAATGGCGGCTTCATTGCCTGTGTCTAAAAAGACTTCTCTTCCTTTTTGTGAATTTTGTCCTCTTAGGAAAAGTTGTAAACTTTTTTTTCTGCTTCAAAGACGAGTACTACTTCTCCATTGGTAGTTGTTCATAGTGATGTTTGGAGTCCTTCACCCATATTATCTGTGTGTGGCTATCCTTAATATGTCCTCTTTGTTGATGATTACAGCAAATACACTTGGTTGTTTCTTATTCAATGTAAATCTAATGTTTTCTCTATCTTTCTTACTTTCAAGTTGCAAGTTAAAAAAAAATTTCATCTAGAATCAAACATCTTAGAATTGATGGTGGGGGAGAATGCATGAGCACTAAATTTCAAGCTGCTTTCAAAGACAGTGGAATTATTCATCACCTGTCTTTTCCCTATACACTTGAACAAAATGGGTGTGCTGAAAGGAAGCGCAGACATATTGTTGAAACAGGTCTTACCTTGCTCTTTACAGCCAAAATGCCTTTACATTATTGGGCGGATGCCTTTACCACTACCACCTATTTGATAAATCGAATGCCCATGTGTTCTTTTCACTTCATCTCTCCTTGACAAACACTTTCTCATCATTCTCCCATCTATACCAACCTAAAAGTGTTTGATTGTGCTTGTTATCCCTGACTTGAACCTTATACTGGCCACAAACTGGAACCCAAAACCAAACAGTGTGTGTTTCTTCGTAATAGTTTGAATCATAAAGGGTACAAGTGTCTAGATCCACTTACAGGCAGGATTTTTCTCGCTACGCATGTTGTCTTTGATGAAGAATTCTTTCATTTTCAATCCATAGCCTCCTCTTCCTTAGCCACACCTACCAATTAACCTCTTTCTCTCTCTGGCTCTCCCCTTCTCATCCTTCGTTATTCTCCAATGCTTCTTCTAACACTGTTTCCCCCTCAATCTCCCATCTACCTTCACCCAATTTTACTTTTTCTGTTCATCCACCTCTAACTATACCTGTCTTACCCAGTTCATCTCACCCTTCCACATCTGATCCATCACACTATGGGACAGCCAGTCAAACGCCTATTCCCCACACTCCCCACCATTTTAGCCCTTCTTTTACCCATCAGGGATACCCCTCTAATACAAATGTGCAAACAGACCTTACCACTGTTCCTATTGCTACCATTCCCCACCAAACATCCGAGCCTTCCAATGTTGCTGCTTCATCTTCTACCTCTCATGATATGACTACTTGTTCTAAGTTTAGGATTAGTAAAAAAAAGGTTTTCCTTGTAACTAAACATCGCATCTCCTTACCATCTCATGTGTACTATGAATGTCATGAGCCCACTAGTTTCACTGAAGCATCAAAACATGAAATGTGGAGACGAGCTATGTCAGAGGAATTCTCTGCCTTGCAGCAACAAGGCACTTGGTCACTAGTACCATATTCTCCTTCCTACTATTTGGTGGGGTGCAAAATGGGTGTTCAAGATCAAACGTCATCTTGATGGATCTATAGCTCGAGATAAAGCTCGACTGTTGGCTAAGGGCTTTCATCAAGAGAAGGGCATTGATTATACTGAGACATTCGGTCCAGTAGTTAGACACTCTACCATTAGTGTAGTCCTTCCATTAGCAGCTCATTTTGGTTGGCCTCTACATCAAATGGACATCACTAATGCCTTTCTTCATGGCATTTTGAAAGAAGACATTTATATGGAACAACCAGAGGGGTTCAAGATTCGTCCTTTCCCAATCATGTTTGCAAGCTATACAAGTCCCTCTTTCGACTTAAACAGGCACCACGTGCTTGGTATAAGAGATTCTCAAGTATTCTAATTGGGTTGTGATTTCTCACTAACTTTGATGATGCCTCTCTGTTTGTCGGGTTTCACAACGGCTCTATTACTATAATTCTTCTCTATGTGGATGATCTTGTTCTGATTGGTAATGACAATCAATATATGTCCTCTCTACTTTCTCGCCTCAATCTAGTATTTGATATGAAGTACTTGGGACCCCTACATCATTTCCTTGGTGTTGAGGTTAGTTACACTTCCACAAGATTATTTTTATCTCAAAACAAGTACACCAAAGACCTACTTCTTCGCACATCCATGATTTCTGCAAAGCCAGTTGGGTCTCCTTGCAGCTACAAGAATTCCTTCTCCACTGAACATTCTCCTCTCATGGCAAATCCTTCTCTCTATAGGAGTATTGCAGGTGCACTTCAGTACTCGACGTCGACGAGGCCTGACCTTGCCTTTACGGTTAATCAACTCTGTCAACATATGCATCAATCTACCATTGCTGCCTTGTTACACCCGACTCGAACTAATCGTGATTAGGACTAATTAATTGAGATTAATGCTAAGTTAGCATGAATAGTTGGGTTAAACAAGATTAATGACCCAAGAGAGATAAATCAGTTTCAAATGACACATTAAGCCTAATGAAATAGATTTGAATGAAATTGAATTGATTAAGATGAGTTTAGACTCAAACAAGATAGACTAAGGACTTTTTCGTAAATACGGGTTTTCACGTATTTCGTCAAATACGGAAATTCTTGATACCAACGTGCATATCTCGAAGAGTACGTCAATTTTCATAATAAACACGATTCCATTTGACCTCAAATGGGCCAAGTGGAGCCTCATTTGACTCAAAATGTAAATAAGCAAAATGTGAGGGGGCTTTAGTGTTAAAGTGCATTATATTAGAATGAAATGAATGAAAGGGGTTCATTCTTTCATTTCCACCCTTGAAGCTCAAGAACCCTAGAGTCATTTTTCCTTTTCTCTTCCATTCCTTCATTAAGTGTGAGATTAGGAGTGATTGACTGACCTTTGGAGAGGGAAATATCATCATCATCATCATCTTCCTCAAGTTGTTTCCACCATTGTTGAAGATAATAGCTTGAGAGGGATCTCAAGAGTCATTTCCTTTGAGCTACAAGTGAGTATTTAGAGCCTTTAATGAGTTTGCAAGTTACAAAGAGTGATTAGGCATGGATTCTAGCATAGATAACTTATGAGTTATGTATTTGGTGTTTTTATGGAATAGGGTTTGAAATTGGAAGATTGGGCCTCAAGCCAAACTAAGGCAAAGAGGGCCTTGAGTTAATAGCTTCCAAAGAGGCAAGTATAAGCATCTCTTGTAGTTAATGTTAACCATGGTAGTTGTTCATGGTATATTTTCATGGGTTTTATGCATTTATATTGAGTTTTGAGCTTATTATGAATATTTAATGAAGTGGTTAGTGGATAATTAGAAGTGTGGATTTGTGAATGAATAGTGTATGAGGAGGGAACAGGAGGTTCCAATTAGCTTGTGCAAGTTATGGAAGTGTATTGGAGAAAAGGAGTAAAAGAAGAGAGAATGGTTCAGAATTCCGGAATGGAATTCTGAAGCATTTGCTCGGGCGAACGAGGTTCTGTTTAGGACGTAATGAGTTCTGAAGAGTTCGCTCGAACGAACATTTAGTCCGCTCGAGCGAACATTGTTCTGTGTGGATCCGCTCGAGCAAACAGTGGGTCCGCTCAAGAGACCAACGTTCTGCCTGGGTCCGCTCAAGCGAACCTGATACTGGCGCGATGAATTTTGAGTTTTGGATTTTTATGAGAATTTAGAGTATGACTCGTAAGCATAAACGCTTCCTCGATTAGTTTTTAAGAGTAATCATGGATTAAACTAGATTATTAAGAATTAGTAAGGGTTCCTTGAACGAACCATAATTGATTATGGCCTAAGCTCCATGGGTGTTAATTACGAGGACTAGAAATGCACACATTAAATGTACAAATGTGATGTCCATCGTGAATAACACGTGCATTTGGAAACCAATGGTTACACCCGAATGGTTAACTAGGATTGAGATATGATTGAAATAGGATTGAGTAAAACCATACGTAGTTAACATTACTCTCATTGTGTCATTGTGATCAATCTAATGAGATTGGTATTATTGTCATCCCTTTCCTTTGTCATGAAAGGAATCATTGAGTTGAATTGGATCCATAAAAGGATTTCTTACTGAATGTTATTGATCATTGAGTCTGGCACTACCTAGTGATTGTATTAGAACTCTAAATGAGATCAATGACTAATGAATGACTAATCCTGCTGCAGCAGATGGATATTGGGGCATTCCGGAGCTCCGAGGTGATGCTAGTTGTCCCTGGCCCGGACACTAGTAAGTCCCACGAAATTTCGATCGTATCTTCGGATATTGATTGATGCCTTCCATGGGAAGATGAATCCTCCCTTTGAGGGGAGATGGTAAATAATAATCCTTCCTTTGAGGGAAGATGGACATGAAATGAATGAAATACAATTTAATGAATGTTATGGTAGTTGTCAATTTGTACATGTATACTGACTGTCATTGTCTCTTAATTGTTATTGTAAAAATTGTCTAGATTTCTCTAGCATTGAAATTGTTATTAGTGCAATATGAATGTGTTAATACATTATTGCAAGAATTGTTTATACATTGTTAAACCGTCGTGTTCATTAGTGTTATTGGTGGCATTACAGGCCCAATTGCCCCAGCCGGTGTTACAGCGCCCCCGGCGCCAGCGGAGGAGACCGCTCTGGTTCCTCCAGGAGGGCTGATAGAGTGGAACCGGCGGGATACCATCTGATTTTTGGTATCCGAGTGCAAATTGGGAATTGAAATATTTTGTGAAACGTTTTGAGTAACTGTTCATCGATTCATTTTGGGATGTAATTAACATTTTGGGAATGTAATTAATAGTTGTCTGCATAGTATTTTTGTATATGCAGCGTTTGACAAATGTATATTGAAAACGATACATGTATAAGAACTTCCTTTTCTAAACATGTAATTGATAAGTTGTTATTGTCAAATATATATATTGTTTCTGCAAAAGTCTGTATTTGACAGGTACTTTGAGTATGATGTCCCTTGTGGATCTCGTTTTAACTTCGGTTAATTCGGGGTTTACGGGAGCAAGTATGATGATCACGGCTCGGGGTTCGCCGGGTCTTGGGCCCGGGTCGTGACATGCCTTTACTACACTTAAGAGGGTTCTTCGTTAACTAAAAGGCACACTCACGTTTGGCCTTAATTTGAACGAAGGTGGACTTCACCTCACAGCCTATTCTGATGCGGACTGGGCAAGGGATCCCATTGACAGACGCTCCACATCAAGTTTCTATGTATTTCTAGGCCACTCCCCTATCTCCTGGAGTGCTAAGAAGCATCCCACTGTGGCCAGGTCTTCCACTGAAGTGAGTACAGATCTCTTGCCCATACTGCAGTTGAATTGTCTTGGTTGAGATCTCTACTACAAGCTTTGCATGTCTTTCTCATTGATTGCCCTCTGTTGTGGTGTGTCAATGTATCTACAATCTCGCTGGCTTCAACTCCTATTTTCCACGCTCGCACCCAACACATTGAAGTGGATTATCACTTCATTTGAGAAAAAAAGTTTTTCAGCGGGATCTTAATGTTAAATTTGTAGCCTCTGTCAATTAGGTTGCCGATATATTCACCAAGCACTTACATCCTAAGCGACTTCAATTTCTTCATTCCAAGCTCATGGTGACCGATCGTCCCCATGGCTTGAGGGGGCATGTTGACAAACCACAACTGAACCTGACTGAGTTAAGTTAGAGTGTGTTGATCTTAGACTCATTGAGTCAAGTTAGTTGCATCTGTAACTAATCCATGATTAGTTACATAGCTCTAATTAATCTCTGTATATGTGTATATAAGTAAAGGTCCTGTCTTCTGTAGAGTTTTTGTAGAAATGAAGTGAGAAGAAACAGTTGTAGATCTAAGTCCTCTGTCTTGCATTTCTACCATGCTTTCACATATCAAACCACCTCAGTCTTCATAGTCAAAGGAAACACATCATGAAATTGCCAAACTAACAATCAAGTTCGATCTTTATCAATAGAGTTAATCAATGAAAACATTCATAAATCAAGGAAATAGCTTTGCGTTCAATCATCAAGAATGTGGATGCTGTCTTCATCAACTTTTAGTTGTTATCATCGCAATAAATATTTATCTAGTCTTTCAAGACATTTGATAAAATGACAATTCTTGATTTCATGGTGTATAAATTACAATTGATATTGCCAAGTCATGCCTTACATAACGAAACTAAGACTTCCAATTACAAGGTCCTTTATACATTAAGAAGAGGCTCACAGCTTGCAAATCTACTTTTTTTTCCTGAATAACGAACATGAACAAGAGCAGTTTGCACTCTTCTTAGATAAAGTTGGGTTCATGCGCTTCAAGTATATAAGTTTTGGTGACCGACAAGACCTCCTTTATAATGTCTGAAAAGCCCTTTTTTCCTGCAAACCAATGAGTGTAAGACCTGCTAATCTCACATTATCTTCTAAAAAAATACTTGTAAAGGGTGAAAAGGAGCTCTTTAGGTTTGAAGGTTCTCTCAAAAGTTGTACTTCAAGCTTAATCTCCCGCTTCAGGCAGGGGATGGCTGAGAGAGGAGGTGCAGCAAATGGGGCTGGGCGCAGATCTCTGGCGGTTCGCAATTGAAAGAGGAAGGGAGGAGATGACAGAAGGAGAAAGGAGGTTGAGAGAGATCGGAGATGAGGAAGAAGGAGACGTTGGGCAACTCTTTTTTTTTTTTTTTTTTTTCGATCGATTTGGTTAGAAAGAAAGAAGAGGGAAAGGGGAAAAAATGGGTGGGCTTCCAAATGAATTCCACACATGCGAATCGCACGCTTCAGCTTAGGGGACCCCTCCTCATATATATATATATATATATATATAAGGTGTCATCTCTTCTAAGCTGAAGCTTAACTTATCCTAAACTGAAACAGTATGGTCCCACAAATAAAAGTCGATTTTCGTTGATTTTTGCATGGTGATCGTCTCTAAAATCAAAATAAATCCAATAAAAACTGGATTTTCCAGTTCCATCATGTAAAAAAAAAAAAAAGAAGATATAATCAACTTCGATTTGTGGGACAAAAACTATTTCAACTTAAGATTAGCTAAGTTTTTAGCTTATGAAAGCCCTGCTCACGCACGTACGCGCACACACACACACACACACACACACACACATATATTTATGGGAGATGCTCCTATGAGAGCATCTCTCACCTTATTATAAGAGATAGGGTGGGGGCCCTCACATCCATATCCATTGCCAATAACTTAAATGTATGTGCCCCCACCCTATCTCTCATAGTAAGGTGGAAAGCATGCTCTATGAGAGAATGCTCTTACCTTACTATGAGAGATAAGGTCTGGGCCCTCACATCCATATCCAATGCCGACAACTTAAATGTGAGGGCCCCCACCCCTATCTCTCGTGCAATGTGAGAGATACTTACACAGGAGCACCTCCCTATATATATATATATAGAGGATTTTACCGAAAAATGCACCATATTTGGTCGTTGCATGAGAAAATGAAAACTATTTCCTAATACACAAACATGGTCCGTTAGGCATGGTTTCGTTTTTTTTTTTTTTTAACTTTGGGATAAGTGACTCTAGCGTTGCTCAATGCCGTGATAAACGACCATAGCGTCGCTTTTCGTAAATCCCATAAAGCCCTGGTTTCCCTTATCTTCTGTTTTTCACCTTTGTAAAGTGGACGAATCATATCAAACTCGAAAATCCCCATCATAGTGGAATATTACTATTAAATCACCGCCCGGCATCCTAATCATGGACATGCAATTTTTATTATCCAAAAAAAACATATATACATAAGCCTAGAGTTAGTTAGAGACAAGATACAACTAAAATATGTGTACAGTCCTTAAACTATTTAAATAAATGAGGAATAAGATACAACTGACGTGCATATATGCATGTGGATATTATTCTATTGGAAATAAGAAGGAATGCACATAAAAAAATTGGCATTAACCCTTCATTTAATATATAGAGAAATAACTAGTTCGGAGAAGACAATCAACATCTTCAACAACAAACAACCTTTGAAATGGATCTAAATGAGCAATAAAAGGTGGGTGTATGTGTGAGAAAAGGTAGGTGGTGGACTTTTCCAAGTATAGAAGGAGGCCTGAAAAGGGATGATGGAAAATGGATGAGAAAAAGTGTAGCTTAAGGGCAAGGGATATATAGCGAAGAGGGACACTAGCGTTGCCTATGCTTTTTTTAGGCGACACTATCATCTCATGTGAAAAAACTGAAAAAAAAAAAAAAAAAAAAAAAAGGAAAAATGGGCAAGATGAATGATCTCATTAAGTGGGAAATAGTTTTCATTTTCTCGTGCAATAGCAAAATATGGTACATTTTCTGTTAAAATCCTCATATAACGGATGAAAGGAATGCCAAAAAGAAACAATATTGACAAAGCATAATATTGCATTATTATAATCTTGAGAAATGTTCACGTAGGAGTAGATTACATATACCTTATATGTTTTCCACAATTATTTCAATCAAGTCCTCTCCATTGAAAAAAAAAAATTAAATGGGAAAAAACACCTTCTCTTATGTCTACGTTTTGTCTTCTATTAGCCTTTTTCTTCCCCAAAACCAACATTTTGATTTAATAAAGTGGGCCCTACTAGGCCATTTGGGTTTAACTTAATTTTTATTTTTTATTTTTTTAGTTGAACTTAATCGTTTCTCTTAAATGATTTATTACAGAAAATAAATTTGAAAAACAACATAAGGGTATTTTTATCCTTTTAAAACTTTTTTCCTAGTGAATACTTGATTGAAAGAAATATGGATAACTTTTATACTCTTTTGAAATATTAAAATTTTCATGCAATCTTTGAAAACGAGGAAAGAATTTTATACCTGTTTGAGATCTCTTATAAATATAACTTTGTGGCATTGTAGAAGTATTTGGAAGACTGTCCCACCAACTCTAGCAATGATTTATTAGGAGTAAATTAATCATGTCAAGAATTCAATTAATAGGCTAATATGTACATATAAATTTAGAGGCTAGCTCAGCCACTGCATACTTAAAATATTATGCCCTCGTACAGTGAACAAGCTAGTCAACTTCTTCAAAACGAATGAAAACCGACTAAAATATTATGTCACAGGAGACGCAAGTCCTCTGAGATTCTCTGGAGAGCTATCACAATTAATTTCATGAATGGATAAAAATGAAAAATAAAAGGTGAATATCTAAAACTACCATCAAATAACCTTCCCATTAATGAAAATTAAATCAATAAAGATGTGAAATGAATAATGCACTATCACCCAAGTAATCAGGGACGGTTTTTTATCCGACTGATCTCACCTTCCCTTTCTAACCTCTTTATCTTACAACAATTTTGTTATTTTGGTATCAGGTGAAAGCTTAACAACTACTGAAATTATAATATGTTAAAGTCGAAGGTTTTGAATTGGAGTTTGACTGGATTCCTTTTAATTTTAACTTTTTGAAATTGAGACTTGTTAAAAGCTAAAAATGTATAAATTTTGATATTTAAACAAACCTAATTACTACCTCACACAAACTTAAGTACTACAGCACACAATGCTAATATATAATTATTTATTAAAAAAAATATCAAAAGTAATTAGACAGATCGGCGACCCTTTCCATGTGGCTCATGCCCGTCTTAGCCCGGGTTATTATGCTAGTTATTCCTTTAAACAAATACAAACTCTCCTGGACCACCATATACTGAAGTAAATCGTATAAACACATTCGGGGAAAATTTTGCTGAACACCCATACCTGAACGGCTGAATCCCTGATTATGTCGCATAAGCAGTTCCCCTATCAAAAAGGCCTTGAAGTCCAGATGACTCGGACTCGTGTACCTAACTCGCAAAAGTTTTAGCAAGTTTAAATGCAGACTATATCAGACACATTCGACTCAGTGTCCCTTTCCAGTCATCAGATCCAAGTGAACTACTAAAGAAAGCTCTCCTCTCTCACGCAAGTAGGCTAAATTGACACACGATGAATGGTCTCGATTACAGATCACAGGACACATCGGCAAGCCCGTTAAATCGAACGGTCGTCGTTAATTAGAAGAGCTCTCGTCGGTCATCCTATCCAGACGAAAAGGTATTGGAAACAGGAGAGAGGTAGTTGCTCGCGAACTCATCCGCTGCGGTGGGCCCCACCATCTCCGCTTCTCCCGTGGACCCCACCACCTCCATCCCTTCCATCTCCTGAACCACCCTCTTCAACACCCCCAGCACCTCCTTCATCTTCGGCCTCTCGCTCTTGTACGGCCTCACGCATCGGTACGCCACCTTGAACACCTCCATCACCGAGCCCGGCTCCACCCCCGGCCCGAGCCGCGGGTCCGCAATCCTCCACACGTCCGGCTCCTCTCCTCCCCCGCCCTCCATCATTAACTCTTGCGCGCTGTACACGATCGACTGAGCCCCACCAGAAGGCGTGGGGACCACCGCCCTCATCCCCGATATCAGCTCCAGCAGCACGATCCCAAAGCTGAACACGTCCGTCGCCTCGGACACGTGTCCCTCCAAGAAGCTCTCCGGATCCACGTACCCCCTCGTCCCTCGGATCACAGCCGTGGACACGTGGCTGATTTCTGACGGCAGGATCTTGGGACACCCCGAAATCGGACAGCTTCGCCGACCCGGACTCGTTCAGCAAGATATTCGTCGGCTTCACGTCTCTGTGCACGACAGCCCCATCCGGAAACTCGTGCAGATATGCCAATCCCTCGGCGATGTCTACGGCGATCTGGACCCTCCTCGGCCACGTCAGCTCGCCGTGATGGAGCGCATGCCCGAGGTTCCCTCCGGACATGTACTCGTACACAAGCACGTGCTCTTTCCTCTGCAGGCAGTATCCGACGAGCGTCGTCAGATTCCGGTGCCGGAGCTTGGCGAGGATTTCAAGCTCCCGATAAAACTCATCGATTTTCTTCTTTTGACTGATCCGTTTGACCGCCACGTGTTGGCCGCTTGGAAGCTTTCCCAAGTATACTTTTCCAGCCCCTCCCTCTCCCAATACAAGGGACGGATGGAATCCGTTCGTTGCATGCTTCAGTTCGCTCTTGGTGAAGACATAGAGGCCTTCAGTTGGGAGCTGAGATGCGATCCTAGCCGTCTGATCTCCAGTGCTTTTGCTTTCGTCCAACGACAGCTTCTTCCTCTTCCATCTACGGATGGCAAGGAATACAGTTGCCAATATCGCGATGAATAGAATTCCACTACCAGCAGCTGTCGCGCTGGCGATGACACGTGCTTTGTTGGAGGATCTGCTACGTGGCAGTGTCGTCTTGTTCGTCGTCGTCAAGGGAGGGGAAGGGACGAGATTGCTGGTGCTGAGGCTGCCAACGTTATCAAGCACCTGGACGATGCAAAGAAAGAAAGATCTGAACCGTCCGATCTCTGGATCAGAGGACCAAATCCCGATCGTGGTGGCCATCCCGCACGGGACAAACTCTTTGCTTGCGGTGGTTTTCAGGAGCGACATGGTGGAGGCGATGACGGAGTTCTGGCAGGCGGTGCAGGAAGGCTGGTCGTAGAGGAGATCCCGGCGGACGGCCGTGCAGAGGTGGATGCCGGAGGAGAGGTTCACGGCGGAGCGGATGGCAGAAACGGCGGAGTACTGACAGGCGCGCTTGCCGGCGGCGAACTGGTCGGGATCTCCGTTGAGATTGCATTGGTCGCTGGTGCGAATGAGGGAGGGACGGACAAGGCCGTGGCGGAGGAGGTAGTTGGCGAAGGCGTTGGAGCAGGTGGCGGCAGTGGGGGAGGGAAGGAAGGCGGCGCCGGAGAGGTTGGAGTAGCGGATGGCGGAGAAGATGTAGGCAGCGAATACGTATTGGCAGCAGTTGGTGGGAGGAGCGGAGGAGGAGGAGGAATAGTTGGCGTAGCAGGCGGAGGGGATGAGGATGGATGCGGCGGGGAAGTCGTAGGGGCAGGTGGCGGAGGATGCGGAGGAGGAGAGGAAGAGTAGGAGAAGAGCAGCTGCTTGGATGAGGAGCAGAGGAGGTGGTGAAGGGATCGTGCGGCGCATTTTAGCGTGGGGTGGAAGGGAGATGTGGATAGGAGTTCGGAGATACGGATGATGAAGATGGGCGATGTGGGTATTTGGAGAATTATTAGTGCAATAATAGTGGTTGACTCTTGCGTGTGAAGGTTGATTTTGACCGTTGACCTTTGCAGCAGTCATCTAGATTTGGAATCCTCTCAAGTGTGATTGGCTGGCTTCGTGCCGAACAGATAATTCCCTTCTTATGAAGATTTACATTTCCGCCCGGAGAGGAGTTTTACATTCCTGCCCCTCATGTTAAAATTGAAATCCTATCCGTTAAAGAGAATTAGCTGATTTTTTCTCTTCTCTGTAAGTTAAATACGTCTCATCAGATGATTGAAAAGGGGGCTGCATGAAACGTCATACTAATTTCCCTCTCAAATGTGGGTTCCTCTCGGCATGAAAAAAGGCACATTTAGGATGTGCTTGTGTAGATCCGTGGACGTACTCAGGTATTTTTTTCATCCGCGGCTATGGTTTTTCGATGGGGATAGATGGAAAAATCATTTCCCTCTGGCAACAAAATACGTAGTGAACCTACAAAACCCTGACATTTTCTTCGTTGCACCAAACAAAAGAAAGAATGCACTATAATCGCACCATGCTTATGCTGAAACGTCCCGGTACAAACAGACCCCTAGCAATCGGTGAGGAATTCTTGAAGAATCCACATACATGAGGATTCTTCGTACAAATGAGTAAAATTAGCTTCGGAGTGCATAAATCCGTATGAGTGAGGATTTTAACATCGTACGAGGAAGGTCTCTGACTTGAAAATTCTCAAAACTTAGATTGTCCATTGGCCCAAGTCTTTTTTTTTTTCATTTACAATTACCAAACGTGAGCTTTCTATAGCTTTTTACAGAGCAAATATATTTTATAAGAGGACTTGGTTGCCAAACGTGACCTAAAAGAAATGTTGAGGTGAAACAGTGGAACTCTAAAGTGGGTCCCACCTATTAAGAATTAACCTTTCAAAATGAATATATTCCTCATTCATGGAGAATAAACACAAATGTAACTCTAATGGAGCTTGGTCTCACCATAAAATTGATAATATCGTGATCAACGTAATCATTAATCACAATATTCACCATCTGATCAATCTTAAGGTGGACTATCCATTATTAGAATAAGATTTAGAGAGTTTCATTTGAGGGAATGGGTGTTCACTTTCATCCTGCTCGCATTTGAAAAGATAGGCCTACCTATAGAGTTGAGAGCATAGTTATTAATTTTGTACCATTTCAGCTGAAATGGCCGAAATTTTTTGTTTTGCTCAAGTAACCAAAATTTCGGTTTGAGTTTCGGTCAATCTCAGTCGAAATGGAATTTTACATAATTATTTTTTTTCTTTTTTTACACATATATTTTGTATTTCTTATATTTTTCCAAAATATAATTCCAGAAAAATTACTATAATGGATTAAATCTATATTTATTACTTTTTTTTCTTTTTTACATATATATGTATATATATATATTTAGGTTATATTTTCCCCGAAATGTAATTCCAAAAAGTTTCACCGAAGTTCCGAATCGGCCGAAACTTTTCATTTTGCAGGCTAGAGCGAGGTCCGAAACGATATTAACAACTATGGTTTGGAGGATATTTCATTTGGAGTGGCTCTTATTTAATCAGTGGACTTCCTGTAGAGTTGCTCAGTCAACTCTTGAATTCAGAGGATGAGGGCGTAAAATCTTAGTTGAGAAGTTATGGTTGCCGAAACTCCAATCACCTATATGGGACCAACTTATGCATTATCTATAATATTCTTTAATTATTGATTAATGGTATATTATTTTATTGGGTAAGATCATCTTTTTTAAAGATTTCTTTATTTATTTATTTCAGAAAGAATATCATTATTAATAGAAGCAACAAAAAAACAACAAGCGCACAACCACGAAAACATCACAAAAAAATAAATAAAATAAATAAATAAATAAATAAATAAATAAAATCATACAGTCCAACACCCAAAAATCATTCGACCCTAGACCACAAGCCACCACAACTTGCCTGGCCCCACTTAGCTAGGTAGTAGGCTAACACATTAACTTTCTAGGAATATAGAAGGCTTCAACTGAATTGAACTGGGAGGAGCAAGTTTGGAGCTTGCTAATAATGGAGCGGATCTGCCAATCATCTTGGCATTTTAAGGGCATCCAAGTACAAAATGAATTCTTAAATGCTCTCAATCTCTAATCAATTTCAAGGCAAAAGGAGTCGACCTCACTTCAACCTCTTTAGCAGAGAGGACTCTTGACCCTTTAGTTGCACTTGCAATGACAAGAGAACCATTATGAAACATTGCAAAAGCAAAGGTTGATTGGCTGATGGACACCAATAAGGCCGCATCACAAAAAAGTAGGTTAGCATTCTCCTGATCCCGTTCTTGAAGATGGGGGAGTTGGAAGGGAATGGGCACAGTTGGATGAGGTGAGCTAATTCTGGGAGGGAGGATCATGCTATTAGTAAGGGAAATAGCCCACAATGGGTTTGGAGATTTCCCTTTAAATATAGTCTCATTTCTCACCCTCCAAATGGCGCACCGAACTACAATGGATAGAGGAAGGTATCCAACTTACTAGAGCGAATTTCACCCTGTATTAATTTTCTTTTTCCACAACCCCCACCAATCAATCATATCCGAATGATGGACATTATGGGTAAAACACACCCAAATGAGATCCAAACTAAATTGCTCGGGCAAACTCGCACCAGATGAAGATCCCCAAATCGAATGTGAGCTTCACTTGCTAATAGCTAATAGTACGATTAGTAAGCCCAAAACAAATAGTCACCTATCAATGGATAAATATCCATCTGTCTCATTTTCTAACTTATCTTTCTCAATATGGAGAATGAGATTTTGAGAATTTCAACTACTTTGGTTATTGATGCACTTATAACCCCTCTTTTGGTTTGGTTTTGTAATGTTTCATAATGGTTCCGTTATATCTGTAGGCGCCACCAAGGGGCCAAGAACCTTCTCCGCTAAAGATGCTTAAAATGAGGTCGGCTCTTTTTGCACCGAAGGTAGTTCCAGGATGCGGGCTTTTTAGAATTCTTTTGTTTTTTGTGCATGGATTCTTTAGAAGTGCTGATAGCTTTTAAAATCAGTTTTTTTATTGGAGGATCCAAACAGTAATCTAAGATGTCTAGACCAGTAGTTATCTTCACGGGTCTTTAAAAGCATTTTACAGTCTTAGGGAGCTTAAAATGGTGGCCCATCATTTTTCCAATTGGGGTATAGCGGGTCTCAACTATCTGAAGGCTAGGGTGACCCCAATCAGTTGGGTTAATTTTTGCCGGCAGTTTTTAGGTTGGTTGGGCTAGCGTTTGCTGCTTTTCTATTCGTTGCTTATGTCTTTTTATTTGATTAATAGATCTTCCATCTCTTACCAAAAGAGGGAAATTAATAAAAATAAAAACCTAACAAGATTGCGAACTTGATAATTTTGTTGTTGGAGATGGATTATGTACTCAAGCCCTGGTTAATGATTAGATAGATCACAATTGCAATTGAATTACGCATCCTGAAGCACGAATTCATTGACATCGACAATTCAATGGAAGTAATAGATCAAGCGACTCAATGGTGGTGTGTGCGGCGACTTCCAAATGTTCAATGACAGCTACTAACTTGGTCAAAACAAGGAATAAATATCCCAGGATCAACTGTGCTTAGTCTGACATTACTGATTACAGATCGCACAGTGGTCCTCACTCCTCACATTGGAAGTCCCTTTCCTAGACTACTGGTGCTAAAAGCCAAAAAAGACCAGTCTGTCATGTTGAGTAGTATTCGATCCAATCTGTGGCCAGTTCTCTTTGATACCCCCAATATGCACGTTTGTCCGCTTATAATCCATCAGATCAAAGATCTCGATCCTGCCACAGCAAACCCCACCGTAGATCTGAATCTTTACAATAAGATCCAACTCATATGTTGTCAACCCTAGCAGTGTGCCTTTTAAAAGGGGCTGTTTAAAAATCCTTGTATTTGGGGGCTTTACTAACGACGAGTTGCGTGAAGTAAAAATTATTTTGAAGAAAGAATAAAATATGAGTGAATTATAATCGTATTCTGTTTTTAGTTATTTATTATAAAAAAAAATTTATTTTTTGTATTGATTGTGGAGGTTTTTTGTCTTTTAGTAGAGAAATGAAGTTACTTTTTACCCCTTTTTTTTTTTTTTGTGAGAAATATGGTTGAAAATTTAAATTAAAGTGAATTTGATGGGACTTTTTTTTTTTTTTTTTTTTTATGGAAATGGGGACTTTTCCTTACTTGACTCAATTAATAAAATTGTCAAACAAGCCCAATACCCATATTCCTACTTTGAGATTCCAGGCCCCTTCTAACGTTGACAAGTTTGGTTCTATAATAAATCTAGTCTTTTTGTTTAAAACATACATAAACTTAGTTAAGGTAGTTTCCTTGTTGTAGTCGAAAACATAGATATGCTTGGATTTTTTTTGTCCTTTTTATATTCTTGTTTGCTGAGGGAGACATCAGACATCAGATGTCTGGGGCCAAAAAGACCCCATTTTCACACCTTGCTTACGCAAGTCATGCCTAAATGAGTATAAACAAACATGACTGATGTGTAATCATTAGTGCTAAAACAAAAAAAAAAAAAAAAAAAAAAAAAAAAAAAAAAAAAAAAAAACCCTCGTGAAAAATGAAGCAAGGAAAGATGAGAAATGAATACCAGCCATCACCCCTAGTATTTCAATACCTAGGTATAGGTCAAGGTCTCATCTACATCTCCTTTATATCCTACACCTCTCGCCTCTTTAATAATACTTCCGCAGTTCTCTTTTCACCATGAAATCCCTCTCTATTTTATTCAAACAAACATTTGAATTCTGACCATTGATTATGTCATTTCTCTCCGTTTTCCACACACTTGGCAAAAAAGTTAATTTTAAGAAAAAATACCGAATAATTTTAAGTTGGTTCACATCATACATAAAACCTAACCTGTGAAATAATTTTAAATTGAGTATCAATTGTTTGACTAAGAGTCTGTTAGAAAGCAAATCGTAATGATATATGATTATTTCACAGGTTTTACCCCCTGTTGGAAGTGTTGCACCGTTTCTATTACCATCTTAAAGAAAAACTTCTCCTAATCCATGATACCAAACTTTCAACCTACCATCAATAGTTTCATGGAATTAGCCCCTTACTTTTGTATACAGTCACAGTAAATGAGAGAGGAGAAGAAACCCAAACTTTACTTTCATCAAAGTGAACTTTTTGGAGTGATTGGAGGATGGGAATCCAAACTTAAATAAAGGGACTGGGCTTGTTGGACCAAAATCAAGCGAAAACACACACGCACACACATAAAGATCCAAGTCGGCCAACCTATATATCAAATTTAAAGTCAATGTAATACCTCTAATCCATTCATCAACGGTTCACAAGTTTAATTGCTTTATATAAAATAATAAAATTGGCCCTTCATCCAACGGTTCACTTCATTTGGATCTATCAAAACGCAGTGGGACTTGTGTAAGTAGGAGGGGTGGTTTTGGATGGTCTGCTTAGATGGACCAGCAAGTGGCCGCATAAGGTGGCTTGTACCATAAGACTACAAGGAAAGTTTATACATGAGCATTTCTCATATATATATATATACACGCTTATGCGGTGAAATGAATTATGTGCGCTCAACTATCCTATTGGATTGATAACGATTCATATTTATTTAAAAAAGGTTGGGCCCAGGATAGCCACTCCTTCCGTCAAAATACTTCCAACGAGTCTATCCTCCATAATTGGATTGTTCTGTGATGGAGGTGTGGTGGGGTACTGATTACCCATTTGCAAGATAAAAGTAAATGACATTTATCTGCTTGTTTATGCTTTTGTTGTGGTGGAAGAAGATAAATGTTGTTTATCCATGGCCTTTTGTGTATGACAAACCAAATGGTGGGTGGGGGAGTTGGGTAGAGCATTAAAGATCAACTCCAAGCTATAATAATATGGTATGACTCTTGTGTGGGGAACTTTCTTTTATTCTATCATCTTACACAGTTGCATGAATTGGTGGGTTTCTGACTTGAACCCGTGAACACTTGAACCAACAACAATGATAAGAACAAAAGAAAAATGCCAAGTTGGCCTGAAGCCAGAGAGTAGGGAAACCCACCCAGGTATCAATCCCTGGGTGGGACTGTTGGGTGTGGGTGTGCTATCCACAACATCCACCCTGTGAGTCCAAGCAGAAAGGGTGAATGAAATTGCAGGATTTTTGGGGGAGGAAGAGTAGAGTAGGGAAGGTTCCAGAAGAGAGAGTAGTGGCGATAGTGATGATTGCCAATGGTGGGGTCCTGCCCAATGTCCACACCATGCTGCTGCCCAAGAGGAGTGGAAAAGTGGGCCCCACTGAAGAGGTCTGATTTCTGATTTCTTTTTTGATCGGATGGTTGTAATTACGCGTCACCATGTGTCTTTAGTGATGATGATCTTTGTTAATGAAGTGGAGCCCTGATTTTTTTTTTTCCCTGCTACAATTGGTATAAAGTAAGGGAGTGATTGGTGATTGGTGTAATGAAATTCAAGTTTTGGAGGAAATTTGAATTTGGGTTTTCCGTTAAATATAAAGAAGTCTACGAGGTAGGAGTAATAGTGAGAAGGAGCAATAGTACCGATCTGAAGTCTTGAAAAAATATATCCTTCTGGAATCGACAGAAATTAGAGGCAGATGCTCGTGACCGAGGCACGTCAGGCGACGCTTTCTTTAGGACGAGTTCCGCCCTTCTAGGATAAACCCTGATGCGAAGAGGATCTCTGCTGGAACTGCCCCCGGGATACAATGGCCTTCACAGATCAGGCTTGGTCGCACTCTAAGTTCAGATCAATCTCCAGGAACCACAGAATGCTCACGATAAAGAAAATAAGGGATGAAAGAACAGAGAAGAAGTGTTTTTCTACAACCCAGATCACGTTATTTTATAAGAGAAAAATAATGACGTTGAGCCACAATTAATCACGTTTAAACCAGCGATTAATCACAACGTTTAGCAACAATTAAAACTGCGTTTTTTAATCAACGTTTAAAAAGCAATTAATAAAAAATTAAAAACGTTTTATGAAGTAAACAAAAAACGTTTTATAAAGTAAATTTGAAGATGCGCGTCGCGGACGCACGCCCGGTTAAACGTTTTCCGGACCGAGAGCCCTGGGTCGAGCCGGACTCGCGTGCGAGCATACGGCTCATGGTAAAAGGTTCCAATAGTTCTAATGTGTATAGGAAATGAAAAAGCATATAAAGCCACCTTAAAAAGTGAACTTTAGCAATGTGGAATGCCAAGCTCTCAAGTAGCCTTCACTTCCCACATAAAGCAAAAGAGTAGATGACAAAACACTTTTTGTTCAAGTCAAACCTTTGAATTTTTGAAACAACATAGAAAACCAACAATTTCAAGTTCTATTGAGTGATTTAACTCAGTACTTGTTGGTTTCGGGAAAACTGCAACCAGTATGGTCAAAGTCAGTGAGCACTTTCACGGTTAATGTGCGACTGCATTAGCTATGAAGTCTTAATTTCTGTTATACATATTTGTGGTGTAGTTTGGTGGTTTGATAAAATAAAAGGTTTGGGTTATGACTTTTGTCAAATTTAAGTAATAAATATATATAATATCTAGCTGTTCACCAAGAGTAGACAATTGTTGGCTAAGTTGGCATATATAAAATTGCCTGAGGAATGTTTTCACAATATTAGTATTTAAAATAATATGCATTGTGATGGAATTGACTTTGGTGTATCAATTCTCAAGGTTTACTGTCACACTTATCATCAGTGTGATTTTATTCATGTCACCCACCTAGATGCAAACTGAATCTATAGCTTGGGCATGCTACTTGGGACACGTTAAGGTCAGGTTGACTTGGAGCTTTTTGGAATCAATGAGGTTTGTTCCTTAACGAATGAGAATGCATTTTGATGTGTAGTAGTTTAGTGATTACTAATAAAAAAAAACTGAGATTTGGACTGAAAGTAGTGTCTTTTAAGTTAAGAGATTACTAATAAAAAATGAGATTTGATTGCTAAATTGTGGCATGGCCTATATATGGGTTCTTTTGGATCAAAAATAGAAATGAGACTGAACTTTCTAGAAGATGCCCTTTAAGATTTTAACAATCTGAATCCTTCACATGAGTTCATCCACCCGTACGTAAAAACTCATGAAAATAATTTACTTTATTTTTTGTTGAAGATGATGAAAACTGTAGTAGTCATTTTCTAAAGCACTTCAAGGAGAGAAAAAAAATAAATGGATGTTTTTGACACTTCAAGGATGTGAAACTTGACACATCTAAATATTTCACCCACCCACAAGTAGGCTCCAAAAACTCGATTCTACCTCACTAGTACACCTGCTTAGGATTCAAGTAGATTTTACAAAATATCGGAGTTATGGAGGATGACTATGGCTTGGAAAGATCTAAGTACCTTTCATCTGAAGCATGTTTCTACATAAACATTTAAATTAGGAAAGTATTTCCTCAACATGTATAAATGTTTTGTTTTGCCGCTACTTTGAAAGATCACAATACATTGATTATGATCTATATCCATGTGAAAGATCTGTTTGAACTTTGAATGACTGAATACCCTTCAACATCGCCCCGACCCCACCTTCCCCCTCCCTTCTTCTTTCTCTCTGTCTGTGCGTATCATGGTTTAAAATCTCGGACTCGGTCGCGAATATCGGTCCGTCGCGGTGTGAATTTTTTTTTAATCCAAAAAAATTCACAAAAATATCCAAAAAATCCAGAATATTAGAAAATGTTGGAAAATAATTTTTTTTTCCATTAGTAACAACCATAAATCAAAATCTCGGTCACCTTAAGTTATGAGTCATGTTTATGTCGCAATTCGCTGTCTTCTCCAGTATTTTATATAATGCAACCATTATTGATGCTCATGATCAATTTATTAGTGTAAAATAGAAAAAAATAAAGATAGCATATCAATCATCATCTAATACTAACTCAATCATCAACTAAGTTGTGAAATTCAAGACCTGAAGATGACATATTAAAATCAGAAACATGATAATGAGATAGATAAATCATAAAGCACTTGGGCATCAAAAGGTTCAGGGTTTACCTAAAATTAGAGGGGACTAGAAGAGACTAGAGACTAGAGATTGATTGATGAGTATGAATGTATTACAGATTGACAGACTAATTCCAAGTAGAGTGTCGCCCTGGTTCGATATCATCATCATCATCATTTCTTCGGTATTGGTTAAAAAGATATGCTCCATACTGTTGCTCAACACTACCATACCCATGACCATATTCAGATTATTCTTGATAAGATGTTGAACTATCTTAATCCCCAGTGGACTAAGATGGCTGGTTGCACTCAAATGGCATAAAATAGGCATGAGGGGCATGAAAAGGTCGTTGGGAAACTGGTGGAAGTAATACTCCCTTACTCAATTAACGTCTGTTCGATAGAAAGTATCGGTGTTGGTGAAGGGGGTACCCAATTAGGGTCATATGAATCCATACATGGCACCTTGTTGGCCAACATAATCCCCATGATGTCCATACATGGCACCTTGGCCAACATAACTCCCATGATGACCATGAGTACCTTCCCCCACTCCTTGCCCAGTGGCGCCACTACTACCCCCTGCTTTGGTCTATCCAACATGTTTGACATAGCCACTACGAGGATCTAACTCGGTAGCACCAGGAAAATGCTCCATTGTCTCATAAGTGACAGGCTCATCATCTCTATAATGACCTTCATCCTCGGAAGAGTCAGGTGGAATTCCCGTTGATGATGAAGAAGTAGAAATACTTGACTCACCTCGTCCACCTTCTTTCCCCTTTGCTTACTCGTATCAGGTGTGCGCTCCTGCTGCATTGTCAAGTTTATTTCTTCTATCCTTTCTGCGGCCCTCACTGGCTCAGGCCTATCTCCAGTCAATTCCTCCATCAACTCTTCACCTAACACATTATCCTCTTCTGAAAAGATATAGTCCAAATTAATTGGACAAAAATAATACCATTGATCCTCAAACTATCTTTTTTTTCTATTTCTACTCCAGAGCTTGAGGTTGTAGTGGATGTTGACCAATTTATTTAGCTTCTGCATTTTCAATCTATTTCTTGGTCTTGTGTGGATAAACGATAAGGTGCTCCAGTTTCTTTCACAATTGGAAGACGATGTAGTTTGACTAAGGACTTTAATAGCAATCGTCCTTAGTGTAGGAGCACTCTTTCCATAATTCAACCACCATTCAGCTAGCAAAAAAAAGAAAAAGAAATGATATTAGAGTCAATAAAATAAGAATAAGTCCTTTAATAATATAGAGATGACATTATAATCAATACTAGGATTGGTCTGTGTGATAGCTCTTTGTCAGACCCCGACCCAGGTTTAGTATAATTTAATATTATTTTAATTGTGATTTGTCACTAAGCGGGATGAGGGGACGATTAGCTTGAGTTTTAGTTGGATTAGAATTTTGAATAGCTTTGGGAAATTTGAGAGCGTCGTGTTCGGGTTTGACCGGACCCGAGGTGGCCGGTAAGACGCGTGTTAGTATGGGAATTCGAGTTATTGATTTATTTGATTTTTGAAAAAATGTGGATTTTAATATCTTTGAATTTGTTATTTTGATCCCAGCAATTTTCCTGTTTGCTCCTCCGTTTGCATTTGAACCCCAGAAATCGCGACTTTCGAGAAAAAGGCAAAACAGTCTTTTTACACTCAAATCTGTGCATAAATTTCGAAATTTGAAAACCATGAGGAAAATATACTTTTTGAAAACTAGATTTTTCGACGATCATTTTTTCCTTCTTCGTCAACTTCATTCAGAACCTATAAATGATAAATCCAGCCATGTGAAGTTTTCAGGGTCATTGGGGCCCACAACCCATTTAAACAACTCAAAACCCACGTTGAGTCCTTCTTCCTCACTTCATTCCTTCATTTTCGTGCAACTCACCTAAGAGAGTTTTCTCTCTTTTCTCCCATCGTCTCTCCTTTGCATGTCTTGCAAATGAACCCAATTTGATAAACAAATTTCACCAAGCTCTTCTCCTCATCTCTAGCTTGCAATTGATACAACTTTCAAGAGATTTCAGCTAGATTCATCACCTTCTTCAAGCTCACCTTCTTGGTTAGAATTCCTAAAGGTTAGCAATGGCTTCCCTCTTGAAATCCTGGTTTTTCTAGACCCTTTAGAATTGCTTTACCATACATGCAAGGGCCTTCATGAAGAGCTCCTTTGGTTTTCAAAATTTTGTGGATTTTTAGTGGTTTTCCATGGCATTGGTGTAGGTTTGTAGCTGAGTTGAATAGGGGATTGTTGGACTGTTTTGTGACCCAAATTGTCTCAAGCAAGTGAATAATTGGATTGTGTATACATAGTGCAGAAATTTATCTTTTCTAAAAGTTCTTTTGATTTGAAACTTTGAAACCTTGAAGTGGGTATTAGTTGTGAAGTTGGATGATTTCTAATGTTGATTTCATTATAGATGAAGTTGTTTTCATTTCAGGTCATGTGTCTAAGTGTTTGAAAATTTCCAAGTTCTCTGCTTCAGTTTAAGGATTGGAAACCATTCAATTTAAAAGTTCTGTTTCTTCTCTTCTTGTCATATGGTTCATGGTGTTTATGGAATTTGATTGATGATTGGATGAGTTTGGTGTGGAAATGAGTTGGAGTCAATTGGAAGGGGTCATATTTCATCATACTAAGATTGATCATTAGGGAGAAAGAGGAGGAAGAATCTGAAACAGGAAGAGGAAGAGGAGACTGTCAGCTGGGAGCTGACTGTCCACGGGCTGGAGAGAAGCCCAGCCCGCTCGAGCGAGTCTGGGCCCGCTCGAGCGGGCTTGGCTTCTGTGGCTGCCTGCTCGAGCGATCTGGGCCCGCTCGAGCTGGGCCTGGGTCAGGGCGTGGGTCATTGATGCATGGATTTCTTGGGCTATTGATGCTAGTTTTGAGCCCGGTTTGATTACAAAAATTTCCTAATGACTTATTAAGTATCGAGAATTAAGAATTTGAGCCCGAACCATTTTTTTTTTAATCGAACTATAGAGAAAGTGTGGAAAAATTAAACTTACCCGGAAATTTTCTATTAGACTTAATATACACTTTATGCCCTCAATTGTCGGTGACCTTCAGAGACACCAACTTCTTCACTCATAAACCGACGTGGAGATACTAAGTGTGTATTGAGACGGTCCCTGGTAAGCCCATCAAACACTGCTAATCATCTCATTCCAAGTTAGAGAAGTTTTATATTTTCTCATGGATTGATTTGAAACGAAGTTGGTTAATTTGTTATGTTTTAAAAAAAAAAAAAAAAACAATGAAAAAGATACTCATCTGATTTGTTCTGAAATTGTCTGGTTATTTTGATAAAGAGTAGTCCTTTTATCATGATTGAATTGTGTTTAATGGTTTGAATTATATCGTTTTGGATTTGAATCGGCACCACTAAACTTAGGTTACCTTGTTGGGCAGATTATCCGGCTTCGAATCTTTAAAACTATTTGCCAACTGCAGTTTGGATTCTGTATGTTTGTTCGGCCATGGCAACGGTTCTGTTTTCTGGTCCCACGAGTAGTGGCAACGGTTTCTGTCTGTTTGTTCCGGCCATTTTATATGGCGACGGTTTCTGTCTGTGTGCTCTTATTACTTCGGTAATAGGAGAATTTAGCTAAATGTGGTTTGCCAATATTTGAACATTTGTCAGTTAGTTTGAGATATTTAAATTCATTTGCACAGAAATAATTCATTTGATTTATTCCTTATATATTTGATTTGTTTTGTCAGCATCTTTACGATTTTAAACATGATGTTCATCACTTGTATATCATATCTGTTTTATTCACCTGCCAGGCCGTCGTGTCTGATACTCCTCTTGTTTGGTGTCAGATGTCGGACCCGCAGCTTTTGAGGCGGAGTGCACGTAGGAGGCAGTAGGGCCTCAGGTGGAGCCCGAGTGGCAACCAAATGATGTCATATAGACGTCATGTTTGGTCTGGAACTTCGATAACATCTTTTGGGGGAAGTGACGGTTATTTTTGGAAATTTTGTTTATAGCCTTTGTTGGCTTTGTTAACGATGTATAAATTAAACTACTTTTGTTTCACAACTTTAATTAACCTTGGGTTATGCTATGTATATATTTCTCTTTTGATATCGAACTTATACCTTCATCTTATGTTATAGAGAATTATTATTTTGCTACATGCTTCCGCATAACATTATTATTGATGCGAATTAGATTTAATTGTTGTGATGGATCGTCTGGGATCCTCACCGCGGAATCTTGTGGGAGAATAATTAGCGCGTACAGGCAGAATTTTCTGGCTCGTCGCGCCGCGTCTCCCGGATTAAGGACTTGATTATCAGGGCCTCGGTCCGAGGGTGTGACAGGAGTTGGTATCAGAGCGAGAATTATGTCGGGCAATTAAAAGACATTAGAAACTTAGGGATGTGGAGAGGATCCGTTAGAATCTTCATTAATTAGTAGTGCGTGGGGTTTTTGGGTATGTTTTCCTAATATATTTGTTGTACTAACAAGTGGTTTTGCAGCAAAATGCCTTCGCGCAGGGACCACACCAATACAATTCCTTCTTCTAGCAATGCTAATACTGCAGGCTCCTCTGGAGATAATCCATTTCAGAATTTTATGCAGAGAATGATGGAACAACAATAGAAAACAAATGAGATGATGATGGAACAACAGAGGAGAGCCAACGAGAATCAGGCCAGATTGCAAGAGCAGATGGCTAAGAAAGATGAGGAATTAGCACAAGTACAAAGGCAGCTATTGGAAGTGTTGGGTAGGAGACCAGAACCAGTACAACCTCAACACATGGGTCCTCAAATTGTTATCAATGATCACGACAACAACCCGAACGTTTTATTTGAACGCTTCCGGAAGAGTGGTCCAAAAGAATTTACAGGGAATGAGGATCCTTTGACAGCAGATGATTGGCTAACTCATACAAAGAACATCTTTGATCTTTTTCAGTGTACAGGCAGGCAGCGAGTTCTCCTAGTGGCATCTATGTTTATTGGCTTGGCTGATATTTGGTGGAAGACACTCAAGGAGGGTTATCAGAACATTGCTAATGATGTTGCATGGGCTACTTTCAAGGAACAGTTCACTAAGAAGTATGTGCCCACTCATGTCAAGAGACAGATGGCAGTGGAGTTTCAGCTACTCACACAAGGAGACATGACCGTCCTCGAATATCTTACAAAGTTTGAGAGATTGTCATGGTATGCACCAGAGATCGTTGATACTGAGGAGAAAAAGATTATCAAATTCCTTGAAGGGTTGGACCCTATCATTGAAAAAGATGCTTCAGGTGTTGTCTTACCAGCTACATTCCAAGAAGCAGTCAAGCGAGCTTATAAATTTGAAAACATCAATAACAAGATTATTAAGAATAACCAGAGGAAACGACAGCAGCAAGGACAGAAGCCCTATCAAGGCAAGAAGTCAGGGCCAAATCAGAACACCCAAAGGCAAGGTGGATGTGAGCACTGTGGCAAGAACCATCCTTCCCACCTATGTTACAGAGTTACGGGTGGATGCTTTAGGTGTGGCCTTACAGATCATCAGATGAAAGATTGTCCAAGCAACAGGAACCAAGGCAACAGGCCACCTCAGCAGAATCAACAAGCAGTTCAGAACCAACCTAGGCAGCCACAACAGCAGAACCAACAACAGCAGCCCCGTCAACAACCTCAGAATCAGAATGCCCGTCCACCTCAACTGAACAGGAATGCGCAACAAGGAAGGCAGAACCAGAATAGAAACAGACCTCAACAGCAAGGACACATGTATCATCTGAATCAGGTGGACGTCGATGCAGCGGACAACGTAGTTGAAGGTATACTTTTTGTTTGTGGATTAGAAGCTAAAGTATTGTTTGACCCTGGATCCACTCATTCATTTCTATCCCCCATGTTTGCTAAATTGATTGATGTGCCTATTAGCGAACTAGATTTTATTCTAACTGTCACAACACCAGTAGGGAAACAAGTTGTTTGTAGCACTTATTACCCTAGTTGCACAGTTAAGATAGTGATGTTACATTCCCATCAGATATTATCCTGTTAGACATGCATGACTTCGATGTCATTTTGGTGATGGATTGGTTGTCTGGACATCATGCCAGTATGGATTGTTTTAACAAAACTATTTCCTTCAAGTTAGATGGAGCATCATCAGGGGTAGAATTTCATGGAGAGAAAAGGGTTTCACAGACTGGTGTTATTTCAGCATTATCAGCAGTTAGACTATTGAGAAACGGATGCGAGGGATTCATAGCATTTATTTCAGAGGACAAACAGTCCCAAGGGGTGGAGCAAATCCCTGTAGTGTGCGAATTTCCAGAAGAAATTCCAGGATTGCCACCAGTCAAGGAATTAGAATTTACCATAGAGCTTATACCAGGAGCAGCACCAATCTCTATCGCACCGTATAGGTTGGCTCCGACAGAATTGGGTGAACTGAAATTACAGTTACAAGAGTTATTGAAGAAATGTTTTATCAGACCCAACATATCACCGTGGGGAGCTCCGGTTTTATTTGTCAAAAAGAAAGATGGAAGTTTGAGGATGTGCATAGATTACAGAAGACTGAATCAAGTGACCATTAAGAACAAGTACCCATTACTCAGAATAGATGAGCTATTTGATCAATTGCAGGGAGCAGAGTATTTCTCGAAGATAGACTTGAGATCCGGATATTACCAGTTGAGAGTCAGAGATTCAGATATATCAAAAACAGCCTTCAGGACAAGATATGGGCACTATGAATTCCTAGTAATGCCCTTTGGATTGACGAATGCTCCAGCAGTGCTCATGGCTCTAATGAACAAGATCTTTGCACCTTACTTGGATCAGTTCACTGTTGTCTTCATTGATGATATACTAGTATATTCCAAGTCTAGAGAGAAGCATGAGCAGCACCTGAGGACATCACTGCAATTGTTAAGAGATAACCAATTGTTTGTAAAGCTCGAGAAGTGTGATTTTTGGTTGACACAAGTTTCTTTCCTTGGTCACATTATTTCCAAGGAAGGTTTGGCAGTTGATCCAGCAAAGATAGAAGCAGTTATCAGTTGGGAGAGGCCAAAGAATATAACCGAAATAAGGAGTTTTCTGGGTTTAGCAGGTTACTACAAAAGGTTTGTGCAGGGATTTTCATCTATTGCAGCGCCTTTGACCAAATTAACCCGAAAAAATTTGCCATTTGTGTGGATAGAACAGTGTGAAGCAAGTTTTGAAGAGTTGAAGAAGAGATTAACCACGGCACCAGTTCTCACCTTGCCTTCAAGCAGTGGTAATTTTGTAGTTTATACAGATGCTTTGACAGTGGGACTTGGATGTGTGCTGATGCAGGATGGTAAAGTCATAGCGTATGGCTCAAGACAACTGAAAGAGCACGAGAAGAATTATGTGACGCATGACTTAGAATTGGCAGCAATTGTTTTTGCACTAAAGATGTGGAGACACTATTTGTATGGAGAAAAATTCGAGGTTCACTCGGATCATCGTAGTCTATAGTATTTGTTCTCTCAGAAGGAATTGAACATGAGACAGAGAAGATGGATGGAGTATATTAAGGACCACGACTTTCCAATCAAATACCATCCAGGGAAAGTAAATATTGTGGCAGATGCATTGAGCAGAAAGTCTAGGAGCATGGCTAGTTTGTGAGGAATGGGTAGACTCCAACAGCTTGAAGAATTGGGAGTTGAGTTCCAACTATTGAGACAAGGTGTTATGTTAGCAAACATGACAGTGTCCGAACCTATTTTCATCCAGAAAATCAAGGAGACTCAGCTACAAGATCCAGATTTAGCAAAAATTGTGGAGCACATTTCAGATCGCCCAGATTTCAGAATCGTGGATGGAGTATTGTACTTCCGTGACAGATTGTGTGTTCCAAATATTGATGACTTGAGAAATGAAATCATGACTGAAGCCCATAACACCAAGTATTCTATGCACCCAGGGAGTACAAAGATGTACCATAATTTGAAGAATAGATTTTGGTGGAGCAATATGAAGAGAGAAATTGCAGCATTTGTGTCCTGATGCATGACTTGTCAATTAATTAAGGCAGAACATCAGAAACGAGCAGGTCTTTTGCAGCCATTAGAGATTCCACAGTGGAAATGGGAACATCTTACGATGGATTTCGTCTCGGGTTTACCAACGACTAGTAGAGGGAACAATGCTATATGGGTTATAGTTGACCGACTGACGAAGTCTGCATGTTTCATTCCATTGATGACAGGGAAAAAGAAGCAAATGTTATCACTAGCACAAACATTTGTTAACGAGATCGTCAGCCAACATGGTCAACCAGTCTCCATTACTTCAGACAGAGATAAAAGATTTGTCTCAAGATTCTGGAAGGCTCTGCACGAGTCCATGGGTACAAAGCTTCAATTCAGCACAGCGTATCACCCACAGACAGATGGATAGTCAGAAAGGACCATTCAGACATTGGAGGACATGCTTAGGGCTTGTGTGCTTGATTTCAAAACTCAGTGGGACGAAAGTTCACCTCTTTGCGAGTTCGCATATAACAACAGTTACCACTCGAGTATAGGAATGGCACCTTTCGAAGCACTATATGGAAGGAGATGCAGAACTCCAGTGTGTTGGGAAGAGGTCGGAGAATGCAGCTTTCACAGACCGACATTGATTGGTGAGACTAATGAGAAAGTCAAAACTCATTCATGAGCGTTTGAAGACTGCGAGAAGCCGACAGAAAAGCTATGCAGATGTTCGGAGAAAGGACCTACAGTTCCAAGTGGGAGATAAAGTATTTTTGAAAGTGTCACCCACTAGAGGAACCTTGAGGTTCGGTTAGAAGGGTAAATTGTCGAGAACATTCATTGAACCGTATGAAATATTGAGTCGTGTGGGCGAAGTGGCTTACAAACTGGCCTTACCGCTAGAACTTTCAGAGTACATAATGTGTTTCATGTCTCAATGTTGAAGAAATATATTTCGGACCCCTCACATGTGCTAAGACATGAGCCTCTAGAGATTCGAGAAGATGCCACTTATGTTGAGAAACCGGTCAGAATCATTGACAGGAAGGAGCAAGAATTGAGGAACTGAACAATTCACTAGGTGAAAGTGCTTTGGGAGAATCACGAAACAGAAGAAGCTACTTGGGAATTGCGTGATCAAGTCCAGAAGAAGTATCCGCACTTGCTACTAGAGGTTAGTGTTCATTTGGAGGACCAAATGATTCTAAGGGGTGGAGGATGTCAGACCCCGACCTAGGTTTAGTATAATTTAATATTATTTTAATTATGATTAGTCACTAAGCGGGATTAGGGAACGATTAGCTTGAGTTTTAGTTGGATTAGAATTTTGAATAGCTTTAGGAAATTTGATAGCGTAGTGTTCGGTTTGACCGGGCCCAGGGTGGCCCGTAAGACGAGTGTTAGTATGGGAATTCGAGTTATTGATTTATTTGATTTTTGGAAAAATGTGAATTTTAATATCTTTGAATTTGTTATTTTGATCCCAGTAACTTTCCTGTTTGCTCCGTTTGCATTTGAACCCCAGAAATCGAGTCTTTCGAGAAAAAGGGCAAAACAGTCTTTTTACACTCAAATCTGTGCATAAATTTTGAAATTTGAAAACCATGAGGAAAATATACTTTTTGAAAACTAGATTTTTCGACGATCATTTTTTCCTTCTTCGTCAACTTCATTCGGAATCTATAAATGATAAATCCAGCCATGTGAAGTTTTCAGGGCCATTGGGGCTCACAACTTATTTAAACAACTCAAAACCCACGTTGAGTCCTTCTTCCTCACTTCATTCCTTCATTTTCCTACAACTCACCTAAGAGAGTTTTCTCTCTTTTCTCCCATCTTCTCTCCTTTGCATGTCTTGCAAATGAATCCAATTTGATAAACAAATTTCACCAAGCTCTTCTCCCCATCTCTAGCTTGCAATTGATACAAGTTTCAAGGGATTTCAGCTGGATTCATCACCTTCTTCAAGCTCACCTTCTTGGTTAGAATTCCTAAAGGTTAGCAATGGCTTTCCTCTTGAAATCCTGGTTTTTCTAGACCCTTTAGAATTGCTTTACCATACATGCAAGGGCCTTCATGAAGAGCTCCTTTGGTTTCCAAAATTTTGTGAATTTTTAGTGGTTTTCCATGACATTGGTGTAGGTTTGTAGCTGAGCTGAATAGGGGATTGTTGGGCTGTTTGGTAACCCAAATTGTCTCAGGCAAGTGAATAATCGGATTGTGTATACATGGTGCAGAAATTTATCTTTTCTAAAAGTTCTTTTGATTTGAAACTTTGAAACCTTGAAGTGGGTATTAGTTGTGAAGTTAGATGATTTCTAATGTTGATTTCATTATAGATGAAGTTGTTTTCACTTCAGGTCATGTGTCCAAGTGTTTGAAAATTTCCAAGTTCTCTGCTTCAGTTTAAGGATTGGAAACCATTCAATTTAAAAGTTCTGTTTCTTCTCTTCTTGTCATATGGTTCATGGTGTTTATGGAATTTGATTGATGATTGGATGAGTTTGGTGTGGAAATGAGTTGGAGTCAATTGGAAGGGGTCATATTTCATCATACTAAGATTGATCATTAGGGAGAAAGAGGAGGAAGAATCTGAAACAGGAAGAGGAAGAGGAGATAGTCAGCTGGGAGCTGACTGTCCACGGGCTGGAGAGAAGCCCAGCTCGCTCGAGCGAGTCTGGTTTCTGTGGCTGCCCGCGCGAGCGAGCTGGGCCCGCTCGAGCTGGGCCTGGGTCAGGGTCTGGGTCATTGATGCATGGATTTCTTGGGCTATGGAGGCTAGTTTTGAGCCCGGTTTGATTACAAAAATTTCTTAATGACTTATTAAGTATCGGGAATTAAGAATTTGAGCCCGAACCATTTTTTATTTGAATCGAACTATAGAGAAAGTGTGGAAAAATTAAACTTACCCGGAAATTTTCTATTAGACTTAATATACACTTTATGCCCTCAATTGTCGGTGACCTTCAGAGACACCAACTTCTTCACTTATAAACCGACATGGAGACACTAAGTGTGTATTGAGACGGTCCCTGGTAAGCCCATCAAACACTACTAATCATCTCATTCCAAGTTAGAGAAGTTTTATGCTTTCTCATGGATTGATTTGAAACGAAGTTGGTTAATTTGTTATGTTTGAAAAAAAAAAAAAAACAATGAAAAAGATACTCATCTGATTTGTTCTGAAATTGTCTGGTTATTTTGATAAAGAGTAGTCCTTTTATCATGATTGAATTGTGTTTTATGGTTTGAATTATATCGTTTTGGATTTGAATCAGCACCACTAAGCTTAGGTTACCTTGTTGGGCTGATCATCCGGCTTGGAATCTTTAAAACTATTTGCCAACTGCAGTTTGGATTCTGTCTGTTTGTCCGGCCATGGCAACGGTTCTGTTTTCCGGTCCCACGAGTAGTGGCAACGGTTTCTGTCTGTTTGTTCCGGCCATTTTATATGGCGACGGTTTCTGTCTGTGTGCTCTTATTACTTCAGTAATAGGAGAATTTAGCTAAATGTAGTTTGCCAATATTTGAACATTTTGTCAGTTAGTTTGAGATATTTAAATTCATTTACACAGAAATAATTCATTTGATTTATTCCTTATATATTTGATTTGTTTTGTCAGCATCTTTACGATTTTAAACGTGATGTTCATCACTTATATATCATATCTGTTTTATTCACCTGCCAGACCGTCGTGTCTGATACTCCTCTTATTTGGTGTCAGATGTCGGACCCGCAGCCTTTTAGGCGGAGTGCAAGCAGGAGGCAGTAGGGCCTCAGGTGGAGCCCGAGTGGCAACCAAATGATGTCATACAGACGTCATGTTTGGTCTGGAACTTCGATAACATCTTTTGGGGTAAGTGACAGTTATTTTTGGAAATTTTGTTTATAGCCTTTGTTGGCTTTGTTAAGGATGTATAAATTAAACTACTTTTGATTCACAACTTTAGTTAACCTTGGGTTATGCTATGTATATATTTCTCTTTTGATATCGAACTTATACCTTCATCTTATGTTATAGAGAATTATTATTTTGCTACATGCTTCCGCATAACATTATTATTGATGTGAATTAGATTTAATTGTTGTGATGGATCGTTTGGGATCCTCACCGCGGAATCTTGTGGGAGAATAATTAGCGCGTACGGGCGGAATTTTCTGGCTTGTCGTGCCGCGTCCTCCGGATTAAGGACTTGATTATCAGGGCCTCGGTCCTGGGGCGTGACATTCTCTGCGCAGTTGTTGTTCCAAAGCTTCCAGCACGTACATTGTATATGTCAATTTGAAGACATTAACATAGAAAAATAAATGAAAGAAATTACAATGTTATATATTTTTTTACTTAATTATCATACCTGATTAATAGCCCAAATTGCTTCATTTGTACTCTCTGCCAGTCTTTCAATTACATTTTTTAGTCCCAAATGAATTTCATCAGATCTGTGTCTATCTGTTAATTGGGGATTAAAGAAGTATCATGTAAAACCAATGAATTTTAGTCATTGATAAATAAATATAGCGAGGAGAGACTGGAGAGTTGAATACAACAATTCAAGTATTAAAGGAATTAGCCTTCACTTACCAGCAGTGTCTAAATCATGATTCAATTGTCGTCCCCATCAATCGTCGATGATCTTTCAAAAATTTTTGTAATATTTACAATTTGCTTGAATAGCCAGCTTTGATCTTTTCATGGCCTCATGTAAGAAGCTCATTGTTGGCTTATCATCGCCATCAACCAATCGAAGAACCTTTAATAGGGGATCAAAAACATTCAAAACACCCTTCACATGAGGCCAAAATTTGTTGGACTCAATTATTTTACATACCTCTTTTGTAATGGGACTTGGCCTCTTTCCCCATTTTGAATTCATGAACTCCTGTGATTTTATCAGTTGGAGAAGTCATTCTCTATACTTGTAAACACTTTCGATAGCAATGAAGTGGGTAGTAAATCTAGTGATGCCAGGCCGTAGTAGTTCATGATTGTTTGTATGCGTTTTCATCATGGAAATGAGTCTATATGACTGATAAAAAAAATTGGTGATCTTCTTTATCTTACCAATCACTTGATGCATGACTTTCCTTTTTCAATATCTTCAAGCATTAAATCCAGGTAATGTGTTGCACATGGAGACCAGAAAATCCTTGGCCTTTGTTTCATAAGCATCAATCCTGCAGCCTTCATGTTTGCAGCATTGTCGGTAACAACCTGAACTACACAATCTGCCCTAACCTTTTCAATCACCTCATTCAATAACTTATTAATATATTTTGCATCTTGGATGTAATTAGTTGCATCAACTGATTTGATAAACACCGTGCCCATAGATGAGTAGACTAGAAAATTCAAGAGATGACGATGTGTGATGGTCATCCACTCATCGCACATTAGTGTGCAACCTCTTTCCTTCCATGCTCATTTGAAAGTTTGCACCCAAGACTGCAACTCCTCATACTCTTTCTCAACAACATCTAACATGGTGGTGAAATAAAGAGAAGATGCCTTGTTGGGTGGAATGCCTCCATGCAAAAAAAAAAAAAAAAAAAAAAACTTCACAGTGGCTCTCACTAGATGTTCTCTTGCTTTACCAAACTTTCCATTTAATACTTTCATAATGCTGGGCTGCTTTGATGTTGGTTTTCTATAAGCAAATGGGTTAGTTGGCCCCATCATATCCGGCCTACGAGGTGCATGTGTAGGAGGTCTTTCAACCTCCTCAATGTCTGGATCTTGATAGGATTGTTTTTAACTAAATGCTCGATGCAAACTCGCTTTTCCCGGTTCGGATGACCCACCTTGCTCATATTGGCTACTTCTAGTGGCTACTTCATATTGCATTCTTCTCCTCTCTTCCTCCTCCTTAAGTGACCTCACACTTTCTCTCCAAGCCCTCCTCATTTCCAGGTCTTCATCGTCATCATCGGAGGAACGAAATACTTTTTCTCTACATGCATCAAGTTCCTCAGTTCTTCTTTTTTCTTGTACAACTTTTTTTTTTTTTGGCATATGCATTAAGGAGCTCCTGCATTTCAGCTCTCACATTTGGTGGCATTTTATGACATTTTGTCACCTGTCCTAATACATGTGCCAAATGTTGTTTTAATCGTGTAATCCCGCCATTGAGCACTCGTCCACAATAATTACATTTTACTTTACATTTGCTTCTGACTGCTTCACCGTGGCTCCATGCCGGATCTATGTCCCGCACCATTTTGTTCCTATAAAATAAGAAACTTATGTAATAGTAATACTCTAACAACAATTATTTTTAGAAAAAATAAAGATTTAAAAAAATCATTTTAAAAACTATAAATATATAGGTCTAGCATAAAAGTATGTAGATCAATAATTTACACACCATACAATGATCATGAATAATTAAAAGAACATATTTATGATGAAATCCCCAAAAAATGATATATTATAATTCAAATATTAGAAAACCCAAAAATAAAATAATTAAAATAAAAATCTAAATCATGTTTATGACAATGAGTAGATGTAGATCTATCATCTACACACTATTAATAAGCCTTTTGTATCACAAATATTCTAACAAGTAACAACAATTACTTTTAGAAAAAATAAAGATTTAATAAAATCATTTTCAAAACTCTAAATATATAGATCTAGCATAAAAGTATGTAGATCAATCATTTACCATCCAATGATCATGAATCATTAAAAGAACACATTTATGATGAAATCCCAAAAAAAATGATATATTATAATTCAAATATTAAAAAATCCGAAAATAAAAAAAATTGGAAAAAAAAATTCAAACTCGTGTATGAGTAGATCTAGCGTGAAAGTATGTGGATCTAACTTTTAAATGAAGAACATAACACAAGTGACAAACCCAATGATTTCTATGCTTCATCTAAAAATAAAAAATAAAAAACACATAATAAAATGCTTTAAGTTGATTTTCTCTTACCTTAATTAATATTTTCTTCAAGAAATAGATGTGGGATTTGAAACTATGCAAGAGGGATGTGTGATGGAGTACGGCTGCTCCTATAGGTAGTAAGGAGATGAGAATGGAGGAGAAGAAGATGAAGATGGGGAAAAAGATGAAAAAATTAGGGTTTTAACCCCTTTTATGAGATCTCGGTCGATATTTTGAAAATATCGGCCGAGATCTCGGTTTTTCTGAGATGAAGTTCATCTAGGCCGATATCGGCCGAGATTTTGTCGATATATGGCCCCAAGATACCGATACTGATATCTTGGGGCCATATCGGTTCAGTACAGGCCTATATGAACCGGTATCTGTAAGTCCGTTGATTCGAACCCTAGAGGGGGGGGGGGGTGAATAGGGTGAGCTTCATTTATGACCAATTTTAACCAATTTTAACTTCTTTAAAACAAACTAGTCACAAGTGGTGATTACAAATAAAATGCGGAAGCTTAATAAAAACAATCACCACAAAGCAAGCACCATCACACAAGGATTTATAGTGGTTCGGCCTCAATGCCTACATCCACTACCGGCTTGTGATCCAACACCCCACCGGATTTCCACTATTTATGCTTTTCAATAGGCTAAGCAATAACCTTTACATTATGCTTTCCAAGGCTTAGCAATAACCTCTACAATGATGTTTTTCAAGGCTTAACATCAACCTATACATTATGCTTTTATAGGCTAAGCAATAACCTCTTCAACCACAAGGTTGGTTATCTCTCTAAGTAGTGTCTAACATACACTTGATGGAGATACAATGATAGCTCAATACAATGCCTCTTAATTAGGCGGATATAAAAGTGAAAATCTAATACACACACACTATGAATGCAAAGATGAAAGCACATGAGGTGTGTGTGTGATGTCCTCAATCATTTTGAAAATGAAAACTCATAAATGTATGCCAAAGGCTTTTAAAAGTTTTAGCTCATAAAAACATTTATGATTGAGGTAAGAATGCTAATCACATGTTTAAAAACAACTTGTAAAAGATTTTCCTATCTAGTTCAAGCAAGTTGTGAAAGTTTAGAACAAAACATGTGATGCATAAGGATTTCAATCAATTTAACAATGTAGCTTAATATATGTATGCTTTAAAGCATTTGAAAGTGTAAAGCACAAAAATAGATTTGATTGAAATCAAGGGACAAATTACATGTACTTAAAATACAACTTGAAAATGATATACCTATCAAAGCTAAGCAAGTTGTGAAACTTTAAAACAAAGTACATGTGAAGTTGTTGAATCCAAAACATAAGATATATTTTGAAAGTGATTTTCTTATGATGAAAAACAACAACCAAAGATTCAACCAAGTATATGAATCATGTTACATATAATTTCAAAGATTCTTTCATTAACATGATCTACTTAGATTTACCAAATAAAGTACTACTTGGATTGAATCAAATGGTGATGCATCCAAAACAATAAATCAATTCAAAACATAAAACATGTTAAGGACACAACAAATCATAGTTTATCATGCTAGAGAAGATTTACCAATAATTAAAGCTAAACATGAAAACATATGATTTGTGTGGTTGTTGAATCCAAAACATAAGATAGATTTGAAAGTGATTTTCTTATGATGGAAAACAACAACCAAAGATTCAACCAAGTATATGAATCATGTTACATATAATTTCAAAGATTTTTCCATTAACATGATCTACTTAGATTTACCAATTCAAGTACTACTTGGATTGAATCTCAAAGTGTTGCATCCAAAACAATAGATCAATTCAAAACATAAAACATGTTAAGGATACAACTAATCATAGTTTATCATGCTAAACAAGATTTACCAATAAATAAAACAAAGCATGAAAACATATGATTAAGAAAAGCAAAGCTTACTTAGAGGTTTAACTTCATTAATCCAAGCTTTAGCTTTCCAAATGTCCCTCAACCTTCCTTAGCTCATTCCCCTTTGTTTGGCCTCAAAACACCTCAAGGAGGGCCTCTTTTTTCCTCAAAATTTCTTTGGAAATGAGCTTGTATTTATACCAAAAATTGCCCAACGGCTAGTCCCCGGTCGACCTGCCCCTTGCCCGGTCGACCTGCCCTTCAACGGTCAAAAAACAGACCGTTTGAAAGAGAGCCCAACGGCTCTTTCCCGGTCGACCGCGTAGTGTGGCCGGTCGACCGGGTCCATGGGCCGGTCGACCGGCCACACTGCGCGGTCGACCCGGGCCTGGGACCATTTTTCCCACAATTTGCATATTTAAAGATTTTTCTTGTGGGAACTTTTGGGCCATTAAACCAAGCTTGGAAACATGTTTTAAATCAAACTAAGTGGTTTAAAAACATGAAACACAAAAAGCCTAAAATGATTCAAAACTTTAAAACCAAAGGCTTGCTTGATTTCTAAAAAACTCTTTTTAAAAAACAAATGCATCCAAGATTAAAACCAAAACATGCATAAATCAATACTTTTACAACTCTTAAAAACAATGCATGTATAAAACAGGATTTCAAGATTTCTTAAATCAATGCATATGTGTGCAAATCAAATGATGCTTGAATGATAATGCATCCATCAAATTGCAAATACAAAATCCCTAACAGTATCGGGCGATTTTTAAAACCATGGTGCGTATGCTAATTTGTTCTATAAAGAGATTGTCATGTTCTTATGAATAAAATGAGGAAGCACTGTAACAAAATTAAGCTTTATGCTAGGCTTTTGCTTATATAGA
This sequence comes from Camphora micrantha, assembly GCA_003546025.1. Lineage (NCBI taxonomy): Eukaryota > Viridiplantae > Streptophyta > Magnoliopsida > Laurales > Lauraceae > Camphora > Camphora micrantha. Next base: position 25,264,701 of record QPKB01000009.1, read on the forward strand.
TGGCCTGCCTCAAAATCAAGAAATAGCATCTTGTTCCCATTATAGCTTTTGCATGTTTCACCTTCTTTTCTGAATAACTTTAATCATATTGGTAGTACTTCTACAAGTCAATTTTTACGATCCATTTCACTGTTTGCAGGCAGTCTTGAATCTATTTAGTATTTTACGTACTTATATGCTCATACTCATCAAAAGATGTACTTTACAGTGTATGAATTATTATTTTTTAATAATTGTACATATTATATTATAATCAATAAAATATGATTGCTTCTATTTATATGTACTTTGAAATGATCTGCATACTGCATTGTAGTTTGAGAGTGTGTGGATTGAGTGGAGGACTTGGACTACAATGTTGGAATATATATATTGCTTAATGCTTTAGAACTTGATGCCTCATTATCGCATGTTTCAGGTTATGTGAAGGTGGGCCTCTTTTGGATATGATATTCTCTAGGTGATTTTTTGTTATTGTCATATGGATATTGCAAAGTGATTATATAAAATTATTACACTAATTTAATATTCTCTCATTATCCCAAGATCTTTTTTGGAGCGAATGCTTTGCCTTGCAAGAATTTATTGCCATTTTTTGGATCGAATGTATTCTGATGGTGTTCTTTTTTGGTTTTGCATATTGGTTTTGGATTTTATTGTGCTGGTTGCGGGCTCTTAGGGATTATCTTTTTTATTTTGATCACAGACATTTGTATATGTTAAAGATTTTTGAAAATGATCAAGTAGTAATATTTGTGGATTTTAGAGATCTGTGGGTTTATTTTGGTTTATGGATGTAGGATATTTAGTTGTGGATATTCTTTTCAATTTGTTGATGAATCTATTTTAAATTGGGTTGTGCGTCAAGTTTGGTGGTTTGAGCATGTATTCAAATTTTTATTTGTGGTATACAAGGAGAAATGAAAATTTAATTTTGAAAAAAATAATAATAATCTTTCCCGATGCACCAGCGTGCGTTGCAAAAAAGAAAATGTATTACAACATTTCCCGATATGATTTGTGCATCGGCGAAGTTGCATTTCCCAACGCGTTAGCCCAAAGATATAGCGCATTCACAATGCATTGGTAGCATTGGTTATTTCATGAATTCCCAATGCATTGGTAGCGTTGGCTATTTCATGAATTCCCAACGCTTAATCATCATCGGCCATTACCAAGAATTCCCAACGCACTACAAGCATCATCAATTAACAGGAATTTCCAACGCACTACAAGCGTCGGCCATTGCTATGAATTCCCAACGCATTGCCAGTGTCGGAGATTACTAGGAATTCCCAACGCACTATCAGCATTGGCGTTTATTTTGCTGACGCTGGTACTGCATTGGTAAATATGGTTTTCGAGTCAGGAAAGTTGGACTTTATGCCGACGCACATCTCTTTGCCGATGTATTGGCCGACGCTGCAATATGTTGGCAATTATACAGGGATCTGCCAACGTAGTTAAAATAGTGTAGGCTATGGATTTGGCTACACACAGTTGCCGATGCTCGGCCGACGCACTGAAATGCATTGGGAAAGCCTTTGCTAACGCAAAACCTACCTTTCTAGACACGATGACTATGTTGGCAAAACTGTAGTTTGTTATAGTGATGTCCTACTCCTCATTCCTTAAGAGTTCCAATTTGATTTATAACATCCTCTTCTTATGGCTAGCATGGGTGTTGACACCAAAAATGTCACTTTGCCTCTTCATACCCTTTCAAACATCAAGAAGCTGCATCTGACCACAACAAGCAATACTACCTCAAGCATCAGATCTTCTTAGAATCATCCAGAAACTTCAAGATCCTTTAAAACAGCCATAAGAAAAATACACATGAAGTTTTGGGCTATTTCGATGTCATTTGGCTTAACTTCACTCTTCCAACAGCTGAATAGGAGCTCACGGCAGCGTTGAAGCTGGAGATCTTATTTCACAAAACAGAGCATAGAACTCGCCTCAAAATGCCACTAGAAAGTTCTGCATCAAATTCCAGGTCATTTTGACACCGTTTGGCCTAAAATGCAAAGAGTCTCATTCTTCATACAATAAAGTTTGCCCTCTCTGCGACAACACTATCGGAGACATCAAATCTTCAATCAGAGCCCATGGATGGCCTTAAAACACTTCCAAAAGGCTTTACGTCGAATTTCAGGTGAAACTGCTAACGTGTGATCCAACATCAACCCCCAAACAACAAAACCAAGCCTCTGAACGGTGGAAACCACCAAGGCCATCACTCATCAATGAAAGCACATGGATGGTCTCAAAATACTTCCAAGGGCTACATGTAAAGTTTTAGGTTATTTCGACATCATTGGACCGGACTTTGACCTTCCTGAATCTAAATCAGGCCTCATGGCGGTGGAGCCCCTCGGGACAATTACTTCCAAATCAGAGCTAATTGATCATCTTAAAATGATTCTAGGAGGCTCCCTGTTAAATTCAAGGTCAATCGGACATTGTTTGACTATACATTAAAGCGCGGTGTCTTCGTCTTGATAAAATCAAGTCTATTGGCTACAAGACCCCACACTGTTTCAAAACTCAAACGAAAGCCTGTGGTTGGTCTTATCTATTTCCCATGAAGCTTCACCTTAAATTTCAGGTTATTACGACATCGTTTGACCCAGTTTTGGCTTTTGATGGATAATCGACACCTCTGCGTGACAGTCTTGGGCTATCCCGGAAAATCAAAAACTTGGCCCCCTGTTCTCCACGGCTACTCGTCAATTTTTCTGTAGAAGAATCACGCCAAAAGTTGCACAAAAATACTAAGAAAAATGCCAAAGAAGAAAAAATCGGAAAAAACCAGAAGAGGGACGAAAAAGGGCAAAACTGTCCAATGGTCAGGGGCAACCTTGCCCCATGGTCGCTGGCGACCATATGTGTATGGTTGTTGGCGATCCTGGAATTCCGGGTTGTCGGATTTCTACCAAATACCCATTTTTGGGTCTTTTTTCACGTTCCAAGCTGTTTGGCTTCTATGATTTTCCAAAAATCCGATTTTCAGGGCATAAAATTTGTCGATCTTCGACAACTTCACTGATTCACCGCTAAAATCATAGTACACTTTGATCTTCGTCATTAGACACTTCAAAATCACAGATCGGCAGACTAAGAAAGCACACTTTTTGCTTGACCGATCAAGAAATCAACAGGATAGATGGTACCGGCCTACTAGTTGCAATCAAGGTTTGAAATTGCATGATCATCCAACAATATTCGGCATGAAAAATCCACCAGCGATGAAGTTCCCCTACATCGTGGGTAGAATTCTAAAAGACGCGGTGCGGCCTGCGACTCTTCTAGTACTTCAGTGACCACTTAATGCGGTTGATGACCCATTTTATGACAAGTTAATGTGGTTGATTACTCATTATTGTTGATGGCCCAATCAGAAGCCAAGGAGTGTGAGTTACAAGTGAAACATAATTATGGCATTAAACCATGTAACTCCTGCCATCATGGAGTTTAAATGAAAATGAAGGCCCATTATTCTCCAACGACTAATCAAAATTCAAGGAAGAAGAGTTACAAAAATACAAATTTAAAAGCTTGTAACTCCTCCCATCATGGAGAATTAATGCAATTAATGCATTTAAAGCGCATGCACTCTCCCCATGGCCACCAAAAGCCTATAAAAGGAGGGCCTTTCCACAATTCCAAGATGATGATGTGCCTGGTGTGCAAATCCTAAGAAAAATTAAAAACTTTGCATCGTTGCTACGACGCTCCAACGACTATATCTCATCCGTTGAAGAAGCTCTGCACCGACCACCACTATAAGGTGACCAAAGACTCTTAGGGGGGCCACTCCCCCAAGGCCCTCTCGTTATGTTTCCATGGCTTAGACATGGCTTTTCAACCCGTCTATTTATATTTTTATTGGATATAAGATCTCCTCTTGATCCTTATTACCTAAAAATCTTAGGTTCAAGTCAAGCCATGAGAATAAAAAAACGTCCTCAATTATCATCAGAAGGATGACGGCAAAGTCCTAACATAACTTGCGACCATCAATCTAAACGAGTCTTGCAATCTTCTGTGAAGTCAGATTTCCTTTTCTTTCTTCTCATTGTATTTTGTATTTTTAAAAGAGACAAAAAAACAAAGTCTTGTTGTTTTCTTTTGATAAGAGTTGTAAATCGCCTTTCACGACAAAAACATTGCCTTCTATGGCAAACAAATGAAAATCTCCTTTCACGGCATCCAAATTCATATTATGTCTCTTTTCTTAGCACATGTGTAATGGAAGCTAGAAAAAAAGTCAAATTTCTTTTCTACTTGTGGAGATGGATCCACAGACCACCGCTTATTATTTCCACGTAGAGTAGAAAATTTGGCATACCCGTACACAAAAAACTGATATTCACACATCTTAGGTCACGAAATGGTTGGACCCACGGATTCTCACATCTGCTAACCCCAGTAGTCCAACGAACGAATTAGCAAGCCATAAATGCGGACCACTAGGGATTCCATAGAATCTGACTCCAACTGAAGATTTGGACCCATGTGTGAACTCCGAACCAACAGTTAATTACAAATAACTCCATTAAATAAATGCAATTGCACTCTAGTGTTAGGAATAATTACAAGAAAACCCTAATCCTCCTAATTACTGCAAGTAGGCACCTCCATCAATTATATCCATGGATCTATTGGAATAAATCTGTCCAACCAAATTATATTCACATCTTATTATCCTTGTGACCCAATTAATCACAGTAATCATCAGTACCATCTAATTAACTCTTAATTGAGATGGGTGCTTGTAGTATCTTATACTCCATTGAGCTACCACTTATCCCAAAACCAATTAGTGATGGGAAACGACACAACAATGGTTTTATGGTGAGAGCGAGGGGTCGACCACAATTATGACCGCTCAGGAGCAAGGGTGGATGTTGACCTCAACAATCCATCCATCAACGGCACACCTGCCGCGATTTCTGCTGCGTAACTCAAAACGCATGTCCCATAACTTGAACACCTGACCTACCAGACTCTGATACCACTTGTAGAATCTTACACCCCATTGAGCTACCACTTATCTCAAAACCAATTGGTGATGGGAAACGGCACAACGATGGTTTTTTGGTGAGGGCGAGTGTTCGACCACAATTATGACTGCTCAGGAGCGAGAGTGGATGCTCACCTCAATAGTGCGCACTTACCATTGAAAAATTCTATTAATTGGCAAAAAGGGATATTTCTCTCTTAGAGGATAGATTCCATCTTGAGAATTATATGTTATAATATTCCCTTTTCTACGTACCCAAGATACCAAGGTGTTGACTTACAGTTGGCCTCAATCATTGGTAACTCAAAGTAAATGCATAGTAGAATCTTGAGTTCATTAATCTTTCAGGATTAAGAGCCTATTTCTTGGGAATTATGAGAGCAGTCCTCAATCAAAGATAGATTTTCTCATGGTTTTTCAGTACATCCAATATATACTAGCACAACAATCTAGAGTCTTACAGTTTGATCGTCGAGAAAAACCACACTATCTCATAACGACTGAGGTGCTACAATCTTATATAGATGAAATGCCCACTTTCATCATTGGTTGTGAAGTTCCTTCAAGTATAAGATTTAATTATTATCTATGTCTCCTGTATGTGAATCTCATCCACACACATGGATCGCATTTAATACATATACTTATAGGCTCCGGTTCATCTTATGAACCATTATGTCATTTTGTACTAGGTATGTGCAATCGTATAATAAAAGACCATCATCACATGAATAAAGTTTGAAATTATAGATCAATTAAGGCAATAAAAGAATTTATTCACATTATCCACTGGATTGAGGACATACAATCTAACCGTAAAACCTCTTCTGTCTTCTCCAAAGCCTTTTTTTTTTTTTTTTTAACCTTGACTGGATTAGTATTTAAAAGAGAAGACCAAAGCACAACAAAATAAACAGAGATATTGGACTGAACCCCTCAAAAAGAATAATGTAAATGATGGACCCGATTCCTTCCCTCTCTCCCGCTGCCTCCACCCCGGGTCTTTCGGGGTGCGGCGGAGGGGAGGAGAAGAAAAAGGTAAAGGGTTTCAACATCTTTCTTTTTTTGTACGGGTATGCCAATTTCACTTTTCTACTTAGAATTTAGGAATGGTGATCCAAAGATCCACCTTCGCAAGTAGAAAGGGGAAATGAAACTTTTTCTAGTTTTCCATTGCACACATATTTTAAGAAAAGAGACAAAGGGGTTTTTTTTTAATGCCGTGAAAGGCGATTTCATTTGTTGCCGTGAAAGGCGATTTTGCCGTAAAAGGCGATTTACAAGTCTCATCCATTATGAAAGACAAGAATTGTGATTTTTGTCTCTAAAAGAAAAATAAAGTATAATAGAAATCAAGAAAATGAATCTGACTTCTCATTCGATTGTGGGGACACGTTCAGATCGACGGTCGCGAGTCATGTATGGGCTCCTCCATCGTCCATGCAGATGAGAACACGATGCTTGGATTCTTGGCTCGGCTTTCTAACCTCAGATTTTTAAAGGACAAAGACCAAGAGAAGGTCTTATATCCGATAAAAAGCTAAGTAAACGGGCTGAAAAGCCACGTTTTAGCCATGTTGGTAGAAGAAGGGAGGTCCTTGGGGGGGTGGCCCCCCAAGGGTGCTTCAATCACCTTGTAGTGGCTCTTGCAGCAGAGTTTCTTTTCTTCAAATTGGCAGAGGTTCTTCTGATTTCTCTGGATTTTCCGGGATTTTCCGAGCAATTTTTCTCTGTCTCCGTCTCTTCTCCTTGGAAAAAGCCCTCCTATTTATAGGCTTTTGGTGGCCATTAGGAGGGTTTATGAGCATTTAATACATTAATGCTCATAATGGGAGGAGTTACAAGTTTTAAATGATTTGTTTTGTAACTCCTTTTTCCTTGAATTTGATTGGTCGATGGAGATTAATGAGCCTTTGATTGCTTTTAATCTCCATCATGGGAGGAGTTTCGTGGCTTTAATGCCATAAATCATTGGATTTGTAACTCCCATTTGCTTGCTTTTGATTGGGCCGTTCAAAATAATGAGTTAATGACCGCATTAACTTGTCATAAAAATGGGTCATTTATTCTCATTAATTGGCCGCCAAGTCGCTTGAAGAGTCGCGGGCCGCGCAGTGTCTTTTGGAATTCTTCTCGCGATGATCGCCGATGGATCCACACATTGTTTGATGTCGGATGGCGATGAAATTTCAGACATTGATTGATCTCAATGTGCCGGCAACATCCGTCCTGTCGATTTCACGATCGGGCGGGCAGAAAGTGTACTTTCTTTGACGATTTCGAGGCGTCGAATGATCATCCAATGATTTCGGCGGTGAATCCGTGATTTTAATAAAGATTGACGGATTTCATGCACGAAAAAATCAGATTTTGGAAAAATCACAGGGGCCAATCAACTCGGATCGCGAAACGGACCCGAAAAAGTGGGTTTCCGGCGACTTTTGGGTCGCCGGAAATTCCATGGTCGCCGGCGACCATGGGGCTGGCGACCATGGGCCATGGTCGCCGGCGACCATGGGCCAAGGTCGCCGGCGACCATGGGCCAAGGGCCCATTTTTTGGCCGCCTTCCGGTCGCCGTATCTTCGCCGTTTTTCGCTCTTTTTTGATGCTTTTTCTTCCTGTATTTTTCTTGACATTTCCCCTCATTTATTGGCCTGTTTTCCTTGGAGAAATCCCGTCGAGAAGCCACGGAAATCGGAGCACAAAGTTTCCTATTTTTCTGGAAAGCCGAAGACTTTGTTGTGCGGTTTTGCCGATTTTTTGTCAAGCGTTGAAACTAGGCCAAACGATGTCAGAATGACCTGAAATTCGACGTGGAGCTTCTTGAGCATTAGATAGGACCAACCATAGGCTTTGGTTTGAGTTTTGAAGCCGTTTGGGGTCCCGCAAATGCTTGCCTTGATTTCGCCATGAGAGAAATGCCGAGCTTTGACTTGTGGTCAACCGGTGTCCGATTGATCTGAAATTTGACAGGGAGCCTCCTGAGTAGTAAGTAGGACCAACCATGGGCTTTAGTTTGGGTTTTGAAGCCTTTTGGGGTCCCGCAAACGCTCGCCTTGATTTCATCTCGAGGAAAGTGCCGAGCTTCGAAACTAGGTCAAACGATGTCCGTTTGACCTAAAATTTGACAGGGGACCTATTGGAGTCATTTTGAGACGATCCATTAGCTCCAATTTGAATGCCATGATTCCGGGGTGCTCCGCTGCCGATGGGCTTGTTTTTTGCTTCCCGAGAGTTGATGAAGGGTCAAACGTCGTCCGTTTGACTTGAAATTTGGCAGGGGGCCTTTTGGAGGTATTTTGAGACCATCCGTAGGCTCTGATCGAAGTTTTGAAGTCTTCGACATTGTCGCTGCCGGGAGCTCTTGTCTGCCTGTCGGAGGAGTGAAGTTAGGCCAAATGATGTCGAAATGGCCTGAAACTTCATGTGTACCCCTTCTTTTTGGCTGCTTGGAAGGATCTTGCAGTTTTTGTTTGATTCTGACAAGATCTGGTGCTTGAAGTGGCGCCTTCCTATTTATGGCAGGATGTGGCTCCATGTAGCTTTTGGTGTTGAAGGGACATAGTGACATTTTTGGTGTCAACAAGCTCCAGTGCTCAAATTGCCTATAGAGAATGGTAGATTTGTCATTTATACAGATGCTT
>QPKB01000009.1:25274374-25366735 GCA_003546025.1 Camphora micrantha
TCGAGAAAAAGGCAAAAGAATCTTTTACACTCAAATATGTGCATAAATTCGAAATTTGAAAACCATGAGGAAAATATACTTTTTGAAAACTAGATTTTTCGACGATCATTTTTCCCTTCTTCGTCAACTTCATTCAGAACCTATAAATGATAAATCCAGCCATGTGAAGTTTTCAGGGTCATTGGGCCCACAACCCAATTTTAAACAACTCAAAAAAAAACCCCCAAAAACCCCACCGTTGAGTCCTTCTTCCTCACTTGCATTCTTCATTTTCGTGCAAACTCACCTAAGAGAGTTTTCTCTCTGTTCTCCCATCGTCTCTCCTTTGCATGTCTTCAAAAGAACCCAATTTGATAAACAAATTCACAAGCTCTTCTCCTCATCTCTAGCTTGCAATTGATACAACTTTCAGGGATTTCAGCTAGATTCATCACCTTCTTCAAGCTCACCTTCTTGGTTAGAATTCCTAAACGGTTTAGCAATGGCTTCACTCTTTGGAAATCCTGGTTTTTCTAGACCCTTTAGAATGCTTTAACCATACATGCAAGGGCCTTCATGAAGAGCTCCTTTGGTTTTCAAAAATTTTGTGGATTTTTAGTTTTTCCATGGCATTGGTGTAGGTTTGTAGCTGAGTTTGAATAGGGATTGTTTGGAGACTGTTTTGTGACCCAAATTGTCTCAAGCAAGTGAATAATTGGATTGTGTATACATAGTGCAGAAATTTATCTTTTCTAAAAGTTCTTTGATTTGAAACTTTGAAACCTTGAAGTGGGTATTAGTTGTGAAGTTGGATGATTTCTAATGTTGATTTCATTATAGATGAAGTTGTTTTCATTTCAGGTCATGTGTCTAAGTGTTTGAAAATTTCCAAGTTCTCTGCTTCAGTTTAAGGATTGGAAACCATTCAATTTAAAAGTTCTGTTTCTTCTCTTCTTGTCATATGGTTCATGGTGTTTATGGAATTTGATTGATGATTGGATGAGTTTGGTGTGGAAATGAGTTGGAGTCAATTGGAAGGGGGTCATATTTCATCATACTAAGATTGATCATTAGGGAGAAAGAGGAGGAAGAATCTGAAACAGGAAGAGGAAGAGGAGACTGTCAGCTGGGAGCTGACTGTCCATGGGCTGGAGAGAAGCCCAGTCCGCTCGAGCGAGTCTGGGCCTGGTCGAGCGGGCTTGGCTTTCTGTGGCTGCCTGCTCGAGCGATCTGGGCCCGCTCGAGCTGGGCCTGGGTCAGGGCGTGGGTCATTGATGCATGGATTTCTTGGGCTATTGATGCTAGTTTTTGAGCCCGGTTTGATTACAAAAATTTTCCTAAATGACTTATTAAGTATCGAGAATAAGAATTTGAGCCCGAACCATTTTTTTTTTTAATCGAACTATAGAGAAAGTGTGGAAAAATTAAACTTACCCGGAAATTTTCTATTAGACTTAATATACACTTTATGCCCTCAATTGTCGGTGACCTTCAGAGACACCAAACTTCTTCACTCATAAACCCGACGTGGAGATACTTAAGTGTGTATTGAGACGGTCCCTGGTAAGCCCATCAAATACTGCTAATCATCTCATTCCAAGTTAGAGAAGTTTTATATTTTCTCATGGATTGATTTGAAACGAAGTTGGTTAATTTGTTATGTTTGAAAAAAAAAAAAAAAACAATGAAAAAGATACTCATCTGATTTGTTCTGAAATTGTCTAGTTATTTTGATAAAGAGTAGTCCTTTTATCATGATTGAATTGTGTTTAATGGTTTGAATTATATCGTTTTGGATTTGAATCGGCACCACTAAACTTAGGTTACCTTGTTGGGCAGATTATCCGGCTTCGAATCTTTAAAACTATTTGCCAACTGCAGTTTGGATTCTGTATGTTTGTTCGGCCATGGCAACGGTTCTGTTTTCTGGTCCCACGAGTAGTGGCAACGGTTTCTGTCTGTTTGTTCCGGCCATTTTATATGGCGACGGTTTCTGTCTGTGTGCTCTTATTACTTCGGTAATAGGAGAATTTAGCTAATGTGGTTTGCCAAATATTTGAACATTTGTCAGTTAGTTTGAGATATTTAAATTCATTTGCACAGAAATAATTCATTTGATTTATTCCTTATATATTTGATTTGTTTTGTCAGCATCTTTACGATTTTAAACATGATGTTTCATCCACTTGTATATCATATCTGTTTTATTCACCTGCCAGGCCGTCGTGTCTGATACTCCCTCTTGTTTGGTGTCAGATGTCGGACCCGCAGCTTTTGAGGCGGAGTGCACGTAGGAGGCAGTAGGGCCTCAGGTGGAGCCCGAGTGGCAACCAAATGATGTCATATAGACGTCATGTTTGGTCTGGAACTTCGATAACATCTTTTGGGGGAAGTGACGGTTATTTTTGGAAATTTTGTTTATAGCCTTTGTTGGCTTTGTTAACGATGTATAAATTAAACTACTTTTGTTTCACAACTTTAATTAACCTTGGGTTATGCTATGTATATATTTCTCTTTTGATATCGAACTTATACCTTCATCTTATGTTATAGAGAATTATTATTTTGCTACATGCTTTCCGCATAACATTATTATTGATGCGAATTAGATTTAATTGTTGTGATGGATCGTCTGGGATCCTCACCGCGGAATCTTGTGGGAGAATAATTAGCGCGTACAGGCAGAATTTTCTGGCTCGTCGCGCCGCGTCTCCCGGATTAAGGACTTGATTATCAGGGCCTCGGTCCGAGGGTGTGACAGGAGTTGGTATCAGAGCGAGAATTATGTCGGGCAATTAAAAACATTAGAAAACTTAGGGATGTGGAGAGGATCCGTTAGAATCTTCATTAATTAGTAGTGCGTGGGGTTTTTGGGTATGTTTTCCTAATATATTTGTTGTACTAACAAGTGGTTTTGCAGCAAAAATGCCTTTCGCGCAGGGACCACACCAATACAATTCCTTCTTCTAGCAATGCTAATACTGCAGGCTCCTCTGGAGATAATCCATTTCAGAATTTTATGCAGAGAATGATGGAACAACAACAGAAAACAAATGAGATGATGATGGAACAACAGAGGAGAGCCAACGAGAATCAGGCCAGATTGCAAGAGCAGATGGCTAAGAAAGATGAGGAATTAGAACAAGTACAAAGGCAGCTATTGGAAGTGTTGGGTAGGAGACCAGAACCAGTACAACCTCAACACATGGGTCCTCAAATTGTTATCAATGATCGCGACAACAACCCGAACGTTTTATTTGAACGCTTCCGGAAGAGTGGTCCAAAAGAATTTACAGGGAATGAGGATCCTTTGACAGCAGATGATTGGCTAACTCATACAAAGAACATCTTTGATCTTTTTCAGTGTACAGGCAGGCAGCGAGTTCTCCTAGCGGCATCTATGTTTATTGGCTTGGCTGATATTTGGTGGAAGACACTCAAGGAGGGTTATCAGAACATTGCTAATGATGTTGCATGGGCTACTTTCAAGAAACAGTTCACTAAGAAGTATGTGCCCACTCATGTCAAGAGACAGATGGTAGTGGAGTTTCAGCTACTCACACAAGGAGACATGACCGTCCTCGAATATCTTACAAAGTTTGAGAGATTGTCATGGTATGCACCAGAGATCGTTGATACTGAGGAGAAAAAGATTATCAAATTCCTTGAAGGGTTGGACCCTATCATTAAAAAAGATGCTTCAGGTGTTTCTTACCAGCTACATTCCAAGAAGCAGTCAAGCGAGCTTATAAAATTTGAAAACATCAATAACAAGATTATTAAGAATAACCAGAGGAAACGACAGCAGCAAGGACAGAAGCCCTATCAAGGCAAGAAGTCAGGGCCAAATCAGAACACCCAAAGGCAAGGTAGATGTGAGCACTGTGGCAAGAACCATCCTTCCCACCTATGTTACAGAGTTACAGGTGGATGCTTTAGGTGTGGCCTTACAGATCATCAGATGAAAGATTGTCCAAGCAACAAGAACCAAGGCAACAGGCCACCTCAGCAGAATCAACAAGCAGTTCAGAACCAACCTAGGCAGCCACAACAGCAGAACCAACAACAGCAGCCCCGTCAACAACCTCAGAATCAGAATGCCCGTCCACCTCAATCGAACAGGAATGCGCAACAAGGAAGGCAGAACCAGAATAGAAACAAACATCAACAGCAAGGACGCATGTATCATCTGAATCAGGTGGACGTCGATGCAGCGGGCAACGTAGTTGAAGGTATACTTTTTGTTTGTGGATTAGAAGCTAAAGTATTGTTTGACCCTGGATCCACTCATTCATTTCTATCCCCCATGTTTGCTAAATTGATTGATGTGCCTATTAGCGAACTAGATTTTATTCTAACTGTCACAACACCAGTAGCGAAACAAGTTGTTTGTAGCACTTATTACCCTAGTTGCACAGTTAAGATAAGTGATGTTACATTCCCATCAGATATTATCCTGTTAGACATGCATGACTTCGATGTCATTTTGGTGATGGATTGGTTGTTTGGACATCATGCCAGTATGGATTGTTTTAACAAAACTATTTCCTTCAAGTTAGATGGAGCATCATCAGGGGTAGAATTTCATGGAGAGAAAAGGGTTTCACAGACTGGTGTTATTTCAGCATTATCAGCAGTTAGACTATTGAGAAACGGATGCGAGGGATTCATAGCATTTATTTCAGAGGACAAACAGTCCCAAGGGGTGGAGCAAATCCCTATAGTGTGCGAATTTCCAGATGTGTTTCCAGAAGAAATTCCAGGATTGCCACCAGTCAGGGAATTAGAATTTACCATAGAGCTTATACCAGGAGCAGCACCAATCTCTATCGCACCGTATAGGTTGGCTCCGACAGAATTGGGTGAACTGAAATTACAGTTACAAGAGTTATTGAAGAAAGGTTTTATCAGACCCAACATATCACCGTGGGGAGCTCCGGTTTTATTTGTCAAGAAGGAAGATGGAAGTTTGAGGATGTGCATAGATTACAGAAGACTGAATCAAGTGACCATTAAGAACAAGTACCCATTACTCAGAATAGATGAGCTATTTGATCAATTGCAGGGAGCAGAGTATTTCTCGAAGATAGACTTGAGATCCGGATATTACCAGTTGAGAGTCAGAGATTCGGATATATCAAAAACAGCCTTCAGGACAAGATATGGGCACTATGAATTCCTAGTAATGCCCTTTGGATTGACGAATGCTCCAGCAGTGCTCATGGCTCTAATGAACAAGATCTTTGCACCTTACTTGGATCAGTTCACTGTTGTCTTCATTGATGATATACTAGTATATTCCAAGTCTAGAGAGAAGCATGAGCAGCACCTGAGGACATCACTGCAATTGTTAAGAGATAACCAATTGTTTGTAAAGCTCGAGAAGTGTGATTTTTGGTTGACACAAGTTTCTTTCCTTGGTCACATTATTTCCAAGGAAGGTTTGGCAGTTGATCCAGCAAAGATAGAAGCAGTTATCAGTAGGCCAAAGAATATAACCGAAATAAGGAGTTTTCTGGGTTTAGCAGGTTACTACAAAAGGTTTGTGCAGGGATTTTCATCTATTGCAGCGCCTTTGGCCAAATTAACCCGAAAAAATCTGCCATTTGTGTGGATAGAACAGTGTGAAGCAAGTTTTGAAGAGTTGAAGAAGAGATTAACCACGGCACCAGTTCTCACCTTGCCTTCAAGCAGTGGTAATTTTGTAGTTTATACAGATGCTTTGACAGTGGGACTTGGATGTGTGCTGATGCAGGATGGTAAAGTCATAGTGTATGGCTCAAGACAACTGAAAGAGCACGAGAAGAATTATGCGACGCATGACTTAGAATTGGCAGCAATTGTTTTTGCACAAAAGATGTGGAGACACTATTTGTATGGAGAAAAATTCGAGGTTCACTCGGATCATCGTAGTCTACAGTATTTGTTCTCTCAGAAGGAATTGAACATGAGACAGAGAAGATGGATGGAGTATATTAAGGACCACGACTTTCCAATCAAATACAATCCAGGGAAAGTAAATATTGTGGCAGATGCATTGAGCAGAAAGTCTGGGAGCATGGCTAGTTTGTGAGGAATGGGTAGACTCCAACAGCTTGAAGAATTGGGAGTTGAGTTCCAACTATTGAGACAAGGTGTTATGTTAGCAAACATGACAGTGTCCGAACCTATTTTCATCCAGAAAATCAAGGAGACTCAGCTACAAGATCCAGATTTAGCAAAAATTGTGGAGCACATTTCAGATCGCCCAGATTTCAGAATCGTGGATGGAGTATTGTACTTCCGTGACAGATTGTGTGTTCCAAATATTGATGACTTGAGAAATGAAATCATGACTGAAGCCCATAACACCAAGTATTCTATGCACCCAGGGAGTACAAAGATGTACCATAATTTGAAGAATAGATTTTGGTGGAGCAATATGAAGAGATAAATTGCAGCATTTGTGTCCTGATGCATGACTTGTCAATTAATTAAGGCAGAACATCAGAAACGAGCAGGTCTTTTGCAGCTATTAGAGATTCCACAGTGGAAATGGGAACATCTTACGATGGATTTCGTCTCGGGTTTACCGACGACTAGTAGAGGGAACAATGCTATATGGGTTATAGTTGACCGACTGACGAAGTCTGCATGTTTTATTCCATTGATGACAGGGAAAAAGATGCAAATGTTATCACTAGCACAAACATTTGTTAACGAGATCGTCAGCCAACATGGTCAACCAGTCTCCATTACTTCAGACAGAGATAACAGATTTGTCTCAAGATTCTGGAAGGCTCTGCACGAGTCCATGGGTACAAAGCTTCAATTCAGCACAGCGTATCACCCACAGACAGATGGATAGTCAGAAAGGACCATTCAGACATTGGAGGACATGCTTAGGGCTTGTGTGCTTGATTTCAAAACTCAGTGGGACGAAAGTTTACCTCTTTGCGAGTTCACATATAACAACAGTTACCACTCGAGTATAGGAATGGCACCTTTCGAAGCACTATATGGAAGGAGATGCAGAACTCCAGTGTGTTGGGAAGAGGTCGGAGAACGCAGCTTTCACAGACCGACATTGATTGGTGAGACTAATGAGAAAGTCAAAACTCATTCATGAGCGTTTGAAGACTGCGAGAAGCCGACAGAAAAGCTATGCAGATGTTCGGAGAAAGGACCTACAGTTCCAAGTGGGAGATAAAGTATTTTTGAAAGTGTCACCCACTAGAGGAACCTTGAGGTTCGGTCAGAAGGGTAAATTGTCGAGAACATTCATTGGACCGTATGAAATATTGAGTCGTGTGGGCGAAGTGGCTTACAAACTGGCCTTACCGCCAGAACTTTCAGAGTACATAATGTGTTTCATGTCTCAATGTTGAAGAAATATATTTCGGACCCCTCACATGTGCTAAGACATGAGCCTCTAGAGATTCGAGAAGATGCCACTTATGTTGAGAAACCGGTCAGAATCATTGACAGGAAGGAGCAAGAATTGAGGAACTGAACAATTCACTAGGTGAAAGTGCTTTGGGAGAATCACGAACCAGAAGAAGCTACTTGGGAATTGCGTGATCAAGTCCAGAAGAAGTACCCGCACTTGCTACTAGAGGTTAGTGTTCATTTGGAGGACCAAATGATTCTAAGGGGTGGAGGATGTCAGACCCCGACCTAGGTTTAGTATAATTTAATATTATTTTAATTATGATTAGTCACTAAGCGGGATTAGGGGACGATTAGCTTGAGTTTTAGTTGGATTAGAATTTTGAATAGCTTTGGGAAATTTGAGAGCGTAGTGTTCGGTTTGACCGGGCCCAGGGTGGCCCGTAAGACGCGTGTTAGTATGGGAATTCGAGTTATTGATTTATTTGATTTTTGGAAAAATGTGAATTTTAATATCTTTGAATTTGTTATTTTGATCCCAGTAACTTTCCTGTTTGCTCCGTTTGCATTTGAACCCCAGAAATCGAGTCTTTCGAGAAAAAGGGCAAAACAGTCTTTTTACACTCAAATCTGTGCATAAATTTTGAAATTTGAAAACCATGAGGAAAATATACTTTTTGAAAACTAGATTTTTCGACGATCATTTTTTCCTTCTTCGTCAACTTCATTCGGAATCTATAAATGATAAATCCAGCCATGTGAAGTTTTCAGGGCCATTGGGGCTCACAACTTATTTAAACAACTCAAAACCCACGTTGAGTCCTTCTTCCTCACTTCATTCCTTCATTTTCCTACAACTCACCTAAGAGAGTTTTCTCTCTTTTCTCCCATCTTCTCTCCTTTGCATGTCTTGCAAATGAATCCAATTTGATAAACAAATTTCACCAAGCTCTTCTCCCCATCTCTAGCTTGCAATTGATACAAGTTTCAAGGGATTTCAGCTGGATTCATCACCTTCTTCAAGCTCACCTTCTTGGTTAGAATTCCTAAACTTCCCTCTTGAAATCCTGGTTTTTCTAGACCCTTTAGAATTGCTTTACCATACATGCAAGGGCCTTCATGAAGAGCTCCTTTGGTTTCCAAAATTTTGTGGATTTTTAGTGGTTTTCCATGGCATTGGTGTAGGTTTGTAGCTGAGCTAAATAGGGGATTGTTGGGCTGTTTGGTAACCCAAATTGTCTCAGGCAAGTGAATAATCGGATTGTGTATACATGGTGCAGAAATTTATCTTTTCTAAAAGTTCTTTTGATTTGAAACTTTGAAACCTTGAAGTGGGTATTAGTTGTGAAGTTGGATGATTTCTAATGTTGATTTCATTATAGATGAAGTTGTTTTCACTTCAGGTCATGTGTCTAAGTGTTTGAAAATTTCCAAGTTCTCTGCTTCAGTTTAAGGATTGGAAACCATTCAATTTAAAAGTTCTGTTTCTTCTCTTCTTGTCATATGGTTCATGGTGTTTATGGAATTTGATTGATGATTGGATGAGTTTGGTGTGGAAATGAGTTGGAGTCAATTGGAAGGGGTCATATTTCATCATACTAAGATTGATCATTAGGGAGAAAGAGGAGGAAGAATCTGAAACAGGAAGAGGAAGAGGAGATAGTCAGCTGGGAGCTGACTGTCCACGGGCTGGAGAGAAGCCCAGCCCGCTCGAGCGAGTCTGGGCCTGCTCAAGCGGGCCTGGCTTCTGTGGCTGCCCGCTCGAGCGAGCTGGGCCCGCTCGAGCTGGGCCTGGGTCAGGGTCTGGGTCATTGATGCATGGATTTCTTGGGCTATTGAGGCTAGTTTTGAGCCCGGTTTGATTACAAAAATTTCTTAATGACTTATTAAGTATCGGGAATTAAGAATTTGAGCCCGAACCATTTTTTATTTGAATCGAACTATAGAGAAAGTGTGGAAAAATTAAACTTACCCGGAAATTTTCTATTAGACTTAATATACACTTTATGCCCTCAATTGTCGGTGACCTTCAGAGACACCAACTTCTTCACTTATAAACCGACATGGAGACACTAAGTGTGTATTGAGACGGTCCCTGGTAAGCCCATCAAACACTACTAATCATCTCATTCCAAGTTAGAGAAGTTTTATGCTTTCTCATGGATTGATTTGAAACGAAGTTGGTTAATTTGTTATGTTTGAAAAAAAAAAAAAAATGAAAAAGATACTAATCTGATTTGTTCTGAAATTGTCTGGTTATTTTGATAAAGAGTAGTCCTTTTATCATGATTGAATTGTGTTTAATGGTTTGAATTATATCGTTTTGGATTTGAATCGGCACCACTAAGCTTAGGTTACCTTGTTGGGCTGATCATCTGGCTTGGAATCTTTAAAACTATTTGCCAACTGCAGTTTGGATTCTGTCTGTTTGTCCGGCCATGGCAACGGTTCTGTTTTCCGGTCCCACGAGTAGTGGCAACAGTTTCTGTCTGTTTGTTCCGGCCATTTTATATGGCGACGGTTTCTGTCTGTGTGCTCTTATTACTTCGGTAATAGGAGAATTTAGCTAAATGTGGTTTGCCAATATTTGAACATTTTTTCAGTTAGTTTGAGATATTTAAATTCATTTACACAGAAATAATTCATTTGATTTATTCCTTATATATTTGATTTGTTTTGTCAGCATCTTTACGATTTTAAACATGATGTTCATCACTTATATATCATATCTGTTTTATTCACCTGCCAGACCGTCGTGTCTGATACTCCTCTTGTTTGGTGTCAGATGTCGGACCCGCAGCCTTTTAGGCGGAGTGCAAGCAGGAGGCAGTAGGGCCTCAGGTGGAGCCTGAGTGGCAACCAAATGATGTCATACAGACGTCATGTTTGGTCTGGAACTTCGATAACATCTTTTGGGGGAAGTGACGGTTATTTTTGGAAATTTTGTTTATAGCCTTTGTTGGCTTTGTTAAGGATGTATAAATTAAACTACTTTTGATTCACAACTTTAGTTAACCTTGGGTTATGCTATGTATATATTTCTCTTTTGATATCGAACTTATACCTTCATCTTATGTTATAGAGAATTATTATTTTGCTACATGCTTCCACATAACATTATTATTGATGTGAATTAGATTTAATTGTTGTGATGGATCGTTTGGGATCCTCACCGCGGAATCTTGTGGGAGAATAATTAGCGCGTACGGGCGGAATTTTCTGGCTTGTCGTGCCGCGTCCTCCGGATTAAGGACTTGATTATCAGGGCCTCGGTCCTGGGGCGTGACATTCTCTGCGCAGTTGTCGTTCCAAAGCTTCCAGCACGTCCATTGTATATGTCAATTTGAAGACATTAACATAGAAAAATAAATGAAAGAAATTACAATGTTATATATTTTTTTACTTAATTATCATACCTGATTAATAGCCCAAATTGCTTCATTTGTTCTCTCTGCCAGTCTTTCAATTACATTTTTTAGTCCCAAATGAATTTCATCAGATATGTGTCTATCTGTTAATTGGGGATTAAAGAAGTATCATGTAAAACCAATGAATTTTAGTCATTGATAAATAAATATAGCGAGGAGAGACTGGAGAGTTGAATACAACAATTCAAGTATTAAAGGAATTAGCCTTCACTTACCAGCAGTGTCTAAATCATGATTCAATTGTCGTCCCCATCAATCGTCGATGATCTTTCAAAAATTTTTGTAATATTTACAATTTGCTTGAATAGCCAGCTTTGATCTTTTCATGGCCTCATGTAAGAAGCTCATTGTTGGCTTATCATCGCCATCAACCAATCGAAGAACCTTTAATAGGGGATCAAAAACATTCAAAACACCCTTCACATGAGGCCAAAATTTGTTGGACTCAATTATTTTACATACCTCTTTTGTAATGGGACTTGGCCTCTTTCCCCATTTTGAATTCATGAACTCCTGTGATTTTATCAGTCGGAGAAGTCATTCTCTATACTTGTAAACACTTTCGATAGCAATGAAGTGGGTAGTAAATCTAGTGATGCCAGGCCGTAGTAGTTCATGGTTGTTTGTATGCGTTTTCATCATGGAAATGAGTCTATATGACTGATAAAAAAAATTGGTGATCTTCTTTATCTTACCAATCACTTGATGCATGACTTTTCCTTTTTCAATATCTTCAAGCATTAAATCCAGGTAATGTGTTGCACATGGAGACCAGAAAATCCTTGGCTTTTGTTTCATAAGCATCAATCCTGCAGCCTTCATGTTTGCAGCATTGTCGGTAACAACCTGAACTACACAATCTGCCCTAACCTTTTCAATCACCTCATTCAATAACTTATTAATATATTTTGCATCTTGGATGTAATTAGTTGCATCAACTGATTTGATAAACACCGTGCCCATAGATGAGTAGACTAGAGAATTCAAGAGATGACGATGTGTGATGGTCATCCACTCATCGCACATTAGTGTGCAACCTCTTTCCTTCCATGCCCATTTGAAAGTTTGCACCCAAGACTGCAACTCCTCATACTCTTTCTCAACAACATCTAACATGGTGGTGAAATAAAGAGAAGATGCCTTGTTGGGTGGAATGCCTCCATGCAAAAAAAAAAAAAAAAAAACTTCACAATGGCTCTCACTAGATGTTCTCTTGCTTTACCAAACTTTCCATTTAATACTTTCATAATGCTGGGCTGCTTTGATGTTGGTTTTCTATAAGCAAATGGGTTAGTTGGCCCCATCATATCCGGCCTACGAGGTGCATGTGTAGGAGGTCTTTCAACCTCCTCAATGTCTGGATCTTGATAGGATTGTTTTTAACTAAATGCTCGATGCAAACTCGCTTTTCCCGGTTCGGATGACCCACCCTGCTCATATTGGCTACTTCTAGTGGCTACTTCATATTGCATTCTTCTCCTCTCTTCATCCACCTTAAGTGACCTCACACTTTCTCTCCAAGCCCTCCTCATTTCCAGGTCTTCATCGTCATCATCGGAGGAACGAAATACTTTTTCTCTACATGCATCAAGTTCCTCAGTTCTTCTTTTTTCTTGTACAACTTTTTTTTTTTTTTTTTTGCATATGCATTAAGGAGCTCCTGCATTTCAGCTCTCACATTTGGTGGCATTTTATGACATTTTGTCACCTGTCCTAATACATGTGCCAAATGTTGTTTTAATCGTGTAATCCTGCCATTGAGCACTCGTCCACAATAATTACATTTTACTTTACATTTGCTTCTGACTGCTTCACCGTGGCTCCATGCCGGATCTATGTCCCGCACCATTTTGTTCCTATAAAATAAGAAACTTATGTAATAGTAATACTCTAACAACAATTATTTTTAGAAAAAATAAAGATTTAAAAAAATCATTTTAAAAACTATAAATATATAGGTCTAGCATAAAAGTATGTAGATCAATAATTTACACACCATACAATGATCATGAATCATTAGAAGAACATATTTATGATGAAATCCCAAAAAAATGATATATTATAATTCAAATATTAGAAAACCCAAGAATAAAATAATTAAAATAAAAATCTAAATCATGTTTATGACAATGAGTAGATGTAGATCTATCATCTACACACTATTAATAAGCCTTTTGTATCACAAATATTCTAACAAGTAACAACAATTATTTTTAGAAAAAATAAAGATTTAATAAAATCATTTTCAAAACTCTAAATATATAGATCTAGCATAAAAGTATGTAGATCAATCATTTACCATCCAATGATCATGAATCATTAAAAGAACACATTTATGATGAAATCCCAAAAAAATGATATATTATAATTCAAATATTAAAAAATCCGAAAATAAAAAAAAATGGAAAAAAAAAATTCAAACTCATGTGTATGAGTAGATCTAGCGTGAAAGTATGTGGATCTAACTTTTAAATGAAGAACATAACACAAGTGACAAACCCAATGATTTCTATGCTTCATCTAAAAATAAAAAATAAAAAACACATAATAAAATGCTTTAAGTTGATTTTCTCTTACCTTAATTAATATTTTCTTCAAGAAATAGATGTGGGATTTGAAACTATGCGAGAGGGATGTGTGATGGAGTATGACTGCTCCTATAGGTAGTAAGGAGATGAGAATGGAGGAGAAGAAGATGAAGATGGGGAAAAAGATGAAAAAATTAGGGTTTTAACCCCTTTTATGAGATCTCGGTCGATATTTTGAAAATATCGGCCGAGATCTCGGTTTTTCTGAGATGAAGTTCATCTAGGCCGATATCGGCCGAGATTTTGGCGATATATGGCCCCACGATACCGATACTGATATCTTGGGGCCATATCGGTTCAATACAGGCCGATATGAACCGGTATCGGGCGATTTTTAAAACCATGGTGCGTATGCTAATTTGTTCTATAAAGAGATGGTCATGTTCTTATGAATAAAACGAGGAAGCACTGTAACAAAATTAAGCTTTATGCTAGGCTTTTGCTTATATAGATGGCCTGCCTCAAAATCAAGAAATAGCATCTTGTTCCCATTATAGTTTTTGCATGTTTCACCTTCTTTTCTGAATAACTTTAATCATATTGGTAGTACTTCTACAAGTCAATTTTTACGATCCATTTCACTATTTGCAGGCAGTCTTGAATCTATTTAGTATTTTACGTACTTATATGCTCATACTCATCAAAAGATGTACTTTACAGTGTATGAATTATTATTTTTTAATAATTGTACATATTATATTATAATCAATAAAATATGATTGCTTCTATTTATGTACTTTGAAATGATCTGCATACTGCATTGTAGTTTGAGAGTGTGTGGATTGAGTGGAGGACTTGGACTACAATGTTGGAATATATATATTGCTTAATGCTTTAGAACTTGATGCCTCATTATCGCATGTTTCAGGTTATGTGAAGGTGGGCCTCTTTTGGATATGATATTCTCTAGGTGATTTTTTGTTATTGTCATATGGATATTGCAAAGTGATTATATAAAATTATTACACTAATTTAATATTCTCTCATTATCCCAAGATCTTTTTTGGAGCGAATGCTTTGCCTTGCAAGAATTTATTGCCATTTTTTGGAGCGAATGTATTCTGATGGTGTTCTTTTTTGGTTTTGCATATTGGTTTTGGATTTTATTGTGCTGGTTGCGGGCTCTTAGGGATTATCTTTTTTATTTTGATCACAGACATTTGTATATGTTAAAGATTTTTGAAAATGATCAAGTAGTAATATTTGTGGATTTTAGAGATCTGTGGGTTTATTTTGGTTTATGGATGTAGGATATTTAGTTGTGGATATTCTTTTCAATTTGTTGATGAATCTATTTTAAATTAGGTTGTGCGTCAAGTTTGGTGGTTTGAGCATGTATTCAAATTTTTATTTGTGGTATACAAGGAGAAATGAAAATTTAATTTAAAAAAAATAATAATAATCTTTCCCGATGCACCAGCGTGCGTTGCAAAAAAGAAAATGTATTACAACATTTCCCGATATGATTTGTGCATCGGCGAAGTTGCATTTCCCAACGCGTTAGCCCAAAGATATAGCGCATTCACAATGCATTGGTAGCATTGGTTATTTCATGAATTCCCAATGCATTGGTAGCGTTGGCTATTTCATGAATTCCCAACGCTTAATCATCATCGGCCATTACCAAGAATTCCCAACGCACTACAAGCATCATCAATTAACAGGAATTTCCAATGCACTACAAGCGTCGGCCATTGCTATGAATTCCCAACGCATTGCCAGTGTCGGAGATTACTAGGAATTCCCAACGCACTATCAGCATTGGCGTTTATTTTGCTGACGCTGGTACTGCATTGGTAAATATGGTTTTCGAGTCAGGAAAGTTGGACTTTATGCCGACGCACATCTCTTTGCCGATGTATTGGCCGACGCTGCAATACGTTGGCAATTATACAGGGATCTGCCAACGTAGTTAAAATAGTGTAGGCTATGGATTTGGCTACACACAGTTGCCGACGCTCGGCCGACGCACTGAAATGCATTGGGAAAGCCTTTGCTAACGCAAAACCTACCTTTCTAGACACGATGACTATGTTGGCAAAACTGTAGTTTGTTGTAGTGATGTCCTACTCCTCATTCCTTAAGAGTTCCAATTTGATTTATAACATCCTCTTCTTATGGCTAGCATGGGTGTTGACACCAAAAATGTCACTTTGCCTCTTCATACCCTTTCAAACATCAAGAAGCTGCATCTGACCACAACAAGCAATACTACCTCAAGCATCAGATCTTCTTAGAATCATCCAGAAACTTCAAGATCCTTTAAAACAGCCATAAGAAAAGTACACATGAAGTTTTGGGCTATTTCGACGTCATTTGGCTTAACTTCACTCTTCCAACAGCTGAATAGGAGCTCACGGCAGCGTTGAAGCTGGAGACCTTATTTCACAAAACAGAGCATAGAACTCGCCTCAAAATGCCACTAGAAAGTTCTACATCAAATTCCAGGTCATTCTGACACCGTTTGGCCTAAAATGCAAAGAGTCGCATTCTTCATACAATAAAGTCTGCCCTCTCTGCGACAACACTATCGGAGACATCAAATCTTCAATCAGAGCCCATGGATGGCCTTAAAACACTTCCAAAAGGCTTAACGTCGAATTTCAGGTGAAACTTCTAACGTGTGATCCAACATCAACCCTCAAACAGCAAAACCAAGCCTCTGAACGGTGGAAACCACCAAGGCCATCACTCATCAACAAACGCACATGGATGGTCTCAAAATACTTCCAAGGGCTACATGTAAAGTTCTAGGTTATTTCGACATCATTGGACCGGACTTTGACCTTCCTGAATCTAAATCAGGCCTCATGGCGGTGGAGCCCCTCGGGACAATTACTTCCAAATCAGAGCTAATTGATCATCTTAAAATGATTCTAGGAGGCTCCCTGTTAAATTCAAGGTCAATCGGACATTGTTTGACTATACATCAAAGCGCGGTGTCTTCGTCCTGATAAAATCAAGTCTATTGGCTACAAGACCCCACACTGTTTCAAAACTCAAACGAAAGCCTGTGGTTGGTCTTATCTATTTCCCATGAAGCTTCACCTTAAATTTCAGGTTATTACGACATCGTTTGACCCAGTTTTGGCTTTTGATGGATAATCGGCACCTCTGCGTGACAGTCTTGGGCTATCCCGGAAAATCAAAAACTTGGCCCCCTGTTCTCCATGGCTACTCGTCAATTTTTCTGTAGAAGAATCACGCCAAAAGTTGCACAAAAATACTAAGAAAAATGCCAAAGAAGAAAAAATCGGAAAAAACCAGAAGAGGGACGAAAAAGGGCAAAACTGTCCAATGGTCAGGGGCAACCTTGCCCCATGGTCGCTGGCGACCATATGTGTATGGTTGTTGGCGACCCTGGAATTCCGGGTTGTCGGATTTCTACCAAATACCCATTTTTGGGTCTTTTTTCACGTTCCAAGCTGTTTGGCCTCTATGATTTTCCAAAAATCCGATTTTCAGGGCATGAAATTTGTCGATCTTCGACAACTTCACTGATTCACCGCTAAAATCATAGTACACTTTGATCTTCGTCATTAGACACTTCAAAATCACAGATCGGCCGACTAAGAAAGCACACTTTTTGCTTGACCGATCAAGAAATCAACAGGATAGATGGTACCGGCCTACTAGTTGCAATCAAGGTTTGAAATTGCATGATCATCCAACAATATTCGGCATGAAAAATCCACCAGCGATGAAGTCCCCCTACATCGTGGGTAGAATTCCAAAAGACGCGGTGTGGCCTGCGACTCTTCTAGTACTTCAGTGACCACTTAATGCGGTTGATGACCCATTTTATGACAAGTTAATGTGGTTGATTACTCATTATTGTTGATGGCCCAATCAGAAGCCAAGGAGTGTGAGTTACAAATGAAACATAATTATGGCATTAAACCATGTAACTCCTGCCATCATGGAGTTTAAATGAAAATGAAGGCCCATTATTCTCCAACGACTAATCAAAATTCAAGGAAGAAGAGTTACAAAAATACAAATTTAAAAGCTTGTAACTCCTCCCATCATGGAGAATTAATGCAATTAATGCATTTAAAGCGCATGCACTCTCCCCATGGCCACCAAAAGCCTATAAAAGGAGGGCCTTTCCACAATTCCAAGATGATGATGTGCCTGGTGTGCAAATCCTAAGAAAAATTAAAAACTTTGCATCGTTGCTACGACGCTCCAACGACTATATCTCATCCGTTGAAGAAGCTCTGCACCGACCACCACTATAAGGTGACCAAAGACTCTTAGGGGGGCCACTCCCCCAAGGCCCTCTCGTTATGTTTCCATGGCTTAGACATGGCTTTTCAACCCGTCTATTTATATTTTTATTGGATATAAGATCTCCTCTTGATCCTTATTACCTAAAAATCTTAGGTTCAAGTCAAGCCATGAGAATAAAAAAACGTCCTCAATTATCATCAGAAGGATGACGGCAAAGTCCTAACATAACTTGCGACCATCAATCTAAACGAGTCCTTGCAATCTTCTGTGAAGTCGGATTTCCTTTTCTTTCTTCTCATTGTATTTTGTATTTTTAAAAGAGACAAAAAAACAAAAGTCTTGTTGTTTTCTTTTGATAAGAGTTGTAAATCGCCTTTCACGACAAAAACATTGCCTTCTATGGCAAACAAATGAAAATCTCCTTTCACGGCATCCAAATTCATATTATGTCTCTTTTCTTAGCACATGTGTAATGGAAGCTAGAAAAAAAGTCAAATTTCTTTTCTACTTGTGGAGATGGATCCACAGACCACCGCTTATTATTTCCACGTAGAGTAGAAAATTTGGCATACCCGTACACAAAAAACTGATATTCACACATCTTAGGTCACGAAATGGTTGGACCCACGGATTCTCACATCTGCTGACCCCAGTAGTCCAACAAACGAATTAGCAAGCCATAAATGCGGACCACTAGGGATTCCATAGAATCTGACTCCAACTGAAGATTTGGACCCATGTGTGAACTCCGAACCAACAGTTAATTACAAATAACTCCACTAAATAAATGCAATTGCACTCTAGTGTTAGGAATAATTACAAGAAAACCCTAATCCTCCTAATTACTGCAAGTAGGCACCTCCATCAATTATATCCATGGATCTATTGGAATAAATCTGTCCAACCAAATTATATTCACATCTTATTATCCTTGTGACCCAATTAATCACAGTAATCATCAGTACCATCTAATTAACTCTTAATTGAGATGGGTGCTTGTAGTATCTTATACTCCATTGAGCTACCACTTATCCCAAAACCAATTAGTGATGGGAAACGACACAACAATGGTTTTATCGTGAGGGCGAGGGGTCGACCACAATTATGACCGCTCAGGAGTAAGGGTGGATGTTGACCTCAACAATCCATCCATCAACGGCACACCTGCCGCGATTTCTGCTGCGTAACTCAAAACGCATGTCCCGTAACTTGAACACCTGACCTACCACAGACTCTGATACCACTTGTAGAATCTTACACCCCATTGAGCTACCACTTATCTCAAAACCAATTGGTGACGGGAAACGGCACAACGATGGTTTTTTGGTGAGGGCGAGTGTTCGACCACAATTATGACTGCTCAGGAGCGAGAGTGGATGCTCACCTCAATAGTGCGCACTTACCATTGAAAAATTCTATTTATTGGCAAAAAGGGATATTTCTCTCTTAGAGGATAGATTCCATCTTGAGAATTATATGTTATAATATTTCCTTTTCTACGTACCCAAGATACCAAGGTGTTGACTTACAGTTGGCCTCAATCATTGGTAACTCAAAGTAAATGCATAGTAGAATCTTGAGTTCATTAATCTTTCAGGATTAAGAGCCTATTTCTTGGGAATTATGAGAGCAGTCCTCAATCAAAGATAGATTTTCTCATGGTTTTTCAGTACATCCAATATATACTAGCACAACAATCCAGAGTCTTACAGTTTGATCGTCGAGAAAAACCACACTATCTCATAACGACTGAGGTGCTACAATCTTATATAGATGAAATGCCCACTTTCATCATTGGTTGTGAAGTTCCTTCAAGTATAAGATTTAATTATTATCTATGTCTCCTGTATGTGAATCTCATCCACACACATGGATCGCATTTAATACATATACTTATAGGCTCCGGTTCATCTTATGAACCATTATGTCATTTTGTACTAGGTATGTGCAATCGTATAATAAAAGACCATCATCACATGAATAAAGTTTGAAATTATAGATCAATTAAGGCAATAAAAGAATTTATTCACATTATCCACTGGATTGAGGACATACAATCTAACCGTAAAACCTCTTCTGTCTTCTCCAAAGCCTTTTTTTTTTTTTTTAACCTTGACCGGATTAGTATTTAAAAGAGAAGACCAAAGCACAACAAAATAAACAGAGATATTGGACTAAACCCCTCAAAAAGAATAATGTAAAGAGAGCCTAAGAAGAATATATATAGTAAGGTCGCCTATACCCATAATAACAGAGTAGGAAGAACTAACAGTGTAGTTTGGTTTGAATATTTGCTACATTGGACTCTGATGTATCCCAAACTGCTATTGGTATTTTGAAGTTTGAAGAGTTTTGCAAGTGGAAAGGTATCAATTCAACGGAGCATTTGGGGCAGTGTGGAAATCAGCATTACATAGAGACTGTTTTCCCAACATCATCACCCTTTTTTCAATGATATGCATTCTTTGCAGGCCTCTGCCATGCTTGATTTTACTTGGGACCCGTGGCATGCGGGACACACGACTTCCTACAACATTTACCCATATGGTTTCAGCTAAAAGAATATTACAGTTTTTAAAAGGCACAATACAATATGGGCTTCTATTTCGACCTAGCCCAACTCATATGAATACCTACTGTGATATACATTGGGTCGGAAATCCTGATGAAGAACGATATGCGAGCAAATATTATTGCATTTATTTTGGCTCCAACCCTATATCATGGAGTGCTAAGAAATGGTCAATAGTGACCTGCTTATCTAACAAATCATAATACTGTAGCCTAGCACGCACTGCTGCAGAAATCTCATGGTTGTGCATGCTCCTTCAAGATCTTCGAGTCTACCTGAGATATATTCCCTTGATTTGGTGCGACAATGTTAGTGCAATGTCACTCAGTTCTAACCCTATATTTCATGCAAGAACCAAGCATATCTATTGAGTTCAATTACTGTGTGGGGAAGTTCCTAAACATCCCAAGATTATGTTTAACTACAATACAATTCTAGTTATCAGTCCGGCTGAGCGTATTCCAGCTACAGCGCCAGCACGCTAGCCGGGACCAGTGCTGTGACCTCAGCCCGGCTGAATGCATTCCGGCTACAGCGCCAGCACGCTAGCCGGGACCAGCGTTATAACCTCAGTCCGGCTGAGACTGACCTCGGCTGCGCGCTTTAGCCCCCCAAACGCGCAACTCGGCTGCAGCTATGAGGACTGCCAACCGAGATGCGTGCTCCCATATATCTCCTGCCTCCGGACACATGTTGATGGGACAGATGCCATCCTATCCGTCCAAGGTCCTCATCAGGCTTCTGACAAAACAGCATCCAGCGGCTATAACCCCATCAGGGGGAGGCCCAAGAAGGGATCCGATGGGACCGTTGCCGCCAACAAGTCCAGACAGGATCAGGCCCAATGTGACTGGCATTTAATGCAACATGGGCTGATCAGACTGGCATTTAATGGTTTGTGGGCTATGATGGACCCTCATTAATTATAATGTGGGCTGTGATGGACCTTCATTTATTACTTTGTGGGCTGATGACTTCAGCAGCCAGATCATCAAGCCCATGGAAAAATATCTAGAAGGACTCTTATATAAGCAGAGATAGAATAAAAAACCAGGTACGCATAAGACAATCTACATGCACCCTGCCTCTCTTCTTCTCCATCCTTAACTCAGTCCCTGCACTAACTAAGGTATCGGAGAGCCCTGTGCTGCCCACAGCCAGGGTCCTTTGACCTTTTTCTCTTCCCTTTCAAGTCTCATCAGCCGGAAGCAACTTACTCTCAACTGTTATTTGGTTAAGTCCTATAAGGCACTCTCTAATCTTGTGGGTTACGTATTTTGCACCTACAATTGGCGCCGTCTGTGGGGAGAGATTGTCAAAGTCTTCCTTCACACTATGACTGAGAGAGCTGCGAAAGGTGGAGAAACATCTGGAGCAGGCCATGCGGAAGTCGCGGCAAACAACTTTCACGAGTCCCTTACTACCCCTGTCTACCAGCGAGAGTGCCCGCCTCGCCCAGAGTCACATTCACGGGCGTTGATGGCACCTCTCCAGCCTCCTAGAGGAGTCCAGGGATCTTACACCTGAGCAAACTCGACGTAAGTCTCCAGTTCTGTCCAATCGCCAGAGGAACGGTGAAGATTACAGTTTGATGAGGATTTTGATCCTACATATGAAGAAATTCGGATGCAGAACGCCACCATCCGAGAGAAGGACGCCCTCATCAAGCGCCTCCAGCAGCATCTTAAGGAGAAAGACATCCGACATGGCTAGACAGCGTCTACAGCGAGCCAGTGGACGAGGTTCTTATCACCATCAGCGTATCACTCCTCCCCGGAGAGATCTTAGGACTCATTTGAATGAAATGAGACGTAGTCGGACTTATGACGAGAGCTCCAGCAACAGCCGCAGTCATTCGAGGAGATGGTTGGAAGACATTCCAGAGGTTCGTCATGACACTCACGAGTGGCTTGAGAAGCGAATTCAGCAAGCAGTTCAGCGAAACCTGGAAGTGGCTGGTCTTGCCCAAGATTAGCAGGACGTATGCTCATCCGTCGATCTCGGTGTGTCGCCGTTCACCCGCGATATCAGAGACTTCCCTCTTCCGAGGAAGTTTACCGTCCCGAGATTTGTCACTTACGAAGGAGCCTCGGATCCGGCTGCGCATCTGCGACACTTCTCTCAGAGGATGTCTGTTTGGGGGGACGAAGGCCATTTGAATTGTAGGGTTTTCTCATCCAGCCTGGGTGAGCTTCCCTTGAAGTGGTTCTGCGGGCTCCCAGAGAACTCCATATCGACTTGGCAGCAGCTCTAGCATTCCTTCATGAAGAAATTTCAAGCCTACAGGGTCATACCCAAAACAGATGCCGATATAATGGCTCTAAGGATGAAACAGGGGGAGAACATCACCCAGTTTGTCAAGCGGTTCTGGACAATCTATAGTCAGATTGACAATTCTAAAGATGAAGTAGCATTCTTCGCTTTCCAGAACGCCTTGTTGCCAGACAATGATCTCCGGAAGGATCTGGCTGGTAACCCTGTGACCTCAATAACAGCATTGATGGCTAGGGTGAATCGCTTCATAGCTCAAGAAGATGACCAGCTCTGAGCTCGAGAGAGCTTCCATGTTAGCAGTAAGGATCGAAATAGCAAGCCTTCAAGGAAAAGGGTCGGTCCTCTAGGAGAGAAGAATCAAGCCGACGCAAAGCCCTGACCAGCTCGGCGAAGGCTCCAGCGTCTGCCTACAGAGACAGCAAGAAGCCCAGGCTGTCTTCCGACCCTTATAAAGCTGTTGACACCATATTCAAAGAGCCTATTCATAAGATTATGAATAAGATTAAATCAGAGCCGTACTTCAGTTGGCCGTAGAGCATGAGGGGCGCTTCATCCGATAGAGACCAGAGTAGATTCTGCGCTTATCACAGGCAAAGCGGTCACAAGGCCGAGGAATGCAGAACCCTCAGGTCTCACTTGGAAAGGCTAGTCCAGGAGGGACATCTCAAAGATTACATCAAGGCGAGCACCAGGAGTGATTCCCGAGCTCAGCGCCGAAATGAAAGGGGCCAGGACAGCGATGAGTCCGAAAAACTCATTAGCGTGATACACCTCGCTCCCCCTCCCAGGGGAAGTAACCAGGCGCGCGTAGAGGCAAGACGGGCATCCCATGGAAAACAAGTGATGACGGCCGAGCTCGAACCAGTTGCGAAAAGAGCTCGCAAAGAGCAGCCCAAGATATGGTTTTCAGATGAAGATCTGGAAGGCGTACAGCTCCCGCACAATGACCCGCTCGTCGTCACACTGAAGTTGAAAAACTGCAGGGTTCAGAGAATCCTTGTCGACTTCGGCAGTTCATCCGAGGTCCTCTACTTCGATTGCTTCAAAAAGATGAGCCTCTCAGAAGCAGACCTGCAGGAGGCCCGAACTCCACTGATTGGATTCAGCGCCCAGCCTGTATACTCCGAAGGGAAGGTGACCCTTAAATTTCAAGTCGAAGGAGCTACTGCAATGGTGGACTTCCTGGTGGTTGACGCGCCATCCCCCTACAATGCCATCATGGGTAGGACTTGGCTCCATAGTATGGAAGCGGTGCCCTCTACTCGCCATCAAAAGCTGAAATTCCTGTAGGAAGATAACGGCAGAGTAAGGGTAGTAACGGTTCGGGGGGATCAGCAAATGGCCCAACAGTGCTTGATGGTCGTGGTACCTGGAGAACGCGAGCCCAAGCATGTCAACGTGGCCGAACTGGAGAAAGAGCTGGATAGAGTCGGCCAGGATCCTGAGAAAAAGAGCGTGGAAGATCTAACCAAGATCAGGATCGACCCACGCGACCCAGAAAAAGTACTTCCTGCTCGGCAGCCAACTTACCGAGCCAGAATGATCCGAGCTGATCGAGTTCCTGTTTCGAAATAAAGAAGCCTTCGCCTGGACCCCAGAAGAGATGCCTGGCATTGACCCCGAGGTCATGTGCCATAAGCTGAATGTAGACCCCAGGCACAAGCCAGTGATGCAGAAAGCTCGTAGGGCTGGGGTGCCGCAGATAGAAGCCGTGGTTGAGGAAGTTGGCAAATTACTCGAAGCCGCGGTGATCAGAGAGGTGCAATACCCGATCTGGCTGGCCAACACAGTGGTGGTCAAAAAAAAAACTGGCAAGTGGAGGGTGTGTGTCGATTTTACCGATCTCAACAAAGCCTCCCCCAAGGACAGCTTTCCACTCCCAAAGATTGATCAGATGATCGACGCCACCACTGGCCACGACTGGATGAGCTTCCTCGACGCGTATCGGGGCTATCACCAAATACCCTTGTACAGTTCGGATGAAGAAAAGACTGCGTTCATAACACCCAGGGGCACCTACTATTACAAAGTGATGCCTTTCGGATTAAAGAATGCAGGAGCTACATACTAGCGCCTCGTCACCAAAATGTTTGAGGCGCAGCTCGGCAAAATCGTCGAGGTATACATTGATGATATGGCCGTCAAGTCTAAGCAGGCCACAAGCCATCTGGCAGACCTAATTGCAGTGTTCGCCATCTTGAAAAAATACAAGTTGAAGCTAAATGCCTCCAAGTGTGCCTTTGGTGTCGGTTCCGGCAAGTTCCTTGGAAGCCTGGTCACGCGAAGAGGGATCGAAGCAAATCCAGATCAGATTTCCGCCATCCTCAGGGTGTAGAGCCCGACTACTGCAAAAGAAGTCCAGAAGCTCACTGGCATGGCTGCCGCACTGAACCGATTCATCAGCAGATCCTCAGATAAGTGCCAGCCCTTCTTTAAAATTCTAAGAAAAAAATTTAAAATTTCAGTGGACTCCCGAATGTGACCAGGCCTTACAAGCACTCAAGGCCTACCTCTCTTCACCCCCTCTACTTTCAACTCCAAAGCCAGGAGAAATACTGTATTTGTATTTAGCGATCTCGGATCGAGCAGTGAGCTCAGTCCTCGTCAGAGAGGAAGAGAAACAACAAAAACCAATTTATTAGATGAGCAAATCACTCCTTGATGCCGAGACCAGGTATTTGCAACTAAAGAAGCTCGCGTTGGCGCTAGCTAGCGCCTCTCGCAAACTCTCCCACTATTTCCAAACTCATACTATAGTGGTGGTTACAAAACACCCACTCAAATCTGTTTTTCGAAAAGCTGACTTTTCAGGAAGGCTTTTGCGTTGGGCAATTGAGCTCAGGCAGTATGATATCCAATACCAGCCCAGGATAGCAATCAAGGCCCAGATTCTGGCAGATTTCATCGTAGAGTTTATACCTCCAGCTTCGGCACCATCCCAACTCGGCGCCGAGCCCGGGGGCAGTGAACCTGACGCATTGCCCATAGAAACTGATGAGCTACCTCAAAGCCAATCCCTGGCCTCGGTTTGGAAAGTCTTCTTAGACGGATCCTCAACCACCAGGAGAGCTGGCGCCGGTGCTGTCCTCCAATCCCCAGAGGGGCTAGTCATCGAACAGGCTCTGACCCTGGATTTCAAGGTGTCGAATAATGAGGCGGAGTATGAAGCCCTATTCGCAGGACTGAGCAGCGCCAAAATCCTCGGAGCTCGGCAGCTAGTTGTCTTCAGTGATTCCCAACTAGTGACGAACCAGTTGACTGGAGACTACCAAGCTCGGGACAACAGGATGGCTGCCTACCTAGCCCTAGCAAAAAAGCTCCTCTCAGAGTTCCAAACAGCCGAAATCAGACGGATTGGCAGAGAATCGAATTCTCACGCCGATGCCCTTGCCAGTTTAGCCTCCGCCGTCGAGGCAGGAAAGAGAAGAACCATCGAAGTGGGATCCTTAGCAAGACCCAGTATAGAGCTTCATCCACCTCGGGAAGTCCTTTGTCTTGACTTTGGCCCAAGCTAGATGGATCCAATCATATCCTATCTTAAGGACGACCAGCTCCCCGAAGACAAAATTGATTCCAGTTAAGGACTTTGGCCCAAGCTAGATGTGTTCGGCATCCCAAGAGTCCTGATCTCAGATAATGGCACCCAGTTTGATTCCACCCTCTTCAGGAATTTCTCTCAGGAGCTCGGCATCAGAAACCACTATTCCACTCCGGCGTACCCGTAGAGCAACGGCCAAGCAGAGATCTCTAATAAAGTGGTACTTGATGGACTGAAGAAACGATTGGATCAAGCTAAAGGAAGGTGGGTCGAAGAGCTTCCAAGCGTCTTGTGGGCTTACAGAACAACTCCAAGACGTTCCACTTCGGCAACCCCTTTTTCTCTTGCTTATGGGATGGAAGCGGTTATTCCTCTTGAGGTCGGCCTCCCGACCTTAAGATTAGAACTCTTTGACCAAGGCCAGAATGAAACTAACCTTGCTCGAGAATTGGATTTCGCTGATGAACACCGAGAGGCAGCAGCTATTAGACTGGTTGCCTATTAGCAGCAACTGGCCAGGGGCTATAACAGAAAGGTCAAAGAGAGAAGGTTCTCAATTGGAGAGCTAGTTTTAAAGAAGACACTCCTAGGAGACCGAGACCCAAGTCAAGGAAAGCTAGCACCAAACTGGCACGGACCGTTCAAGGTAGTTGCCATTGCCAGACAGTCAGCTTACAAGCTTGAAGATATGGATGGCCGATAGTTGCCGCGGCCATGGAATGTATAACACCTCAAAAAATTCTATTTTTGAGCCTGTATTCAAGTTTTCCAAGGTTAACGAAATCAGTTTCAGTTCTTGTTCTTGTTCCCATTGTTACCGAATTTAGGGACAATAGTCGGCAGCTCGGCGACAACGCAATGATGAGATTGCCTGACGGTTGGTCCATGCACCACCTCGGCATGAAGCCTACGGGCCATGATGAGATTGCCTGACGGTCGTTCCAAGCACCACCTCGGCATGAAGCCTACGGGCCATGATGAGATTGCCTGCAGGTCGGTCCATGCACCACCTCGGCAGGAAGCCTACGGGTCATGATGAGATTGCCTGACGGTCAGTCTATGCACCACCTCTGCATGAAGCCTACGGGCCATGATGAGATTGCCTGCAGGTCGGTCCAGGCACCACCTCGGTATGAAGCCTACGGGCCATGATGAGATTTCCTGACGGTCGGTCCATGCACCACCTCGGCATGAAGCCTACGGGCCATGATGAGATTGCCTGCAGGTCGGTCCATGCACCACCTCGGCATGAAGCCTACAGGCCATGATGAGATTGCCTGACGGTCGGTCCATGCACCACCTCGGCATGAAGCCTACGAGCCATGATGAGATTGCCTGACAGTCGGTCCATGCTGCCTGCAGGTCGGTCCATGCACCACCTCGGCATGAAGCGTACGGGCCACATGTGATTGCCTATAGATCGGTCCATGCACTACCTCGGCATGAAGCCATTACGGCCACGTTAATACTGCCCGAGGATCTCGGCATTATGTTGCGCCAAATCCTATTCTAAATCACCTATCCTCGACAAGCTTTGCTAAAGTTGGACCCAGATGCTGCTAGGTGGCAAATCAAGTAAACAAAAATAAAAAGTAAAAGAGAACACTGGAGAAAATTTGATTTTTATTGCTAAAAGCTTCGTTACATTCTGGAGTACAAAAAAAAAGGGGAGCTTTTACATCACTATTGACGAAAAAAAAAAAAAAACAACTTCAAGGTTCCCGAGGAGCTGAGGTGCTGGGATTGTCAGCTGAAGTTTCCTGAGGAGCTGAGCTGCTGGGAACATCGGCCGGGGCTTCAATGATAACTCTGTTGTCTGGGGCCGATGGATCGGGACAGTTCGGCGGATTCACGAAGGATGGATGATCCTCCGAAATCCCCACTTCCCTCAAGGCGGCGCGCCACGCTTTCAGCCATGTCTTATCCCGGACACGGAAAACCTTCGCGCCGTAATAAGCAGTCTCTTGGGTCGCCGCATCCCAGAAGGCGACCTCGCTTTCGGACTTGATCCTGGCTTCCGCCTCGTCCGCCCGCCTCGACTCAGCATGAAGGTCGCGTCTTAGGCTCTCCACCAAAGCTTCGAGGTCGGCATTTTCATCTTCTCGCTCTCAATCTCCACAGCCACCTCCCCGAGTTTAGCCTGGAGATCACCCTTGAGCGCCTCTAACTGGTCAACCTTTGAAGTGCTGGCCCCCAATGCCTCTTCAAGCTTCTTATTCTCCTCGGCAAGGCTGGCAACCAAGAGACCTTGCTTGTTGAATCTATCGATGACTACCATCGACTTCTGCAATGTCTGTCAAAAGAAACAGAGGAGCAAATTAGTAGCCGAAGTGAAACACTTGTGAAAAAGGGGCAAATACAGTCAAAAACATTGCCTGAAAGCAGGAGTGCAGCAACGACGTCAGCAACCTCGGGTCGCTCATTTTCTCTAGTCGAGCCATGTAGTGCGGAAGCGCGCAAGCATGGCCAAGCGCCTCGAGCACGAGGGAGTCCGGCCTCTTGTAGATGCAGTCCTCCACAATCATAGGCCTCCTTGGCTTAAGCAGAAAGCTCGGCGTCCAGAGCGTCAGCTCGGCTGGCAGCGGTGCTCCTCCTGAGCTCTCCCTATCCTCCCTTGGTCTTTTCCTTGAGGAGCTCTCGTAGCGCTCGATCTCGGGGGACTGTCGGACCTCCGGACTTGGGTGTGGAGCCGGCACTTCCTTTTCCACAACCATAGGGGCCACGACAGGGCTGAGGGTTGAGCATCCAGCAGTGTCCCGAACTACCGGCGGAGGAGATTCATCCTCGTCCCCGAACGCCAACGCCTCCAGATCCACAAACACTGGGACCCGCGACATTTCACCCAGGTCCGGCAAGGAGTGTCGGGCTCTTCTTCTCAAGGGGGTGCCACTTGATTGCGGCTCGGGAGAGGATTGCGGCTCGGGCGATGCTTCAGCACCGGAGGTCGCAGCTCGAGAAGCCCCCCCCTCTTCAAACACAGCCTCTGGACGACTGCCAACCACGGGCTCGCTCATCCCCGGGTTCTCTCCTTGAGGCGATTGCTGGGGCGGTTCGGATCTTTTGTAGTACCCCTCGATACTTCGGCTCGTAGCCCAATAGTGCCCAAGCCGATCTATTGGAGAACTCGGTGCACCTTGTAATTTTTCGGTGCCACTCGTCGTTCCTTTTCAAGCCGTCCCGCCTGGCCAATTGTTTCCTTTCGCTGGCAGTTGCAAAATAAACCGCAGGGATATCAGTCCGGCAAGTTGAGGGAAAAAAGAAAAAAGGATAAAGTTATGAGCAAAGGAGGTGATTACTTGGAACAACCCCGGGGTGACGCAGGACTCTATGCGCCCTATTCGCCTCGGCACCGAACTCCCAGTTCCCCGAGAAGCATAAGAGGTCGTCTCTGGCATACTTGCTAGAGTCTTTGAGCGTCGTGACGAAGCCAGTGCGATGAGGCCTGACTCGGAGGTAATAACTATCCTCCCTGGACTTGCAGATATCGTAGACGTCCTTGATGTCATGGACGCCGAGGTCGATACCTACCCTCTTGTTCAGCACGGCCGTGCCCATAATGACCTTGTAGCTATTGGGCGATAGCTGGCACGGGTTGATAACCCAAGCACTAAGGCAGGCCCCGAGGAGCGGATCTAGGGGAAACCTGACTCCTCCCTCAATGATGGCGATCAACGGAAAGGGCATCCAACCCTCCGAATACGAGCGGAGTGCATAATCTGCAGGGTCCGCTAGTCTGACCAGCACATCCTCTGGTATCTGGTAGGCCATCCTAAGTCCCTCTATGGCTATGGCATTCTCCAGCCAGTGACTGTAAATCCCCATATATGAAGAAGAAGATTACCCAAAGGAGGAAACCCTAGAGAGAGAGGGAAGTAGAACTTACAGCCGGCGAACGCAAGCGAAGAAGTCTCTCAGGTGCACGTCGCTGCAACCTATTTTGTGATGGAAAGCTCTGAGAAGGTTCTTTGGAAGCAAGAGATAAAGAAGATGAAGATGACGACAGCTCTACTATATGTAGGAGATGAGACGTCCTTTCATTCCAAGCGCCGTTCTCGAAATTCGAAACTTCACGTCAAGCAGCTATACACGCCCTCTGCCTAGCGGCGCAGTCAACCAGATGGAGACGCATGGCATCGCTTATCCAGTTTCTTGATGATTAAGGCACATCATTTATTGCCTCGGGCGGACAAAATTTTGAATGAAGATCGAACACCAGCCGTCATCAAAATGAGACCTCCAGCAATACCATTGTAGCTTCTGACTCCAAAGAGTCTGAGACCCTAAAGGAGTCACAAGTTAGGGGGCTATTGTGTGGGAAAGTTCCTAAACATCCCAAGATTATGTTTAACTACAATACAATTCTAGTTATCAATCCGGCAGAGCGCATTCCGGCTACAGCGCCAGCACGCTAGCCGGGACCAGTGCTGTGACCTCAGCCCGACTGAATGCATTCCGGCTACAGCGCCAGCACGCTAGCCGGGACCAGCGTTATAACCTCAGTCCGGCTGAGACTGACCTCGACTGCGTGCTTTAGCCCCCCAAACACGCAACTCGGCTACAGCTATGAGGACAGCCAGCTGAGACGCGTGCTCCGATATATCTCCTGCCTCCGGACACATGTTGATGGGACAGATGCCATCCTGGTCGTCCAATGTCCTCATCAGGCTTCTGACAAAACAGCATCCAGCAGCTGTAACCCCATCAGGGGGAGGCCCAAGAAAGGATCCGATAGGACCGTTGCCGCCAACAAGTCCAGACAGGATCAGGCCCAATGTGACTGGCATTTAATGCAACATGGGCTGATCATACTGGCATTTAATGGTTTGTGGGCTGTGATGAACCCTCATTAATTATAATGTGGGCTCTGATGGACCTTCATTTATTACTTTGTGGGCTGATAACTTCAGCAGCTAGATCATCAAGCCCATGGAAAAATATCTAGAAGGACTTTTATATAAGCAGAGATAGAATAAAAAACCAGGTACGCATAAGACAACCTACATGCACCCTGCCTCTCTTCTTCTCCATCCTTAACTCAGTCCCTGCACTAACTAAGGCATCGGAGAGCCCTGTGCTGCCCACAGCCAGGGTCCTTTGACCTTTTTCTCTTCCCTTTCAGGTCTCATCAGCCGGAAGCAACTTACTCTCAACTGTTATTTGGTTAAGTCCTATAAGGCACCCTCTAATCTTGTGGGTTATGTATCTTGCACCTACAATTACCATTACATATGAGAAAAGTTGTTTAAAGAGAATCAGATGTTCGATTTATAACATCCCAAGATCAGGTTGCAAACATCTTCACCTAAAACCTCTCCTCACAAAGATTTTGTCTTCTTTAAGACAAGCTCGGCAAGCAACCTGTCCGGTTGACATGGGCAGGAGGGTGCTGGCAGTGGCCATGGCCCTCTCTTAAATTCCAAAAAACCCCTAAATCCTATAGAGAATTTTAGAGAATTTTACATTGGCCCCTCCAAGAAACTTATTTTCCTATTGGCCCACCAAGGTATATTTTTTTGGTTCCGCCACTCCAGGTGGGCTGATAGACGGTCCATGGATATGGCCCACAACCCTATAATTGTAACATATTATCCCACCTCATTTGATCTTGGCCATGTTGTATACATTCCCCATATCACTCACCAAATAAATATTCTCCTAATTGTTGTAATCATTCCCCATATCCCTCTCCATTCTATTGTAAACATTACCGTTGTATCATATATAGATAAGTGTACTATTATGAAGGAAAAAAAAAAAAAAAAAACCTCATTGTCTCTCTCACATTGAGAAAAAGACCCATTCCGGCAATATCTCTTTTGTATTCTATATCACTCCACCAACTCCCAGGTTAGTTAGTAGGGTTTCTTATATATGTTATTGTAAATCTTTTATTTCTTCCTTGTTTTCTTATGTTGTAACATTTTCTTCGTTTTGTGATAGTGTCCATATATTTGTAAAATTGATGTAGTCGTGTGTAATGTGTAGGTTTCATTCTGAAAAGCACGTCGCAAAGCGGGCTTACTGGAAGAATAACTTGATAAGCATTTGACGTTGCTCAAAAATCACTTTACTTGATGTTAGAGCTTTATTTCATTTATAGGATGGGAATTGGTTTGGTCGAGCTTGAGTATTGGCCGAGCCAAAACTAATCCGACTAACACCTACTTTAACTCTTTCTTGGCCAGTTCTGTGACATTTTTGTGGCTATTCTTTTATTCTCTCTATTTTTTAGGGGATTTTACAGAAAAAATCCCCTTGAACCCAGTGGAGACCAAAAAGGTATTCAAAAATTTTTATGCACCGGACTGGTCCTAGGCCCTTTCTGTTTTTTTTCCTTGCTGACCAACAATATCTATCACTACTCACCTATATACTTAAGCAAATATCGTTGCTCACTGCATCATCTTTTTCTCCGCTTTCCATGTCCACTCTTCACCCAAAGTTTGGGCCACGACTGCCTGAATAATTTAGAGAAGACCGGAAAAGAGATGGTGGGAAAATTCAAGGGATTACCTCTTGCAATGTGCGGTATTAGGAGGGCTCCTATCAACGAGGGAGTAGTCCATTAATGAGTGGGAAAGAGTGCTTAGGATCATAGCTGACAATTGGCAGGAGGGGAAGATGGAACTTGAAGAACACTCGAGTTGAGTTACCGTGATTTGCCTTGCTACTTGGAATTCATGCTTTCTCCATTTTTCCATTTACCCGGAAGACTACAAAATCTCTACTACTAAATTGATTAGGATATAGGTTGCAGAGGGACTCATACAAGAAATAACAGACGAGATAATGGAGAAAGTTGGAGAGGATCATTTATTGGAGCTAATCCATAGAAGTATGACTCAAGTGGCTAGAAGGAACTTCAGCGGCGCAATTAAAGAGTGCCATATTTATGATTTGCTTAGAGATATTGCCATGAAAGAAGCTAAAGATGCATTTCTTCATGTTCATGGGAATGTGGATTTTGCTCCACAGACTGTATCACGTCGACTCTCCACAACTCATCACCCATTCAATTGAGAGATTCATCTTTGGGAAAGATACTGAATAATCAAAAGCCTGGGGGCGAATCAATTTCATAAAATTAAGCCCGACAGTTACTACGAACACAGACGAAGAAGATAATCACACAAGCACCAACAATATTGGTGCTCACATTATACACGAGCAACAATATCGTTGCTAAAAAAAATAGCAAAAGAATAAAAAAGTGGTGGCAGGGCCTTTAGGGTTTATATTGGAATTTTATGGCCTTTTTTTTTTTTACTATTCACCCACTTTAAGGGGATTTTACCAAAAAAATCCCCCTTTCTTTTAATACCAATCCTACCTCATAATTTTACTCCTACAGGGAATTAAAAACACAACCTACGCGAACACAAATAAGCATAAATAAGTACCACTGACTACAGCTTGTATCATTAAACTTCTCTACAAAAGGCCTAGAGAATATAGTATGCAGGAAGGGGGGAGATTAAGCACAACCAAGACATATATACAGCCCACCCCGACCAACTTACAACCAAGCTATGGTGGGTCCCCTTAAATCCGACTTGTTGCCATCCCTAACTTTGCCTTGATTGGTAGTTAACAGTTGGTTTCTGATCATTAGACAAGTTCGGCCATATCTAGTCATAGGAACACAAAGATTTGCGTCCATTAACCCCAATTCAGATTACATACGGTATGTTCACACGAAAAGACTATTCAACTGAGATCATTTAACCAAGCTTGACTCTGAGTTCAATTCTACCCATCGCTTAGATCCAAGGGCAACTTTTCATATGTTTTTTTCAATGAAAAATACAGTTGATCACATTAGATGGTCGAAAAAAACTGGTCTTAGACTATCAATCAAGCTGGACAACTGGGATTGTCAAACTTATAAAGTGCCTACTTTGAACAAAAGTAAAATAAAAAGGCAGTCCCCTTGTCTTAAAGTTGAGATAGCACCTTGACCATACTTTCACGAGGTCTATACATTGCTTCTAAGGGTTTCAGCTTTAGCATGGTGAACCCTCCTCCTTCAGTCATGTCTACCTTCTCCTCTCCTACCCTAACCCACTCAAAGCACTGAATCAGGGTCCCCAACACTAATCCAATCACCCTCATGGCTAATGTTGCACCTGGACAACCCCTTCTTCCTAACCCAAATGGCACAAACATGGCACCTTCCTTTCCACCACCTCCTTCAAATCTCTCAGGCATGAACCATGTGGGGCCCACCCACATCGTAGGGTCCCTGTGCATGGCCCATGCATTCACCAACAGCATTGTTCCACGTGGAACATCGAAACCCGCAACTGTGCAATCCTCTGATGACTCGTGGGGCACTAGAAGTGGGGCTGCCAGGCATAGACGAAGGGTCTCGTGGATAATGTTGTTGAGGTAATGCAGCTTAGGAAGATCTGCCTCGTCTAGAAGAGGTCCATGTCTTACATGCACGTCGAGCTCTGCTCTTGCCTTTTCAAGGACCTCTGAGTGGTTGAGCATAAGAGACATCGCCCATTCCATAGTCACAGCTGTAGTGTCTGTTCCTGCCGTGAACATCGTCTGTGAACAAAGCTAGGAAACTTAGGATCAAACAACATGATAAATAAAATGTTACATCTGGAATAAAACTGGGCTAGGTTCTTGTTGGGCCTACATTAGATCGAAACTCATTTTGGAATAACATCAATAAAAAATAAATTAAGAGAAATTAGCATTAGAAGGTTTGCACATGTCCAATGCAGACCAATTATGACACTCATGGAGAAAAATTATTGGGGTTTTGAAATATTAGTCATCCTTAAACCTAATTTTTCCAATTTCATTTCTGAGATTCAGATAATGTAGTTAGAGTTGCTTGACTCTGGTTAACATCTTTTTTAAAGGTTTTAGTGCCTCAAATCCCATGATGTCATGGAATAGTATATGTCACAGAAAGTGATATATTCCACGATATAATGAGACTATCCCATTATTTCTCATAGCCTTTATGCAATACCTTAAGAAAAAAGTTTCTTTGAGAAATAGTGGTCAGATGTGTGTTTGCTTTTCAGAGAGTGTCATTTCGTTGTGCTGTTTGGTTTTGAAATTATAGCATGCGGAAATAGAGGTTTTAAGTCTGAGATTGATTTTTGCTAAATGGTGTTGTGATGAGAAAAAGAGGAGGTTTTGATGTGGGTGTGGCTACTTTGTACGTGAAGGGGATTGGAGAGATAAACGTTGGAGACAAGGGGCAAAATGCAATTATATATGCACAATATCACTCAATATATATAAGTCGAGATATTATAACATCATGACGCCAACACACTCATATGATTGAGTGGTGTTGGCACCCAACTATCACACACATGCTCAGTGACAAATCCCCGGGCCTTTAGGTTGGATATATCACTCCCACTCAGTAGGCCAACATAGCAAAAAACTAAAAAAGTTTAAAATTGTCATATCATGAAATAATGGGGATTTTGTTAAAAAAAATATTCTTTGCCTCAAATATTCTGCCGAGAATTTGTATTCTTGCCGTCTTCGATTATTTGAAAGTCTAAAGGGCATTTTCCAGTTTTCCTTACAATGTGGATCTCACTTTTTCCAACTCGTGACCACTAGAGGTCTTTTGGGAAGTGTTAAAACACCTTTCCTGAAAAAATAAAAAGAAATTATCACACCAATCGGCAATATGGGAATTTTACGGATTACGTACTTTCCCTTAAACATGGAGACAACAAGTTAACAATAAAAGTTTAGAAATTGTCACCAAAGTTGCTTGACTTTTGGTATCTTTTTCTCTCTTTGTTGCTCTCACCCTTATCTTACCCTTATCCCATAATATCATGGGATCACACTTATACCCCGCATGAAATATAGCCCCAACCACATCCTTTTGTCTTTGTTTTCACATCTTCTGTCACCAGAATTTTATTTTTTAAAAATAAATGTAAATCTCTCAATAAAGAACTAGGATCTAATCGATCCTAAAAAATTCATGATATCATGGGACATAGCATCATGGTTCAAATTATCGACCGATACGTACAGGTATCGACCCACGAATCGATGGCAGTCTCATCTTGGCAAAAAATCCCCAAATTATCTGAACTTATCAGGAGATATTTCAAAATATTGGTTGATATTTTCAAAATATCTGCTAACAATGTTTAAATGTTTAAATATTTTTTTTATTTTTCCTTAATTTTGTACTCATTTTTTCCTCCTTCCAAACATATTAGATGCTATACTATTCTCCAATATCTATTTCACTTTCAATCCATCAAAAAGTTTTATTTTTCATGAATTTCATCCAGAGAAATCATATACAACTCTAGTA
Source organism: Camphora micrantha (assembly GCA_003546025.1). Taxonomy (NCBI): domain Eukaryota; kingdom Viridiplantae; phylum Streptophyta; class Magnoliopsida; order Laurales; family Lauraceae; genus Camphora; species Camphora micrantha. Next base: position 25,310,673 of record QPKB01000009.1, read on the forward strand.
AGCTGAGTATTATGGATTTTTTTTATTTTCTCTAAAGACTTCTTTAGAAATAGGAATGCATGTTCTTTTTATTGTGAATACATCTCATTCTCTTTTATTTAGACATTTTGAGGCTTGATCTACTGACTGAGGTTTTGAGAATTGAGATTTTTATTGAAATCTTATAGATATTTGTAAAATAGTTACTAAAATTTGTTTGGGGTGTGCTGAAAATGCTTTTGGCTTCTTAGTTTGGTATCTATCTATTAAATAAGTACTAAATGCTTTGGTTTATTAAATCTCAAGCTAATAGATAACCCATAAGTCACAATTACGATTGCATTTCATAGAATTTGTGATATTTCAATTTATTTTAGTATACACAAATAAATATATTTAATTGTTAATTAAATTGATATAATTTAACATGAGGCTGCAATATTGGATGACTGAGGGGGATCGATATTTTGATTTATAGCTGTTACTAATGGAAAAAACAATATTTTTTCCAGTATTTTATAATATCTTATATTTTTTGGAGTTTTTTTTTCAAAATTCTTGAGGTTAAAAAAAATTCACATTGTAGCGGTCACGACCTACCACAAACCACCACCGATACTGATCATAGTTGTCGATATTATTTCAGAACCCATTTTTATTTTATTTTTTTGCCTCTAGAATGAGAAGTCTCCACCGATTCGGAATTTCAACAAAACTTTTCGGGATTACATTTCGGGAAAATATAAAAATAATATATAAACATATATATGTAAAAACATAAAACAATAAATATGGTTTTAAAACATTATAGTCGAACTCTTTGGAATTACATTTTGGAAAAGTAGAAGAAATACAAAATTTATATACACATATATATAAGTAAAAAAAACTTAATTATGTAAAATACCATTTTGTCCAAAAAATAATATTTTGGCCTAAATCGAGGATTTTAGCCGAAATTGGTCGAAATCTTGAATTTTTCATGAAATTGGCCGAAATTTAATATGAAGATCTTTAAATGAGATTTTGTTTCGGCTACTTGACTGAAATCAAAATTTTTGGCCTTTCAAGCCAAAATGATACAAAATTAATAACCTTGATACCGATACCGTATCAATTTTTGGGGACTGCCAATACTACAATTTTAAACCATGCATATGTATATAGTAGTAAGTTCGTTTTACAGTATGTGTTAAACGAGGAAAACTTTATTTTTCATCTCTTCACGAATTTATTTATGTTTACAAATTCTAAATCTCATGATCAACAACTAGGACCTAACATATCCTTTTTTTTAAATAAAATTAGGAAAAAAGTTATTAGGAACTGTTGGGCCCCAGTTAGTGATTAAGAAGTTTCAAATTTATTTTTTGACACATAAATTTTATGAAAAGAAATTTGCATTGTTGAAAAATTGAATTTTTCTTACTCTTTAAGACATTGAAAATGAACTTATTGATATATTCCATGATCTCATGGGCTTATCCCATGATATCATGGATTCTTCCTTGGATTTTAGAAAAAAATTTAGGATTTGTTAGTCCTAGTTACTGATCATTAAGAAACTTACAAGTTATAAAAAATAAAAAATAAAAAAAAGATTTGTGGTGAGAGAAAACATGAAAATATAGACAAAAAGATGTAAGTGGGATTGTGTTTCATGAGACATATGTGTTATCATGGTAATAAGCATTACACCATGAAAAAACACATTTGTTAGACTATTTTCATAAACTTGTTTTATCTAATCCGTAAAATCCCTATTGATAATGGCATATCGTTTTTAATCTTTCGGATGCTGATAGGCTTCATAACAGGGTTTTTTTTTTATTTTTTTGTCCGACACATATCTATATACCTATTTTACCTTCTCCTTTCGAAGAAAAAATCAATCTTGTGAAGATAAAACTCCATGAAAGCTCCAATTTTGCTACACCCTTCTAGGTTCGAAGCCTGGTAGTTTTTGGATAATTGATATGTGTGTAGGGAAAAAAAAAAGCTTTCCAGGTTATCTATATGCAACAAGAAGTGTACGAGTACGAATAAACTGTACTATGAGGCCTAAATGTGTTTGTGTATGATTTCACGTTGCACAAAAACCCGATTATGTGATATAAAAAAGGGGTTTTGACATATTGGTTCACATTAAACTCTGCTTTTCTAATTTCATGACCCAGATTTAGATAATGTCACCAGAGTTGTTTGACTCTAGTCAACATTATCATTTTAACTTTTTTCACCATATCCCATGATATAATGGGATATATCAGTTTCTGTATCATATTTTTTTGCAAATAGTAAATAAATTCATTTTCTATAGAACATGAAAACTAACACTTTGTGAAAAGTAAATACACATTTGATCACCGTTTCTCAAGTTTTATAATTTGAAAATTAAAATTTCTTAAAATGCTGCATAAAAGCCATGATATCATGAGATTTATCAATTTCTGTGACATACATTGTCCCATGATATCATGGAATCCAGGGAAAAAATGTTTTAAAAAAGTGTTGACCATAGTCAAAAGACTTGGGTGACATTATCTGAATTTTGCTCATAAAATTGGAACATCTGATTTTAAGGGAGACTAATATGTCAAACCCCCTATAATGTAAAGGTACTATTTCCGACCACTAGCATAGAAAAGAATTTATCATGGAACTCTTTCTGCATGGAAAAGAGCATTCCAAACTGCGGAAACTTGTTTCTCTGGGAGAATTGAGGTGTTTTCCACATCTTCGTGGAATCCTCAGGGCAGGTGTTTTTCCTAAAAAAGCATTTACGTACCAATAGAATGCCTTTGACGATTTGGTCCGTGTAGTATTCAGGATCTGATTCTTGCAGTGACAGTAGAACATCGACCAATGTCTTTTTCCCTTCTTCCTCTTCTTCACCCCCACAACACATAGTGCTTCTCATCTTCTTCCTCTCATCTATCAGATTCTGCAATAGCTCGTCTCTCTTTGTTAGCAATCTCTCCAACCTCTTTTGTTAGGTATTTTAGTGTTGGCTAAATTCATTGGTTGGACAAAACTCTGGGTCTCTTGAGTTGTAATTCTTTTTACAAAAAGTCCCTGAAGTTAGAAGATTGGAAGGACTCAAAAAGCTGAAGAAAATCTACATGTGCTGAATTTCCGAATCAACCAAAACAAGGTCCGCTCGAGTGATCATTCCATTAGCTCGAGCGAAGTCAATATTAAAAGCCAGACGCACTGACAGAAGAAAACTTGCGCTGAGACAGAACCTCATCCACTCGAGCGGATGATGGGTTCGCTCGAGCGAACTGGGGGCAGATTTTGGAAAAGTTTCATAATCCTGATTTTAGTAGTGTTTCCTTTGAGACTATGTTTCCCAATTTGTGTCATACTTGTGCACTAAGTCTTAGGCACGAATTTGAGGCTATATATAGGGTGTTTCTCTCAACCCTAGAGGTCATACACATAGAGACCACCACTACTCTCATTAATCCGAGTTAGAAATATTTTAGAGAGAGTCTATTCTCTAGAGCCATTGAGAGATTGTTCTAAAGGGTTGCTCTAGAAGGTCATTGCTGCTTCTACCTTTCTTATAGAAGATTGATTGTCAAGGTGCGAGGAGATCAAGTAAGGAGAACGGGGCACGATGGAAGTCGTGTCAGTGGATTCTTTGCAAGAATAATTATAGTCCTTAAGTCGAGGTACAGACTAAGGTAAAGGAGCTTGTGAGTATATCTTGTAACTGTTCGTGAACTCTTGATTTCTAGTTCGTGGTTTTTCTCCCTGGATAGGGTTTCCACGTTAAATATTGTGTCTACGTTCTTGTGGTGTGTGATTGGTAGATAGCTAGTTCTTTATTGCTGATTGATTTATTTCCGCTGCATTGTTTGGTTAAATTAAGAACTAGTAATCCATTCTAGTATCACCTAAAGGGAATTTTCATCTTCCTAATCGCGCGAAAATCCACCCAACTAAGAACAAGCAAGAAATCCAGCAAATTCGAAGCCCCACTCAAAGCAAACGTCTCTTCCACTATCTGGTGAAACTGTTTCACCTCTTTCACATCTCCCATCCCCTCTCCAAAGTACTGCTTTCCGAAGATTGTCTTCATCATGATATTGAAAACCAAATCAAATAACATCAACTTCAACTCCACCTTTTGAAACCCAATACTCGACGGCGATGCTCGCAACAGCCACCTGACTAGCAACTGGAGCTCGTCGTGGCGTATGGTGGTGAACATGTTGACACGGTAAGTAGAGAAGATCTCAACGATGGTGACTCGACGGAAGTTGCGCCAGTGGAGGCCATGGGAGCCCACATCATGGTGGTGTAGTTATAGCCAAGGTGTTTTCCGGCGAGTAGGGGAGGGTGGCTTGCAAATGCTTTGTCATATTAGGTGAAGCATTCTTCGATTGCTGATGAAGAGGAAACAACGAGGGCAGGGCGAGAGCCGAATTGGAGGAGGAGGATGGGGCCATAACGGTGGGAGAATTGGGCTAGTGATTGGTGCAATGGCTTGTAGAGGAGGTGGAGATGGCCTATTATGGGAAGAGTGAGAGGGCATGGCGGTAGGTTTTTGTTGGTGATTTTTCTGTTTATGTGTTTGGAGATGCATAGTAAGAAAATGAAGAGGAAGAAGAAGAAGATATCCATTGTTGGGTTGGGATGCTTGAGAGGTGAAGGAGAGAGTATAAAAGAGAGAGATTTTAGAAGCTATATAATGTTTTGTTGCTTGAAAGATGAAAGATGCTAAATTTCATGTCATGGCAGGGAGCGCTATGCAAGCTTTTGGCTTATCCCATGCGTCCACTTGAGATGCTTACAGGCAAATGTTTTGGAAACCAGCCTCAAAGAATATTGCACTCTTTCGTGACAGAATCTTGTACTAGTCCATCCAGCCAAACCTGTCACTATTAGATGGTTCGTGTTAAAATTGAAATGAAAACAAAATATATGTTCTTTTAATCATCTAATGGATCTAGCACTCTTAGCTGTGGATCGACAGGATAATAGAACTAAATATATCTTCTTTTAGTCACTGGTAATTTAAAGTTTTAGAAGCTGTCAATATAATAAGCTCTTATTTGCATATTCATCAAACGCACTACTATGAAGATTCTTTTCCTTTTGCTAAATGGCAAATTGTATCGACAGAAAAAAGAGAACGAGGTGAAGAGAAAAGGTCCCAAAAGAATACAAGCCCAATAAGAAAAAAAAAAAAAAAAAGAGGGGCCCACCAAAGGAATATCTAAGAGAAAAGTAATTTGATACATATTAATAGAGAACAATATAGAAACAAGCCAGAAAGAAAGATGGCAACCACAAATGATTTGAGATGAAAGATGGCAACCACTAATGGTTTGAGGAGAAAAAATGACAAGAGGGATCTAGGAATCTTAACGAAACTAAAAATAGAATCCATAGCTGGGCTTGTGAATTGGAATTCAATCTACCTAGTGTTGGCAGATCATACAATAAGGCCACTGATTCAAATCAAGATAAAGCCACCAATTCTGAAACTGCTTAAATGGGGCAAGGAAGGAACGCCTGAACATTTGTTTTTTTAAATTATCTCCTGGTCTTTAAACTATATTGTATCTATAACCTTTTTTTAAAAACACCCTATTGATTGTAGCGATTTTTATCAAATAATTGTTTCTAAATCTTAATTATACAGATTTGTTTATGAAGACATAAAATAATCCAGATTGTGGTTCATACAAGTATTTTGGACAATTTTATCCTTTCGTCTATGCGAACGACATCGTCATCCAACCTAGGATTAAAAACAGCAGTTTCTCCTCATGTATCCTCCTGCTTCCAAAAACAAATCTCTTGATATTTCATCTCCTCTTGATTCCTTTTCAGTTCTTCTTCTCCTCATCACCACCTTAAAATAGAAAAGTGAGAGTTTCTCCTCTTCCTCTTTCTCTTGCTCTCCCTCTTGGTGAAAACCAAGCAGATCTGAAACACTATAATCTCCTTGAGCTTGGTTCGACAGATTCAACCAAGCTATCACAACAAGAAAAAGGGGATTTGCAGGCATTTGTTTAGGGACGGTTTTGGTAAAGAGCTGCTAAATATAATCATTAGCAGTGGTTCAATAAAACCGCTGCTGTTTCCACTTTTTTTTTTTCTTAATTTTTTAGCTGTGGGTATTCATTTTTGCAGCTATCAGTCCACAGTTCCACCAACACACAAAACTTTCCGGCGCTCGATCTTCGACACGAAGTTTTATAAGAAGTCGAGTCTTGTTTTTTTTATCCAAAACCTTCGAGAACGAAAGACCCTACCATCTCTGCAAGCATCCATTCTCTTGATCAAACGAAGCCTTAATTCTCATCATCAATCTTCCAAATAATCTCCTCTTCTTCTTATCCACAACTACATTAAATTTGATGATCGTCCGTTCCTAGTTTTTCTATTGGTATCATATGTTCCTAGTTGGAATTTGAGAGATTTAAGCTTCGATGAGTTTTGTTTTGTCTCATATCCTAGTGCAACATCCTCTGTTTTCCACAAAGATTGCATCTTTGGTTTCGTATTTATAGTTTGTTGTACCATTTTGATGTTTAGTTAAATGATATTTTATTGTTGTTTTCCACTTATTGTTGTTCCACCATGTTTAATGCATAAAAAGATAAAATTAAAGGAAAACAACAATAAAATATCAGAAGGAGAAGGCGGAGAACGATCTTGGCGCGCTAGGGACCTTTTGAAATTTGGAGAACCCAAATCTAGATGTAAGATGAGAAACTACATAAAAAAATGAGCTCGATCGAATTCATATCCTTTGTAGGCAGTGCGATGCTAATTGAAAGCCAATGTTATAATGTGGGCCATGTGGTCCACTTGACCGCATGCCCACACATGTGTCCCACCTTTTGGACGCCCAATGCAATTAAAGGACTCCTCTATATTTTGTATTTTAGAAATCTATGGCACTTGAAACTAGTCAATTGCTTCCTATTCAAGTTACTTATTAGAGGGAGATTATTGCTTGGCCTCTCATCACTCGCAGGTATTACGGAGAAGTGGAAGTAAGTTATAAAACCCAAATTCCAAGCTTCTATCAGTTGGCACGCCCAACTCAAAGAATTGATCAAGGCACGCCTTTGTTTGCCTGCTATAGTGTTATTCAGATCTGATCTATGAGTGGCGATCATGTGGTTTTAGCCCAAGCAGTTGTGGAAACTATGATGGATCATGACCTTAATTAGATGAGTTTTCAAGTGGGCCTTAAGTGTAAAATATGATGGATCATGGCCATGCGTGGCTTACTCGTGTGTGATCGTTAGCATGGTGGCATTCCCAACAATGCACAAATCCCCATACTTCGTGTGATTGTCGTGCACGATTGGGGGAAGGGATAATTACCGTACGGAAGGTGTTAAAGCTGACAATAGCCCTAAAAAAGCAGGAAAGTATATATTTACCATAGATCTGTAGGATATCGCAAGTTGATATATCCTACAGATATAGGATATCCCACAATCAGAAGTAAGAAGACTTGAACAGTCTATTTTATTTTTTTTTTTATCATGACTGTGGAACCACCAAACTACCATCTAAACCGCATGATAGCTGTATGAGTGTAAGAACTAATATCGCACCAAATCTGAACCGTTGATCTATCACGGTTATCGAGAAATTTATAAAAAAGTGAACAAATTATAAGCTTTCACTTTTTTACAAATTTCTCTATATAACCGTGATAGATCAACGGTTCAGATTTGGTGCAATATTAGTTCTTACACTGATACAGCTATCCAACGATTTGGATGGTGGTTTGGTGGTCCCACAATCAAGAAAAAAAAAGTAAAAAACGGACTGTTCAAGTGATCGTGGGATATCCAACAGATCGAATAGTTCTGCGGTAAATATACATTTTTCAAATGTTCTGAGGCTATTGTCAGCTTTAACACCTTCTGTACGGTAATTATCCCTTGGGGGGATGCGATCTCTGATTCTCTTGAACATGTAGCAAAGTTTGTGAGGAAGAGGAAGAGGAATTTTCCACCGCCACTCCCACTACCTTCCTATAAATTAGTGTTTATGGGCCAGGTCGAATATCGCTGGACCCTAAATTTAGGTTTGGAAGTTTGGATTTTCTCACAGCTGGTTTGAATGCCATATGCCCAAGGTCGGCCCTTATAGAACTCATACAAGCCACTGTACGTGGTAAATCTGTCATGATGGGCTTGGCCTTTAATCATATTAAGCCCAAGCCCAGGCCTAACACATTTAGTAATGGAGCCAGTAAAACATGCACAGTTGTATCCACAGCCCAAATCCTTCTGAACGTGGACTTAGCTTAGCTGGTTCGATCTATCAGCACACCTACCCATAAGCATAGGGCACGTTTGTGTAATCCATTTCCGCAAAAAAAAAAAAAAAAAAAAAAAAAAAGTACTATTGTTTACGAAAATTATTTTTTTATGCGTTTGGTGCGGCAGTTTTGTGCGGAAACGCTTTCTCCACGTCCGCATTTTCACTGAATAGCCTAGAAATAGAGTTCCTATTGGGCGTTATGGGAAATCTATTTCCGCAGAAAACTTATCCCCTCTTTATTACTTCATTTCCTTACTCCTTTCTTTAATACTAGTTTGCAATAAGGAATCTGTAGCAACACCAAACAACATTAGCACCAAGTTATCGAAGAAAATTTTTTTGCACCATAAAAGAATTTTTAACTTCCGTGGAAAACTTTTCCGATGTATTTAAAAACTATAGGCTTTATTGATATGGCAATCTCAACTTTCCATAAAAAATGCTTGTACAGAAACGTGCCTAAGGAAAACAATGAAGTGTTAATAGAGCTAGAGAGTTCCTAGGTACCAAGTCTTCCATCCCCACCTCAATTTTATGCCAAGGCTGTAAGAAGCACTCCCCAGGCGGCATGGAGTGCCCACCAAGCTCTACTCTTGGATCTTTTCAGGAAATGATCAACGGCCTCCTTTCGTTTTTTTTCTTTTTTTCTTTTTCCTTTTCTTTTCCTTTTCCTATGATACAAAGTCATACACACAAAATAACCACACTACCTAGGTCCATATCCAACAGACCCCGGATAGGATAGATTCGTGTGGTTGAATATGTGGATTGGGAGATGCTTCACCATTGCTTTCCCATTGCAAAACAATTCCCAATTGCATGCAATGCAAATTTATTCCCCTCTAATAAGAAGTGGAATTAATATTTATTTTCAGGTGGGCAAGCGATGGTTGACAGAAAATATTTTATATTTTATTGATTTATTACTAATCATTTAAAACTAATTTTTCTTGTCTTTTCTTTCTCAAAAACATCTTAAAAAACATCGTAAGTTAAATATCCTTACATTTTATAAGACATTATTTCCCATATTTTTGTAAAGGTAGTTAAAATATGAAAATAATAGGACTAATCATAATCTCAAATAATCATTTTCTCCTTGTTTTAGCAGTGAGAGATCTATTTCACTGTAATCAAAGAATGTCCCATCTTGGTATGGTCGCATGGAAACCAATTCGTCTACAATTAATTCATTAAAATCTGTTCATAGGTTGATTGTTTGATAGGCCATATGATTGTTGTGGCAGGCATGGGTGGTTGAGATTTGAGAGGGCAGCACTCAAAGCCATCAACTATTGACACCAAAAATGTCACCATGTCCCTTCAACACCAAAAGCTACATGGAGCCACATCCTGCCATAAATAGGAAGGCACCACTTCAAGCACCAGATTTTGTCAGAATCAAACAAAAACTACAAGATCCTTCAAAGCAGCCAAAAGAAGGGTACACATGAAGTTTCGGGCCATTTCGACATCATTTGGCCTAACTTCACTCCTCCGACAGCCAGGCAGGAGGTCCCGGCAGCGACAGTGTCGAAAACTTCAAAACTTCGATCAGAGCCTACGGATGGTCTCAAAATACCTCCAAAAGGTCCCCTGCCAAATTTCAAGTCAAACGGACGACGTTTGACCCTTCATCAACTCTCAGGAAGCAAAAACAGGCCTACCGGCAGCGGAGCACCCCGGAATCATGGCATCCAAATTGGAGCTAATGGATCATCTCAAAATGACTCCAATAGGTCCCCTGTCAAATTTCAGGTCAATCGGACATCGGTTGACCAAAAGTCAAAGCTCGGCATTTTCCTTGAGGTGAAATCAAGGCGAGCGTTTGCGGGACCCCAAAAGGCTTCAAAACTCAAACCAAAGCCCATGGTTGGTCTTACTTACTACTCAGGAGGCTCCCTGTCAAATTTCAGGTCAATCGGACATTGGTTGACCACAAGTCAAAGCTCGACATTTCTCTCATGGCGAAATTAAGGCAAGCATTTGCAGGACCCCGAACGGCTTCAAAACTCAAACCAAAGCCTATGGTTGGTCCTATCTACTGCTCAAGAAGCTCCACGTCAAATTTCAGGTCATTCCGACATCGTTTGACCTAGTTTCAATGCTTGACAAAAAATCGGCAAAACCGCACACCAAAGTCTTCGGCTTTCCAGAAAAATAGGAAACTTTGTGCTCCGATTTGCATGGCTTCTCGTTGGATTTTCTTCAAGAGAATCAGGCCAATAAATGAGGGGAAATGTCAGGAAAAAAATCAGAAAAAAAAAGAATGAAAAAAGATCGAAAAACGGCGAAGAAAAGGCGACCGAACGGCGACCATTCAATGGGCCCAAAGCCCATGGTCGCCGGCGACCTTGGCCCATGGTCGCCGGCGACCATGGCCCAGGGTCACCGGCCCATGGTCGCCGGCGACCATGGAATTTCCGGCGACCCAAAAGTCGCCGGAAACCCCTTTTTTCGGGTACTTTTCACGTTTCGAGTTGTTTGGCCCCTGTGATTTTTCCAAAATCTGATTTTTCGTGCATGAAATCCGTTGATCTTCGTCAACATCACAGATTCGCCGCCGAAATCATTGGATGATCATTAGATGCCTCGAAATCGCCAACCGGCCGACAAAGAAAGCACACTTTCTGCCCGCCCGATCGTGAAATCGACAGGACAGATGTTGCCGGCACGTTGACATTAATCAATGTCTGAAATTGCATCGCCATCCGACATCAAACAGCATGTGGATCCACCGGCGGTCATCGCAAGAAGAATTCCAAAAGACGCGGCGCGGCCCGCTACTCTTCGAGCGACTTGGCGACCAATTAATGAAGTTAAATGACCCGTTTTATGACAAGTTAATGCGGTCATTAACTCATTATTTTGGACAGCCCAATCAAAAGCAAGCAAATGGGAGTTACAAGTCAAAGAATTTATGGCATTAAAGCCATGAAACTCCTCCCATGATGGGGATTAAAGGCAATTAAAGGCTCATTATTCTCCATCGGCCAATCAGATTCAAGGAAAAAGGAGTTACAAAACAAGTAATTTAAAAACTTGTAACTCCTCCCATTATGAGCATTAATGCATTCAATGCTTATAAACCCTCCTAAATGGCTACCAAAGGCCTATAAATAGGAGGGCATTCCAAAGGGAAAGGATCCGGATCTAGCTCTCGCTCTCCCCCCGACGAAGACAAAAAAAATCCAGAGGCCCTGCAACTCTGCTGCAAAGACCACCAAAAGGTGATTGAAGCACCCTTGGGGGGTCACCCCCCCAAGGACCTCCCTTCTTCTACCAACATGGCTAACGTGGCTTTTCAGCCCGTTTACTTAGCTTTTTATCGGATATAAGACCTTCTCTTGGTCTTTGTCCTTTAAAAATCTGAGGTTAGAAAGCCAAGCCAAGAATCCAAGCATCGTGTTCTCATCTGCATGGACGATGGAGGAGCCCATACATGACTCGCGACCGTCGATCTGAACGTGTCCCCACAATCGAATGAGAAGTCAGATTCCTTTTCTTGATTTCTATTGTACTTTATTTTTCTTTTAGAGACAAAAATCACAATTCTTGTCTTTCATAATGGATAAGACTTATAAATCGCCTTTTACGGCAAAATCGCCTTTCACGGCAACAAATGAAATCGCCTTTCACGGCATTCAAAAAAAACCTTTGTCTCTTTTCTTAAAATACGTGTGCAATAGAAACTAGAAAAAGTTTCATTTCCCCTTTCTACTTGTGAAGGTGGATCTTCGGATCACCGTTTCTAAATTCCAAGTAGAAAAGTGAAATTGGCATACCCGTACAAAAAAAAAGATGTTGATACCCTTTATCTTTTCTTCTCCTCCCCTCCGCCGTACCCCGAAAGACCCGGGGCGGAGGCAGCGGGAGAGAGGGAAGAATCGGGTCCATCAAGCTGGCACACCCGGTGGGACACGTTCATTTGAGAACATGAACTTAGATTCTTTGGCACCTTTCTAGTTGGTGGCCGATGTTGAATCTTGCATAAAAAAAAAAACATGAGATGGGATTTTTTTTTGTTTTGGAAATTTCTTTTCTTTAAGTCTATTTCCAATCTTTCTCCTTCTCGAAAAAAAAAAAAATCTTCTCTTGTTCTTTGAATTCAGATCTGAGAAATCTCGATCTCCTCCCTTTTGGACTCAGTGCCCGCAGAAATGTTTGAGCACGTTTTCAGATTGGGAAAGGGACCGTTTGCTCTCTTTGATGGGTTCGAAAAAAAAAAATCTGATTTCAAACTTGTCAGATTTTCAAAAAAAAATCTTCTCTCTTTTGGATCCAAATTTGAGAAATTTTGGTTTTCTTTTCCTTTCTGACTTAGGGCTCGCAGAAATTGTTTGAGCCCCTGTTCAGACGGGGAACGGGCCATTCGCTCTCGCTGGTGAGTTCCAAAAAAAAATCTGATTTCAAACATGTCAGGTTTTCAAAAAAAAAAATCTTCTTTCTTTTTGGACCCAAATTTGAGAAATTTTGGTTTTCTTTCCCTTTCTGACTTAGGGCTCGCAGAAATTGTTTGAGCCCCTGTTCAGACTGGAAACGGACCATTCGCTCTCTCTGATGAGTCCATAAAAAAAAAAGGGGGGGAGCATTTGAGAACACGAAAGTCTTACCGATTGCGTTCTTTGATCGAAGTTGACCTAAGAAAAGCCTTGTCCAGAGTTTGGAGACAGCTAGGCTGTTCTAGGTAAGGGTCCTCCAAACGGGTTCATTAAGTAATCCTACCCTTACCTGGGGGCTGATCTATCAACATTGGTTTCATAAGAACGAATCGTGAGAACTCGGTGTATTCTCAAACCCTAAAAAAAAAAAAAAAAAAATTTCGTCGATTTTTGGTTCAAATTTGAGAAATCTTGATCTCTTCCTTTTCAGACTCTGTGCTCGCAGAAATGTTGAGCACGTGTTTGAACTGGAACATCATTTGCTCTCTTTGATGAATCCGATACTGACTTTCAAAAAAAAATTCGTCGATTTTAGGTTCAAAATTTGAGAGAAATCTTGATCTCTTCCTTTCCAGACTCTGTGCTCGCAGAAATGTTGAGCACGTGTTTGGATTGGAACATCATTTGCTCTCCTTGATGAATCCGATACTGACTTTCAAAAATATCTTCAAAAAAAAAAAAAAAAAACTTCTGTCACGTTTGGGTTCAAAGTCGAGAAATCTTGACCTCTTCCACCTCGGATTACTGTGCTCGCAGAAATGTTGAGCACGTGTTTGGGTTGGAACGTCATTTGCTCTCTTTGATGAATCTGATCCTGACTTTTCAAAAAAAAAAAAAAAACTTCCGTCATTGTTGGGTCCAGATTCGAGAAATTCTGGTTATTTCCCTTTCGGACTCTGTGCTCGCAGAAATGTTGAGCACGTTTTCAGATCGGAGTGCCATTTGCTCTCTTTTATGAACCCAACCTTGACCTTTAAAAAAATCCCATCTCGTGTCCATTTCAAGGATGCGATTTACAACATCTGTGCCTAGCGGTGCTAGTACGCCCTCTTGGGTCTACTGTATTCGCGACCGACACATTTGTACTTCCAACCTTATATCATTTTACCTCGAGTGAGCTTCGCTCCTCGGTAATCTGAATTAAGGTTCACAATTGCTTCTAGCAGTCACTGGAACGCTCACTCTGAGCCTTTCATACTCGCGTTTAGAACGATTGTATACTCTATGGCTTTTTGCCTTCTTCATCTTGCTTGGGCCGGGCCTTGTACCCTTGAGCAAATTGAAAAGAAAAAACCATAGTTTATTTCCATTTATAATCACCACATTCTTGTGATTACTAATGGATCCGGTCTTGTTTCAGAAAGGTTTTTCAAAAACTAACATGGCAGCTTCGCTGACAATCACCTTCGACGAGAACAAGTACCAGCTGATGCTTCAAGAGAAGCAAAACAAATGCGCTCCTAAGCGCCTCGCCAGCGGCCGAAGTGTCACTTCCTTCGGTAACACACAGGACACCGGGTCGACCTCCTCTCCCCGGTCCATCGTCTTTGGGTCGCTGGGACCTTTCCCACTTCCCGCAGAAGAAACAACTCCTGCCACGAAGCAGAAAACCGCCCCTGGGCGCGTCACTACCGTGACACCAAAGGCAGCCGCCAAGAAGACTGAAGCCCGCGACAATCCCGCGGAACCTCAGCCTGCAAGAAACCAGGTCTACCTCAAGACTTGGTCTCCAAGACCTTCTCCCAAACAAAGAAGGTCCCAAAGATCTGCAAGGCCAGCATACCTGGCCCCGCTCAAGGAGAACCGGTTCTACCCTCTCTCGTACACGAAAGAGGAGAAACCAGCCCTCCACCAAACAAAATCCACCCAGCACGAGCCGGCTTATTCCTATAAGCCCAAGATCAAGTCGTGCATCATCAGGCCTCAGCGAGAATCTTCAAGGCCTGTATTCCTGCAACTCGGTCCTTCATCTCAACAGGGGCCGAGCTCGCCAGATTTAAAGCTTCGCTGCGACAGGCTAAGGACCGTGTCCAGATCCTGTCCTTGCCAAATTACAAAGAAGACAAGCTCGGCTGCTGCGCGCGAGGGACCACCTCCTTCGTGGCTAGAGCACAGCCCGAGCTAACTGAAGCTCAAATCGCTCGTCGTATGCGTCGCCGCGCGGCGTATCGGCAAAAGAGACTAGAGAAGCAAAGAGCTCAGCACTCCACGCTCCAGGTCTCTCAGAAATGGGTCGAAAAAGAAACACCCAACCAAGTTGCTACTGTCCATATGGTTGGCAAAACCAGAAGGCGCCAGAAGTCAGCAACAAAACTCCATGTCAAGCGACCGGTGACTCGCAGCGTCTCCCGGGCGCAAAGACATAGAGAAGATTCTCCCACTCCTTCAAGTCAAGGACACCGGAGCGATCACTCTTCGAGCTCTTCATCCAAAAGAATGAGCTCCAGCTCAGTCACCAAGACGATATCCTCATTCGACTCTCGAAAGATGAACGTCTTATTCACAAATGCTGAGCAACCTCCACCGCAAGATGACGTAGCCGCACGCATCCAGCAGCTGGAGCAGGGACAGCAGAGGATAGAAGCTCTCATGGAGAACTTACTTCTTACCCTCCAACGTCCACCAAATAATGAAGCTCCTCCAAGTCACCATGAAGAGGAGGTAAATGAGTCACGCGCCCTTACCAAAAAGGACGTTGACGATATCCTCGCCAAAGCAAAGGAAGAGGATTCACTAAAGGAACACGGAATCAAGCCACCATATTCCTTATGGATGGACTCGGTACCGTTTCCTACCAGATTCAAACAGCCCACTCTCCAAACATATACGGGGAAGGGCTCGACCAGACAACATGTCATCCATTTCAAGATCCTGATGGGAGCCATCGCGGATCAAGACGCCCTCAAGATCCGTCTCTTCGCAAGTACCCTAAAAGGTACAGCCTTTGATTGGTACTCCACTCTTCAGGAGGACTCTATCCAAAACTGGGCCATGATGGAGACACGCTTCCTAACTCACTTCAGAGGTGAGGATCATCCTGTGACTATGGCTCAACTCTGCAGCCTAAAACAGGGAGAGAATGAGTCGACATACGACTACATTCACAAGTGGAAGGCAATGGCGTACAAATGTTCAGACGTACTGCCACAAGCGTCGCTGGTCGACATCTGCCGTAACAACATGAGAGCAAAGATACGCTCCATGATTATCGGCAACAAATCAAAGAATCTGGGAGAACTCCTAGAAGCATCAATGGAGGCTGAAACGGTGATCAAAGACCTCAGCAGTCAGAAATCATCAAAGAAGGAGCCGACCGCCATTGCAACCTCGAAGCAAAAGAAAAAGGAGGTTCTCAATGTGCAAACCAAGTCAGCTCCGTAGCCACCAAAGAAAGCTGAAAACAAAGGTGCAGGTAAGAGACTTGAACTCTCTGATTCCTTCAAAGAACGAGTAGAAAAGAAATACCCGTTCGATGAAGATGTCGAAGAAATCTTCGAGGCTCTCTTGGCAAACGGGAAGCTCACCCTGCCTGAACCCAAAAGACCAGGAGATGTTGGCAAAACCAACGATCCCCGGTACTGTCCATACCACCAGATGATCTCGCATCCTCTCAACCAATGCTTCGTTGTGAGAGAAAAGATCAACGAGATGTGGAAAAATGGAGTCATCACCTTTGACAAAAACTACGGGTCTGCCTCCGTTAACATGGTGTCGTATGGACAAACACAAAAGTCACCAAAGAAGAAGGTCACTACTTCCTTCAAGGTGATAAAAATGGCTCAAACATCCCAAGAGCTAGTCCCGTGCCCAACACCAGATGGACAGTAATATGGATTCCCCACTGGATCGTCAAAACAAAGCCGACCGCTGCAACAGCGAAGGCAAGCCAGGAGACAACTCCGTAAGCTTAAACAGCAGGAGAAAGCTCAACCAAAACAAGAAGTTCCTGAAAAGACAGAAACTTCCCCTACCCCTCACTGGGGGCAGCAGAAAAGTCCCTTCCGAGACTTCGAGGCCGGCAAGGAAATGGTGATTTCATGCCATCACTACTACTGAAGACATGCAGGGGGCATGAAATTCAGTAATTGGATTCCCCATGGATGGGTACGAGTCCAGTGACACCGCCAGTGACACCGATGAATGGGAGGAACCCCTTGAAACAGGAGAATACCTCTCCGACGAGGAATGGATCCCTGAATCCCATCTCATGCCGGTGATCTGGTATAACCCTTTACAACCACAGGGATCTTGGTCTGAAGGAGACCAAGAGGTTGTTCAGGAAAATGCTGTTGACACACAGCACCTGCCAATGCTCCGGTAGAACCCGATCAGGAGGAGCTACAAGGAGTAGATGAAGAAGAAGATCTGGCCCCTATGCCTGATCTCGAAGAATATGCAAGGATCTTGCAACATCTTGCCATAGAGCGAGGACAAGATCACATCAATCAGCTTCATCGCAATCCAGAACCGGTGATCCCGGAAAATCTACAGGAGTCCCCTCCAGTAACTCCTGAAAATGAAGAAAACTGCTGGGTGGATGATCCCCTTACATCAGAGGATGAATCTGACTCCCAACGACCCGTTCCGGAGACGTTTCCTATTGCTTGCAATGCGATAGTTCGAGACGACAGCGCCTCTGGAGCTTCATCTACCGAGGCCACAAACTCCCATACTACATCAGGTAGTATATCCTCTGATATTACTACCTCAGAAATGGCATCTTCTCAACCTTCGTCTTCCGAGACTGTCACATCAGAGTACAGACCTCTTCTGGCTGACTACCTTGAAGACGTCTCTACCAATGAAATTGTAAACAAAGAAGACAAATTGCTGGACGCTGTTCAGGACTTGTTCCCGGAAAATGCCCCATGCAATGCAATCACTGAGGATGGTAAGGTTGACACGGAAGCATCTTCAGCAAATGAAAAGGATCAGCCCCTCAATCCCGAGGGTGGACTTCCGAATGAAGAACCGTCTCCAGAAGCTCTCGAAGTTGGTAAAGGTACCCGCTCTGGCCGGGATTACCACAAAAACTACAATCTAACTTCTTCTTCTTATGTAAATCCTTCGGGACAGAATGTAAGCGCCCCAAGTGGCAACAATAATGAGAATGTAGGCCCTAAGGAGGCTTTCAAGTATGACTTGATTGAGCACTTTAGACACATACCTGCACGTCTGCACATCCTAGACTTATTACGAATGTCTCCCCAAACTCGTGATAGTCTCATTTCAGAACTGCAAAGACTGAATGTGGATGTCGACAAGCATGCCCCACAAGTCCTACAAATTGAAATGGACTATAGGGTTAAAAAATCAAATACCTCCTCAAAAGGAGAAAAGAAGAAGACTGAGGGATCTTGCAATGATTGCCTCTCAGTTCAAAAAGCAGCAAGTGCAACTATCGCCTTCACTAAGGAAGACCTCCTACTAGGCGAAACAAAGCACAACCGGCCCTTATACTTTACAGGGTACATCAAAGAGATGCCGATACACAGAGTACAGATCGATCCGGGTTCTGCCCTCAACCTCATCTCTACTTCGGCACTCGAAGAGTTGGGCATCCCGCCTAGCAAGCTGAGTCACACATCCGTGTCTATCTTTGGATACGATGGAAGCGCTCAGAGGCCTATCGGCAAGATTAGGTTCAAGTTGCAAATCGGTGATCTTATCTCTGAAGTCACTGTATATGCAATAAAGACCCCCTCATGCTACAACATCCTTCTCGGACGCCCCTGGATACACGAGAGTGGTGTTGTTCCTTCAACTCTTCATCAGTGCATCAAGTTTGTTGGCAACGACAGCTTGGTACATCGCGTATTTGCGGACAAAAAGCCTTTCAAAGGCAAAGAAGTCCATTTTGCAGACTCGCAGATGTACAAAGATGAAAACGAAGAAAAGGAGAAAGAAACAGCATCCTTTGCCGAAAGTCTCCAGAAAGATAAAGGCAAGGCTCCTCAGCAATCACCGGAAGAAAATCAACCATCCGGCAAAACCGAGGAGATCAACCAATCTCCTTTTGTTGTCTCCCTCAAGTCTTCAAAGCCGCTGGTGATCACTACCAAGGCAAAGAAGACCAAACAAAAGCCTGGGGGCAAGTTCGTTATCTCCTTTGTGTCTATTATGCAAGACACAGATTCGGATTCAGAGACAGAAGACGACACGTCGTCAAGCCAAGCTGATACTCAGCAAGCTCAACCTGCTCTCACTCCATTGGAGACACCTGCTGGCATAGGCGATCCAGCATCAGCTTCCTTCGTTGTTCCGACAACCTCACCAAAAGAAAAGCCGATCTTTTTCCATAGGTCGGCGGCTTCTTCATCAAACTCTTCGCTTGAGCCTTTCCAAAACGAAGGTATGCCACAACTATCCTTGTATAGTCCAATGGCGCAAGCTATCATGAAGAAAATGGGCTATGACGCTCGAAATCCAATCGGCTTGGGAGGTGGCCACGGTATTCTCGTACCATTGGAGCCCACCCTGACAAAAGGCCAGCAGGAGGATTGGAAACTCTATCGTCATATAGAAAAGTCTTCATACGAACTGGGCTACGACCCGGATGCTCCCATGAGACAGTTGACCCAAAGGCTACAAAGTCGTCTGGCCGACGAAGCCTCAACATCTCGTGTCTGTGAAGATATCGATCTCCCTGGATATCTCTTTGAAGAGTTACCCGTCAAGGATCCAGGAAGCTCCTCCAATTGGTACGATTTCTCTGATGATGAAGAGAAATTGTCCGATGATACAGATGCACAGTCTTCTAGTCCAGAGGAACCATCATCTCCAAAAGAAGTGTCATACTTCGATCCAGTTTCAACAGGCGATTGGCACCATCTCATAGCAAGTCTTGAGAAGAGTGCCGATCAAGAAGACCCATGGTCAGAAGCACAGCCTTGGTCTGAGAAAACCTTTGAAACTCTGGAAGGTCTTGTTGAGTTGGGAGCTTCCGAAAATATTGAGGAGGAACCACCTTCAAGTCTTCCAACAGAAGATTCTGTTCAAAAGATAGACTTGGGAACGCCAGATAGCCCACGTCCTGTATTCATAAGCAAGAATATAAAGGATGATGAGTTACCCGAGTATATCGCTTTTCTTCGTGAGTTTATTGATTGTTTTGCATGGTCTTACGCTGAGATGCCTGGTTTAGACCCCAAAATAGCAGTTCACAAACTCAATCTACAAAAAGATATCAAGCCTGTCAAACAAGGCCAAAGAAGATTTCGTCCTGACATAATGGACAAAATTGAACAAGAAGTTCAGAAACTCAAAAACGTTGGCTTCATCCACAAGGAACAGCATCCTGAATGGTTGGCCAACATCGTCCCAGTGACAAAGACAAATGGGCAGATCAGGGTCTGTATTGATTATAGAGACCTGAACAATGCATGTCCGAAGGATGAATTTCCGCTCCCCATACCGGAGGTGATGATCGACAACACCTGTGGATTCGAGCGGATGACATTCATGGATGGTTTCTCTGGGTACAATCAGATAAAAATGCATTCTGAAGATGAAAGACACACATCATTTCGGACCCCATTTGGCGTGTATTGTTACACTGTAATGCCATTTGGTCTGAAAAATGCTGGTGCGACATATCTGAAGGCTATGATGAAGATATTCCAAGATATGCAGCATAAGACGGTCGAATGCTACGTTGATGACCTCGCCGTCAAAAGCAAAAAGAAAAGAAGACCATCTCAAAGATCTTCGAAAAGTCTTCCTCCGACTGCGCAGGCACAAACTGCGAATGAATCCCCTAAAATGCTTCTTCAGTGTATCATCGGGTAAATTCCTCGGATTCGTAGTTCGGAAAGCGGGAATAGAGCTTGACCCTATCAAAGTCAAGGCTATCCTAGAAATGCCATCCCCAAAAACCCTGAGACAGTTAAAAGGGCTTCAAGGAAGACTGGCATACATTCGACGGTTCATCTCCAACCTGTCAGGGAAATGCCGTCCATTCTCCCGCCTAATGAAAAAGGGCGTGGACTTTGTCTGGGATGCTGAATGCGAAACCGCGTTCCAAGACATCAAGTCATACCTGACCAAACCTCCAGTACTGGCTGCCCCCACAACTGGAAAACCATTTATCTTGTACACAAGAGCCCTCGACCACTCTTTGGGAGCTCTACTTGCACAAGGAAATCACGAGGGAAAAGAAGCTGCTCTATACTATCTCAGCCGCATGCTGGTAGGTGCAGAGCATCGCTACTCTCCAGTCGAAAAAGAATGTCTTGCAGTGATGTTTGCTGTACAAAAGCTACGTCACTATCTGCTGTCCAACATAGTATACCTGATCTCGATGATCAACCTCCTGAAGGTCCTTGTCACAAAAGCAGGTTCCCTCAATGCCCGATTGGCAAAATGGTCTATCCTCCTGTCACAATTTGATATTAGGTATGTACCACAAAAGGCAATCAAAGGTCAAGCTCTGGCAGACTTTCTTGCAGAGCATCCGTTGCCTGAAGATTCTCCACTCAGGGATGATCTCCCAGATGAGTCAGTCTACAATGTGGAGGCTTCCTTATCAAATGTTTCCTGGGATATGTACTTCGACGGTGCAACCATGACAAGTGAAAAAGGAAATCAAATATCAGGGATTGGCATCCTCTTTGTTAGTCCCGACAAATACATGATTCCACACGCATTCTCGCTACTGGAACCATGTTCGAACAATGCAGCTGAGTACCAAGCCCTGATTGTAGGATTGGAACTCACCCTCGAATCCGGCATCACAGTGCTAGAAGCCTACAGGGATTCTCAACTGATCGTCAACCAGATGAATCAGAAATTTGAAATCAGGAAGCCTGATCTGTTGCCTTACTACAACAAGGCACAATCACTTCAGCAAAAATTTGACATCTGTCATATCACCCACATTCGTAGAGGCGAAAACATCCGTGCAGATGCCCTGGCTGGACTCGCCGCCTCTATGGCGGTCCAAGAAGGAGAACAGATGCAAGTTACAGTGTGGGAGAGAAGGATTCTCCCTCCCCTCAATACACACCAAGCAGTTGCTGAGTGCCACCAACTGGTTGGAAGTCGGATCTCCATCCTCAGACCTCCGATCGGCGACTAGAGGGATCCGTTCATTGATTATATTATGTTCGGAATCCTGCCTGAAGATCCAAAAGAACGGGTAAGTGTTCAAAGACGAACCCTAAACTTTCATCTGGACATTCCTTCAAAGATGCTCTATAGAAAATCCTACAACGGAGTACTTCTACGCTGCTTATCACAACAAGAAGCTAAAGAAACTCTCAAAGAGGTGCATGCTGGTCTTTGTGGAGCTCATCAGGCTGGTCCAAAGCTCTACGATCAGATAAAAAGGTTAGGTTATTATTGGCCTACCATGGTAGCTGACGCAATGCAATTTGCTAAACGCTGCCAACAATGCCAAGTTCATGGAGACTATGTCCACATGCCTCTGAAATTGCTACATCCTACAGCAATTTCATGGCCTTTCGAAGCCTGGGGTATGGACATCGTAGGTCTTGTCTCCCCTCCGTCAAGCAAAGGTCATCGCTTCATCTTCGCCGCTACGGATTATTTCTCCAAGTGGTCAGAAGCTTTTGCGCTCAATGAAATGAAGACCTCATCAGTCCTTCAATTCTTGCGCACCAACATCATTTGTCACTTCGGCATACCTAAAAGATTCGTCCATGATAACGGACCACAATTACGTGATCACAGATTCTACAGGTTCTGCGACAAATACAAAATCCAAAGTTGTCCTTCAACTCCGTACAATCCGGCGGCGAATGGACTGGCAGAGGCCTTCAACAAGACACTCTGCAAAATTCTCAAGAAAATGGTCTCTAGCCACAAAAGGGACTGGGGCGACAAACTATCCGAAGCTTTGTGGGCCTACCGAACCACCATTCGAGGACCGACCCATAGCACGCCATTCTCCTTGGTCTATGGATGCGAAGCTGTTGTCCCTTTAGAGGTACAAATTCCTTCCTTAAGGGTATCTCTACAAAATGACATGACGCAAGAAAGCAATGTCAAATTAAGACTCCAAGAGCTGGACAATCTCGATGAGAGACGGCTCGAGGCACTCCAAAACATTGAGCTCTACCAAGCACGCATGGCTGGATCTTTCGACAAAAAGGTCAGGCAACGCGCCCACAAAAAAGGTGACTTGGTTCTTGCGATAAAAAGACCGATGGTTTTCGCTCACAAATTCAAAGGCAAATTTGAACCAAAATGGGAGGGACCCTTCGTCATCGACCAAGTCTTCTCCAATGGCGCATACGCACTTCTAAACATGGAAGGTGATAGATGTATGCTGCCCATCAACGGAAAGTTCTTGAAGCGGTACTACCCTTGAAGACTTCCTCCACTGGGTCAGAGCGACGCTTACAAGGCCAAAGCCTATTTCTAGGTACTTGCTCGTCAAACCCACTCCTTTTGGAATTTTCATCTTTATGTTGAACTTTCAAAACAATGTTTACTTTCATCGTTTCATTGTTCAAAAGAAAATCAAAATCCAAAAATCTAAGTTTAGGAGCCTCTTCCCAAACTTAACCAAAATTTTCGATCCTTGAACCCAAAATTCTTGGTTTGAAACAAAAATCAGGACTTAGGAATTTCCACCCTAGTCCGCCTTGCCTTTTACCGTCAAAAATGGTTTTAGGTTAAAATTTACGACCCTCGTGTCTAAAAGCAAAAATCGGGAAAGCGATGTCAAGTCGACACTCGCAAAAAACCCATTGGAAGGATGCGAACCCCATTCGATACTTCCAAAACCTCAAAATCGCAAGGAAGCAACACCTCGTTGATACTTGCAAAATTTCAAAAAATCGTGGAGACGCAACATTCCAGTTGATATCCACAACCCAAATTTCAAAAGAAAAAACAAAGGTTCGAAAAAACCTCAAATTTCAAAAATCGTGGGGAGGCGACATTCCATCGATACCCGCAAAACAAAATTTTTGAAGAAAAAGCAGGGAAGCGACGCTTAGTCGATACTTGCACCCAACTTCGCGAGGAAGCGACATTCCATCGATACTCTCAACCGAATGAGCAAGGAGGCGACATTCCATCGATACTTGCAATACCATTCAGCAGGGAGGCGACTCTTAGTCGATACTTGCATTTTTCAAAACCAAAAACCTGGCTTTTACGCCAAAAACTCGGCTTTTACGCAAAAAAAAAAAAAAACCTGGCTTTCACGCCAAAAAAATCGGCTTTCACGCCAAAAATCAAAACAAAATCTGGCTCTCATGCCAACAAAACAAAACTTGGTTTTCAAAAAATCCGGCTTTTACGCCAAAAACAAAAAAATCGGCTCTCATGCCAAAATCCGGCTTTTACGCCAAAAAAAAAAAATTTGGCTCTCATGCCAAAAATCGACTTCCATGCCACATCGGCTTTCACGCCACCAAAATCGGCTTCCATGCCACATCGGCTTTCACGCCACCAAAATTTGGCTTTCACGCCACCAAAATCGGCTTTCATGCCACCTCAAAATTTTCGGCTTTCAAGCCATCAAAAACCAGGCTTTGTGCCACAAAATCTGGCTTTCATGCCAAAACAACACTTTTGACAAAAGATTTTCACAAAATGATAACCTTTTGATCAAGATTTTCAAACAAACATTCACATCCAACTTTTGCTTATTTTCAACAAAAAAGAATTTAAGTAGAACAAGGGGATACAAAAAATAGAGTGCCAAAATGTTTATACATGGAGGTACCAAAAAAAAAATGAAAGAAGAAAGTTTGTCAAAAGCTCAGTCCATCATAGTCTTCAACCAAAGACTAAGGTCCTCGAGCAGACTCTTAGCCTCAGCCTCCAAAGCTTCCAGGCCACGCTTCTTCAAGATGCCGCCATAAAATGCGGCAGAAAACTGCGATCCATCTTCAGTACGGGGGAATTCCTCCCAAAGAAGTTGCCATCGCTCATGCTCTTGAGTCTTCCTTCGGAGATTCCCGTCAACCTCTTCCCACGCCTGTTGAACGGCCGCATTGGAAGATCTGGCAGATCGGCGAGGTGCATCAGTAACAAGGCCCTTACCCTTGTTCGTTCTGGAAGAACCACCTGCAAAAGTCAGAAAGGAAGAAATCAAACACCAAATGACAGAATTTTGCTATAAAAAAAAAATCCTAGCGAAATTTTGGCATGGTTCCGGGGCAATTTCGAAGAAAAGGGAGGCACCCCGAAAAAGAAAGGAAGCTTGAAGATGAGCTCAACATTGCTGCGAGCTCATAATCAATGAAGGATTCTCAAAGAAGACTCGAATTCAAACATTGCTGCGAGATCAAGCCTTTCTTCTCAAATCTTCCCAAGATCAGAAAAGAGCTCAACATTGCTGTGAGCTCAAAATTCCAAAACTTGCAAAGCTTCTCGAAATTCTGCGAGACTGGAGAAGTGGGCTCAACATTGCTGCAAGCTCCAAAAATCCCAAGACTTGCAAGAAAATTGGAGGTATGCATCATCATGCTCCCAATTCCATTTACCAAAAATCATGCATAAAATCATCATGCATTAGATGCTAGGAGAACTTTGACGAAAGTTTGACCAATTCCAACCCAATTTGGTCAAAACCAATCAAACTTTGTCTAAGTCAAAATCCATGTTGACTTGACCTAGAAATTCTAGCCTTTTATCTTGATGCATTTTAAAAAAAAAAAAAGAAGAAAGAATGCATGATCATCTTGAATTGCATAAACCTCATATCATGGTGAGCAAAAAAAAAAAAGAACAAAAAAAAAAACCTCTTCAAAAAAAAGAGAGAGAGAAAAAGGGGCTGGCCCATGGGACGTGGCCCACAGGCCACTGGCCGTACGGACCTGTCCGTACAGCACAAAAAAAAAGGAAAAAAAAAAAGAAAAAAAAAAAAAAGAGGAAAAGAAAACACGTGAAAAAAAAAAGTAGAAAAAAAGAAGAAGAAAAGGAAACTTTTCTACATCTACACAGGGTTTTTCTTGGAAAAAGAAGACCTACTTGAAGCCATCGAGAAGAAGAAGAAGAAACTTGAAGATCCTCGAGAAATTCTTTATCTTGGAGGTTTTTGCAAAAAGAAAGCAACAAGAGAAAGAAAACCCATCTCCATTGCTTTTATAGAAAAAGCAAACCAAAAGAGGAAAGGAGGAGAAAAGCAAGGAAGTAAGTGCTAAAAAATAGCAAACTTCCTAAAAGAAAAGGAGATTTGAGATATTCTCTCCTAAGGAGGAGATTCTTGAGAAAATCTCTCCCAAAATCAAGGAAACTTGAGAGATTCTCTCCAAGTAAGGATATTTTTAGATATTCTCTACACAAAAGGGATATTTTTAGATATTCTTTACAAAATGACACCACATGAGATCTAAGCCATTTTTAAAAGCTTAAGATCCCATGGGTTAGCCCATATGAGCCAGGTTTAACCACCTAGGCACTAAAAGTGGCTTTTAGTCAAAATTTCTCTTACCAAGAACATACAAAAATGATTCCATGCCTCTCTTGAGTTGATTGGACCATACAAAAAATTCCAAGCTTCATGGGCTTCCAAAAGAAACCCAAACCATCCAACCCTATGCACCAAATCAAGCCACAATCTTGAAATTGACATTCCACAAAAAACCAAACCACTCCAATGGACCCAAAATTGTCCTAAAGAGTGACCAAAAACCAAACCATGGTCCCCTAACTTGCCACATACAGCTTGTTAGGTCACAAGGCCGAAACCAAAAAACCAAAAACCCGACCCTCTAACTCGCCACGTACAGCCTGTTAGGTCACAAGGTCAAAAAACCAAAAAAAACCATCTTAACCGCCTAATGTGCCACATAAAGCCATTAGGTTCACAAGGTTAAAAGGGAAAACCCAAAACCAAAAACCCATATCCAAATGTTATTTCAAAATCCTTGCCTTGAGACGGTACATGACCCCTCTCATTACCGCGAAATCCATTGAAAGCTCAAAAAGCAACTCCATCAAAAGAAAAACGCTCAAGACTCTTGGTCAAGCAAGAAGATCTCCTTCAAATTCTCTTCGAGGCACACCGACTGCCAGAGCTGCACACCTCGTCGCTGTTCCTCGAGGGGGCATTTGTTGACACCAAAAATGTCACTATATCCCTTCAACACCAAAAGCTACATGGAGCCACATCCTGCCATAAATAGGAAGGCGCCACTTCAAGCACCAGATCTTGTCAGAATCAAACAAAAACTACAAGATCCTTCAAAGCAGCCAAAAGAAGGGTACACATGAAGTTTCGGGCCATTTTGACATCATTTGGCCTAACTTCACTCCTCCGACAGCCAGGCAGGAGCTCCCGGCAGCGACAGTGTCGAAGACTTCAAAACTTCGATCAGAGCCTACGGATGGTCTCAAAATACCTCCAAAAGGTCCCCTACCAAATTTCAAGTCAAACGGACGACGTTTGACCCTTCATCAACTCTCAGGAAGCAAAAACAGGCCTACCGGCAGCGGAGCACCCCGGAATCATGGCATCCAAATTGGAGCTAATGGATCATCTCAAAATGACTCCAATAGGTCCCCTGTCAAATTTCAGGTCAATCGGACATCGGTTGACCAAAAGTCAAAGCTCGGCATTTTCCTCGAGGTGAAATCAAGGCGAGCGTTTGCGGGACCCCAAAAGGCTTCAAAACTCAAACCAAAGCCCATGGTTGGTCTTACTTACTACTCAGGAGGCTCCCTGTCAAATTTCAGGTCAATCGGACATTGGTTGACCACAAGTCAAAGCTCGGCATTTCTCTCATGGCGAAATTAAGGCAAGCATTTGCGGGACCCCGAACGGCTTCAAAACTCAAACCAAAGCCTATGGTTGGTCCTATCTACTGCTCAAGAAGCTCCACGTCAAATTTCAGGTCATTCCGACATCGTTTGACCTAGTTTCAATGCTTGACAAAAAATCGGCAAAACAGCACACCAAAGTCTTCGGCTTTCCAGAAAAATAGGAAACTTTGTGCTCCGATTTGCGTGGCTTCTCGTCGGGTTTTCTTCAAGAGAATCAGGCCAATAAATGAGGGGAAATGTCAGGAAAAAAATCAGAAAAAAAAAAGAATGAAAAAAGATCGAAAAACGGCGAAGAAAAGGCGACCGAACGACGACCATTCAATGGGCCCAAAGCCCATGGTCGCCGGCGACCTTGGCCCATGGTCGCCGGAGACCATGGCCCAGGGTCACCGGCCCATGGTCGCCGGCGACCATGGAATTTCCGGCGACCCAAAAGTCGCCGGAAACCCCTTTTTTCGGGTACTTTTAGCGTTTCGAGATGATTGGCCCCTGTGATTTTTCCAAAATCTGATTTTTCGTGCATGAAATCCGTCGATCTTCGTCAACATCACGGATTCGCCGCCGAAATCATTGGATGATCATTAGATGCCTCGAAATCGCCAACCGGCCGACAAAGAAAGCACACTTTCTGCCCGCCCGATCGTGAAATCGACAGGACAGATGTTGCCGGCACGTTGACATTAATCAATGTCTGAAATTGCATCGCCATCCGACATCAAACAGCATGTGGATCCACCGGCGGTCATCGCAAGAAGAATTCCAAAAGACGCGGCGCGGCCCGCGACTCTTCGAGCGACTTGGCAACCAATTAATGAAGTTAAATGACCCGTTTTATGACAAGTTAATGCGGTCATTAACTCATTATTTTGGACGGCCCAATCAAAAGCAAGCAAATGGGAGTTACAAGTCAAAGGATTTATGGCATTAAAGCCATGAAACTCCTCCCATGATGGGGATTAAAGGCAATTAAAGGCTCATTATTCTCCATCGGCCAATCAGATTCAAGGAAAAAGGAGTTACAAAACAAGTAATTTAAAAACTTGTAACTCCTCCCATTATGAGCATTAATGCATTCAATGCTCATAAACCCTCCTAAATGGCTACCAAAGGCCTATAAATAGGAAGGCATTCCAAAGGGAAAAGATCCGGATCTAGCTCTCGCTCTCCCCCCGACGAAGACAAAAAAAATCCAGAGGCCCTGCAACTCTACTGCAAAGACCACCAAAAGGTGATTGAAGCACCCTTGGGGGGCCACCCCCCCAAGGACCTCCCTTCTTCTACCAACATGGCTAAAACTTGGCTTTTCAGCCCGTTTACTTAGCTTTTTATCGGATATATGACCTCTTGGCCTTTGTCCTTTAAAAATCTAAGGTTAGAAAGTCAAGCCAAAAATCCAAGCATCGTGTTCTCATCTGCATGGACGATGGAGGAGCCCATACATGACTCGCGACCGTCGATCTGAACGTGTCCCCACAATCGAATGAGAAGTCAGATTCCTTTTCTTGATTTTTATTGTACTTTATTTTTCTTTTAGAGACAAAAATCACAATTCTTGTCTTTCATAACGGATAAGACTTGTAAATCGCCTTTTACGGCAAAATCGCCTTTCACGGCAACAAATGAAATCGCCTTTCACGGCATTGAAAAAAAACCTTTGTCTCTTTTCTTAAAATATGTGTGCAATAGAAACTAGAAAAAGTTTCATTTCCCCTTTCTACTTGTGAAGGTGGATCTTCGGATCACCGTTTCTAAATTCCAAGTAGAAAAGTGAAATTGGCATACCCGTACAAAAAAAAAGATGTTGATACCCTTTATCTTTTCTTCTCCTCCCCTCCGCCGTACCCCCGAAAGACCCGGGGCGGAGGCAGCGGAAGAGAGGGAAGAATCGGGTCCATCATCAACTAACTCCTATAATAATGCAAAGTGGAGGTGTTGACATCCTTTGAGTGTCTCACTTCTGCTCCATTATTGAGCGGAGTGGAAGGTCCTCCACAATAGGTCGACCTATTGGAAATAGGAACTAAAAGTGAAAATCCTTTTGTTCAGTAGGCTGTCTCTAAATTTAACTCCAATAGGAGTTGATTCCATTGCAAGATTGAGTATATGATTCATAATGTGAATAATATAAAATCTTCATACCTAATGAAATATGAACTGCTCAAATGAATGTCTTTTCCTTCGGTGAGTTCGTCTCCAAATTTAATTCTTAACTCTATGCATGCCCCCCACCCCCACCAACCCTTCTCCACACCCTCTTCTTAACTCTATGCATGCCCCCCACCCCACACCCTCTTCTTAACTCTATGCATGCTTTACCAAAAAAAGAAAAAAAGCTCTATGCATGATTTGTCTTTTGATTGCCCTTTCACTATACAATCACTAAACAATATGCCCTTAGAAAGAAAAATAAAAGGGGGTTTGTCATTCCCCCAAAAAATACCCCATCAAAGTTTGAACCCATTCATTGTGTTGGTGAAAGAGAGGGGGAAAAAAACAGAAGATAGAAAAAAGAATTGAAAATAAAGGAAATCATTCATCCTATTCAGAATGTCCATCATAATTGAAAAACTAACAGGGTCGATCTAGATCCAACCTTGGGGTTCTATAAGGTCCCAACATAGATTTTTATATGGAAATAAGAAAGCCATAAATCTAAGTTACCAATCAATCAACTACAAACAATCGAAAGAGATGGACAAGTGGTTTTTACGTAGAAAACCCTAATTAGGAAAAAAACCACGGGACCTAACACCGGTCCAAAAATATCAAGCACTATAAATAGCAAAGGTTACAAGATGCACTCACTACCCTTTCCAGCTAACCACAACCTAAGGACCGTAATTAATCTTGCCGACGACGATGCCATTCATCTTTTCCAGCACTCGAGACTCCACGCCTTGCACAAGACGAATCTACTCAGAAACTAGATGAAGGGCTCCAGAAGATGAAAGCTTCAGCACATGGATGACAAGATGGCTCTTTGGATTGGAGAAATCTCTCCGAGAATTTTCTAGGTCTAAGAATAATGAGAAAGGTATGAGGGACAACCCTAGGTTTGAGAGAAGAAGTCTTTAAATAACCCTTGGTTCGTGTAGAAAAGTTAAAGTTCCAATAGGAGAAGTATTTGGAAGTTTTGCAACCACTGGAAACAACTGGAATTTGAAATTTTCTACAATCCAATTGATCGAACAGTCTACTAACTTTTAGTTGTTTCAGCTCCAATCGATCGGATAGAGTATCCGATCGATCGGATGGTCCGTTTCGATTTACATGCATTTTTCACTTCAGTTCTCCGATCTTAACTTCGTTCTCTTGCATCCTGGCTTCGTTCTCTTTGCACATTTGAACCGGTCCAACTAAAATAAAGAAAAATACAATTCACTGACCCAAGTTTTGTCCATCCCAATGAATTTGCCAACACTCAAATCCTAACAATAACCCTCACATCATGAAGAGTGAACTGAGAGATTTGATCTTCTAGTCGTTAATCTCCATTGTCCATGACAATTGCTTGATCTTACAATATACATCGTTCATCTTTATGTTTGTAGCAGTCAAATTATCTCTGACCAAAGCTTCCATGATACGAAAGCTAACAGAGTCACTTTTGGTCTGCCGATCATGGTGGAGGTTAGACACAATCACTATGAATAGCAAAGGTTACAAGATGCAGTCACTTCCATTTCCAGTTGACAATAACCTAAGGACCGTAGTTGATTTTGTCGACGACCACGCCGTTCACCTTTTCCAACACTTGAATCTCCATGCCTTGCACAAGACAAATCTACTCAGAAAGTAGAGGAAGGGCTCCAGAAGATGAAAGCTTCAGCACATGGATGACAAGATGGCTATTTGGAGAGGAGAAATCTCTCTGGGAATTTTCTAGGTCTTAGATTAGTAATGAGAGAGGTATGAGGGACAACCATATGTTTGGTTCGTGTAGAAGAGTTAAGGTTCCAATAGGAGAAGTATTTGGAAGTTTTGCAGCAATTGGAAACAACTAGGAGTTGAAACTCGCCGCCATCCGATCGATCAAATAGTCTACTAACTGAGAGTTGTTCTAGCTCCTATCGATTGGATAGTTTGCTAATTGAGAGTAGTTCCGGCTCCGATCGATCAGACAGGTGTTAATCTTAACCATTGGATCATGAAGAGCAAATCACATGTGAGTGATCTCTCATAGACAGATACTGATCTCCACATCTGTTGCTTGATTCAAGCCGATGCAATCCTAATTGCATTTATAGTGGCAACACTTTCGTAGATTCACACTTTCACAAATAACGAGAAAATCATTGATGAATACAAGGTTGTGTAAGGAACTATGGACCATCACAAACTCCACATTGGTATGATATTGTCCACTTTGGGCCTAAGCCCTCATGGATTTGCTCTTGGACTCTACCCAAAAGGCCTCATACCAATGAAGTACTTAGTCCAAATTATCCCCATGATCTTTCCCATTTCTAGCCGATGTGGGACTTTGGTTGTACATCCCCAACAATCCTCCCCTCAAACAAAGGACCATATCTCTTTGGATATTTTTACCAGGCCTCCCCTCAAACGATCATCCATCCGTCCGCTCCATCGAGGAGAACCAACTCGAGAGCCTCACCACGGATCGACCAATCGTAAGTACCGCGCTTTTCCTGTGCATCACCGAGGCCCACCACCTTCGTTCGGCAACCCGAGGATTCTTCTGGCTAAGTCTGGGCCTGGGCGCTCTGATACCACTTGTAAGGAACTATAGACCATCACAAACTCCACATTGGTATGATATTGTCCACTTTGGGCCTAAGCCCTCATGCATTTGCTCTTGGACTCTACCCAAAAGGCCTCATACCAATGAAGTACTTAGTCCAACTTATATCCCCATGATATTTCCCATTTCTAGCCGATGTGGGACTATTGTTGGCCTAGTGGGTCCAGACCAATTGGGTTCAGGGTCATGGGTATTTTGGTAATTGTACCAGGACTTTCTTATTGACTAAGATAGGGTTTCTTAAGGGATAAGAAAGAGAGCATTATATATATGATGTAATGTGTAGCCCATGAGATACACTGTATCAGAACATATCATACAGAGAGTGAATCCAAAAGGACAGTCGAGTTTCTTTCATGTGGACGTAGGCAAGATTGTCGAACCACGTAATTCTCTTGTGTGTGATTGCTTGTTCTTGTGTGGTTGATTGTTTGCTCGATCGCATTGATTCACGTTTCCGCATACACGCGCACAACAAGTGGTATCAGAGCCCTAAGGTTTTCTAGGATTGGATTGTGCTGCGTTGCGATCGATAGATCGGATCAAAGATTGATTCGAATACTACACGTAGTCTTCGTTGCAGAACAAAGATCGGTTCAGATCTCGCGTGGGCCACACGATCAATGCAGCGAAGACCGGAGAACATGATTGATCTTCCTGTTGCATCGCTGCGCACAGGGAGGGGCGGTTTCAAATTTTTTCGGACCGGATTTCAGAAGATCCGGACTGCTGCCGTCGTCAGAGAAGACAAAATAGACAGAGGCTTTTGGGTTCTCTATCACAGGATTTTCTCCGGATTTCATCACACAACCATCGCTGCGCAAAAAAGAAGAGGGTTGCTTGTTTTCTTAATTTGTTGCAGAGCTTGTCGCCGCTGGAATCGGACCGGAGGAACATCGCCACCGGACCCCACATCGACACCGGACTTCCTGCGAGTCGCCGGAGAAGGATCGTTAGGACCGGAGCGGAAGAAGGAAGGCAGTAGCGCAGGCGCTGGGTTTGATCTAGAACCCAGTTCTGTTTGAAGAAGAAGACCCTTGTTGGGTCTGTTGCAGGTCAGTTTAAGTCAGGTCAGTTTTGACGTGACCCATTCCGTGAAGCCCAGTTAACACCCAAGACCAGGTCAGGTTCGTTTTGGGTCAGTTCGACCTGACTCGCGAAGCAGGAAGCCCATTCCAGCAGTTACTGACATCAGCGCCACGTCAACGAACAGTACGGTCAGCAGGGGTTTGACCGAGATCGACGGCTGAAACTTGTTTCGTCGATATCTTGATCATCCGAGGTCAGATCGGAGATCCGTTTGCGCCTACAGACTCATTGCGAGCAGATCTACGTAACTGTGGAAGACGATTGGCAGTTTGACGGTCAATAGGAAAGTTTGACCAATCGGAGCGCAGAAAATAATTTTTGCGATATCGGAGTCATCCAAAGTCGGATTTCAGATCCGTTTCTTCCAGCGTACTCGTGGTGACGAGATCTACAGCTTGGTGCAGAAATTGAGGTTAGTGAAAGTTTTTTGTTTTCTTGATTGTTCAATTAAGATGGAGAACAACAATGTGAACACTACCATGATCAAACTCAACCATACCAATTGGTTGATTTGGAAACCTAAGATGAAGGATATACTCTATTGCAAAGACCTCTATGATCCCATTGAGGGGGATAGTTCCAGACCAAAAGAGATGTCTGATCCAGATTGGAAAAAGATGCATAGAAAGACCATTGGTCACATCAGACAATGGGTGGATATAGCATATTTCATCACGTGTCTAATGAAACCAATGCGAATACTCTTTGGGAGAAGTTAGAAGAAAGATATGAAAAGAAAACTGCAGTGAACAAAACTTTTCTGATTAGAAAGCTTGTGAACACGAAATTCAAGTAGGGTGGTAAAATTGAAGATCATATAAATGATTTCCAATGCATTGTGAATGAACTAGCTACAATGAAGATAGTCCTTGATGATGAGATGCAAGCTTTACTTCTTCTAAGCTCTCTACCAGATACATAGGAAACATTAGTTGTTTCCGTGAGCAACTCTACTCCAGATGGTGTGTTATCAATGAGTCAGGTTACTAGTAGCTTGTTAAATGAAGAAACTAGGAGAAAAACTGCAGGGACGACAGATAATGCACGGACCTTTGTTACTAAGAAAAGGGGTAGGAGTAAGAGTAGAGGACCAAAGGGGGGTCGTGGCAAGTCTAGAGGTGGATCACAGACTATGAAAAAGTCTGAAAAATGCTTTCATTGTGGCAAGGAGGGTCACATTAAGAAAAATTGCTTTGCCTTGAAGGAAAAGAAAGAAGCCAACAATGAGCAGAAGAATGACACTAACACTACAGCTACTTTGGATAATGAAGTAGTGGTACTAGCTAGTGAAGATGAAGAGTGTTTGAGTGTTGCAGATGATCATGTTGAGTGGGTTGTTGACACAGCGGCATCCTACCATGCTACTCCTTGTAAGGAGATGTTCACGATGTACAAAGCAGGGGACTTTGGCACTATGAAGATGAGCAACACAAGTCATTCGAATATTGTTGGGATCTGTGATGTCTGCATTCAAACCGATATTGGTTGCACAATGACGCTGAAAGATGTGCGACATATTCCTGATCTACGGTTGAATTTGATTTTCGGAACTTCATTGGACCATGCAGGTTATGAGAGTTACTTCGGAAATGGCAGGTGGAAACTCACTAAATGGTCTCTTATTGCTGCGAGAGGGAAGGCGTGTAATACGCTATATAAGACACATGTGAAGCTATGCAAAGGTGTGTTGAATGCTGTTGAAGATAGATCCTCTCCAAATCTATGGCACAAGAGACTGGGACATATGAGTAAGAAAGGACTGCAGATATTGGCAAATAAAGATTGAATTCATTACTCCAAAGGTACATCCCTTGACCCTTGTGATCATTGCTTGTTTGGTAAACAACACAGGGTATCTTTCTCTAAGACATCAACGATAAAATCTAATGTGTTAGATTTGGTATATTCTGATGTTTGTGGTCCCATGGAGGTAGAGTCATTGGGTGGCAATAAGTTTTTTGTCACATTTATTGATAATGCAACTAGGAAAGTCTGGGTTTATGCGTTGAAATTGAAGGATCAGGTGTTCCAGGTATTTCAACAGTTTCACGTCATGGTTGAAAGAGAAACAGGAAAGCTCTTGAAATGTCTTCGCACAGATAATGGTGGAGAGTACACATCCAACCAGTTTAAAGTCTATTGCTTGAAGCATGGTAATAGACATGAAAGAACAGTTCTTGTACTCCACAACACAATGGTGTGGCAGAGAGAATGAACCGCACTATTCTTGAAAGGATGAGATACATGATTAGAGTGACACAGCTACCCAAGCCATTTTGGGGTGAAGCTGTCTTGACTGCCGTTTACCTGATTAACAGGTCTCCCTCAGTTCCTTTGGATTTTGACCTTCCAGAGAGAAAATGGACAGGTAAAGATGTTTCTTATTCTCATTTGAAGGTGTGTGGGTGCAAGGCTTTTGCACATGTACCAAAGGAGCCGCGTTTAAAACTGGATGATAAGGCAGTGTGTTGCATTTTCTTTGGCTATGGTGGAGCTGAGTTTGGTTACAGGTTATGGGATCCAGAGAAGAGAAAAATTATTAGAAGTAGGGACGTGGTGTTTCATGAAGATCAATTCTTTGGAGATATTGAGAAGACTGAAAAGTCTAAAGAAGTTGTTGATGGAGTAGTTGATCTCACACTGACTCCTTCTCCTGTGCAGACTACAGGTGGAGAAGGTGGACAAAACGATCGGGATCGTGATGAGGCGTAAGGGTTGCCAGATGAACAGGGTGTTGAGCAGGGGGAGCAGTCTCCTCAGTCAGAAACCACAGAACCTAAGGTTATGAGATCTACTCGAGAGCATCAACCATCAACAAGATATCCTGCAGCAGATTATATTTTGCTGACTGATGAGGGGGAGCCAGAGAGCTACTCAGAAGCAAAAACTCATGCAGATAAAGATGAATGGATGAAGGCTATGCAGGATGAGATGAGTTCTTTGAAAAATAACAATACTTATGAGCTGGTGGAACTTCCAAAAGGCATGAAGGTTTTGAAGAACAAATGAGTGTTCAAGCTGAAGAGAGATGATAGTGGAAAACCGATAAAGCACAAAGCAAGGCTAGTGGTTAAAGGCTTTGCGCAGACGAAGGGTATTGACTTCGATGAAATCTTCTCTCCAGTTGTGAAGATGACTTCTATCAGAGTTGTCTTAGTTTAGTCGCCAGCATAGACCTTGAACTTGAACAGATGGTTGTGAATACTGCATTTCTTCATGGTGATCTGAAAGAAGAGATCTACATGACTCAGCCGGAGGGGTTTGAGGTAGAAGGAAAAGAACAGTTGGTTTACAGGTTAAAAAAGAGTCTCTACGGGCTTAAACAAGCACCGAGACAGTGGTACAAGAAGTTTGATTCATTTATGGTGAGTCATGGGTACCGGAGGACAGCTGCAGATCACTGTGTTTATATTCGTAAATTTGGTAACGACAAATTTATCATCCTTCTTTTATGTGTAGATGATATGTTGATGTTGGACATGATAGTAAGATGATTGACAGGTTGAAAAGGGATATGTCAAAGACTTTTGACATGAAAGACTTGGGTCCTGCACTACAGATTTTGGGAATGCAAATACGTCGTGACAGGAATGCCAAGAAGCTGTGGTTGTCACAGGAGACATGTTGAACGAGTGCTAACAAAGTTCAACATGAAAGATGCTAAGCCAGTTAGCATGCCTTTAGCTAGTCAGTTCAAGCTCAGTAAGAGACTATGTCCTACTACAGATGAAGAAAATGAATGGATGATGTCTGTTCCATACTCCTCAACAGTTGGGAGTCTTATGTATGCCATGGTGTGTACACGGCCAGACATTGCTCATGCAGTGGGTTTAGTGAGTAGATTTCTTTCTAACCCTGGGAAAGAGCATTGGGAAGCAGTGAAGTGGATCTTCAGATATCTGAGAAGTTCCTCAGATTTTTGCTTGTGTGTTTCGGAGGCTCAAAACCAGTACTTGAAGGCTTTACAGATGCTGATTTTGTAGGCGATCTTCATCATCGGTTGTCTACTTCTGGGTACTTATTTACTTTTGCAGGGGGAGCTATTTCCTGGCAATCTAAGTTGCAGAAGTGTACAGCATTGTCTACATCCGAAGCAGAATACATAGTTGCTAATGAAGCAGGGAAGGAGATCATTTGGTTGAAGAAATTTTTTCGAGAACTGGGTTTGAAGCAAGAAGAGTATGTAGTATACTGTGATAATCAGAGTGTTATGGATCTTAGCAAGAACGCTACATACCATGCCCGCACGAAGCGTGTTGATGTGAGATACCATTGGATTCGTGAGGTCATCGAAAAGAATCTCATGAAGTTAGAGAAAATTCATACTAACAAGAATCCCTCGGACATGATGACTAAGGTCGTGTCTAAGGGAAAGCTGGAGCTGTGTTCAGAGTTGGCAGGACTGGACTCGTAGAAAGGGGGTTCAGAGGCGTCTTCCCCATGGTCTGGAGGGGGAGATTGTTGGCCTCGTGGGTCCAGACCAATTGGGTTCAGGGTCATGGGTATTTTGGTAATTGTACCAGGACTTTCTTATTGACTAAAATAGGGTTTCTTGAAGGATAAGAAAGAGAGCATTATATATATGATGTAATGTGTAGCCCATGAGATACACTGTATCAGAATATATCATACAGAGAGTGAATCCAAAATGAGAGTCGAGTTTCTTTCCCGTGGACGTAGGTAAGATTGTCGAACCACCTAATCCTCTTGTGTGTGATTGCTTATTCTTGTGTGGTTGATTGTTTGCTCGATCGCATTGATTCACGTTTCCGCATACACGCGCACAACAGGTTGGAGATAGAAATTTTACCTTGCTTAAAATGAGTGTTAATAAGACCATTGGCCTCCATTGTTACGCCCCCAATTACAATTACTGAAAACAACA
This sequence comes from Camphora micrantha, assembly GCA_003546025.1. Classification (NCBI taxonomy): domain Eukaryota; kingdom Viridiplantae; phylum Streptophyta; class Magnoliopsida; order Laurales; family Lauraceae; genus Camphora; species Camphora micrantha. Next base: position 25,348,882 of record QPKB01000009.1, read on the forward strand.
CTAAAATCCAAATTTGGTGGCGGTCATCGAGGATTTTTTAATACGGAAGCAAAACATATCCGTTAAACAAAATCTTTCTTACACAAATGGAAAGAAGCATACACAAGTGGAAAAAAGTGGATACGAACCCTGGGAGAACTGCTACCACTCATCAGGAGGCAAGTGGCCATTCTCAAAACTTTCTCAGTTTTTTTATGAGTTAAAACTGCTTTCCGGAGCACTGCGGAAGAAAAACAAAAATCCACATTAGACGAAAGCCCTGCCTTACAGTTCACACGCATGTTCTTCTTTTCTTTGCTGACAAGTACACACACATGTATAGGATCTTCCAGCTTTTTAATTTTAGTCAATTATTTTGATGAACCTACTTCCTACTGCCTGCAACACCCATTGTCAACCTAACCTATGACAAACTTTTCCGTTAAAAGAAAGCCGTTGGAGGCTTCCCTCAATCATCTCGTTTCTTGATTGATGTTCACCTACTGAAGCTTTGGAATTTGATCATGTCTAGAATTGTAACTGAGAGGTGCTAAGTGCCAAAGTACTCTTGTATTTATTTAAAACAAGAAAGCAACCCCTTTATTGTAAAACAACTACTCAAAAAGCTATTTGAAAAATTAATGTACCATGTATTTGGTGTGCGTGACTGTGAAGAGAAGAGCATGTGGCAGGCTGTTGAGATCGTGGCTTCAGATCATAGGAGGGTCTATGTGAATGAAGAAAATCTTAATAAAGCTTGTTGGAACCTCATGTTAATAGTGAGGTCATTCAAATGATCCTGACACGATGGAGAGCACCAAAATAACAAAGAAATATCCCATGTGCTTGACCTTACCCACAGCTCATGTCAATGGCCAATTTCTCAATTCTCACACCACAACAATTTTTTTTTTTTTTCCTTGGGGTGGGGTCGGCAATGACAATAGATTAAGGGAGAGTCTTGGTATTTGAGTCATTTTCTTGACTATATTTGCGGGTGCCACCCAAAATGACATATGATATTATTTAAATTTGGATTTCTATTCTGAAAGTCCAACATATTTCTAAAGCAAATAACGGAATTCTCATCTTTTCAAATGAACTTGGGCATGATTTGCCTAAAACCTGTAACAAAAAGTTCGTTGGTTAATGATTTTTAAACATTTAAACAAAATGCAAGATTTCTCTTACTATTTTCAATTTCTTAGGTTGGGAAAAAAAACAGAGGAGACATATCAGAAAGCAGCCTTCATTTTTTTGGATATTAACTTCTTCAAAATCCATTGTAATGCCTTCCTGTTACACCCCGACCCGAACTAATCGTAATTAAGGCTAATTAATTGAGATTAATGCTAATTAAGCATGGATAATTGGGTTAATCAAGAATAATGACCCAAGAGAGATAAATCAGTCTCAAATGACACATTAAGCCTAATAAAATGGATTTGAGTGAAATTGAATTGATTAAGATGAGTTTAGACTCAAACAAGATAGACTAAGGACTTTTTCGTAAATACGGGTTGTTTTCACGTATTTCGTCAAATACGGAAATTCTTGATACCAACGTACGTATCTCGAAGAATACGTTAACTTTCATAATAAACGCGATTCCATTTGACCTCAAATGGACCTAATGAGGAGTCATTTGACTCTAAATGTAAATAAGCTTAAGAGAAGGGGGTTTTGGTGTGAGAAGTGTTTGTATTAGAATGAGAAGGGAGGAAATGAGTTCATTTCTCATTTTCATCTCAAGAACCCTTGAGTCATTTCTCCTTTTCTCTTCCATTCCTTCACTAAGTGTGAGATTAGGAGTGATTGAGTGATCTTTGAAGAGGGAAAACATCATCATCGTCTTCTTCCCCAAGCAAATCTTCCATTGTTGAAGAGTGGAGCTTGAGAGGGATCTCAAGAATCATTCCTTTGAGCTACAAGTGAGTATTTAGAGCCTTTAATGAGTTTCCAAGTTACAAAGAGTGATTAGGCATGGATTCTAGGATAGATAACTTATGGGCTGTGTATTTGGTGTTTTTATGAAATAGGGTTTGAAATTGGGGATTTTAGTCTAAAACCAAGCTAAGTAAAGAGGGCTTGAGTTCATTGGCTTCAAGAGAGGCAAGTGTAAACTTTCCTTGTAATTGTGTTAATCATTATAGAAGTGTATGGTATTTTCATGGATTGTATATGCACTTTGCATTGATTTTTGGATTCCTTGTGAATGATTAATGAAGTGATTAAGGGATGATTAGAAGTGTGATTAAGAATGAATGTGAATAGATGATATATGAGTGGGAACAGGAGGTTCCCATTTACCTTGCAGGTCATAGAAATGTGATTAAGAAAGGAGAAGAGAAGAAGAAAGAACTGAATAGAATTCGGATTGAAATTCTGGACAGTTCGCTCGAGCGAACTGGGGGTTCGCTCGAGCGACCTAGGTTCTGTCTGAATGAAATGAAGTTCTGAAGAGCTCGCTCGAGCGAACAGTGATTTCGCTCGAGCGATCGTCGTTCTGTGTGGGTCCGCTTGAGCGAACGGTGGGTCCGCTCGAGCGACCAAAGTTCTGTCTGGGTCCGCTCGAGCGAACAATATTTCGCTCGAGCGAACCTGATACTGGCCCAGTGATACTGGCCCAGTGAATTTTGAGTTTTGGGTTTTTACGAGAATTTAGGGTATGACTTGTAAGCAAAAAATGCTTCCCCGATTTAAGACTAGTCACGGGTTAAATTAAATCATGGAAAATTGAGATACTTTAAGGAAGGTTCCTTGAACGAACCATATTAATTGATAATTGCCTAAGCTCCATGGGTGATAATTACGGGGACTAGAAATGCACATATTAAATGTATAAATGTGATGTCCATCAAGAATAACACGTGCATTTGGAAACCAACGGTTACACCCGAATGGTTGTTTAGGATTGAGATAGGATTGAGTTAGAATTGAGTAAAACCATGCGTGGTTAATAATACTCGCATTGTGTCATTGTAATTCAATCTAATGAGATTGACATTATTGTTATTCATTTCCTTATCATGAAAGGAATCATTGAGTAGAATTGGATCCATAAAAGGATTTCTTACTGAATGTATTGATCATTGAGTCTGGCACTACCTAGCTACTGTATTAAAACTCTAAGTGAGTTCAATGAATAATGAATGACTAATCCTGCTGCAGCAGATAAATAATGGGGTGTTCCGGAGCTCCGTGGTGATGCTAGTTGTCCCTGGCCCGGACACTAGTAAGTCCCACCAAATTCCGATCGTATCTTCGGGTATTGATTGATGCCTTCCATTGGAAGATTAATCCTCCCTTTGAGGGGAGATGGTAAATAATAATCCTTCCTTTGAGGGAAGATGGATACGAAATGAATGAAATACAATTTAATGAATGCTATGGTAGTTGCCAATTCGTACATATATACTAACTGTCATTGTCTATTATTGTTATTGTAGAATTGTCTAGATTTCTCTAGCACTGAAAATGTTATTAATGCCATATGAATGTGTTAACACATTATTGCAAGAATTGTTTATACATTGTTGAACCGTCGTGTTCATTAGTGTTATTGATGGCATTACAGGCCCGATTGCCCCTGCCGGTGTTGCAGCGCCCCCGGCGCCAGCGGAGGAGACCGCTCCGGTTCCTCCAGAAGGTCTGATAGAGTGGAACCGGCGGGATACCATTTGACTTGGTATCCGAGTGCAATTGGAACTTTGATAAACATTTTGAGAAAGGTTTTGAGGACTGTTTATAAATTCATTTTGGGAATGTAATTAACATTTGGAAATGTAATTAATGGTTGTCTGCATAGTATTTTTGAATATGCAGCGTTTGACAAATATATATTGAAAACGATACATGTATAAAAACTTTCTTTTGTATACATGTAAATGATAAGTTGTTATTGTCAAATATATATTGTTTCCGCAAAAAGTTTGTATTTGACAGGTACTTGAGATTGATATCCCTTGTGGATCTCGTTTTAACTTCGGTTAATTCGGGGTTTACGGGAGTAAGTATGCGTTTCGCGGCTCGGGTTTGCCGGGTCTCTGGCCCGGATCGTGACACTTCCTATCAAAGAGGTGAAGAAAAAAAATGTGAAAATCCAACAACTGCCATGGTTGTTTCTTCTGTGGTAGGAAACTGACTATCCAACCCTAGTAAATCCATGCCTAAATACAATCCTAAAATAAGTGATGGTGACATCAATTTCACTACCCCCATATACTTCATGAGCTTGTTTATTATTTTATTTCTCATGACTAGCTATAAATTCTTAAAATTCATCTTTCATTATTGCTCAGTCGGTGAGGAATACAGCCGTGTTGGTGAATCTCTGACATAACAGAAACAAAATGAAAAAAATTACCAAGATTCAATTCAAAGCATGCAAAGGGCTTAAAATTATGGAAAAGTAAAAGGGCTTTTTGGAGAGGATTGACTTTATCTCCATTCTATATTATGATTACACAACGTAGTAGAATGTCTTTCTTCCCACCGACACCCTGCCGTACTCCCTCAGCCATTGTCCTGCACGTGGGAACGAACAAATAGCCATGTCATCTTTGCGGGTCCAACCTCTCCTTGCATCATTCCACAGTCACATTTGACCATTTTGGTTTTGGATTCATCAGCAAGACAATCTAGACCAGTGGGTGTGAAAATAAAGAGGAAAAGAAGGAAAACCTTTTACGCTTGTCAACGTGCATCATAACGACTCCGCTCTTGCAGCTGCAACTCCATTGTCAACCAAAGGTGTCACTTAATTAACATGTGATTGGTAAGGAGAAAAGTGCAGACTTTTTGTCACCATTTCTGGGAAGAACTAGTCCTCCAGCCACATCAAATTTTGGTGCTTCATGTTCCCAAGTTGTGTTTGAATTATCTTCAAAACAGTCCCCAGCACAAAAACAGACAACAGAAATCTGAGATTTTGCTGTAAGATTTCTCCCTCTATCCCATCTTTTCCAAACAGGTTTCTATCTTGTCTCTTTCAGTTGTTCATGTCTCTCTCATTGTCATCTTAGCTGGCTGTTGTACAAAAGTCAGGCTGGTATTTGGAATAGTAATTTGGTAAACTAATCAGAACTGCTTCTGCTTCACACAGTCAAAGATTTCTGCTAACAACCCAATAAGCAATTGCAAGCAAACCCTTTTGAATTCAGAGGTGGATTTGTGAAAAATGACTTTGTTTGGAAGGGAATGAGTGGAAATAAACTGAATAGATTAGTTCACACTTGTTCTCTTATTTGATTTTTTTTAGGGAGGAAAACAAATTGAAAGAGAAAAATATTAGTGGTCACAAATTAGCAGCTTAGCTTGAAAAGCTATGATGCCCCATATGGCAGGGATACGTTTTAAACACGATAGAGACACAAATTTTATACGTAAAAAGTAAAGTATACGATACAATAGGACACAATACGTTGTCCATTTTGAAATTTTTGTATATCATAATTGAAAATGCATCCTTGATCACGCCATTCTCAATCTCTCAATCAGTGATTCCTAAATCATTGATTCCTCAATCACATCTCTATCAAATATGCAATATGGTTAGACAAATCCATTCTTTCTATTTGGTTGAGACTGTATAGTTGTACAAGATACACGTCAATTGTACAAGAGTCACTGTAAATAGTGAAGAAACTGACCATCACAGTCACGGTAAGTTTTCTGGTTTCAGCGGTACTCCCTGCCCTCTCATAACAATAAATACTCCCTGCCACTCTCTGAATTTTGATATGCGTGTGTGATTAAGAGAAATTAATCTTATGCTTATCACTAAGCAACCTTGAGGCTCTGTGGGCAAACCTTGTGTGGCCTATCATGCCCCGACGTTCCAATAATACTCACAAACCTAAGCACACCTACTCACCCAAGTCTTTCACCATTGGCACTACATACACGGATTGATTCTTTGTTGCTACCGTGGAAGGAAGGTTCTTCCTCGACCTACAAGTCGATTGGCATCCTTCAAATTTAGGTGATATAAAGAAACTCTTACCTAGGGGACTCCACACATATACAGCATGGGATTTTCAATCACACCATTCACAAAACTTGAGACCCTTCTAAATTACAGGTGTAAATTGAAATTTCCCATAGCTTTGTGGGTAAAAACTACTCTTCATCTCAGAATCTATGTATATCTTCCTTTCCGGCTGAGGAGTTCTTTTTTTTTAGGGAAGAAAAGATCACACAAGACAACAAATAGAGACATCAACCAAAAGCTAAGCTAACCTAGGACCTTCTCTATAAATAGAAAGAAGTCCGCCACAATAAACCAGAAACAAAAAATGCTAATTTTTAAACCATAAGAAGAAATTGCCCATTTGCATAAAAATGTAAAATGCCAAAATATTATAAGTCATCACGTACTAATTGCTCAATCATTAAAAAATCTCAAGTCAACTTAAATCCCTTCAAAACCAAATTTCTTTTTCAATTAAACTTAAATTCAAATTCTATTGACCACAGATTTTTCACTTTAATTCAAATCCACATGTAAGTTTTAAAAACACCCAAGGACAACACATGGTCCATTAAATCCCAAACCAATCACTAATGGACAATGAGGTTTGAGATTAATTGGCATAATCACTTTTTGGGTCAAAAACATAAAACCTAAACCCAACTCATACCCTCGACTGGTACATAGGGTGTGGGTATGCTCCCCACGTCTTGTGTTAAAAAGTACCCACACTTGCCAAATGTGTGTTGTGTGGTTTTGGCGGGCTCCACCATGCGATTAGTCCGGTTGGGTCAAAGACTTCAGGAATGCCCACATCATCTCAAAAGAGAAAAAAAAAAAAAGTTCCTCAACGCCAATCCTCGATCTTGAAATATATATATATATATATATATATATATATGGATCATGTGTCCAAGATTACAATGGCACTTAAGGGGATAACTACGGAGAAATCCATGCTACGTATCCAAGGGAACACAGGGTATAGCTATGATATCCGTATTGTGTTTCCATATATTGGATTATGTTATTCATGTTTCTTTTCACAATTTAATGTTCATTTCGTGCTTGATTTAGTGTATGCTTAGTTCTTAAGTCTTTCATGTGTGAATACATCGAAAAGTATTTCCGCCGCCTTTACGGCCATCTAAGTTTTGGCAAAAATGATTAGCTAAGGAAACTCAATATGTTATCATAGTCAAACGGTCACATGTTCAAATCCAAAGAGGAACAACATGCATCGAAATATGCATGTCATGAAAAGTGTACCAACCAGGTCCTACTTGAGGGGAAGTATTGAAAAGTATTTCCTCTACCTCTATTAACTCTTTGAGGTTTTTGCAAGAATGGTTAGCTAAGAAAACTAAATAGAATATGATAAGTTTTCCAAATTCTTTTATATGATTCCCTTTTTTCTGTTGGAGCCTTCTTATGGGACTATGATCGTGTCTATGTTCCTTGTTTATGTAACCCCATAGCTAACTTTGTCATTGGATCTCATGTATGTCGGTTATGTGTGTCATTATTTCCAATTATTGTAAATGCACCTTAGAGATCCTCGTCCATCTTGTTTCCTTGTTCCTCATGTGTAGCTTGATTGATGTCCATGAACCATCATCGATAATCTTGTATAATTTATGTAAACCTTGCTTGTCTCTATCCATTGATTAATTATGCTTTAGTTTTGCATTTGATTACTTGCTAAGCTGTAAGCGTACCCCCTCTTTATCCTTTAGTTTGTGAAGACTAAGGGCTGAGCCTTGGATTGTTGGGAATGTGCTGAGAGTGTTGGATGATTTATGGGCCTCTGGCAGAGTTAGAGATTTGCATTAGTTTATATGAGGACTTGGATTAGTTTCCTCCAGTTAGCACATTAGATGATATTTGTTTAAAATTATGTATTTAAGGTTTAACCTTTGACTAGTTTGGTTTCATTAAAAAACACATGGAGATACCATTCAAGACAATCAGCGAGCCTACAGTCTCATCAATCCGAATGCAAACCCCCCATCACCCACCAAGATATACCAATACCCACAGTGTAAAATACTGCACGAGTCCCACAAAGAAAACATTTCGAGTCAGCAAAGATAGGGTTGTGCTCCTATCTACATGTCTCACGTAGGAGTTAGGACACTTACACTATGTTTGGGAAGGGAATAAAATGAGGGGAGAGAAAAAAAGATGAGAAAATAGAGGGGCAGTTAAAATAGAGGGTATTTGGGAAGGGAGAAGGGAAAGTGAAGGAGGGGAATTTGAGGGTAAATTTTTAAAAATTTTACCCTCAAATTTTTCCATAAAAAATGGGGGGAAAGAGGAAGGTAAAAAGTGCATTTTCCACCCCCCTCAAACTAAACAAACAAGAGAATGAAAAATTAAGTATCTCTCCCCTCCCTCCCCTCCTCTCCCCCTTCATTTTTCTTTCTGTAAAATTTTCCCTCTTCTCCCCTCCTCACCCATCTTCCCTTCCCAAAGGCAGGGTTATGGGTACAGTGCGAAACAGGTAGATCTAGGTGATCCGCATGGACCACCCACGTGTGAAATTTCATATCAATCCAATCAACATTTCCACTTGGTATGTGTCAAGTCTGAAACAGGTAGATCTAGCAGATCCAAATGGCCCACCCACGTGTGAAATTTCATATCAATCCAATCAACAATTCCACTTGGTATGTGTCAAGTCTATTTGTATTGTTGTTGGAAAGACGATGGGATGATAAAGATATTTGGATCCCACTAAATTCACACCAACCGTTTCTCAACACTCTGTTCAAGTGATTGCAATGAATCAAATTAGGCACCCCTAGAACGGGTGAACCAAACTATTTGTAACATATTTACAGGTACCCCAATTGATGGAGCACCACTACTGTTTTATTCCCCAATGATGGAGCACCACTAAAATTCAAGCTCTCATGGTGTATGGAATCCAATTTAACATCATGCTGAAAGTAGCATACTTAATCTAGTGGCAAAAATCTTGATCACGTAAAACCTTGAAGGGTTGAGTTTGGCTAACCAAAGTTGCGCCATTGTAATAGAATGCATTTCATCCATATTAATTACATGAAATTCTTCAGGGCCCGCTTGTCTGCATTAATTGAATTTCTAAAAGTTTTAAAAGTGCACTCGTATGGTGTAGTTAAAATTGAAGTAACAAAAGTGATTGAACCACGAATGGCCATCAAATAATTTCTCCTTACATAAAAAATGAATAAGAGAAGATGAGGTCACTAATCTATTGCTTAGCTAGTTTAATTAGGGACATAAGTTTGTTATCAGAGTGCATGATCTCAAATGCGTGATGTAGCCAAATAAATAAATAAAATACAAAGAAAGAAAAATGAACACGGAACCCTCGTCCTAGTTAAAAATATATTCCTTCATTGCAACCCATTTTACCACCTGTCTACTCAAATTCCACGAAAGCAAATGGGGGCATGACTCCACCTTTTAAAGTAAAAGCTACAGCCTACAGGCTACTTTCATGCCCACTCCACTAGTTCACAATAATAGTAGTTATGTGGCCAGGGTTGATCATACTGTGACAACAGGTTGATGCAACGTGCCCAACTTTTCTTTGGTCCCCGAAAAGAAATTCTCAATTATATATATTAAAGCAAATGGGGAGGTTAGCTTTGAGGGATACTACCTCAGCAATCCAATAATTCTCATTTCAAATAAATATGGAGAAAAAACATAGAGTGCTTTAAGGTGCCATATCATCACATGCCACAATTTTTTTCTCAAAAAAAAAAATAATCTATTTATCCATATTAATTATCTCATAAAGTCTCTTAATCAATATTCCCTCAAAATCTCTCTATTTTGCTACAGTTATTCTATCTCTCAACACCATTTATTTTCCATCTTTTCAAGATTGTTATCTTTTTATTTTTTTATTTGAGGCCCACCTTTCAACAATTCACAATGATAAATTTTTCATTAAAAATACCGTTTTCTTTTAAATTCCAAATAGAGCTCTACTCTCAAAGATTGTCACATGTGAAGAAAAATCAGACCCGACCTTCTAGTTAACCACCTCATGGATGGGCTTGTGATAAAAATGTTTTGATGTTGGACTTTTTTTTGTTGAATCTTATAGGCATCCTTTTCTGATCTGATTATATAGACATATGGTCCTAGGTTTGGCCCACTATAAATTACACTTCCGTGGGCCCACATGGACTCATAATTAAGAGATATATATATTGATCCAAGGTTGCCAATTATTACTGGGATCAAATAACACTAGCCCGTGGTTTTAAAGTTTCATAATTTATGACTTTTAAAGTTAAGAGGTTTATATATTTTTAAAAAAAATCTAGAGCTAAAAAACAATTTGATCAGTTATAAAATGGTATTGGTGCTACTTCAAAGGGGTAGAGAAGAAATTTGTGCGGAGGAATTGAAATGACCATTGGTGTACGTTAAAATAAAAAAAAATGGTGCATTTGTACAACAAGAGGATTGCACATTTTTATGATTTTCTTTGTTAACAATATTATATTGTTTGGTGTGATGTATTTTCCTTGCATAAAAGAAAAAAAATAATAATCATTTTTCCTTAATAGAGAAGACTTTAATTTTCTACGAAAATACAAAATTCTATTCTTATGAGGAAGTAAAAATTTCTTAAACTAGAATCCTCTTATTGCACAAACAAGTTCAAATAGTGTGGCTTTGTTTTATTAGGCTTTGAAATTATCAATAGGTAACAAAAACTTGAGTGCATTTCTTATTACTAATATTATATATATTAACAAAATTCGCTTTACTATATTTTCTTTAGTAATTATTACTGTTTTTAATATTGTTATGTTGTTGTTGAATGAATTTTTTAGCTTTATCTTTGTAATAGTTTATTGTTGATGTTGACCACTTGTATTTGTGATTGAAGATGTGTTGACTGTTTTTATATAAATATGCATGAATATATTCTTATATGCTTATAATTAATTTTGATATCTCATAAATTTAAAATGTAATATCTTATTTTTGCCCCGGGCTAAGCATAGGGCGTTGTTTCTAGTTATATTATATCCAAAAGGTATGGCGAAATTATCATATAAGAGGAGTTTCGGAGATTTTATCATAGAGTCCACGTCTCCATGTATTTCCTATTAGATTTAGACCCAAATGGAGGACTTGAAAGTAGCATGGTTTGCTTTAATTCTAATTATATCTTTAATCTTAGGATATGGCCTTCTTTTCACCTAAATTTTCATTTCTTTCTAAATTATATGCAAGTCAAAGTCTCTTGGAGTCCGGACTCTACTAGCCTTGTCCAATTGTTTTCTTATAGAATTTTCAAATCCATGTTAGCTCCCGAACTTCTCCCTAAATAATCTACATGTCGAATTCTCATACAATCTGGGCTCCAATAAACTTGCCATCTGCCTATATGCAATCTCTCGAAATCCTCCGCATCCTATAAATAAAGTTTATTTCAAAGTATGGTGGCAGATGGAACATTTCTGAGTTGGAACCATAATGGTTCTAGACCGTTTTCTAAATAACCGTTCCGGTTTTAGATCTAGTTCTTACTCAGAACCTATTTTGTTGGTTCCAGACCCAATTTCGATAGGAAAACCCGGATCCGATAATGGAACCAGGTCCACCTAGAGGATTAGAACCTAGTTCCAAAACTGATTTAATTTTTCTTATTTATTATTATTTTTTTAATAAACATATCATTCAACTTATAACAATGCATTAAGTCTATTACCTCCAAGATTAAATATAAAAATATCTAAAAAAAACTGATTTTGAGCATGAGTTCTTATTACTTCGTATGCCAGATCTCAGTTCTTATAAATGTCACGGTTCTTATTACCTCTTGTATGTCGCGTCCTGGTTCAATGGGTCAAAACCTACATGGATTCAAAACTGAACCCATTTATCAATCGGAATCTAAATTAGGTTCTAGACTCAGATCCGTTTATGAATCGAAACCTAAAATAAGTTTCAAACCTGTTCATATGCTGGTGGGAACTTCTGGAGAATCAGAGAATCAAATACCGTTTGCAACCCTACTTCAAAGCATGTTTAAGTTGATATAGGTGCAAAATGTGTTCCATCCTGTATCCCATTTTGCCAGGCCATACGATTTTCTCATGTACGTGTGAAAGATACGGGATTCAAAAGCTTTAAGAGACACAAATTCTCTCTAAAAATTCCTATGATTTCTGTTGACACATAAATTTTCATTTGATGTTTTTTTTAAGACATACAACTCTAATTTCCATTAACCGATGAGGTCCTACAGATAGGACCGATCAATACATGGAATATAGACCGCTGAAAAATAGAAATCAAAGACTGGCTATGACCGGTAAGCGCTCTGCAACAACACAACGGCCAGTATTTACACTTTAACCGGTCCACGCTAGAGATCACCGACCATTGAAAGTTACCAACCGTTACGGGTAAAATATCTTTGCGATAGCACAATAGCCGGTATTTATGCTTCCAACCTGTATTCATGCCTTTAGCCGGTATTCATGCCTGCAGCCGGTTTTTACACTTTTAGCCGATGCTCACACTTCTAATGACCAGTCGGTGCTAGAGAATATTGACCGTTGGATGTCTCTTAAACAATGCAATGGCTGGTGAAATACATCTTCGAGGACTAGTGGGCATCAAATATGATTAGCTGCTGAAAGGCCTATGTTATGTATTCCATAGCCGATGGACACTACTACTTGGTCATTTTAATAACCGATAAACAGTTTTCAACAGTTAGGGCACGTTTGGCAACGGTCCATGGTAAGGGGACTAATCCTCTGTTTAGAGGATTCTCTCAATCTCCAAAGAACCAAAACATCCTCAGGTAGGATTCTTGATGATAGTTCCAGGTTTGGATGGAGCAAGGATTCCTACAATTCATAGAAAGCATGATCAAATGGACGATTTTACAAATATTTCAAGATACGGTAATGATCAACGGTTGAAATTTGGTCACCTTGCCGTGTTCGACCTTCCAGAACTAATGACCGGTTTGGATCTTGACCGTGGACCCCACATAAACCCAAAAATGAGAAAAAAAGGACTGTTTTCAATAATAGTTTGAACAATGATGACGTTTTGGCACATATCTCGAGATATAAGATGAATCAACGGCTGATATTTGGTTAGGTGGTTGTTTTTGAGTTTTTAAAGGTGACTAACGGTTTGGATCTTGATTAGAAAATCTAAAAGGTACATTCCCAAAGCAAAAGCGTATTAGTCCTATGTTACCGCCCCTTACCTGACCGTCAATGTCCATACGGTTTCGTCACTGTCCATACGGTTTTGCAAATATCTCAAGATCTAGGATAAATCAATGGCTGAAATTTTGGGACATAGCCGTTATGGACCTTCTTAACACAATCATTAGTTCAAATCTTGATTGTGGGGCCCATAAAAACAAAAAAAAAAAAAAAAAGCAAAAACCGGTCTGCCTTGTGTTAACGTCCAGATGCACTGTAGCTCTGTAAATCCATCAAAGCGCTAAATCCACCGATCCGAAGGGGGGAGGTCTGACCCTTCAAATATTCATTATGGTGGAAGTCTTCAGTCCATCTTCTTCAATTCCCTGTTGAACCAAACACTCAAAAGCCGCTTGATCGTGGATTTTGGGCTCAGAATCCGACCTTCAGAAGGTTGCCAAACGTGCCCTTATTGTCATGAGGTCCCCACGATCTCATTATTTGACCAAGTTATATAATCGGTGGATGCACGGAGGATTAGTTACAGCATCTTTTATTCCACTTTCTGAAGTTGCTCTCCACTTCCACACAACTTCTGTCAGTTATGGCTCCTGGAATACATATAAAAGGGGCATTCAAAACGGCATTCATCACCAAGAATCCTCATGAAAAAGCCAAAAGATTCTACTATATTTTCTCTAGGAAATTAATCTCATCTTTTCACAAGGTAATGGTCAGCCTATGAGAAGTATGAGGTAACAAGAGAGCTCTTTTAGGGTCTTCACATTCTAAATGATTCTCAATGTTTTCTTTGTCTTCTCTACTAAGAGGAAAGCTACAATTCTGGTCCGTTAGTGGTATTTCCTTTACTTGGATTTCATATTGAAGTGATGTCACTCTAGACCTTTTCTTCAAAGTAGTAGATTACAAAGATTTATGGGGAATCCACACTGGAAGACTGACATATACTTGGTAATCTTTGCCAGTTAGGAGGAGAACAATCCACTGTGAATAGCAATGATCTTTTAATTTTTAGAAATCTTATATCATGTAAGCGTTGGGGGGAGGGGGGGAGGGGAGGTGTTCGTATAAAATTTGTGAAAACGACCTGCACTTAGAAGGTGAAACAAGTGGAACCCATGTAAAATAAGAGCAAGGGCAGCTTCTTAATGCACAGTCAAGAAATGTTGTGCAATTTGTCCTTGTGTCTTCATGTGATCTGTTGGAGGTTACCTCGTATGCCGGGTCCCGGTTTTTATTGGATGTTCTAATTTGTGTATTATTTTGTAGCAACTTTAGTTTTTAGATTCTTTTAGTTTAGGAATTTTAGATTTAGGAAGTTTTCTTTTCATTGTATTGTAATTAATTCAATTTTTGGAAAGCAAGAATGATGGTAGTGATTTTTTTAGTTTTTAAGCTAGTCTTAGATTTTAAATAGGACAGGTGCAAGTTGAAACGACCTTAAATATATTCTCCCTTTTGATCGACCTGGTCTCACCAGTTTTATTACTACAATCGAAGCTCTGCACTTGGAGCCGTGATGAATGATCATCCTCCTCGCACTGGGGATCGTCGGCAGAATATGCTCCAGCATCGAATAGTCGCATTTCTTCTCTAATTCTACTGAGAACCGACTCAACCACACCACCACATTGCGCCCCTCGGGAAATCTGGAGACAATCTCCCTCCCATCCCGTTAATCCAATCCCAAACCTCCTCATTAATCTATCAAACAGCCGCCTGCTGCAGTAAGCAGAGGAACGGAGAAGAAGACAGTAACCAGGAGAATAGGATTTGTTGCGCCGCCGTGAACAAAGAAGACTGTAATTAAGGACTTTAATGAGGAAGAGATGGGGAGTGACGCCATCAAAGACAAGCGACGCTGGTGTCGTTCCTTTCAATATGCTAAGAACGAACTACGAGGCCCTTTTTCATACTGCCCGAGATATGAAGGATTTTATCGTGCAACGGCCACCTATCGGGATTCTATCCGTAAAATCCTATTTAATGAAGGTTCCAACTTAGGTTTTTTATTATTATTATTATTTTTATTTTAATTCTTTCAGGATGTGTCTCGCAAGTAGAGGATATCAAACTTTTTACGCTCTTTCTCCAAATGCAAAATTCCAAAGATATAATCACATGCTTCCTTGACTCCAAGGATGTGATTATTTTAAAATAAAGACAATAGTCATACAATATGGTTTTGAATTCTGATAGTTTAAAGCAGACGGATCCCACGACAATGATTTTGACGTCTCATCAGTAAGGTTGTGTGAATGCTTTTGATATTGCTAAAGAGTGATGTCTTTTGAGTCTGAATAATTGCATAGTTCTATCATTAAGGTCCAATAATCCGGTATGTGAACTGTGAAGACTTCCATTCTTCTTGGCTGTATTCAATCGAACGACATAAAATAACATTCACTTATCCAATAATCCTTTTGTACTGTGATATTTCTTCATTGATAACCTCATGTATAATTCATGTAAGTATCTTATTTGTTTCTTTTAGCTTATTATATTTGTTTCCGTTGTATAACTCAATTTTGTTATCTGTATCTTTCTACCTTTTTGCTATCATTCCTATAAATTTTATTGATGATGATGGGATATGAGAGATGGTGGCCCATTAGATGATCCAACCACACTATGTTTGATTTCCTTTCTTGCATTTTTTATTTATCACGTTGAATGTTGGCGGCATCCATTTAACATAGTTTTATCTCAATTTTGACCAAACCAATTCAATTTCAATTTCGATTTTATGGCCATGGATCAAAGTGTTATAATGATCTTATGGAGTCAAGATTTTGCATGTAAGTATGTCTCATATAGATATTCCCATTCAATTGATTTCCACGATTATCATGTATCCCTATGGGCCCAACTAGGAGGGGCATTTTTCTTATTAAAAACGTCCACGCGCGTTTAATTTAAATGATATGCTCACACACGCACAATATACTATTTTTTTCATATTTACTTTTGAATGATATTTCATCTATGTGTAAGCTCACTCAGGAAAATTAATAAAAATATATAGATATGATTAAATACATTTTCTTAAAACATATTTCATATAATATATATATATTTATATATATTATTACCCCCCCCCCCCCCCCCCCCTAAATATAAGGCAAGGCTCTCCTAAGCTCAAGTATGTGGTGGGGCCCACCTGGGGATCCACATGGAGATGGGGGGATTTAAAGGACTCCCTATGACCCTCCTCTCTACAAAAAATCAGCCTCATTCGTGATTTCTATCATCTCCATATGGACCTCAAAAGCTTAATGATTAATAGTCCATTGGAAACGGTACACAGTCAATCTAACGGTCCAATAAATTCGGATCTGACCGAAATTTTGTGGACATATGCACTTCAGTGGGGTTGTGTGTTTGGTCTATTTGGATTGACCAAAGGTGGGCCCCACAAGCGTGAGCATATGAAATTTTATCTTTAGCTTGAGCTTAAGAGAGCCTTTCCCTATATTGATTGCATATATTTAACTAAATATATTATTTATGCAATATTTATTAATAAATTGAACTTTAGCATCCAACCCACTTAAAAAAGTGCATAATTGTATTAATTAATGCATATTTATAGAGTGCTTGAGTCATTTTAATGTAATATATATATATATATATATATTTGATTGCATATAGTTAACGAAATACATTTTATATTATATATTGATATCATTGATCACACGATGTGATCTCAATCAATCATAAAAATTACCACAAGTGTACAAGTGTCTACGAATAAATAGCAGTAAGTACGGGTTGAACCCACAAAAAGCGAATCAAGAAGAAAACTTCCAAGTTAGAAAAAATGATGTCACAAGTAATTAAAAATGTAGAAAAATTGACTGAAGTAATGAGATAATAAGATAACAAAATCAAAGATAATGAAATTGAACAATGAATAGGAATCCATTAAGCAACCCAAAATCACTTTCTTATTGAAAACACTTGTTTGATCAGTTTTTCTATTTCAGATTTGGATCCAATCAAGGCACCCAAATTCAGATGATAAAGCTTTAAAAACCAATTTCTCGAAATAAATTTATTTTTCTACAAAATTCATCAAATATCCAAGACCTCATTCCCTTCATTAAATTACTACAGTTACATAAGCATTACCCATCAAATGTAAGTATAGATAATCAAAGGGAATAAAACCCTAAGCATAATCTATAAAAAATACGCATTGATAATCAAAGACCTACTCTAGCATTAGGAAATACAATATGGAAGGTACCAACTGGTGCGAAAAAAAAAGCATATTAAAGCATTAGATTAGCACATTAGTAACTCAATCAAACAAGTATTAACAAAAAGAGAGGGCTAGGAATACTTAGCTTCTTCCTTTGCCTCGATCGCAAATTTAACCAGCCATTGCACAAAAGAAACCAATTTTTTTCATTGATAGCATGTGTTCGGTATAAAGCTTTTACTCCTTCCTAGATTTACGTCTTGCTTGAACAAGGCCCAAAGCTACCTTTTTTATAAAAAATAATAAAGCGGAGAACCTAAAACTAGAAGAACCCTAGATCTAGAAGGGGGGAGAGAGGAAGAGGGGAAAGAGAGGAGAGAGGGGAGGGGAGTGTTGGACATCCCATCCTAAACCTAGGAGAGCATGGCTTTGACAACCCCTATGAGGGAGTCCTCTTTTTACAGTTTTTTTTCTTCCATTTGTGGCTTG
>QPKB01000009.1:25367735-25384546 GCA_003546025.1 Camphora micrantha
CCCCCCCCCCCCCCCCTAAATATAAGGCAAGGCTCTCCTAAGCTCAAGTATGTGGTGGGGCCCACCTGGGGATCCACATGGAGATGGGGGGATTTAAAGGACTCCCTATGACCCTCCTCTCTACAAAAAATCAGCCTCATTCGTGATTTCTATCATCTCCATATGGACCTCAAAAGCTTAATGATTAATAGTCCATTGGAAACGGTACACAGTCAATCTAACGGTCCAATAAATTCGGATCTGACCGAAATTTTGTGGACATATGCACTTCAGTGGGGTTGTGTGTTTGGTCTATTTGGATTGACCAAAGGTGGGCCCCACAAGCGTGAGCATATGAAATTTTATCTTTAGCTTGAGCTTAAGAGAGCCTTTCCCTATATTGATTGCATATATTTAACTAAATATATTATTTATGCAATATTTATTAATAAATTGAACTTTAGCATCCAACCCACTTAAAAAAGTGCATAATTGTATTAATTAATGCATATTTATAGAGTGCTTGAGTCATTTTAATGTAATATATATATATATATATATATTTGATTGCATATAGTTAACGAAATACATTTTATATTATATATTGATATCATTGATCACACGATGTGATCTCAATCAATCATAAAAATTACCACAAGTGTACAAGTGTCTACGAATAAATAGCAGTAAGTACGGGTTGAACCCACAAAAAGCGAATCAAGAAGAAAACTTCCAAGTTAGAAAAAATGATGTCACAAGTAATTAAAAATGTAGAAAAATTGACTGAAGTAATGAGATAATAAGATAACAAAATCAAAGATAATGAAATTGAACAATGAATAGGAATCCATTAAGCAACCCAAAATCACTTTCTTATTGAAAACACTTGTTTGATCAGTTTTTCTATTTCAGATTTGGATCCAATCAAGGCACCCAAATTCAGATGATAAAGCTTTAAAAACCAATTTCTCGAAATAAATTTATTTTTCTACAAAATTCATCAAATATCCAAGACCTCATTCCCTTCATTAAATTACTACAGTTACATAAGCATTACCCATCAAATGTAAGTATAGATAATCAAAGGGAATAAAACCCTAAGCATAATCTATAAAAAATACGCATTGATAATCAAAGACCTACTCTAGCATTAGGAAATACAATATGGAAGGTACCAACTGGTGCGAAAAAAAAAGCATATTAAAGCATTAGATTAGCACATTAGTAACTCAATCAAACAAGTATTAACAAAAAGAGAGGGCTAGGAATACTTAGCTTCTTCCTTTGCCTCGATCGCAAATTTAACCAGCCATTGCACAAAAGAAACCAATTTTTTTCATTGATAGCATGTGTTCGGTATAAAGCTTTTACTCCTTCCTAGATTTACGTCTTGCTTGAACAAGGCCCAAAGCTACCTTTTTTATAAAAAATAATAAAGCGGAGAACCTAAAACTAGAAGAACCCTAGATCTAGAAGGGGGGAGAGAGGAAGAGGGGAAAGAGAGGAGAGAGGGGAGGGGAGTGTTGGACATCCCATCCTAAACCTAGGAGAGCATGGCTTTGACAACCCCTATGAGGGAGTCCTCTTTTTACAGTTTTTTTCTTCCATTTGTGGCTTGAGTTGTTTCTATATTGGACTCTCAGACTTGGCTTGCATTCCAAGTAACTGCCTTATTAGAGATGATTTGAAATTCTGATTGATCGCTTGCTTGTCTTCACTTCTTTGTTGTGCAGCTCTTCCAATAGTGGGACCCAGTAAAGATCTCCTCATGTAGTGTTGAGATGAGTCATCAATGGTGTGGATTTGTTTGCAATTCAGCCTAAAAATATATATGAAATTTTTTTGTGCCCATAACTTAGTTGATTTAGCTCCGATTTCCATGATCTTGGGCTCCACGGACGTCTACTCTGAATAATCTTTCCAATGGTAGGTAAATATCACTGATCCGACAGTCAAATTAAAAGTTATGGCCATTTCATGATAGGCTGTCTTGAAAAAAAAATGATTGACTTTTATATTTTGATTTGCAGTAAACTCTATCTCTTTGACTGAGTCAAATCTCTCTGGGAGAGCTTTTCCAACTAAGACTCTATCTCTAATTTCATCTAGAAATCTCCTTCCTTAGTTTCCTTCCTTAGCTTGAAATTTGAATCTTGGTAAGAGATGAATGGAGTTTCTAATTCTTAGAAATTGGAGAGAGAATTATCTCAACTTGTGTAGCAACTGCGGGACCCACCCCATCACTGGACGTGCATGGGGAATCACGCCCAGTGTGGGGTGTGGTTTCCCTCTTTTCTTTCTTTCTTTTTTCTTCTTTTTTATTTTTCTTCAAATTTCTCTTCATGTGGGCCCCCATTGCTATGACAATTCCTACATAGTGAAACAATTAAATCACTAGCAATGAATGAAATAAAAGTGCTATGCATGGGATCTACCTAATGCAATTTATGACTAATGAATTAATGCAATGGGGCCACAGTGCGTAGAGTCTAATTGGTGGGACCCAGGGGTGATGCAAACTATCAACGCCATAAATTCATGAAAGATTAATGGTTTTTTTTTATTGAATTTGACTGAAATTCCAAATTTATGCTCATATGCATGAAATCTTGAAACTATGATGCAATAGGTCCTAATTAAGTCCATAAATGTACGTGGAATGATGGATTTTTTACCCAATTTTATTGACTTATCATCACATGAGACCTATGAAATCAAGGGAATCATGCCTTTAACGATGTGAGCAGGAAGAATTTTCCTGATTTGGATTAGGGTTTATTTATCAACAAATTCTGTAGTTAAATTTTTTTAAGTAAACTCTTAAAATATATATACACATAATATGATTAGATAAAAGCTATGGAAATATAGTAATACTAACACGAGAATAAGCTAGAATAATGCTTCAATCATCTCACAAAATGATTTTTTTTTCATGTTCTACTTAACTTTGAAATTATATGAAGTTTTTGTCGAATACCATAGCTTTGATAATCTATTGTTTTTTTAAGTTTTACCATTGTGGTACAGCTTTTCCAGTTTAAATATGTTGTTGGTACAATTGTTCCAGTTTAAATACGTTGATGGACCTATTACGATATGCTTTTTAATTACTTTTGTAAATTTTTATACTTTTTTATTTTGGATGTGTTTTATATGAATTTTTTTAAGTGATAATTTCACCTATGTTTCTTTATGCAAATATTGTCTAAGCACTGGTGCATTTTGCTAGTAATGGAGTGATGCAATTATTTACCTAAACAATCAATAGATATTATGATATGATGATTCTTGGGAGTTCTCATATGTGTTTTTTTTTTTTTTTTTGGTAAAAGAGTCATGGTAAAGAGAATGTTCTCGTAAGAGCATATGGGATGTGCAATCTAGCTCTATGGGTCCAATTGGGCACACCTTTAATCAATACGGCCCCTCTCATACTTTTTTCATTCCATGATCTGACAGGAGGCTCAATTTTACACTCATTGAACCATCTCGCACCATTGGATCAAATCTAAAACAACCATGGTCAAAATTCTTTAAAATTTAAGACCGTAAAATCAATGACTGGGATAATATGATTAGGGTGATGTTTTGAATGACCCTTATCCATAAGGAGACCTTCTCATCTCCTATTCTCCATAGCTAGATATGCGTATGAGCTGGCCCCGCGAGCTGGATTGCATATTGTTGGTATGCATTCTAACCACAGGCTAACATTTTCTTTTAATAATAGATGAGAAAAAAAGGAAGAAAATACAAAGGACGTCAACAGAAGAAAAATGATTAATATTTCAAAACGCCAACTCATCCTCGAGTCAAAAGGAGAATAAATGCCCTCTCCCATCCAACATCTTGTTATAGAATAACAAAACTGAGCAAGCATATGTGCCTGCCCATTCAAAGTCATAGGAATATAACCAAAGTCCACAAATCAAAATAAAGAAGCCAAGGCGTTAATATCTAAAATAATATATAATTTAAAGCAAGCACCTAGAGCATGATATGAGAAGCTTATAAGTCAATTACTTGACCAATAATTTTTCTTGTGGAAATGTGGATAAGACTATGTTTATAAAGAAAATAGACCAAGACATCCTTATTGTTTAGATCTATCTTGATGACATTCTTTTTTATCTACTTCCAAGAGTTTTGCTCAGGAATTTAAATCTATTATGAGCTATAGGTTTGAAATGAGGCTTGCTAGTCCCATGAATCTTTTCTAGGACTTCAAGTTTCTTAAACTGATAATGGGCAGATTTTTCTTAGCCAAGCTAAGTTTTCTTATGAGATTGTGAAGAAATTTGGTATAGAAAATTCTAAGAGTAGTTGCAATCCTATGGGGTCCACTACTAGAATTTCTAGTGATCTTAAAAAGGAAGAAAGTAGATAAATAATTATATAAAGCATGATAGGAAGTCTTCTCTATCTTGTAGCTAGCGCCCGTTATAATCGTAGGGATTTATGCAAGGTTTCAATTTGACTCAAACAGTCTCATCTTGTTGATGTCAAATGTATCATTAAATATGTTTATGGGACTTCACATTTTGGCATCTGGTATCCACGAGACCCATCTTTCTAGAAGCACCACTCCACTATAAATATAATTACAACCTATAGAGTTGTAAAAGTGACAAGCTAGAAGAAAAAGGCAATTGAATTAAGAATCAGATGTTGGGAAATAATTTTAGGTATGTTATAAGTTTTGTTGTTTTTGTATGTATCTTATTCCTAGATCTTGGGTTGGTGATTGGGTGTGATATGATCACCAAAATTAACAAATGGGGATTAAATTATTTTTGGAAACCAAGGGAGCATTTTTGGTATCTCTAAAATAAGATTTTAGATTATATTTTAGATATTATTTACATATTAGATTATTGATATTTTGACCAAAAGATTCTTTCTAAACTTGGATTACATAGATTCCTTTACAAATACATTAAAACATCGATATGGGTGTACGTACAAGTGTTTTGGACAAGTTTACCCTTCCATCCACGCGAACAATATCGCCATGACCCACCCCTAACATCGATTTCCACCCTTTCTCCATCGTTTTATATGCCCTGACTTCTTCCCTTTGCCTTTGAGGAATACAAGGCTTTTGTAACGCACAACCTTACACGCATGAATGATATTGTCCGCTTTGATTCACGGCCCTCCCGGTTTTATTTCTGATGGGCCTCAACCCATTAAAAAACCTTATGCAATGTATACCCCACTCTACACGCATGCATGATATTGTCCACTTTGGCCAGCCTCACGGTTTTGTTTCTGATGGGCCTTAACCTATCAAAAGGCCTCATGCAAGGTAAAGGTGTAAGCTCTACATATAATACCATTCACTTTCCTCTCTATAATCGATGTAGGACTCCGAGTTGGAGCATCACAATCCACCCACCTGAGGGTTGCACGTTGATGAGTCCTGAAAAGCGCACATTTTCATACACATTTTGGACTATTTTAAAGGCTTATTGATATTAAAAAGCTTTATTTAGTGTCAAATCATGTTTTTATGCATTTAGAGTCCATTGTAGTGCATTCATGTATAATTTGCTCAAGAATCACACTTTTTGCATAATTTCATGAAATCTGCCATTTTTGGAGATTTATTTTTGGAAAGTCGGTTATTATGGGTGCATCAAGTAGGGTCCCATGCGTTGTCCATTTAAATTCTTTACAGATAATTATTCTTGAATCTATAGAATTATTCTTGAATTTATTTATTTTAATTTGTGCGGGAGAAATCAAGAATGAGACCCACATTGGTGAAATTTGAGAGAGATCAAGAGTATGACATCTTTCATGGTGGACCCACATATCTTGGTATTTTTGAAGAGTTTGAAGAGTCAATAATGGAAAGGTAAATTTTTGATTCCAAGATCAAGAAAGAAAAGTTCAGATTTGGTAAGATCTAATTCTTACTAAGTTTGAAAACTCAAAAAATTAAGAAAGAAATTCAAGAAAGGAAAGTGTGCTAAAAGAGTTGACTAGTCAAATAAAGAAGTTTGGAAGAAAACCAAAGATGAAATAGGAGTCAAGAAACAAGGAAAGAAAAATCCCAAGATCTCTTTGGATGTCCACATGGGTCCCACACCCCATTGCACAACTAACATTCCATATGTGCACAATTATTTTCGAAATTTTTAGAGGCAGTAAAATTTAAATGGTTATAACTCTTAATCCAGCCGTCGGATTAGTGCAATCCATACACCGTTGGAAAGATCTTTTCGAGTAGATATTTTTAGAAACCAAGATTGTGTAAATCAGAGCTAAAACGAGGAAGATATGACTTCTGAAATTTGGTGCTATAATTTCTACTTGGGATTGCAATTTTTGTACATGAAAGCACCAAAAATCTCTCACTCACCTTGCTATTTCTTTGAAGAATTGTTGGTCAATGAAGGAACTTGCCATACAAAGAAGATTGCATGCTACAATTGGAGCAAAGAAAGAAAAAAAAAAAGAAAGCAAAAATCTATAAATTGAAGGTATAAGCATCCATCACCTCTCATGCTTAAGAATTGGTCACCTCTCACTCTAGAGAATTTCATACCATCTCTCTCTTTTTTGCCCTTCCATTTTAATTCACCAAGGGGGTTCTTTCCGAAGGCCACACCACCAACCTTGTGGTTACAACTAAAAAGAGGGATTCTCAACATCCTAGTATGTATCTTTGTTTTTAATTCTCAATCTTATGTACTCAATTGCATACTAGTATTAATAAAATTATTTCTTTTTAATTCTTGTATTGATTTTTTGTGAATCTTGATATTAGTTTTGCAATAGGGTTAGTTCATACTTTTGGTTAAGTAATTTTAATTGGCTTGGAATAATTACTAACAACTCACCTTAGCATCATAACAATATACCTTATTTTCTACGGATACATGGTATTTTTGAAGGCAATACAATGTGAAGTTAAAGAGTGTTGATTAAGAAAAGTTTAAAAAATCAAAGTCTGAAATTTATTTATTAAAAAGTGAGGATTTATCATTCTCAAATTGGATTGACAAACCAAGTTGAAGAATAGGACCGTAGGTTTGCACCTCTAATTTTCTTGGACCCTCAATTGAGAAGAATTAAAAGAAGCAACTTACCACTTTTATATTTCAGTTTTGTTTACCATCTTTGATTTATGCACACTACCCTTATTTTTCAGCACCTCACTTTTAATTCATGCACCTTTTACAAAATTATGTCACACAATTTTGCTTAGATTTGTTAATTGCTGGAAAGTGCATTAGATGCATGCATCATAGTAGTTCAAAACTCAGTCATTAAACTCAGTTTTAAGTTGCATTAGATTAGGAGAAACCATGCATGAAAACAGCCATGCATACTAGTTTTTTAGACTTAGAATTTTTAACATCTCATGGCATACATTGCATTACTAACTTTCTAACTTAGGTTTCTTTTGTTTCTACTTTAGTTTCTTAGTTTTATTTTTGGTATTATGTGTTCTTTTGTAGCAATTTTAGTTTTTTTTTTTTTTTTAGTTTAGGATTTTTAGATTTAGGAATTTTTATTTTTGGAAATGTATTTAATTTTAATTTAAAAATAGGAATGATGAATGTACTTTTCTAGATTTTAGGCTAAAATTAGATTTTATTTAGGGTAGGTAACAAAGTTGGAAAGCCTTATTTATAAAGCTCCCTGTAGATCGACCTGGTCTTACTAGTTTATTACTACATCGCGGCTCTACACTTGGAGCTCACGATCACACGTCCTTGTGCAGTAGCACAGAGACCTGCCGGCTCTACACTTGGAGCTCACGATCACACGTCCTTGTGCATTAACCTGTTAGTCTCTATAGCCTGCCAGTCCTTTTAGCCTACCCACAGCAGGGATCTACACTTGAACTAGTTGAGAGTCGGCTCTGATACCATCACATGCATGATATTGTCCGCTTTGGCCCATAGGCTTCACGATTTTATTTCTGATGGGCTTCAACTCATCAAAAGGCCTCATGCAAGGTAAGGGTGCAAGCTCTATATATAATCCCATTCACTTTCTTCTTTATAGTCGATGTGGGACTTCAGGGCGTCACAACTTCTAGTTGCCGCCTGAGTGTTTTATGTGTTACTAGGCTCCTATCATCGCTAGAGTGGAGAATCTATGTTCGCCGATGCTTGAGAAAGTTCTTCCTTGCTCGTTTTGATCCATCAAACCCTCTGATTTTTCCCTTTCCTGTTGCCACTTGTTTAGACCGATGAAACCCTTATAACGATACCGTTGCCCTGGAATCCTCTAATTTTCTCTTCTTCATTCTTCCCCACTCTCTGCCCTTCCTTATTCCCCCTTCCTTGCAACTATTCCAAAATTTGGATCTTCGATTCTGGATTTTAAGTGTTCTCACTATTTTTGTAAATATATGGAACTAGCTTTTTTTTTTTTTGCTCATAAATTGTTTGGCAAATCTGTTCGTATCCTCTATCTTGTTTTGTTTACAATAATATAATGGTATTAGATTGATTATGTTTGAAGCGTATTTTATATGAATGATGTCATGCTTCATTGTGATGTTTCTAATCTCTCTGAGAATTTGTAATAACCATATATTTACTTGACTCCCCATTTTATACTGTGGGCCATGTCATGTCATGTCTCTTTTTTTTTTTATTGTCAAGATACTTAAATAATCTCAAAGAAAGGGTAAAGATATGGTTTAACTTCATCCATTTAGGTATTTGTCTAAAGATTTTATTGAGAATTTGTGTCTTGATAATGCTTTTGAACTCCTAATTGATATTGCATTCTTTAAGATTTTTAAATGTACCCATGGTAGCCATGTGATGTGCTTTAGCCTAATCCAAATGAGAGTAGGAATGCTAACCTCTCTAAGATGTTGAGAGTCTAATGGTTAGATCTATATAAGGTCATTTCTCCTTGTATTAAAGTATTCAAAAAGAAGAAGACACCTGGATCTTTCATCCATAACCATATTTGAATCTTGGGGTTGGGTGAAAAAATAGATAGGAAGTCACAAAGCCAAACCCCAAATAGATTGACGGGATAAGCTTATGATGATAATGATGATTGTTTAAACCTTAGAGAGTCAATGAACAAATAACCTGTAAACAAATGTGGAAGATATATGTGTAGAGAATGATTGAGAATGGTCTTTGGTGAGCACTTAAAGGTTAGCAGATGCAGCTGAAGGGCCCAAAAATCGGAGATGATCTGCTCATTCCTTGCAAGTGTAGAGATTTGAGAAACTACATTTTTTATAAAATCCAAAATATCTTCATTATGAGAAAACATCTTTATATATAAAGGCGAGAAGAAGATATACACAATAAAATTCAAACTTATTGAAAACTCAAACATAAACTTAAATTCATTTCACAACTTCTCTAACAGCACACACACATTTCTTTTAACAAGTCACCTAATAAACGACCATGATGAAATAAAATAAAATAAAATTAGAGGCATGTACCGGGTAATCTTTGGCTTGGGCATGTAATATTCTCTGGTTTAGGATGTGAGAGCGTGTGAGTTCAAATCCCAGCTGTATAGGAGAAAACAAAAATGGGTTAGGTGGACTTAATTACCATTTTGAGTTTTTGTTTGGGCTTGACAATTGGGGCTTTGTCCTAGTTTTTACTCTTACGTAGGCCTACCAACGTCATATTCAGGCTGGGGTTAGGCATGGGCAATACCCTGCCCGACCCTCATCTCAAGTGGTATTCCTTTGAACTGTCGTTCATTAGGATGGGGTAAAGAGAGAAGAGAGATGACAATGTCATTCATAAGGATGGAAATAGGAACATGGGGTAAAATTGTGCTGAAAACTTGTACGAACCACAATCTGGAGGTTTTTTATGTGTATATAAACGAATCTGGCTAATCCGGATTTAGAAACAACTTTTTGGTGAAAATTCTCAAGATTATTTGGAGAACCTCTAATTGTATTTTCTAGTTTTAGAGGATATTGACAAAGTAGATCTTTTGCCTCTAAAAGAAGTTAAGGGGCTTCTCTTTTTAGAGCTTTATTAGCTAATGTGTGGATTGAAGTGGACAATACAACATTTATAATTGTTTTAGATGAAAATAACCTCATAAAAATTTTAAAATGAAGAAAACGGTGGGTTCCATAGAGTAATTTAGAAAAGGTGGCCCTAATTACTACAAGTCCTAAAGGTGCGCCTCAAATATTACCTCTTGAATCAAGTGCTTTTTTGTAAACTTTTACCGAACATATTAATTGTAAATTACAACTTAAAAACTAAACTTTTATTTTAGACATTAGGGTCTGTTTGGAGACTCTAATATAATTAATAAGATAATTAAATTAACCTCTAAAGTAAAAGCTCTGATCTAAAGTTCTAATTTACAATTAGTGTGTTCGGAAAAATTAGAAAAAAATGCTCTTATTTCATTAGATAATTGGAGCCTACCTTTTTTAAATTACTATGTAGAAGCTGCCATTTGTATCATTTAAAAAAATTTATTAGGTTATTTTCATCTAAACCACTTTTAAACTTTGTATTGTGCACATTCATCCACTTTAGCTAAAAATGCACTAAAATAAAAAAGCAGCTTCACTTAACTTATTATTTTAGACGTAAAATCTCTAATTTGAAAAAACAAAAACTCTAAAATTAGATAATACAATTAGAGGTTTACTAAACACTCTAATATGTTAATAAGCTCTTAATCATTAAATAAGAGCTTATTTTCATAGTTACCAAATGCCCCCCTTAAATCCAATTAGCTCTTATTAATTAAACCAAATCATTTTCCAAGCAGCCCAAGAGGATTTTACTAATTGGATGTGCATAGAGAAATCTTGAGGCGAAGGAATGGAATTCTATGGTGGGTCCTACCTATTGAAAGTCCTAATAGGCAAAATAAATGCCCTCCCTTGGGTGGGGTATCACAAAAACTTTCTCTAATTGATCTTCTATTTAAAATATACTTAACACAATTTATGCATACTCATTCATTACGGTTTTCTTATTTTGGTAAATGTAGGTGTAAAGTACTTTATTAGTGTAAAATTTGCGGATTCTCCAGCCGGACATTGGTTTTGATATTCTCTTGTATTGTCTAATTGTCATGTCACTATTGAGTATTAGAGTTCCGTCGAAACGTATCTATATACAGGAACACTAGAATCTTGCTTGTACAGCAGGAAAGAATCTGATCATCCACGTTTCTACGGAAAAGTTAAAAATTAGTAGGCTAGTCAACACAAATAACTCAGTCAACAACTCTCTATCTGTATCAATTTGAACCATCCAAGCGAATGGCCCCACTAAAGTCATATCAAGATCCAATCATCCAAATATCTTAATCGCAAACCCTTCCTATCGCCTTGTCGATCACGTTGTATTTACTAGTATTCACACTTGAAACGTACATGTCGTCGCTAGTCAACACAAATACTCAGTCAACAACTCTCTCTATCTGTATCAATTTGAACCATCCAAGCGAATGGCCCCACTAAAGTCATATCAAGATCCATTCATCCAAATATCTTAATCGCAAACCCTTCCTATCGCCTTGTCGATCACGTTGTATTTACTAGTATTCACACTTGAAACGCACATGTCGTCGCTAGTCAACACAAATAACTCAGTCAACAACTCTCTATCTGTATCAATTTGAACCATCCAAGCGAATGGCCCCACTAAAGTCATATCAAGATCCATTCATCCAAATATCTTAATCGCAAACCCTTCCTATCGCCTTGTCGATCACGTTGTATTTTACTAGTATTCACACTTGAAACGCACATGTCGTCAGAGTTTTCATTGCAGCACCCGAGAGTCAACGCACAATTATAAGATTCCAACTTCAAACCAATACCAAAACTGAAAAAAATCCCGGCTCCCGTGCGGTTAGTTGATCATCAAATCAGTGAGCTGGTGTGCCCCACAGGCGACCGAGACCGTTGAAATAATTGTCTCTCTCATCAAAGGCTTAAAAAAACTGCAAACAAAAGGAAAGAGAGAAAACTGAGAAAGAAAGTTCTCCAAGAAATCAGAGCTGAGAAAAATACAGTCCCCAAACGTCTCATTCTCTTTCCTCCCACTTGTATAAAACCAAATCCCCACAGGAACAAGATAAAAACCCAATCTTTCTTTCGTTAGTATCTGTATAGAGATGGAGGCGCCCAAGAAGCCCTCCCTCTCCACTCGCTGGGACTCGTTCCTCACTCGCCTCAACTCGTTCGTGGCCGACTCGCGAGTCGGCAAGCGCTTCAAACTCGCCGAACGCAACTCCACCTTCACCACCGAGCTCCGAGCCGGCACCGCCACCTTCCTCACCATGGCCTACATCCTCGCCGTCAACGCCAGCATCCTCACCGACTCCGGCGGCACGTGCTCCGTCTCCGACTGCACCCCGCTCTGCTCCAACCCCACAATCTCCCTCTCCAACTGCACGGGCCCCACCCTCCAGATCCTCTCCCCGGACGTCAGTTGTAAGTTCCCACCCGTCAACCCGGGCTACACCCTCTGCCTCGAGAAGACCCGAAAGGATCTCATCATCGCGACCGTTGCTTCTTCCTTGATCGGGTGCGTCATCATGGGCCTCATGGCTAACCTTCCTCTAGCCCTTGCTCCTGGCATGGGCACCAACGCCTACTTCGCCTACACTGTTGTCGGCTTCCACGGCTCTGGAAACGTTCCTTACAAAACCGCCCTGGCAGCCGTCTTCATCGAAGGGCTCATATTCTTCGTCATCTCAGCCGTTGGATTCCGAGCCAAGCTAGCAAAGTGGATCCCCCGACCTGTTCGGATCTCCTCCTCGGCCGGAATCGGACTCTTCCTCGCCTTTATCGGGCTGCAAAACAACCAGGCATCGGGCTCGTCGGGTACAGCTCATCCACCCTCGTGACCCTCGCCGGCTGCCCCAGCTCCTCACGTGCCTCCCTTGCCCCCGTCATAACGGCCGCCAACGGCACCGTCAGGCCTGCTACCAGGCGGCACCGTGTCGGGCGGTATTTCTGCCTGAACGGCCGCATGGAAAGCCCAACCCTCTGGCTCGCCATCGTGGGGTTTGTCATAATCTCATACGCCCTCGTAAAGAACATCAAAGGAGCAATTATTACGGGTCGTGTTCGTAACGGCCGTTTCGTGGTTCAGGAACACCAGAGTAACGGCCTTTTCCCGACACCGATGCGGGGAACTCGTCGTACCAGTATTTCAAAAAGGTCGTGGACGTGCACAAGATCGAGTTCGACTGCTGGGGCGCTAAAGCTTTCTGGATCGGGAAAGGCCGGTTCTGGAAGCGCTCGTAACGTTTTGTACGTGATATCCTCGACACGACCGGTACGTTAACTTCGATGGCGCGCGCGTTTCGCCGGTTCGCAGATGTTAACGGGAGTTTTCGAGGGCAGTATTTCGCGTACATGAGCGACGCGGCGGCCATTGTGATTGGGTCTCTGCTTGGGACGTCGCCAGTAACGGCGTTGTCGAGTCGTCGACGGGATAAGGGAGGTGGAAGGACGGGGCTAACGGCGTTAACGGTGGCAGGGTATATTTCATGCTGTCTTTCTCTCTTCACGCCGCTACTGGCGTCGATTCCTGCGTGGGCTGTAGGACCACCGTTGATCTTGGTGGCGTTTTGATGATGAGATCTGTGGTTGATATTGACTGGGAGGATATGAGGAGGCCATACCGGCCTTATGACGATGATTTTTCCTGACGCCATTGACTTACTCGATCCGCGTATGGTTTGATAGCGGGAATAGGAACATACATTGTGCTGCATCTGTGGGACTGGGTAGCAGGGTATTTTGGGAAGAAAGTGCAGACCGTTGATGGAAATGGGCAATAATAGAGCAAGTGAAGAAGATGGTCATGGCAGCAGCCACAACAATGAAGGTTTACCATTGTTTGAATATTGTTTCAATTTTCTTTTTCTTTTCTTTTTTTTTTAAGTTGTTCTGAATTATTTCTGTAGAGAGAAAATTCTGGAAGTTATGGGTGTAAATGGAATCATATATTTTTTTAGATTTTTTTTTCTTTTTTGATTACTATGTTGTTGGTTTGTATTTAAATGAAAGGGAGCATCAATAGGGTTTTTAAACTTTATGATCTTTAATAAGATTTTTCTTTCTATGTTTATTGTCTTTATTCCAAGTTTAGGATTTGGAATATAAGGTTTCATAGAATCTTTGTAGCAATGAACTTTTCCTCCTAAAATGATTTTTAAGATAGGAATCTGAGGTAGCAATTCAAGATTCAGGTTGAGTAGAAGCTATGGGGTGTAAATGGGATTAAATTAATTTTTACATTTTTATTTTTTTTGTTTTTGGTTACAAGTTGTTGGTTTGTGTTCAATGAAAGCGGGCATTAATGGTCTCGTAAGTTCTTATGATCTTTGTGGAATTTTCTTCATGTTTATTGTCTGTTCCAGTTCATTTGGAATATATATAAAGTTTTCATAGAATATTAAGCTCCTCCTAAAATGATTCTTATATGGAATCTTGGGCATAAAATGATTCTTAAGGTGGAATCTTGGCCTAATTGATTTTAAGATGGGAATCTGCAGTTAGCAATTCAAGATTCAGGTGACGAGGAAATGGCTAAAATGAATCAAAAGTAATTTTAGATTTTTAGTTTAAGGTTTTTGTATAGGACCACTAAGGATTCTAAATTGAAAAAATAGACCGCTTGTAAGTTTAGTATTAAAGTAGGTCAGTCCCTTTCATATTAATACCTTTAGTTGTCTCCATAATCAGTAAAAACCGACAATGAAAACATAAAGAATATGTTAGTATTTGAACCATCAAATACCATTACTTTATTCCAAGTCCCAACAGTCTCTATCTTTATAATCTCCTCATGTATATGAGCCCCCAATATTTGTATTTGAAATTTCATTCCATCTAATAATAGGTTGTAAAAGATTAAATCAATTATAACCAATTATAAGCACATGTTACATTATGATTAAATTTGGATTTATTAAACACGGACCTGTACTGATTAAAATTATGGCATCCTATTCTCCTCCCATCTAAAATTCAAGCCTTAAAATTATGCATATATACGACTCATCTTATGAATAGGGCAATAATATATGATTTGTATCATCTCTCACTCTAAAATTTTAAAGTTGGACCTAGGCATTGACTTTGGACAAGGTACACAGTATCTAAAACGAAGAGCACTATTTATAACATATCCCACTAAAATCATGATGCCTATTTATAAATATTCTATAAACCTTAGATCTAAAAAATAAAAAAAACTAATTACTCTTAGTTCTTGATTGACATCTTGGTTTTGTTTAGACTGAAAGTGCGAGCATCAATAGACTTTTGAAAGTCTTAGACTTTCTTTCTATGTTTACTGGTCACTTTATTCATTTGGCATTTTGAATACAAGTTTCAGGTGAATCCTTGTCAGTATAGATGTAATACAATGAATGTTTCCTCTTAACATCTGATATTTTAAGATGGGATCTTGGGGTTAGCATTCTGGCGCGTCATAACCAATCCAGTTGACTAAGTTTTGTTCTATTTAGATGAGTTCATCAATACTTGCTAGCTAAACCCATCCTTCCTGCCCAACGGACCTAGCCAAACTCATTACCTTGTGTCCTTCAAAAAGTCGACCTGACCTTACTTTATCCTATTTTCTAATTTGTCCAAAACTAAAGTACATAAAGGAATGGCACAAAAAGGCGCATGAGTTTCTCATAAACAAATGTATAGGCGTTTTATGACATGTGTACCGGGCTTTCCACCACTACAACGCTCACTGTGTTTGGTAAGTTTTGGGACCACACATGATACCTTTATTACATCTTCCTTTATTTTCCATGAATTGTCTGTTTTACAGAATGGTTGTGTGACGAGTGGAGTAATGGTTACGTAGTGATTACCATAGTTTGAGATCAAGTAAAATTGAATGTTTTACGCACAAAAAAGGTAAAATTGAATGAAATTAATACATGTATTCAACCTCGTTTAAGAGATATATGAGTATGCGATTCACTCCATCAATCATCATTTGGTTTAATTTTTTTTTTTTTTAATTTGGGTTCGATAACTTATAAACCATATTTTTATAATCAAATCAGCTTTTTATTTACAATAGGTCCCAAATAATATAGACTTAAACCATCAAGTCAGGTTCCCCTCCATTACAAACCTTTAAAAGAGTCCGTTGACGTCAAATTGGACCCAGATGGAAATGCATTTACATTGTTAGGTACAATCCCATGACTAGAGACAGTGTGGATTGCCTAAATATGGGCTCCACAATGCATAAAAGATCACATTCTTAGTGGATTACGTCACCATACTTTGTGGGGGACTCCCACATACGTAACAATGAAATCCTGATGAGACGAATCTGATGAAATTGAAAATCATGGTAGTAATTTGACAATTTAAAAAATCAAAGCAGCCGACAACACGTTTATTGTTCTGGTCAGGCCTGTCTGCTTGGGTGAAACTAGGGGAGGCAAGGTGGGGCAATGCTTCAATCCAAAATTTTAAAAATCCCTCAAGGACACATTTGGTAATGAGGGATGAATCCTCAATCGAAAATCCTTCCTGTAATGGACTTAGACTCTCTTCGGTGAGGATTTATGAGAAAGATGATTCAGCGCATTCAATCCATATTTGACTAGCATAGAGGAATCAATGATAATTCTTTTAAAGCCACGTTTGGTAAAAAAAAAGGAATTTATAGGAGAAAAAGAATAATGACAAACAAAAATACCAATTAAAAACACCAACTAAGCAGCAAGGCCATCTTGAGTACACACATTACATGTATGTGACTGTATAGAGTCTAATTTTGAATACCCATCCTATATATGTGACTGTATAGAGTCACAATAAGAAAAAAAAACCTAATCCC
>QPKB01000009.1:25385546-25405584 GCA_003546025.1 Camphora micrantha
CTTGTTGTGCAGCTCTTCCAATAGTGGGACCCAGTAAAGATCTCCTCATGTAGTGTTGAGATGAGTCATCAATGGTGTGGATTTGTTTGCAATTCAGCCTAAAAATATATATGAAATTTTTTATGTCAGCCAAAAACTATAGTTGAATTTAGCTCCATTTCCTGATCTTAGGGCTCCACGGACGTACTACTCTGAAATAAATCTTTCCAAATGGCTTAGGTATAAAATAAATCACTTTGAATCCGAACAAGTCAAAATTAAAAGTTATTGGGCCATTTCATGATAGTGCTGTCTTGAAAAAAAATGATGACTTTTATATTTGCTTTGCAGTAAACTCTATCTCTTTGACTGGTCAAAATCTCTCTGGGGAGAGCTTTTCCAACTAAGCTCTATCTTCTAATGTTCATCTAGGAAATTCTCTCCTTAGTTTCCCTTCCTTAGCTTGAAATTTGAAATCTTGGTAAGAGATGAAATGGAGTTTATAATTACTTAGAAATTGGAGAGAGAATTATCCAACTTGATTGATAGCATGCGGGACCCACCCATCACTTGGACGTGCATGGGGAATCACGACCAGTGTGGGGTGTGGTTTCCCTCTTTTCTTTCTTTCTTTTTTCTTCTTTTTTATTTTTCTTCAAATTTTCCTCTTCATGTGGGCCCCCATTGCTATGACAATTCCTACATAGTGAAACAATTAATCACTAGCAATGAATGAAATAAAAGTGCTATGCATGGGATCTACTATGCAATTTATGACTAATGAATTAATGCAATGGGGCCACAGTGCGTAGAGTCTAATTGGTGGGCACCCAGGGGTGATGCAAACTATCAACGCCATAAATTCATGAAAGATTAATGGTTTTTTTTTATTGAATTTGACTGAAATTCAAAATTTAATGCTCATATGCATGAAATCTTGAAACTATGATGCAATAGGTCCTAATTAAGTCCATAAATGTACGTGGAATGATGGATTTTTTACCCAATTTTATTGACTTATCATCACATGAGACCTATGAAATCAAGGGAATCATGGCCTTTAACGATGTGAGCAGGAAGAGAATTTTCCTGATTTGGATTAGGGTTTATTTATCAACAAATTCTGTAGTTAAATTTTTTTAAGTAAACTCTTAAAATATATATACACATAATATGATTAGATAAAAGCTATGGAAATATAGTAATACTAACACGAGAATAGCTAGAATAATGCTTCAATCATCTCACAAAATGATTTTTTTTTCATGTTCTACTTAACTTTGAAATTATATGAAGTTTTTTGTCGAATACCATAGCTTTGATAATCTATTGTTTTTTTAAGTTTTACCATTGTGGTACAGCTTTTTCCAGTTTTAAATATGTTGTTGGTACATTGTTCCAGTTTAAATACGTGATGGACCTATTACGATATGCTTTTGAATTACTTTTGTAAATTTTTTTAATACTTTTTTATTTTGGATGTGTTTTTATATGAATTTTTTTAAGTGATAATTTCACCTATGTTTCTTTATGCAATATTGTCTAAGCACTGGTGCATTTTGCTAGTAATGGAGGTGATGCAATTATTTACCTAAACAATCAATAGATATTATGATATGATGATTTCTTGGGAGTTTCTCATATGTGTTTTTTTTTTTTTTGGTAAAAGAGTCAATGGTAAAGAATTGTTCTCGTAAAGCATATGGGATGTGCAATCTAGCTCTATGGGTCCAATTGGCCACCTTTAATCAATACGGCCCTCTCATACTTTTTTCATTCCATGATCTGACAGGAGGCTCAATTTTACACTCATTGACATCTTAGCAACCATTGGATCAATCTAAAACAACCATGGTCAAAATTCTTTTAAAATTTAAAGACCGTAAAATCAATGACTTGGGATATATATGATTAGGTGATGTTTTGAAATGACCCTTATCCATAAGGAGACCTTCTCATCTCCTATTCTCCATAGCTAGATATGCGTATGAGCTGGCCCCGCGAGCTGGATGCATATTGTTGGTATGCATTCTAACCACAGGCTAACATTTTGCACCTAGAGCATGATATGAGAAGCTTCATATATGTCAATTACTTGACCAATAATTTTTTCTTGGTGGAATGTGGATAAGACTATTTTAATAAAGAGAAAATAGTACCAACATCCTTATTGTTTAGATCTATCTTGAGACATTCCTTTTTATGCTACTTCCAGAGTTTGCTCAGGAATTTAAATCTATTATGAGCTATAGTTGAAAATGAGGCTTTGGCTAGTCCCATGACTCTTTCTAGGACTTCAAGTTTCTTAAACTGAAGTAATGGCAGATTTTTCTTAGCCAAGCTAAGTTTTTCTTATGAGATTGTGAAGAAAATTGGTATATGAGAAATTCTTAGAGTAGTTGCAATCCTATGGGGTCCACTACTAGAATTTCTAGTGATCTTAAAAAGGAAGAAAGTGATAAATAATTATTATAGTAAAGCATGATTAGGAAGTCTCTCCTCTATCTTGTAGCTAGCGCCCGTTATAATCGTAGGGTATTTATGCAAGGTTCAATTTGACTCAAACAGTCTCATCTTGTTGATGTCAAATGTATCATTAAATATGTTTATGGACTTCACCATTTTGGCATCTGGTATCCACGGAGACCCCATCTTTCTAGAAGCGCACCACTCCACTATAAATATTAATTACAACCTATAGAGTTGTAAAAGTGACAAGCTAGAAAAGAAAAAGGCAATTGAATTAAGAATCAGATGTTGGCGAAAATAATTTTAGGTATGTTATAAGGTTTGTTGTTTTGTATGTATCTTATTCCTAGATCTTGGTTGGTGATTGGGTGTGATATGAATCACCAAAATTAAACAAATGGGGATTAAATTATTTTTGGAACCAAGGGAGCATTTTTGGTATCTCTAAAAATAAGATTTTAGATTATATTTTAGATATTATTTACATATTAGATTATTGATATTTTGACCAAAAGATTCTTTCTAAAACTTGGATTACATAGATTCCTTTACAAATACATTAAAACATCGATATGGGTGTACGTACAAGTGTTTTGGACAAGTTTACCCTTCCATCCACGCGAACAATATCGCCATGACCACCCCTAACATCGATTTCCACCCTTTCTCCATCGTTTTTATATGCCCTGACTTCTTCCCTTTGCCTTTGAGGAATACAAGGCTTTTGTAAACGCACAACCTTTACACGCATGAATGATATTGTCCGCTTTGATTCACGGCCCTCCCGGTTTTATTTCTGATGGGCCTCAACCCATTAAAAAACCTTATGCAATGTATACCCCACTCTACACGCATGCATGATATTGTCCACTTTGGCCAGCCTCACGGTTTTGTTTCTGATGGGCCTTAACCTATCAAAAGGCCTCATGCAAGGTAAAGGTGTAAGCTCTACATATAATACCATTCACTTTCCTCTCTATAATCGATGTAGGACTCCGAGTTGGAGCATCACAATCCACCCACCTGAGGGTTGCACGTTGATGAGTCCTGAAAAGCGCACATTTTCATACACATTTTGGACTATTTTAAAGGCTTATTGATATTAAAAAGCTTTATTTAGTGTCAAATCATGTTTTTATGCATTTAGAGTCCATTGTAGTGCATTCATGTATAATTTGCTCAAGAATCACACTTTTTGCATAATTTCATGAAATCTGCCATTTTTGGAGATTTATTTTTGGAAAGTCGGTTATTATGGGTGCATCAAGTAGGGTCCCATGCGTTGTCCATTTAAATTCTTTACAGATAATTATTCTTGAATCTATAGAATTATTCTTGAATTTATTTATTTTAATTTGTGCGGGAGAAATCAAGAATGAGACCCACATTTGGTGAAATTTGAGAGAGATCAAGAGTATGACATCTTTCATGGTGGACCCACATATCTTGGTATTTTTGAAGAGTTTGAAGAGTCAATAATGGAAAGGTAAATTTTTGATTCCAAGATCAAGAAAGAAAAAGTTCAGATTTGGTAAGATCTAATTCTTACTAAGTTTGAAAACTCAAAAAATTAAGAAAGAAAATTCAAGAAAGGAAAGTGTGCTAAAAGAGTTGACTAGTCAAATAAAGAAGTTTGGAAGAAAACCAAAGATGAAATAGGAGTCAAGAAACAAGGAAAGAAAAATTCCCAAGATCTCTTTGGATGTCCACATGGGTCCCACACCCCATTGCACAACTAACATTCCATATGTGCACAATTATTTTCGAAATTTTTAGAGGCAGTAAAATTTAAATGGTTATAACTCTTAATCCAGCCGTCGGATTAGTGCAATCCATACACCGTTGGAAAGATCTTTTCGAGTAGATATTTTTAGAAACCAAGATTGTGTAAATCAGAGCTAAAACGAGGAAGATATGACTTCTGAAATTTGGTGCTATAATTTCTACTTGGGATTGCAATTTTTGTACATGAAAGCACCAAAAATCTCTCACTCACCTTGCTATTTCTTTGAAGAATTGTTGGTCAATGAAGGAACTTGCCATACAAAGAAGATTGCATGCTACAATTGGAGCAAAGAAAGAAAAAAAAAAAAGAAAGCAAAAATCTATAAATTGAAGGTATATAGCATCCATCACCTCTCATGCTTAAGAATTGGTCACCTCTCACTCTAGAGAATTTCATACCATCTCTCTCTTTTTTTGCCCTTCCATTTTAATTCACCAAGGGGGTTCTTTCCGAAGGCCACACCACCAACCTTGTGGTTACAACTAAAAAGAGGGATTCTCAACATCCTAGTATGTATCTTTGTTTTTAATTCTCAATCTTATGTACTCAATTGCATACTAGTATTAATAAAATTATTTCTTTTTAATTCTTGTATTGATTTTTTGTGAATCTTGATATTAGTTTTGCAATAGGGTTAGTTCATACTTTTGGTTAAGTAATTTTAATTGGCTTGGAATAATTACTAACAACTCACCTTAGCATCATAACAATATACCTTATTTTCTACGGATACATGGTATTTTTGAAGGCAATACAATGTGAAGTTAAAGAGTGTTGATTAAGAAAAGTTTAAAAAATCAAAGTCTGAAATTTATTTATTAAAAAGTGAGGATTTATCATTCTCAAATTGGATTGACAAACCAAGTTGAAGAATAGGACCGTAGGTTTGCACCTCTAATTTTCTTGGACCCTCAATTGAGAAGAATTAAAAGAAGCAACTTACCACTTTTATATTTCAGTTTTGTTTACCATCTTTGATTTATGCACACTACCCT
This sequence comes from Camphora micrantha, assembly GCA_003546025.1. Lineage (NCBI taxonomy): Eukaryota > Viridiplantae > Streptophyta > Magnoliopsida > Laurales > Lauraceae > Camphora > Camphora micrantha. The sequence goes on from QPKB01000009.1 coordinate 25,390,776, forward strand.
TATTTTTCAGCACCTCACTTTTAATTCATGCACCTTTTACAAAATTATGTCACACAATTTTGCTTAGATTTGTTAATTGCTGGAAAGTGCATTAGATGCATGCATCATAGTAGTTCAAAACTCAGTCATTAAACTCAGTTTTAAGTTGCATTAGATTAGGAGAAACCATGCATGAAAACAGCCATGCATACTAGTTTTTTAGACTTAGAATTTTTAACATCTCATGGCATACATTGCATTACTAACTTTCTAACTTAGGTTTCTTTTGTTTCTACTTTAGTTTCTTAGTTTTATTTTTGGTATTATGTGTTCTTTTGTAGCAATTTTAGTTTTTTTTTTTTTTTTAGTTTAGGATTTTTAGATTTAGGAATTTTTATTTTTGGAAATGTATTTAATTTTAATTTAAAAATAGGAATGATGAATGTACTTTTCTAGATTTTAGGCTAAAATTAGATTTTATTTAGGGTAGGTAACAAAGTTGGAAAGCCTTATTTATAAAGCTCCCTGTAGATCGACCTGGTCTTACTAGTTTTATTACTACATCGCGGCTCTACACTTGGAGCTCACGATCACTCGTCCTTGTGCAGTAGCACAGAGACCTGCCGGCTCTACACTTGGAGCTCACGATCACACGTCCTTGTGCATTAACCTGTTAGTCTCTATAGCCTGCCAGTCCTTTTAGCCTACCCACAGCAGGGATCTACACTTGAACTAGTTGAGAGTCGGCTCTGATACCATCACATGCATGATATTGTCCGCTTTGGCCCATAGGCTTCACGATTTTATTTCTGATGGGCTTCAACTCATCAAAAGGCCTCATGCAAGGTAAGGGTGCAAGCTCTATATATAATCCCATTCACTTTCTTCTTTATAGTCGATGTGGGACTTCAGGGCGTCACAACTTCTAGTTGCCGCCTGAGTGTTTTATGTGTTACTAGGCTCCTATCATCGCTAGAGTGGAGAATCTATGTTCGCCGATGCTTGAGAAAGTTCTTCCTTGCTCGTTTTGATCCATCAAACCCTCTGATTTTTTCCCTTTCCTGTTGCCACTTGTTTAGACCGATGAAACCCTTATAACGATACCGTTGCCCTGGAATCCTCTAATTTTCTCTTCTTCATTCTTCCCCACTCTCTGCCCTTCCTTATTCCCCCTTCCTTGCAACTATTCCAAAATTTGGATCTTCGATTCTGGATTTTAAGTGTTCTCACTATTTTTGTAAATATATGGAACTAGCTTTTTTTTTTTTTGCTCATAAATTGTTTGGCAAATCTGTTCGTATCCTCTATCTTGTTTTGTTTACAATAATATAATGGTATTAGATTGATTATGTTTGAAGCGTATTTTATATGAATGATGTCATGCTTCATTGTGATGTTTCTAATCTCTCTGAGAATTTGTAATAACCATATATTTACTTGACTCCCCATTTTATACTGTGGGCCATGTCATGTCATGTCTCTTTTTTTTTTTATTGTCAAGATACTTAAATAATCTCAAAGAAAGGGTAAAGATATGGTTTAACTTCATCCATTTAGGTATTTGTCTAAAGATTTTATTGAGAATTTGTGTCTTGATAATGCTTTTGAACTCCTAATTGATATTGCATTCTTTAAGATTTTTAAATGTACCCATGGTAGCCATGTGATGTGCTTTAGCCTAATCCAAATGAGAGTAGGAATGCTAACCTCTCTAAGATGTTGAGAGTCTAATGGTTAGATCTATATAAGGTCATTTCTCCTTGTATTAAAGTATTCAAAAAGAAGAAGACACCTGGATCTTTCATCCATAACCATATTTGAATCTTGGGGTTGGGTGAAAAAATAGATAGGAAGTCACAAAGCCAAACCCCAAATAGATTGACGGGATAAGCTTATGATGATAATGATGATTGTTTAAACCTTAGAGAGTCAATGAACAAATAACCTGTAAACAAATGTGGAAGATATATGTGTAGAGAATGATTGAGAATGGTCTTTGGTGAGCACTTAAAGGTTAGCAGATGCAGCTGAAGGGCCCAAAAATCGGAGATGATCTGCTCATTCCTTGCAAGTGTAGAGATTTGAGAAACTACATTTTTTATAAAATCCAAAATATCTTCATTATGAGAAAACATCTTTATATATAAAGGCGAGAAGAAGATATACACAATAAAATTCAAACTTATTGAAAACTCAAACATAAACTTAAATTCATTTCACAACTTCTCTAACAGCACACACACATTTCTTTTAACAAGTCACCTAATAAACGACCATGATGAAATAAAATAAAATAAAATTAGAGGCATGTACCGGGTAATCTTTGGCTTGGGCATGTAATATTCTCTGGTTTAGGATGTGAGAGCGTGTGAGTTCAAATCCCAGCTGTATAGGAGAAAACAAAAATGGGTTAGGTGGACTTAATTACCATTTTGAGTTTTTGTTTGGGCTTGACAATTGGGGCTTTGTCCTAGTTTTTACTCTTACGTAGGCCTACCAACGTCATATTCAGGCTGGGGTTAGGCATGGGCAATACCCTGCCCGACCCTCATCTCAAGTGGTATTCCTTTGAACTGTCGTTCATTAGGATGGGGTAAAGAGAGAAGAGAGATGACAATGTCATTCATAAGGATGGAAATAGGAACATGGGGTAAAATTGTGCTGAAAACTTGTACGAACCACAATCTGGAGGTTTTTTATGTGTATATAAACGAATCTGGCTAATCCGGATTTAGAAACAACTTTTTGGTGAAAATTCTCAAGATTATTTGGAGAACCTCTAATTGTATTTTCTAGTTTTAGAGGATATTGACAAAGTAGATCTTTTGCCTCTAAAAGAAGTTAAGGGGCTTCTCTTTTTAGAGCTTTATTAGCTAATGTGTGGATTGAAGTGGACAATACAACATTTATAATTGTTTTAGATGAAAATAACCTCATAAAAATTTTAAAATGAAGAAAACGGTGGGTTCCATAGAGTAATTTAGAAAAGGTGGCCCTAATTACTACAAGTCCTAAAGGTGCGCCTCAAATATTACCTCTTGAATCAAGTGCTTTTTTGTAAACTTTTACCGAACATATTAATTGTAAATTACAACTTAAAAACTAAACTTTTATTTTAGACATTAGGGTCTGTTTGGAGACTCTAATATAATTAATAAGATAATTAAATTAACCTCTAAAGTAAAAGCTCTGATCTAAAGTTCTAATTTACAATTAGTGTGTTCGGAAAAATTAGAAAAAAATGCTCTTATTTCATTAGATAATTGGAGCCTACCTTTTTTAAATTACTATGTAGAAGCTGCCATTTGTATCATTTAAAAAAATTTATTAGGTTATTTTCATCTAAACCACTTTTAAACTTTGTATTGTGCACATTCATCCACTTTAGCTAAAAATGCACTAAAATAAAAAAGCAGCTTCACTTAACTTATTATTTTAGACGTAAAATCTCTAATTTGAAAAAACAAAAACTCTAAAATTAGATAATACAATTAGAGGTTTACTAAACACTCTAATATGTTAATAAGCTCTTAATCATTAAATAAGAGCTTATTTTCATAGTTACCAAATGCCCCCCTTAAATCCAATTAGCTCTTATTAATTAAACCAAATCATTTTCCAAGCAGCCCAAGAGGATTTTACTAATTGGATGTGCATAGAGAAATCTTGAGGCGAAGGAATGGAATTCTATGGTGGGTCCTACCTATTGAAAGTCCTAATAGGCAAAATAAATGCCCTCCCTTGGGTGGGGTATCACAAAAACTTTCTCTAATTGATCTTCTATTTAAAATATACTTAACACAATTTATGCATACTCATTCATTACGGTTTTCTTATTTTGGTAAATGTAGGTGTAAAGTACTTTATTAGTGTAAAATTTGCGGATTCTCCAGCCGGACATTGGTTTTGATATTCTCTTGTATTGTCTAATTGTCATGTCACTATTGAGTATTAGAGTTCCGTCGAAACGTATCTATATACAGGAACACTAGAATCTTGCTTGTACAGCAGGAAAGAATCTGATCATCCACGTTTCTACGGAAAAGTTAAAAATTAGTAGGCTAGTCAACACAAATAACTCAGTCAACAACTCTCTATCTGTATCAATTTGAACCATCCAAGCGAATGGCCCCACTAAAGTCATATCAAGATCCATTCATCCAAATATCTTAATCGCAAACCCTTCCTATCGCCTTGTCGATCACGTTGTATTTACTAGTATTCACACTTGAAACGCACATGTCGTCAGAGTTTCATTGCAGCACCCGAGAGTCAACGCACAATTATAAGATTCCAACTTCAAACCAATACCAAAACTGAAAAAATCCCGGCTCCCGTGCGGTTAGTTGATCATCAAATCAGTGAGCTGGTGTGCCCCACAGGCGACCGAGACCGTTGAAATAATTGTCTCTCTCATCAAAGGGCTTAAAAAAACTGCAAACAAAAGGAAAGAGAGAAAACTGAGAAAGAAAGTTCTCCAAGAAATCAGAGCTGAGAAAAATACAGTCCCCAAACGTCTCATTCTCTTTCCTCCCACTTGTATAAAACCAAATCCCCACAGGAACAAGATAAAAACCCAATCTTTCTTTCGTTAGTATCTGTATAGAGATGGAGGCGCCCAAGAAGCCCTCCCTCTCCACTCGCTGGGACTCGTTCCTCACTCGCCTCAACTCGTTCGTGGCCGACTCGCGAGTCGGCAAGCGCTTCAAACTCGCCGAACGCAACTCCACCTTCACCACCGAGATCCTCGCGGGCATCACGACATTCCTGGCCATGGCCTACATCCTGTTCGTGAACCCGAGCATCCTCACCGACTCCGGCGGCACGTGCTCCGTCTCCGACTGCACCCCGCTCTGCTCCAACCCCACAATCTCCCTCTCCAACTGCACGGGCCCCACCCTCCAGATCCTCTCCCCGGACGTCAGTTGTAAGTTCCCACCCGTCAACCCCGGGCTACACCCTCTGCCTCGAGAAGACCCGAAAGGATCTCATCATCGCGACCGTTGCTTCTTCCTTGATCGGGTGCGTCATCATGGGCCTCATGGCTAACCTTCCTCTAGCCCTCGCGCCGGGCATGGGCCCCAACGCCTTCTTTACCTACACTGTTGTCGGCTTCCACGGCTCTGGAAACGTTCCTTACAAAACCGCCCTGGCAGCCGTCTTCATCGAAGGGCTCATATTCTTCGTCATCTCAGCCGTTGGATTCCGAGCCAAGCTAGCAAAGTGGATCCCCCGACCTGTTCGGATCTCCTCCTCGGCCGGAATCGGACTCTTCCTCGCCTTTATCGGGCTGCAAAACAACCAGGGCATCGGGCTCGTCGGGTACAGCTCATCCACCCTCGTGACCCTCGCCGGCTGCCCCAGCTCCTCACGTGCCTCCCTTGCCCCCGTCATAACGGCCGCCAACGGCACCGTCAGCCTGCTACCAGGCGGCACCGTGTCGGGCGGTATTTTCTGCCTGAACGGCCGCATGGAAAGCCCAACCCTCTGGCTCGCCATCGTGGGGTTTGTCATAATCTCATACTGCCTCGTTAAGAACATCAAAGGAGCAATTATTTACGGGATCGTGTTCGTAACGGCCGTTTCGTGGTTCAGGAACACCAGAGTAACGGCCTTTCCCGACACCGATGCGGGGAACTCGTCGTACCAGTATTTCAAAAAGGTCGTGGACGTGCACAAGATCGAGTCGACTGCTGGGGCGCTAAGCTTTTCTGGGATCGGGAAAGGCCGGTTCTGGGAAGCGCTCGTAACGTTTTTGTACGTGGATATCCTCGACACGACCGGTACGTTAACTTCGATGGCGCGTTTCGCCGGTTTCGCAGATGTTAACGGGAGTTTCGAGGGGCAGTATTTCGCGTACATGAGCGACGCGGCGGCCATTGTGATTGGGTCTCTGCTTGGGACGTCGCCAGTAACGGCGTTTGTCGAGTCGTCGACGGGGATAAGGGAGGGTGGAAGGACGGGGCTAACGGCGTTAACGGTGGCAGGGTATTTCATGCTGTCTTTCTTCTTCACGCCGCTACTGGCGTCGATTCCTGCGTGGGCTGTAGGACCACCGTTGATCTTGGTGGGCGTTTTGATGATGAGATCTGTGGTTGATATTGACTGGGAGGATATGAGGGAGGCCATACCGGCCTTTATGACGATGATTTTGACGCCATTGACTTACTCGATCGCGTATGGTTTGATAGCGGGAATAGGAACATACATTGTGCTGCATCTGTGGGACTGGGTAGCAGGGTATTTTGGGAAGAAAGTGCAGACCGTTGATGGAAATGGGGGCAATAATAGAGCAAGTGAAGAAGATGGTCATGGCAGCAGCCACAACAATGGAAGTACCATTGTTTGAATATTGTTTCAATTTTCTTTTTCTTTTCTTTTTTTTTTTAAGTTGTTCTGAATTATTTCTGTAGAGGGAAAGATTCTGGAAGTTATGGGTGTAAATGGAATCATATTATTTTTTAGATTTTTTTTTCTTTTTTGATTATATGTTGTTGGTTTGTATTTAATGAAAGGGAGGCATCAATAGGGTTTTTAAACTTTTATGATCTTTAATAGATTTTTCTTTCTATGTTTATTGTCTTTATTCCAGTTTAGGATTTGGAATATAAGGTTTCATAGAATCTTTGTAGCAATGAACTTTTCCTCCTAAAATGATTTTTAAGATAGGAATCTTGAGGTTAGCAATTCAAGATTCAGGTTGAGTAGAAGCTATGGGTGTAAATGGGAATTAAATTAATTTTTACATTTTTATTTTTTTTGTTTTGGTTACAAGTTGTTGGTTTGTGTTCAATGAAAGGGAGGCATTAATAGGGTCTCGAAAGTTTTATGATCTTTAGTGGAATTTTCTTTCTATGTTTATTGTCTTGATTCCAGTTTGGCATTTGGAATATATATAAAGTTTCATAGAATATAAGCTTTCCTCCTAAAATGATTCTTATGATGGGAATCTTGGGCATAAAATGATTCTTAAGGTGGGAATCTTGGGCCTAAATTGATTTTAAGATGGGAATCTTGCAGTTAGCAATTCAAGATTCAGGTTGACGAGAAGGTATGGCTATAAATGGGAATCAAAGTAATTTTTAGATTTTAGTTTAAGGTTTTTGTATATGGACCACTAAGGATTCTAAAATTTGAAAATAGACCCTTGTAGTTTTAGTATTTGTAAATAGGTCAGTCCCTTTTCATATTAATACCTTTAGTGTCTCCATAATCAGTAAAAACGACAATGAAACATAAAAGAATATGTTAGTATTTACATCAAATACCATTACTTTATTCCAAGTCCCAACAGTCTCTATCTTTATAAATCTCTCATGTATATGAAGCCCAATATTGTATTTTGAAACTTTCATCAATCTAATAATAGGTTGTACAAAGATTAAATCAATTATAACCAATTATAAGCACAAGTGTTGATGATCATTATGATTAATTTGGATTTATTAAAACCGACCTGTACTGATTAAAATGAATTTATGAAGAGTTATTCTCTCCCACTAAATCAAGCCTTTAAAATTATGCATATATAGATAAAGAGATAGGCAAATATATCATTTTAGATTTGCAAAAATATCATTTCACTCTAAAATTTTTGATAGTTGGAAGGCCATTGACTTTGGGGACAAGGAAAGTATTAAAACAAAAAAGAAGAGGCATATTTATAAATACCAAAATCATGATGCCTATTTATAAATTCTATAAACCTTAGGGGCTATCTAAAAAAAAAAAAAAAAACTAATTTACTTTTTTGTTTTGATTACATGTTGGTTTGTGTTTGATGAAAGGGAGGCATCAATAGGATTTGAAAGTTTTATCTTTAGACTTTTCTTTCTATGTTTATTGTCTTTATTCCATTTTGGCATTTGGAATACAAGGTTTCAGGGAATCTTAGTATAGATGGTATACAATGAATGTTTCCTCTTAACATCATGATATTTTAAGATGGGAATCTTGGGGTTAGCAATTCTGGCCGGTCATAACAATTCAAGATTTTGACTAAGTTTGGTTCTATTTAGATGAGTTCATAATACTTGCTAGCTAACCCATCCTTCCTGCCCAGACGGACCTAGCCAAACTCATTACCTTGTGTCCTTCCAAAAGTCGACCTGACCTTCTTTATCCTATTTTGAATTTGTCCAAAACTAAAGTACAGAAAGGAATGGCACAAAAAGGGCGCATGAGTTTCTCATAAACAAATGTATAGGGGTTTTTATGAGATGGTACGGGCTTACAACCACTAAAGCTTGTGTTTGGTAAGTTTGGGACCACACATGATACCTTTATACATCTTTCCTTATTTTCCATGAATTGTCTGTTTTTACAGAATGGTTGGTGGACGAGTGGAGTAATGGTTACGTAGTGATTACCATAGTTTGAGATCAAGTAAAATTGAATGTTTTACGCACAAAAAAGGTAAAATTGAATGAAATTAATACATGTATTCAACCTCGTTTAAGAGATATATGAGTATGCGATTCACTCCATCAATCATCATTTGGTTTAATTTTTTTTTTTTTTTAATTTGGGTTCGATAACTTATAAACCATATTTTTATAATCAAATCAGCTTTTTATTTACAATAGGTCCCAAATAATATAGACTTAAACCATCAAGTCAGGTTCCCCTCCATTACAAACCTTTAAAAGAGTCCGTTGACGTCAAATTGGACCCAGATGGAAATGCATTTACATTGTTAGGTACAATCCCATGACTAGAGACAGTGTGGATTGCCTAAATATGGGCTCCACAATGCATAAAAGATCACATTCTTAGTGGATTACGTCACCATACTTTGTGGGGGACTCCCACATACGTAACAATGAAATCCTGATGAGACGAATCTGATGAAATTGAAAATCATGGTAGTAATTTGACAATTTAAAAAATCAAAGCAGCCGACAACACGTTTATTGTTCTGGTCAGGCCTGTCTGCTTGGGTGAAACTAGGGGAGGCAAGGTGGGGCAATGCTTCAATCCAAAATTTTAAAAAATCCCTCAAGGACACATTTGGTAATGAGGGATGAATCCTCAATCGAAAATCCTTCCTGTAATGGACTTAGACTCTCTTCGGTGAGGATTTATGAGAAAGATGATTCAGCGCATTCAATCCATATTTGACTAGCATAGAGGAATCAATGATAATTCTTTTTAAAGCCACGTTTGGTAAAAAAAAAGGAATTTATAGGAGAAAAAGAATAATGACAAACAAAAATACCAATTAAAAACACCAACTAAGCAGCAAGGCCATCTTGAGTACACACATTACATGTATGTGACTGTATAGAGTCTAATTTTGAATACCCATCCTATATATGTGACTGTATAGAGTCACAATAAGAAAAAAAAACCTAATCCCACAAAGACGAGCATCATTGGATATCATGTTGAATATTTATGTTCATAGTTTCAAATGCAAATCTTTGCAGGTAGATGTTGAATGTTGTGATATTATCCAAGAAACTAACAGTATTTGCCGTATGAAGCAACTTGAAAAACTAGTTCAAGACATCCAAACACCATAACCAGATCATTAAAATAGAAAAAAAAAAGTACCTATTCAAACAACAAATTCAAATGAAAAACACCCAAAACCAGAAAATATAACAAGAATGTAACAACCATCAAACAAATTCGGTAACATATGCCAAAAATAATGACTAGAAAGCAAGCATAATATGTTAATCTAATTGAGCTTTTCAATCTTTTTTTGACATGTTTTATACGTTATCTGATTAGCCTAGAAAATGGTAAATGCTCCTTGGTACTAATTGGATCTTCATAAATCTAGTACAGATCAACTCAGTTCATTAATAAATGAGGTTACTCAGTTGGAAAACCCGAGTCCCCTGCCATGGGTGTTTTTGTCATAACTAATTACAGGTTATCACACAAGAAACTGAGTGCCACATATCTCTCCTCTTTCATTTTTCATTTTTCTTTTTGATTAGCAAGTTTCAAGGATTATTTATTCTTAAAATGAGGCATTCATCTCATAAACCAAATTCCCACTCAAAAGCATATATTGCCCAAACTTGAAATGCTTGGACAAAGATCAGTAAAGAAGTAATCATGAAAAAAGTTTAAATTAAATTCCTCTTTGATTAAATAACATCACATTTTCTTTATATATATATATGTATATATATATATATATATAGAGAGAGAGAGAGAGAGAAATGGGTGTGGATTGGGAGACATGCAGAAAAATGGAAGAGAGAGATGTGTAGGTCTTCTAGGTACTAATTTGGGCAAGAGAGAAGGTTGGGGAGCAGAGGCGATTTGTGGGGAAGAAGCAGTAGGGGGAGAGGGCCGAAGAGAGAGTGTCACGACCACGAACCCAATTAGTGATTAAACCGGATCCGGGGTGTGAAATTTGGGGGTAATTAATTATTATTATTTATTATTTTATTTTTTTGCTCTTAATGCCCAAGGATCGAAGTTCGCCGCGAGGATTGTGTAGTTAAGCCTCATTAACAAATTAATCAACAGGACTTGTCCAGTAAATACAACACTAAACCTGTAAGAATATCAAAGTAAGTATGAATTTCATTTCATCATATGTATGTTCAAATCTCAAAAGATAAATATATAAAGTTTATAAACATCAGGACCATACCAAGAAACCTAGGTCCTGGTACAAAAGATATACAGTACTAAAATAGACAAGTCCAAAAAATCTAAACCAAAGATGAAAAGAGGTGGCACGATAGAATATATCCCCGTGTAACGAGCACTAGTGCCGGGAGTGACGACGCTAAACTACGTCATCGGCACCCCACTCTCGTACCTCGTCCTCCTCCCCCAGTTGAGGATCCTCTAGGATTGCATCGGCATCCGGGTCGGTGTAATAGCAGTAGGTGTCCTCTGCACACCATAGAATAAATGATCAACAACATGTTGGCAAGAAGATAAGCAATTATACATTTTTCATAACATGTTTCAAAAGAGAGTAAGGACAAGTACATGATTATAAGATAGCAAGATACAAGCTAGGCCTAAAGCATGAGTAATACAAGAATCAAGTAATAAGATAAATCATAGTAAGGTAAACAAGAATAACCATCCATTAAATGTAATGTCAAGCAAGAGGAGACTCCGTCAATGTCCTAGCTATCTCACGAGGGGTATAAGTGACGTCCGAGCCGACTACGAATACCCAAAGTCGGGCTCTAGGGGGATCCTAGCTCCCGGTCCTAGGAATAGTAGCACGGTCCTAGCCCACTCCCAGTTATTCACGCTATGGACATCGTTCAAAGCCGACTGCCCACCATAGTATCCGGTATCTGGCCCACTTTATAATCCTCAGTCTGCAGCTGGTCATGAATGAAAGATGATGATGATGATGGTTTGTACACGACACAAGTTCCAAGACAAATACACGTTGATAGGTTCTCAAGTACAAGATAACAAGTTGAGGGCTACTCCAAGTCAAGCCAAGATATGAGTCAAGTTTCAAGTTTTATGAGTAGTCCCCTTTCAAGTCTATCCACACGTGTCCATCAATACAAGACAAGGTACCTAAGGATACACTCTAAGTCCGGTCACATCCTAATTCTACAAGTTAAATCACAAGTTATACAAGCATACAAGACAGAGTGTACAAGGTACGAAAAGCTATGGATACAAGATTCGCGAGTTAGGAGTGAAGAACAAGCCAATCCTAGGTCAAGAGTTGTCCACTATGTACCGAACGTATCCCCAACGAAGTACGTATAGAGGATGAGTCGATGGTGTCCTAGTTTGGCGGGCCCATGGTGTATGGAAGTTGTTGGGCACCAATTAACTCAATTCCACATGCATTCGGCCAAGTTATGTTAATATACGAAAAATCCCGGACAACCGACGAAGCACACCAAGCCAAACGTGCTCCATTTTCATTTACCCCAATTAGTCATGCAAGGGTAGGGTCAATGGGTTCCAACCTAGGGTCCAAACTAGGTTTAGAATCCCTTTTCAAAAGAGATAAATGGTTGGTTCATTGATCCAATACCAACTTCCTTTTCCAATCTCTGGTGATCAAGATAAGTATACTATTGGATTTTACGTCTCAAGGTGTAACGCCCCGCCCCATATTCATGCATGATGTTGTCCACTTTGACCCACGGGCCTCACGGTTTTATTTCTAAAGGGCCTCAACCCATCAAAAAGCCTCATGCAAAGTAAGGGTGTAAATTTTATATATAACCCCATTCACTTTCCTCTCTATATTTGATGTACGACTCTAGGGCATCACAATCCACCCCCTTAAGGCTGCACGTCTCTATGCAGTAGCTTGTCAGTCTCTGTAGCATGCCAGCCCTCTTAACCCGTGTCACAATCCGAGCCGGAGATCAGAGTAATCAGGGCTTAACCCCGGGTCGCGAAGACAATCATACTTACTCCCGTAAACCCCGAATTAACCGAAGTTAATACGAAGTCCACAAGGGGTCTATCATAAATACCTGTCAAATGTACATTTTTGTAGAACATATATATACATTGATGATTTCAGAACATATACAAGTACTTTACATCAACAGTTTTGGAAAAATCACAGGGGCCAATCAACTCGAAACTCGAAAAGGACCCGAAAAAGGGGTCTTCCGGCGATTTTCGGGTCGCCGGAATTCCATGGTCGCCGGCGACCATGGGCCAAGGTTGCCGGCGACCATGGGCTTTGGGCCCATTTCTCGGCCGCCGTTCGGTCGCCTTTTCTTCGCCGTTTTTCGATCTTTTTTCATTCTTTTTTCTTCTGTATTTTTCCTGACATTTCCCCTCATTTATTGGCCTGATTCTCTTGAAGAAAACCCGAAGAGAAGCCACGCAAATCGGAGCACAAAGTTTCCTATTTTTCTGGAAAGCCGAAGACTTTGTTGTGCGGTTGCCGATTTTTTGTCAAGCATTAAACGTAGCAAACGATGTCGGAATGACCCTGAAATTTGATGTGGAGCTTCTTGAACAGTAGATAGGACCAACCATAGGCTTTGGTTTGAGTTTTGAAGCCGTCGGGGTCCGCAATGCTGCTTTAATTTCGCCATGAGAGAAATGCCGAGCTTTGACTTACGGTCAACCGATGTCCGATTGACTGAAATTTGACAGGAGCTCCTGAGCAGTAAGTAAGACCCAACCATGGGCTTTGGTTTGAGTTTTGAAGCCTTTTGGGTCCCGCAATGCTCGCCTTAATTTCACCTTGAGGAAAATGCCGAGCTTTGAAACTAGGCCAAACGATGTCGGTTTGAACCTAAACTTGACAGGGACCATTGGAGTCATTTGAGATGATCCATTAGCTCCAATTTGGATGCCATGATTCCGGGGTGCTCCGCCCCCGTAGGCCTGGTGTTTTCTGCCTTCCCGATAGCTGATGAAGGGTCAAACGTTGTCCGTTTGACTTGAAATTTGGCATGGGGCCTTTTGGAGGTATTCTGAGACCATCCGTAGGCTCTGATCGAAGTTTTGAAGTCTTCGACATTGTCGCTGCTGGGAGCTCCTGTCTGGTTGTCGGAGGAGTGAAGTTAGGCCAAATGACGTCGAAATGGCCCGAAACTCCATGTGTCCCCCTCTTTTGGTTGCTTTGAAGGATCTTGCAGTTTTTGTTTGATTCTGACAAGATCTGGTGCTTGAAGTGACGCCTTCCTATTTATGGCAGGATGTGGCTCCATGTAGCTTTTGGCGTTGAAGGGACATAGTGACATTTTTGGTGTCAACAGGAACCTAAACACATGAATGATAAACACGTACCTTGGATGCGATATAAACATTTGGGATTTCCTTACTACTGGTTCTTTCTTTTGAAGATGAAAAATCACACTTACTCATCATTGCAACATTCTTTGTGATATGGAAGAATTGTTGTCTTTAAACTATTGGGGAAATTATTTACAATTAATGTGCAAACATAAAATCAAATAAACAATTAGTATAAATAATTAGTGTATAAAAGTAAATGATTGTGAATGTGAGAAATTAATCCAAGAAAGCAATAAAAATGGGCAAGGCACACTGATTAAGATGCTTTCTTAAAGACAACAATTTCCCATATGCAGGTGGTTTTGATGAAATTCTATCCCTAGGATACAATGCCCAACTCTGATTCGAAGTCTGCACACTAGAATCAGAAATATGAAATTGCCTTTAAAATCAAAGTAAAAATAAAAGAGATTAAAATACTCTTAGACGATATGCTTCTGAAAATACTGCATTATACTCATTTGGATCTTCTTGAAAATCTTCTTTAATGCATTTGAAAAACTTCAAATCACCTTAATTTATAATGTTGAAAGCATCCCTTTAGGACTGGGTCACATTCATTCAAATGAGCCCAAGAGACACATCTCGTCCAAAGGGCACAAAACACTTGATTTTGAAAAAACACTTTCAAATGTCTCTTGGAATTTTTTTAAATAATTGGGTTTTAGAAAATATCCAACACGTTCCCAAACTTCTTTGTCCTTCCAAATAGAATGACAACATTATTAATGGCTTTCAGCAAAGACTTGATTAGAGAGTTCAGTATCCAAGAGTTCTACTTACTGCTTCCTTGTATCATATTTTAAGAAACTAAATTTGGTTGATCAACCATACCCATAGATATTAGTTATAGTAATATAGTTTCTAAGTGTTGTTTACCTTTTGTGGATAACATAGTCACATGAATATCTTTAGAAGAGGGCATTCTCCATGCACTGCTGGAACACCATCTAATATATAATTCTTTTTTTCTTTTACAACTTGGGTAGAGATTCTGTATCTAGCCAACAAAAGGAACTGATAGAAATACATTATTACGGGCTAGATCGGACAGGGCTAAGGCATATCTAGATAAGACCTCAGTTTAGAAACACAACCCATA
>QPKB01000009.1:25405862-25545967 GCA_003546025.1 Camphora micrantha
TGTCATAAAACGGGTCATTTAACTTCATTAATTGGTCGCCAAGTCGCTCGAAGAGTCGCGGGCCGCGCCGCGTCTTTTGGAATTCTTCTTGCGATGACCGCCGGTGGATCCACATGTTGTTTGATGTTGGATGGCGATGCAAATTTTAGACATTGATCAATGTCAACGTGCCGGCAACATCTGTCCTGTCGATTTCACAATCGGGCGGGCAGAAAGTGTGCTTTCTTTGTCGGCCGGTTGGCGAATTCGAGGCATCTAATGATCATCCAATGACTTCGGCGTCAAATCCGTGATGTTTGACGAAGATCGACGGATTTCATGCACGAAAAATCAGATTTTGGAAAAATCACAGGGGCCAATCAACTCGAAACGCGAAAAGGACCCAAAAAAGGGTCTTCCGGCGAAATTTTGGGTCGCCGGAATTCCATGGTCGTCGGCGACCATGGACCCATGGTCGCCGGCGACCATGGGCCTTGGGCCCGTTTTTCGGTCGCCGTCCGGTCGCCGTTTCTTCGCCCTTTTTTCGATCTTTTTTCATTCTTTTTTCTTCTGATTTTTTCCTGACATTTCCCCTCATTTATTGGCCTGATTCTCTTGAAGAAAACCCGACGAGAAGCCACGCAAATCGGAGCACAAAGTTTCCTATTTTTCTGGAAAGCCGAAGACTTTGTTGTGCGGTTTTGCCGATTTTTTGTCAAGCATTGAAACTAGGCCAAACGATGTCGGAATGACCTGAAATTCGACGTGGAGCTTCTTGAGCATTAGATAGGACCAACCATAGGCTTTGGTTTGAGTTTTGAAGCCTTTTGGGGCCCCGCAAACGCTTGCCTTAATTTCTCCATGAGAGAAATGCCGAGCTTTGACTTGTAGTCAACCGATGTCCGATTGACCTGAAATTTGACAGGGAGCCTCCTGAGTAGTAAGTAAGACCAACCATGGGCTTTAGTTTGAGTTTTGAAGCCTTTTGGGGTCCCGCAAATGCTCGCCTTGATTTCACCTCGAGGAAAATGCCGAGCTTTGAAACTAGGCCAAACGATGTCCGTTTGACCTAAAATTTGACAGGGGACCTATTGGAGTCATTTTGAGATGATCCATTGGCTCCAATTTGAATGCCATGATTCCGGGGTGCTCCGCTGCCGGTAGGTCTGTTTTTGCTTCCTGAGAGTTGATGAAGGGTCAAACGTCGTCCGTTTGACTTGAAATTTGGCAGGGGGCCTTTTGGAGGTATTTTGAGACCATCCGTAGGCTCTGATCGAAGTTCTGAAGTCTTCGACACTGTCGCTGCCGGGAGCTCTTGTCTGGCTGTCGGAGGAGTGAAGTTGGGCCAAATGATGTCGAAATGGCCTGAAACTTCATGTGTACCCTTCTTTTGGCTGCTTTGAAGGAT
The DNA here is from genome assembly GCA_003546025.1 of Camphora micrantha. Taxonomy (NCBI): domain Eukaryota; kingdom Viridiplantae; phylum Streptophyta; class Magnoliopsida; order Laurales; family Lauraceae; genus Camphora; species Camphora micrantha. Next base: position 25,407,250 of record QPKB01000009.1, read on the forward strand.
CTTGCAGTTTTTGTTTGATTCTGACAAGATCTGGTGCTTGAAGTGGCGCCTTCCTATTTATGGCAGGATGTAGCTCCATATAGCTTTTGGTGTTGAAGGGACATAGTGACATTTTTGGTGTCAACATGGCACTCCCATTTAAGTCTATTCGATTAAACCTCCTGGGGTATCGGATGGGCATCCTGCGCTGGCGGCTCGGCCACTGCCTGACCGGCATGGGCAACTGGGCCTGTAATATCATCAGTAGCACCATGAACACGACGGTTCAACAATGTATATACAGTTCTATGATAGCATATGTTATTTCTATCAATTTACTGATTTAACAATTCTATACAAATCAATTCTATATCAATATCCTGTACAATAAATACAGTATTAACAATAACTATATTGGCAACTACAATAGTACTGGTTTCATTTCAATTCAGTTTCTTTCTAAAGGAAGTAATTCACATTCATTTATTTCATTATTTCTCATTCAATTTATTAATCGTGTTAAATATTTAGTAATGGCTTACCTGTGGGACTCATTACTCCAATGTGTGATTTATCAATTCGGTGACTTTTTAGTCTATGACCTTTTGGTCCAATAAGGGTGGAATTTCCCAGTGTCTGGATCAGAGATCACTCGTATCACCACGGAGCTCTGGAACGCCCCCAAATCTATCTACTGCAGTATGATTGTTGTTACCTTTAGTAACTATTCATTATTTCATTCATTCATTGAATTATTCAGTTTAGCTTCATAATGAGCTTAGGAAACCACTATGTAGTGCCAGACTCATAATTCAAATTAAAATCAGTTATTCTAGTCAATCCTATTCCAATCCTAAATAATTATCTAAACCAAACAAATGAGTGAAACGTTTGTTATCAATGCACGTGTTACCGTGGATGACATTACTTTAATTAGATTGTGCATTATATAACCTTAGCTAACACTTATGAAGGTTCATATATCATTATCATTAGCCTTAATGATTAGGCTTTCAATTCAGAAAAATCAGAATTTAATCTGTAACTTTTCTCAATTTCGGTTACCTTGACGGTTACCTGGCGGTTAACCGCATTCTAGCTGGTGGCTAGACGAATTACATTCGTTCAGCTTTCCAGAAACCTGTAATTCCTGATACACTCACTTAGTTCGGTCACTTCGACGATCACCCTGGCGGTCACCTAGTCGGTTACTAACCGAATTCTCAAATTCAGCTAGCTGAACTCATTTTGGCTACCTACGGTTAGCTTTTTAGAAGCCTGTCTTTTGAGGTGAATTTCTGACTCGATTTCGGTCAGCTTACGGTTACCTTTTGGCTAACCGAAATTTCAATTTATGCTAACCAAAATTCAGTGATCAGCTCACGGTCAGCTTTCCAGAGACTGACCAGTTTATGGATTTCGGCGGTTAGCCTAGCAGTTAGCAGTTCGGTTAGCCGAACTGCACCCAGAATGAATTCCAGAGCTTCAGATTTCTAAAGTAAATTTCTGGAATTTGAGTTCCTTGAATTCAAATCACTTCAATAACACATTAAATCATAGAAGATGTATATACTTGCCTGTAATGAAGGTTGATTGACAAAAACCCCTTCTCTTAGCTTGGATTTGAGAAGGAAACTTCTCAACTTGAACCTTTTCTCCAAGAAAACCCAAGAAAAACATGAAGGTGATGGAGAAGATGAAGAAGATGAGTCTCTTCACTTGAATCACTCCAAAACTTCACTTGATGCTTGAAGGAGATGAAAATAGAAGAAGAAGAAGAAAAATGGAGAAGAGTTAAGTCTAGGGAGTCTAGGGTTTGCAAATGAGTGAATGAACTCAAATGAGTCCATCTTATCTCTTATAAGCTCAATTTTGCATTTAAGCCCTCTACTTCCTTACTTAATTCGAGTCAAATGAAGGGTCATTTGATCCGTTCCTCGTCAAATGACTTCGAATCTATTATGAAAGTTAGCGTACTCGTCGAGATACACATGCTAGTATCAAGAGTTTTCGTATTCGATAAAATACGTAAAAATTCATATTTACGAAAAAATCCTTAGTTTCCTTGTTTGAGCCTAAACTCCATTCAGTTCACTCAATTTCATTCATTTTCTTTTCATTAAGCCTAAATCATTCATTTTAGGCTAATTCAATTCCATCTGGCTGTAAACCATAATTAGCTTAATTAAACATATTTAATTAGCTTAATTTCTAATCAATTAGAGTTAATCTCGATTAACTCAGGACGGGGCCTAACATTCCCCTAAACTTTTAAAATCATTCGGTCCTCCGAATGCAATATAAATCAGTACAAGTCAATAAGCAATTTAAAATTAAAATTACATGAACGAATAGTTCAGGATACTTTTGAGCCATTTGTTCCTCAAGCTCCCATGTAGCTTCACTAGGTTCATGATGATCCCAAAGGACCTTGACCCACTTTATCATCCTTGTACGTAGTACTGCCTCTTTGGTATCAACAATCTGAATTTGCCTCTCAACATATGTGGTGTTCGGTAACACTTGGATCTCTTCGTGACGAATGACATGTGAAGGATTAGCCATATACTTTCGAAGCATTGACATGTGGAAAACATTGTGGATACCATAGAGTTCTGCTGGAAGGTCTAGGCGATAAGCCACATTTCCAATCCGGCTCGAGATTTTGAAAGGTCCAATGAATCTTAGGGAAAGTTTCCCTTTCTGTCCGAATCAAATAGTACCCTTCATTGGAGAAGTCTTTAAAAAGACTAAATCATCAATCGCAAACTCTAGATCACGCCGACGATTGTCAGCATATCTTTTCTGCCTTGATCTAGCAACTTTCAGCCTATCTTGTATTTTCTGAACCTTTTCTACTGTTTCAGCAATGATCGTAGGACCGTGGAAACTTCGAGTTCCAACTTCTTCCCAGCTCACTGGAGTCCTACATCTTCGACCGTACAATGCTTCAAATGGTGCCATTTCAATGCTGGAGTGATAGCTATTATTGTACGTAAGTTCACACAACGCCAAATGGTCATCCCAATCACTCCTAAAATCAACAACACTGGCACGAAGCAAGTCTTCCAAGGTCTGTCTAGTCCATTCCGATTGTCCGTCTGTCTGTGGATGATAAGCAGTATTAAACCGAAGTCTAGTACCCATGGAGTTCTGAAATGACTGTAAAAATGAGGATACAAGCCGACTATCCAGATCGGAGACAATCGAGACCAGTGTTCCATGCAATCGAGTCATTTCCTTGACAAACAATCTGAACATATCACTGAATCTCATATCCTTTCTAAATGGAAGGAAGTGTGCGGACTTCGTGAGACGATCAACGATCACCCATACGACATTGTGCTGCTTTTTCGTCCTCGGTAAACTAGATACAAAGTCCATTGTAATGTGTTCCCACTTCCATTTAGGAATATTCAGTGGATGAAGCAATCCAAGTGGCTTTCGGTGTTCAAATTTCACACGCTGGTAAGTTAAGTAGGAAGACACATAACCTGCTATCTCCCGCTTCATATTATTCCACCAGAATCTGCCTTTGAAATTTCTATACATTTTTGTGCTTCCCGGATGCATAGAATATCTGGTGTGATGAGCTTCGAACATCACTACCTGCTTCAAATCTTCCTGTGCTGGTATACACAATCGGTCTCTAAAGTAGAGAACTCCTTCTACCAACACAAAGTCTGATTTATTTACAATGTTATCCCTGATCTTCACCAATTCAGGATCTTCGAATTGTCTCTCCTTAATTTCTTTGATAATAAGTGGTTCGAATACAGACATTGCTGCAATTATCTTTCGGTCGTCCATTATTTCAATGGACACATCGAAATCATTGAATTCATCGATCAGGTTCCATTTATGCTCCAATGATGCCAAGTCAGCAGACTTTCGACTCAAAGCATCAGCTACGACATTACCTTTTCCAAGTATATATGTGAATGGAAAGTCGTAGTCCTTGATCAGCTTTAACCAACGGAGTTGCCTTAGATTGATATCCTTCTGAGTAAACAAATACTGGAGACTTCTATGATCGCAGTGGACTTTAAAAGTCTCTCCATATAGATAGTGTCTCCATTGCTTTAATGCGAATACGACAGCCGCGAGCTCTAGGTCATGAGTAGCATAGTTCTTCTCATGTTCTTTCAACTGACGTGAACCATAAGCAATCACCTTCCGGTTCTGCATCAATACACATCCCAATCCAATACCTAAGGCATCTGAGTAAATCTCAAATCCTCCTCTTCCATTAGGTAAAGTCAAGATTGGGGCTAAAATAAACTTTTGCTTCGAAGTTTGGAAAATAGACTCACAGGTATCATTCCATTGGAATGGAACGTTCTTCCGAGTCAGTTTCGTTAATGGCAATGCTATCTTTGAGAAGTCCTTGACAAATCTTCTGTAATTGCCTGCCAATCCTAAAAAACTCCGAACTTCTAGTACGTTCCTCGGACTCTGCCAATTGGAAACCGCTTCGATCTTAGCTGGGTCAACAACCAATCCATCTATGGTAATGATATGACCCAGAAATGCAATCTACTGCAACCAAAAGTCGCATTTCTCTAGTTTTGCAAATAACTGATTCTCCCTCAGTATCTACAACGCTGTTCTCAAATGATGTGAATGCTCTATCTCTGACTTCGAATAGACCAGAATGCCATCAATGAAGATCACGACGAATTGGTCTAGATAGGAAGCAAACACATTGTTCATTAAAGCCATAAATACTGCAGGTGTATTGGTTAAACCAAAAAGGCATCACTAAGAATTCATAGTGTCCATTACGAGTCCTGAATGCAGTTTTCTGTACATCTTGATCCTTAACTCAAATTTGATGATATCTAGATCGAAGATCAATTTTGAAAAATACGCTGCACCTTGGAGTTGATCAAACAACTCATCGATCTTAGGCAGTGGATACTTGTTCTTGATCGTCACTTGATTTATCTGCCTATAATCGATACACATTCAAAGGGTGCCATCCTTCTTCTTTACAAACAGTACAGGTGCTCCCCATGGTGAGACACTAGGTCTAATGAAACAATTGTCAAGCAAATCCTGTATCTGTTTCTTCAAATTTTATAATTCTGATGGTGTCATTCGATAAGGTGCCTTGGATATCGGTGAAGTACCAGGCATATGTTCGATTGTAAAGTCCACTTCTCTAGCCGGATGTAGACTGGCACTTCATCTGGAAACACGTCTGAAAATTCATAGGCTACAGGAATATCTAGTAACTCCCGTACAGGCTTCTTTTCTGAAAGAAATATAATGTAGCTTTCACAACCACTACGCATCATTCGTTCAGCCTTGAGTGCTGAAACAAGTCTGGTGTCATATTTCTTTTGAACTCCTTCGAATAGTACACTGGCATTGGCTTCATCCACCCTAAAGGTGATGATTTTGCGAAAACAGTCTAAACAAGTCCTGTACTTCGCAAGCCAATCCATGCTAAAGATCACAACGAAATCATTCATTGCTAGAACTACCAGATCAGCTGGTATTGACACTTCTCCAATTCTAACAGTACATTGTGAAATATATAATTCGCATACTACTTTTCTCCGTAAAGGAGTAGAAACAGTAAAATCATAGGCTAATTGCATTATCCGATTTTGCATATTACAAATAAATGTAGGTGCTACAAATAAATGTGTGGAACCAGAATCAAATAATGCAATAGCAGGTTGGTTATCTACAAGAATTGTACCTTCAACCACATTTGTTGCATTATCAGCATGTTCCCTGTTGACGGCAAAAGCCATTCTAGCCATTTGTGGCCTGTTGGGCTGCTGCTATTGTCTAGGCTGTTATCTCTACCATTGACACTGCTGGCCTTGACGTTGAGGCTACTGTTGTTGTTGCCTAGGAGGAGCTGGCAAGGCTAATTGTTGTTGAGGAGCAGGAAGTGCTACTTGTCCTTGAGCATGTCGCTGGTCAGAAGCTCTGTCATCTCTCCAAGTCCTTGGACATTGTACCATCTTTTGTTCTAAAGAACCACAGATTAGGCAAGCTCTAGTAGTCCTCCAACATAACTCGGTCCTGTGAGCTTTACCACAAGTCCCACAGACTGGTTTGACCACATTCCTGTCATTCCTATCATTTCTAGGAATGAATCTTTGTTTCTGCCTCTTATTCTTGGATTGTCCTCTTTTCTTAAACCACGAATCACTACTTCTCTTGGTGTTCACAACCTCTGCTTCTTTTTCTCTCCGAACTTCCTCCGCCGTATATGCCCAAATGTCGTAGGCTTTTGTCCAGCCAATACGATCGTCTTATACTTTGGATTTAGTCCAAGGAGGAATCTCTTAACTTTCTTGGCTTCAGTATCTACCAATTCGGTAGCATACTTTGATAGCTGCAAGAAGGTGTGAACATAAGCAGCCACGGTCAGGTGACCTTGTTTCAAATTCAGAAACTCAGCCTCTTTCTGTTGCTGTACATGTTCTGGGACAAACTTCTCTGAAATTGTTTCGTGAAAGTTTTCCATATACCCTTTGTTGGCATTGCCTTAAACATGTCTTTGACACTTTTTCACCATGTTTTCGCTCCCCCTCTAAACATAGTAGAGGTAAGCAATACTCTTTGCTTGTGAGTGCAGACCACAGTACAAACACATCTTCAATGTGTTCTAGCCACGCATCAGCTTGCATCACATCTTCATTTCCATGGAACACGGTGGCTCATCTCTTACGGAATCGCTCATAAATAGCATGATGATCTTTATCCTTATGCTGTAACACCACTTGTGTCTCAACATGGTGTTGTTGTTGGACTGGCGGCACAGGTGGAGTTTGTAATTGAGCTTGTAACTAGCTCTGAACTTCTAATAAGGCAGCTATTTGGGTTTGCATATCCTTTTGAGCTTCCTGACTCCTGGCTAGCTGGGCTTGCATGCCCATTTGTGCCTCATGGCTTCTAACAATCTGTTCGTTACTTCTCTAGCATAGCAGTAAACCTAGCATCAAGATCAGATATAGGAGGGGAATGTGTGACTTCCACAAAGTCATTATTCTCAGATCCTGATCCATAAGCCATGCTGTAAACAATACGGAATGTAAGATACATATCTTCACACTTCTATCACATATAGTGAAATCAATAAACACAAATCCAAAGTTGGATTTGTTATAATCGTAACGTTCCTCACTTTGTTCTTAGTTTTACTAAGTCTTTTAAAATCTTTATATCCTAACTTTTTGATGGACCCAATTCTTCCCTCTCTCCCGCTGCCTCCGCCCCGGGTCTTTCGGGGTACGGCAGAGGGGAGGAGAAAAAAAGTAAAGGGTATCAACATTTTGTACGGGTATGCCAATTTCACTTTTCTACTTGGAATCTTGGAATGGTGATCCGAAGATCCACCTTCACAAGTAGAAAGGGAAAATAAAACTTTTTCTAGTTTCCCATTGCACACATATTTTAAGAAAAGAGACAAAGGTTTTTTTTTTATATGCCGTAAAAGGCGATTTCATTTGTTTGCCGTAAAAGGCGATTTACAAATCTTATCCATTATGAAAGACAAAAATTGTGATTTTTTTGTCTCTTAAAAAAAATACAAAGTACAAAAGGAAAAGCAAGAAAAGGGATCTAACTTCTCATTCGATTGTGGAGACACGTTCAGATCGACGGTCGCGAGCCATGTATGGGTTCCGCCGTCGTCCATGCAGATGAGAACATGATTCTTGGATTCTTGGCTTGGCTTTTTAACCTCAGATTTTTAAAGGACAAAGACCAAAAGAAGGTCTTATATCCGATAAAAAGCTAAGTAAACAGGCTGAAAAGCCACGTTTTAGCCATGTTGGTAGAAGAAGGGAGGTCCTTGGGGGGGTGGCCCCCCAAGGGTGCTTCAATCACCTTTTGGTGGTCTTGCAGCAGAGTTGCAGGAGTTCTGGATTTTCCGGGCAATTCTCTGGACTTCGAGTGAATTTCTCTGGTGATTTCTCTGGATTTTTTCCCCCCGGGTTTTTCCCTTAGGAATGCCCTCCTATTTATAGGCCTTTGGTAGCCATTTAGGAGGGTTTATGAGCATTGAATGCATTAATGCTCATAATGGGAGGAGTTACAAGTTTTAAATTATTTATTTTGTAACTCCTTTTTCCTTGAATCTGATTGGCTGATGGAGAATAATGATCTTTTAATTGCCTTTAATCTCCATCATGGGAGGAGTTTCATGGCTTTAATGCCATAAATCATTTGACTTGTAACTCCCATTTGCTTGCTTTTGATTGGGCCGTCCAAAATAATGAGTTAATGACCGCATTAACTTGTCATAAAATGGGTCATTTAACCTCATTAATTGGTCGCCAAGTCGCTTGAAGAGTCGCGGGCCGTGCCCGTCTTTTAGAATTCTTCTTGCGATGATCGCCGGTGGATCATGTTGTTTGATGTCGGATGGCGATGCAATTTCAGACATTGATTAATGTCAACGTGCCGGCAACATCTGTCCTGTCGATTTCACGATCGGGCGGGCAAAAAGTGTACTTTCTTTGTCAGCCGGTTGGCGATTTCGAGGCATCTAATGATCATCCAATGATTTCGGCGGTGAATCCGTGATGTTGACGAAGATCGACGGATTTCATGCACGAAAAATCAGATTTTGAAAAAATCACAGGGGGCAATCAACTCGAAACGCGAAAAGGACCTGAAAAAGGGGTCTTCCGGCGACTTTTGGGTCGCCGGAACTCCATGGTCGCCGGCGACCATGGGCCTTGGGCCCATTTGTTGGTCGTCGTCCGGTCGCCTTTTCTCCGCCGTTTTTCGACCTTTTTTGCTTCTTTTTTTCTTCTGTATTCTTCCTGACATTTCCCCTCATTTATTGGCTTGATTCTCCTGAAGAAAACCCGATGAGAAGCCACGCAAATCAGAGCACAAAGTTTCCTATTTTTCTGGAAAGCCGAAGACTTTGTTGTGCAGTATTTGCCGATTTTTGTCAAGCGTTGAAACTAGGCCAAACGATGTCGGAATGACCTGAAATTCGACATAGAGCTTCTTGAGCAGTAAATAAGACTAACCATGGGCTTTGGTTTGAGTTTTGAAGCCTTTTTGGGTCCCGCAAATGCTCGCCTTGATTTCGCCTCGAGGAAAATGCCGAGCTTTGAAACTAGGCCAAATGATGTCCGATTGACCTAGGACCAACCATAGGCTTTGGTTTGAGTTTTGAAGCCGTTTGGGGTCCCGCAAATGCTCGCCTTGATTTCGCCATGAGGAAAATGCCGAGCTTTGAAAATAGGCCAAACGATGTCCGTTTGACCTAAAACTTGACGGGGGACCTATTGGAGTCATTTTGAGATGATCCATTAGCTCCAATTTGGATGCCATGATTCCGGGGTGCTCCGCCGCCGGCAGGCCTGATTTTGCTTCGGAGCGTCGAGGTCGGGTCAAACGTTGTCGGAATGACCTAAAATTTGGCATGGAGCCTTTTGGAGGTATTCTGAGACCATCCGTAGGCTCTGATCGAAGTTTTGAAGTCTTCGACACTGTCGTTGCCGGGAGCTCCTGTCTGGCTGTCGGAGGAGTGAAGTTAGGCCAAATGATGTTGAAACGGCCCAAAACTTCATGTGTACCCCTCTTTTGGCTACTTTGAAAGACCTTGCAGTTTTTGTTTGACTCTGACAAGATCTGGTGCTTGAAGTGGCGCCTTTCTATTTATGGCAGGATGTGGCTCTATGTAGCTTTTGGTGTTGAAGGGACATAGTGATATTTTTGGTGTCAACACTTTTTAATTAGGCTCTGATACCATACAATAAGAATGTCACGACCCGAGCCCGATATCAAAGTAATCAGGGCTTAACACCGGGTCGCGAAGACAATCATACTTACTCCCAAAAACCCTTAATTAACCGAAGTTAATACGAAGTCCACAAGGGACCAATCATAAATACCTGTCAAATGTACATTTTTGCGGAACATATATATACATTGACGATTTCAGAACATATACAAGTACTTTACATCAACAGCAAAGTTCAATATACACATTTGATTTCTTATCAAGTCAACCACTGCATATTCAAATACAATGCATACAACATCTATATACTATTCAAAATGAATATACAAAAGTGTTTATCAAAATATCTCCAAAACATTCTTTTCTTTGGCACTCCGATTTAAGTCTATTCGATTAAACCTCCTGGGTATTGGATGGGCATCCTGTGCTGGCGGCTCGGCCTCTGCCTGACCGGCATGGGCAACTGGGCCTGTAATATCATCAGTAACACCGTGAACATGACGGTTCAACAATGTATATACAGTTCTATGATAGCATATGTTATTTCTATCAATTTACTGATTTAACAATTCTAGACAATTCAATTCTATATCAATATCCTGTATAATAAATACAATATTAATAATAACTATATTGGTAACTACAATAGTATTGGTTTCATTTCAATTCAGTTTCTTTCCAAAGGATGTAACTCACATTCATTTATTTCATTAATTCTCATTCAATTCATTAATTGTGTTAAACATTTACTAATGGCTTATCAATGGGACTCATTAGTCCAATGTGTGATTTATCAATTCGGCGACTTTTCAGTCTATGACCTTTTGGCCCAATAAGGTTGGGATTTCCCAGTGTCTGGATCAGAGATCACTCGATTCACCACGGAGCTCTGGAACGCCCCCAAATCTATCTACTGCAGTAGGATTATTGTTACCTTTAGTAACTATTCATTATTTCATTCATTCATTGCATTATTCAGTTTAGCTTCATAATGAGCTTAGGAAACCACTATATAGTGCCACACTCATAATTCAAATTAAAATCAGTTATTCTAGTCAATCTTATTCCAATCCTAAACAATTATCTAAACCAAACAAATGAGTGAAACGTTTGTTATCAATGCACGTGTTACTGTGGATGACATTACTTTAATTAGATTGTGCATTAGATAACCTTAGCTAACACTTATGAAGGTTCAGATATCATTATCATTAGCCTTAATGATTAGGCTTTCAATTCAGAAAAATCAAAATTTAATATGTAAATTTTCTCAATTTCGGTTACCTTGGTGGTTACCTGGCGATTAACCGCATTCTGGCTGGCGGCAAGCCGAATTACATTCGTTCAGCTTTCTAGAAACCTGTAACTCCTGATACACTCACTTAGTTCGGTCACTTCGTCGGTCACCCTGGCAGTCACCTCGTCCGTTACTTCTCGGCTAACCGAATTCTCAAATTCGGCTAGCCGAACTCATTTCGGCTACCTATGGTTAGCTTTTTAGAAGCCTGTCTTTTGAGGTGAATTTCTGAATCAGTTTTTGTCAGCTCTTGGTTACCTTTCGGCTAACCGAAATTCAGCGGTCAGTTCATGGTCAGCTTTTCAGAGACTGACCAGTTTATGGATTTCGGCGGTTAGCAATTCGGTTAGCCAAACTGCACCTAGAACGAATTCCAGAGCTTTAGATTTCTAAAGTAAATTTCTGGAATTTGAGTTCCTTGAGTTCAAATCACTTTAATAACACATTAAATCATAGGAGATGTATATAGTTGCCTGTAATGAATGTTGATTGGCAAAATCCCCTTCTCTTAGCTTGATTTGAGAATGAAACTTCTCAACTTGATCCTTTTCTCCATGAAAACCCAAGAAGAAGATGATGGTGATGGAGAAGATGAAGAAGATGAGTCTCTTCACTTGAATCACTCCAAAACTTCACTTGATGCTTGAAGGAGATGAAAATAGAAGAAGAAGAAGAAAAATGGAAAAGAGTTGAGTATCGGGTTTGTAAATGAGTGAATGAACTCAAATGAGTCCTATCTTATCTCTTATAAGCTCAATTTTGCATTTAAACCCTCTACTTCCTAACTTTCTTCAATTTGAGTCAAATGAAGGGTCATTTGATTCGTTCCTCGTCGAATGACCTCGAGTCTATTATGAAAGTTAACGTACTCGTCGAGATACATATGCTGGTATCAAGAGTTTCCGTATTCGATAAAATACGTAAAAATTCGTATTTATGAAAAAGTCCTTAGTTTCCTTATTTGAGCCTAAACTCCATTCATACACTCAATTTAATTAATTTTCATTTCATTAAGCCTAAATCATTCATTTTAGGCTAATTCAATTCCATCTGGCCATAAACTATCATTAGCTTAATTAAACATATTTAATTAGCTTAATTTCCAATCAATTAGAGTTAATCTCTATTAACTAGGGACGGGGCCTAACATTCCCCTAAACTTTTAGAATCATTCGGTCCTACGAATGCAATATAAATCAAATATATGTCAATAAGTAATTTAAAATTAAAATTACCTGAAAGAATAATTTGGGATACTTCTGAGTCATTTGTTCCTCAAGCTCCCATGTAGCTTCACTGGGTTCATGATAATCCCAAAGGACCTTGACCCACTTTATCGTCCTTGTACGTAGAACTGTCTCCATTCCTCCCATCAACAAACCCAACCATTCAATTAAGGTTCAATCCCATTAAATACCTAATCTAGCATGTGAAATCCAAATTAACCAAACAAGCTTGGAATTAGAGGTTGGCTAGACAATTATATCAGCAAGAATGGAAGTAAATATACATGCATGCACAACACATAGTGCTATTCTACTTGCCTTCACCAAAGAGAGTGAAGAAATGGAAATTGAGAAGAAAAAGGAGGAATGAGAGCTCTCCACTCACACCCTAGCCAAACCATTTCTAAAAACCGTTCTCCTACACCCAAAGAGCATAATGGAAGAGAAAGAAATGAAATCTATCAACATGTAACATCTCTACAACAATGAGGAAGGAAATTAGGGAAGAAAGGGTTGATGAAAACTTACCAATTTGGATCAAGATGTAGAGGAAGAAGAGAGAAAGAGATTGGTGAGCTTGGTTGACCTTGAATCCCTTCTCCAATGGCACATGCAAGAAGAAGAAGTGAAGAGGGAGGGCGAGAAGAATACTACAGCAATTACAATGGAAGAAGGAAATGAATGAAAGAGTTGGAATGGAGTTAAAAATGAGGTATGGAGTGGGAAATTACTCAAATGCCCTCTTTGATTGAATTAAGAGAAATGTGATTATTTGAGGGACTTTGGGGCGTCGAATCATGATGGGTCAAGAACGAAAAATGACGAGCGTGACAAAATCTTCCCGACGGACCCAAATTCGGTGAAAACAGAATTTTATGAAAAAATACCCAATTTTCTTATTAATCACAACCTAACCTCTATTAAGACTAATCGCACTCGGAACTAAACAAAACTTCGCAAATCACTTTCTAATAATAAAAGAAACTCGCTTAGCCACTAAACCCGCCTAATTAGCTAGAATCATAATTAATTAGGCTAATCGCCAATATTAGAAAATTAAACACCCTATTAAGGTCAGGGACCTTACAGAGGGCTGACAACGTTGCTAGGGACTCGATGCCAGGACGAGTTGCTGGGTAAGATAGAAGCTATGGAGTTGTAGCGGAGCTAGGGTACGATGGATTTTCCACACCAAAGAATGATGCTTTTATACTGCCCCTTTTGAATTGACAATTTATCCTTTCCGATGGGGGATGGTTAGACTAAAAGAATCCCCTCCTGTGTATATTTTCAAAATCATCACAGTGGAAAAATGGATTCAAGGAAAATTTCCCAAATGTGGGTATTCCTTGCTTACGAAGAAAAGGGGAGAGGAATCCTGGGCAGGGATGGTTACCAAACATGCTCCAAATGACTCGGCTGGTGATACAATCAAGATGGGTTTTAAGTAGTTTCGTTTACAGTGGCCCCATCAACTGATGAAAATCATGGTAAGGTAAAATGAAGAATCATAATAGACCCACAATTCTTAACAATGGAAAATTGCACCCATTATCGCGGTGGGACCAACCATGTATCCTAATGAGAGAACCATAATGACCCACACCTATGAGATTGATGATATCACCATGTTTCCACCTTCTGAGTGGGTGCCTAACATGAGTCCTCTCTGGTGGCTGGAGCCATCTCTGATATATATCATTCATCATTTAGGTCAAGTCCCTGGGCAACTTCCGCCGTGAGTCACTGTTGTTCCATTATTAGGCAGGAAAGGCTCATCATGGATTTACTATTTGGGTGGATGGTGGTTCAGGTGGGCCCCCACCAAGGGTGCAAACGTTTTGCAGCTGTGTGAGATGGGGGGATAAAGTTTTGAAACCGGACCAGCATTCATTTTAAAACTCTAATTTCCAGTTTTAGATCTCGGTTACATTTTAGTATGGTAGTGTTCTTTAAACCTCTAATAAGAATTTTAATTGCACTGCATGAAGAGGACAAACCTCTGCACAAGAAATAGTATTCCAGGTTTCCTTTCTAACTAGAGAGCATGTGACTAAAATGGATTTATTCCTTACATGTCTTCTGTATATATTTATCTGTCTTCAACTTCTTCTTCAATATAACCCTTGCATGGACCACCTCCAAGAACCACCTTATGTATCTTTCCTTCCAACAGGGAAGGATTACTATCTCCAGCATAAAGCAAAGTAAAGGGATTTTCAGTTTCTTCTTCTTCTTCTTCTCTTCCCTTAATTTCTCCAGTTCCTACCTTGTGACTCAGACAAGGTTAAATATTGATAGATATGAAATGAGTTCTCTTTATGACAAAGAAGAGACTCAAGTATCACAACATAGTTAGGAGTCTCGAAAGGAAAGGCCTTTTTCTTTAATTGCTCACGCACCCTTTCCAAGTCCCTCATCATAATCATCATCTGTCCTTCCATCAAGGATTGATCGAGATTGTTAGTACTAAAGGGATGTGTGCATCACAACTGAGCTACTCGTGGAATATTGGTTGGATTAGTTGGTATAATAAAGCTTGAGGTTGAAAAAAATATATATAGAAGTAATTGAGAAAAGTTTTGAAAAAAAAATATATAAAACTTTGGATATTGAATTTCTGACCTAGATTTTTCTTAACAAAAAATTGCTTAATTTTGAAACAGAGGACTTACTTGATATTTGAAGTGAGGAAGATGAATAGGTAAAAGTAATTTTATTTTTATTTTTTAAAGGCATATTTCATTGAAAGGGAAGCAACAAAAACAATGGGGAAACCAAGAGATCTCCGATTCACCAACTTGGCTTTCATGAAATTAGACAAGAAATCTCTACCTGAGATGAACAAATTTATGTAAATCTTTAAAGCCGACATAACATGTATGGTATTGGTTGATAAAGAATTTTATCAGTGTTGGAAAAAGGTTATGATTGTTGTTGTTGTAGGATTTAAGAAAGCCATTATTCTACCAAAAACAAAGAAGAGAGAGAAGCCTTTCTCTAGATGAAAAATGCCTTCTAATGATTGTGACTAGTTTGTATTTTTTTAATTGATACTCTTGTTTGTATTTTTTTTTTCTTTTCTTATCACTACAAGAAAATTGACTATTAGCAGCGGATTATAGCAGTGGTTTATTTATTCGTCGCTACATTTAAGTATTATGTACGTTTTTAATACATACAACGGCGGCAATTGTATTTTGCTGCTATTAAGTGTAGTGTATGTACATTTTTAATACATATAGTGACGGATTGTAGTTTGCTGCTATTAAGTGTAGTGTATAATACGTTTTTAATACATACAGCGGCATAAATTATATTTTGCTGCTATTAAGTGTAGTGTATTTTAATACATACAATGGTGAAAATTGTATTTTGCTGCTATTAAGTTTAGTATATGTATATTTTTAGTACATACAGCAGCGGAAATTGTATTTTGCTGCTATTAAGTATAGTTTATGGAGTGTACTTTTGTAATACATACAGTGGCAGAAATTGTAGTTTGCTGCTATTAAGTGTAGTGTATGTATTTAGTACATACAGCGGCGGAAATTATATTTTGCTGTTATTATATGTAGTGTATGATCTAATACATACAGCGACGGAAATTATATTTTGCTATTATAAATGTATTCATATATATTCATACGTATAGTAGCGGAAAATGTATTGTGCCGCTATAGACATTATTTGTACTTACAGTAGCGGAGAGTATATTCCGCTACAATATGTATATATTTCCGCCTAAAAAGAAAAAGAAAACACTGCATTTTCGTCTTCCCCAAAACCTCTTATCACATCATCCAGAACTCGCATTTTCGTCTTCCCCAAAACTGAGATCTCTCTCCCCCAAAACTGTTACACCCCGACCCGAACTAATCGCGATTAAGGCTAATTAATTGTGATTAATGCTAATTAAGCATGAATAATTGGATTAACTAAGGTTAATGACCAAAGAGAGAGAAAGCAGTCTCAAATGACACATTAAGCCTAATGAAATGGATTTGAATGAAATTGAATGGATTAAAATGAGTTTAGACTCAAACAAGGTAAGCCAAGGACTTTTTCGTAAATACAGGTTCTCACGTATTTCGTCAAATATGGAAATTCTTGATACCAACGTGTGTATCTCGAAGAGTACGTCAACTTTCGTAATAAATGCGATTCCATTTGACATCAAATGGGCCAAGTGAGGAGTCATTTGACTCAAAATGAAAATATGCTAAATGTAAGGGGTTTTTAGTGTGAAGTTGCTTATATTAGAATGAAATGAGAGAGAGGGCTTCATTCTTCATTCCATCTCAAGAGCAAACCCTTGGCTCTCCATTTTCTCTCTTTTCCTCTTCCATTCCTCTTGTTTGAGAGTGAGATTGAGAGTAATTGAGTGGTCTTTGAAGAAGGAAGCATCAACTTCATCTTCTTCTCCAAGCAAATCCACCATTGTTGAAGTGTGGAGCTTGAGAGAAACCTCAAGAACCTTTCCCCTTTGAGTTACAAGTAAGTAATGGCATTCCCTTATGATTTCCAAGTTGCTAATGAATGGTTAGGCATGGTTTCCAGCACAAATGACTCATGGGAGTCCATTTGTTTGTTTTTATGAATTAGGGTTTGAAGTTTAGGGGTTTAATCTCAAACCAAGCTAGGGAAAAGAGGACTTGAATTAATAGCTTCCAAAGAGGCAAGTATAAACCTTGCTTGTAATTAATATTGATCATTGTAATTGGTTATAGATTTGCCATGGATTATATGCATTCTACATTGATTTTTTGGGTTTAATATGAATGTTTAATGAGGTGATTAAGGAATGATTAGAAGTGTGATTATAGATGAATGTGATTGGATGGTGTATGAGGGGGAACAGGAGGTTCCAATCTCTTATGCAGGTTGTGGAAGTGTAATGGAGAAAAGAATGTAGAAGAAGAAAGAACTTGACAGAATTCGGAGTGAATTTCTGGACAATTCGCTCGAGCGAACTGGGGGTTCGCTCAAGCGACCTAGACTCTGTCTGGACGAAATGTAAACCTGCGCAGTTCGCTCGAGCGAACATGGTTCTGTGGGAGTTCGCTCGAGCGAACATTGTTGTGTCTTGGGTACGCTCGAGCGAACAGTGAGTCCGCTCGAGCGAACCTGTTTCTGGCCCAGTGACGTTATTTAGTGAAAATTTTGGAGATTTGGAGTACGACTCTTAAAGATAAATGCATTCCCGATTAGTTTTGAAGACTGATCGTGGTTAAACTAAATTATTGAGAATTAATGATATTTTAAGAAGGTTCCTTGAGTGAACTATAATTGACAATTGCCTAAGCTCCATGGGTGTTAATTAAGGGGACTTGAAATGCACATACTAAAAATACAAATGTGATGTCCATCGTGAATAACACGTGCATTTGGAAACCAACGGTTACACCCGAATGGTTGTTTAGGATTGAGATAGGATTGGAATAGGATTGAGTAAAACCATATGTGGTTAGTATTACCCTCATTGTATCATTGTGATCAATCTAACGAGATTAATATTATTGTCATTCATTTCTTTTGTCATGAAAGGAATCATTGAATTGAATTGGATCCATGAAAATGATTTCTCACTGAATGTATTGATCATTGAGTCTGGCACTACCTAGCGATTGTATTAGAACTCCAAGTGAGTTCAATGATTAATGAATAACTAATCCTGCTGCAGCAGATGGATATTGGGGTGTTCCGGAGCTCCGTGGTGATGCTAGTGTCCCTGGCCAGGACACTGGTAAGTCCCACTAAAAAATTCCGATCATATCTTCGGGTATTGATTGAAGCCTCCCTTTGAGAGGAGATGGTAAATGAATAATCCTTCCCTTGAGGGAAGATGGAAATGAATTGAAATGTAATGCAATGAATGGTATGGTAGTTGCCAATTGGTACGTGTATACTGACCAATACTGACTGTCATTGTCTATTATTGATTATTGTAGAATTGTCTAGGTTCCTCTAGCATTGAAATTGTCATTATTGCAATGTAAATGTATTGATATATTATTGCAAGAATTGTTTATACATTGTTGAACCGTTGTGTTCATAAGTGTTATTGATGGCATTACAGGCCCGATTGCCCCTGCCGGCATTGCAGCGCCCCCGGCGCCAGCGGAGGAGGCCGCTCCGGTTCCTCCAGGAGGTCTGATAGAGTGGAACCGGCGGGATACCATCTGATTTGGTATCCGGGTGCGTTGGAACTTTTGGAACATTTTGAGGACTGTTTATAAATTCATTTTGGGAATGTAATTAATGATTTGGAAATGTAATTAATGGTTGTCTGCATAGTATTTTGTATATGCAGCGATTATCAAGTGTATATTGAAAACGATACATGTATAAGAACTTTCTTTTGTATACATGTAAATGATAAGTTACTATTGTCAAATATATATTGTTTCCGCAAAAGTTTTATATTTGACAGATAATTGAGATTGATATCCCTTGTGGATCTCGTTTTAACTTCGGTTAATTCGGGGTTTGCGGGAGTAAATATGGGTTTCACGGCTCGGGTTGGCCGGGTTCCCGGGCCCGGGTTGTGACAAAAACCCTAATCTTTGAGATCTCTCTTCCCTCAAAACCCTGATCGTTCGGTTGATTTGTGCTGGAGCTTCGAGCTTTGAGGTTTTTGTTCGGAGCTTTGAGGTTTTTGTTTGGACTTCAAGATCTTCCATACAAGAAGAAAAAGAAGGTATCTGATATCGACATTTTCGAGGCAATCTTTTTGGAAAAATGATGGCAATCTTAGGGCTTTAGGAGGAGTTTGCTTTTGATCCTTGCTTACTTAGGGCTTCTGCCTTTTCACTCTCTAGCTCTGTTGCTAGATTAATCTGTATACGAACTGCACCTCAATCTTATTGGAAAGTTCTTCCATCTCGTTTGTTTCTCCTTCTCTTCAGTTTTCTTTTAATCAAAACAATCGAATATGTATCTTCTCTTCAAACGTCGTTTTTGATTGGTGGGGTTTTATTTTTGGGATTAGAAGGTGGGGTGGATGTGTTTTTTTTATGTAGATGGTGTTTGAGTGTATGATTTCTCTGTTTAATGTAGTATGAAGTCTTTGATGTTTGGTACTTAAATTGGATCAGATTTCAATAGATTTTTAAACTGTTATATTTGACAGTGTTACCACACTAGGAGTTTATGATATGTATATGTAATGCATTTGATTGAATTGGCTATGCCAATTGAAAAGCTTTGATAAAATTACCATATAGAAAAGAAAAGAGCACATAAGATTAAGGTTTATGGAAAATATGGGTAGCTGTAGCTATATAAAGAGTTTAAAAAGTGGCACGATTCCCACTAAGAGCCATTGGATCTCAGTGGCAGCTCTCAATGGAAGCCGTGCCAGACCCCGGGCACAAAAACCTGAGGTCTGCAGCACGGCTGTAAAGAGTTTAAGCCTATCACGTTCGTTTAGCAAGTGGAGGGTAAAAGGTGGAAAGTTGGATGGGATGTGATTTGAATGAAAAAAAGTAGGATAGAACTTTTTTAACTTTTGACAGTTTAGCAACTGGCCAGACCCTTGTTCTCATTTGAACCTTCTCTTGAATGCTCCAATTTCTTGAATATGTTAGAAGTATCATCTATTATAATATTAAAAAAAAGTCTATTTAGAAGAAAACCAGAAAGAATAAAAGCTCTGAAGAAGCCGTCTATTTAGAAGATGCCAGCGCAGTTGATTCTGAATCAGAGCCTTCTCCTATTCCCGAGCCTCCTGCTGGTTTCATACTCGACCCTCACGGGAAAGTACTTGCTGCGTCTTCCAAACGGATTGTTACTATTGTTAGTACTTTTTTTTTTTTCTCCTTGAGCTTTTTCTTTGTTAATATGTTTAAATTGGAGCTGAATTTGTTTAGTTGAACTGGTTGGTAGAATTTAGGGCTGCTATTAGTGGGGGAGGAATTAGGTTAATTGAATGGCAGAAGATAGATTGATGAAGAAACAGAGGGGTTGAGGCAACATGTTTGATGCTTTTGTTGGAAATCATGACTTTGCTATTCTGATGTTTTTCATCAGTGATGATTTTTATTATGATGGTGACCTGATAGTGGGTGTGTTTGTGAGAATTCTTTTTTGGAGTGGTGTTTGCCCTTAGCTTGCAGCAATTTTTTATGTATCCCAAGTCGCAATTCGCTATTGTAGGGTGATTTGGGTTGAGATGATTCTTTAAGTACCCAAATCAATAGTGAGAATCATTATTTTTTTATATTATTTGAGATTAAAATCAATCTCCAATGTAAAGAATGAGTACCACCAGCATCAATTAAATGATCCATCAAGAGGTTCTAGATACTTTTGAGTCCCAGACGGCAGCATTATGCACTATACAATTTCAGAGATGATTTTATTTTCATTTGCATTACAAGCCACTAATGTTTAAATTGCAAATCTCTTTGCAGGCTACAGAGTTCATTTTTTCCCCCGGCTAGAAAAAAGTTTAATAATTTATGTCACTTGATGATGGATGTGTGTAGTAGGCAGCACACATCAAATCACTCTTATGCACATTTCTTTTGGACCTCTCTATCAGCTTGCATATGAGGTTGGCTAGATAAAGCCAAGTGCCTCCTGAGAAGGAAAAAAAATAAAAAAATAAAAAAAAAACCCACTACATGTGCAGCTCATTTCAATGCTTTGACAAACTAAGAAATAGATGTTTTGATAGACAATGACATTGCTAAATATATTGACTTAGACAGGGGCGGACCCAGGTTATGTCCATCTGGGGCGGTCGCCCCAGATCAGATCCAGGATCTCCCAAAGAGTGGAATGGACCCCTGGCGCATCATGCCATTTCTTAAAAGGCTTGCCCCACCTTAAATAAAAAAGAAAATTGTCTCAGGTTTTTTGAGAGCACCTCTTCGTTGGCCCTTGCTCTCTCTGGTAGGATTTCAAAATGGCTACTTTCTCTTTCTTTCTAAGTCGGTCCTATACATTTGTAGTGTTTTGAGAACTAACTATTTGATGAAAGTCCCCACAGAGATGTTAGCCTAGTTGGCTTACTTGATATTATTTTTTTACAAGGAGGCTGAAGTTGTGTTTCTCATGCTTGGAATAGGATTAGGATTTGGGTGCAAACTATCATCTCTATGCTGTGGACATTTCATGAGCTTCAGTGTTTTACTTTATAGTTTTGACTTCATTATGGCTCTGGATATCTTATAATGAACAATCATCTTGTGAATTTGTGTTCAAGTATGGATGATCTGAAGTGCATATTAGCTGTTTGTTAAAATTCTGCAGTGAATCCTATTATTTTCGTTTTGATTTCATGCATGGATGCTCTATTTAGTGCATGGTTGTGAATGGTTATAGGGATTATTGGAGCAATGCCAACAAAATATACTTTTTTTTTGTTTTATGGAAAATCATTTAAGTGAGTTGGTGATGAACTTTTCATAATAAACACCAAGCAATATCAGCATGATTATTGATCCTCTTTGGGTGAGGAAGGTTGGGAAAGAGAGTAAGATGAGGATAAGTTTAAGAAATAATTCCATATTTCTTATAGGAAACTGAGGAAGGATTAGACTTTTTGGGGTCCTCAGTGGGGGGATTTTCTTTGGGCAACAAAATTCAGGTTTGGAAAATTAATCAATCAACAGCCAAAAGCAACAACCAAGAGAGAACAAATATCATGGACTTTGTAAGAGTTCTGGGACACTGTTTAAACAAGGAACTCTTTTACTTTGATGGAGATTATCTATAATCTTTTTATTTTATTACAATTAAATGTTTACCATTGTAATTTTTTTATATTAATTTGCTATACATTTTCTATTTTGCCATGTTAATGTGAAGAACGTATAACAAAAGAAAAATTGCCTTTTTCAATGGACCATTATCCGCCCCACATGGAAAAAAATTCTGGGTCCGCCACTGGACTTAGATGTGAAGTGTACCCATTTCAACCACTTCCCTTTTATTTTAGCTAACCTGAGACAGTGGGACTCATTGCATTCATAAAGTAGGGCATAGGTGAGGGCGGTATTATGGGTAAGGGGAGCAAATTATCACTCTAAGAAGATAATTCTAACCTCTAATTTTGGAGCTAGATATCAGGAAATAGATTGATATGGAACTGTGTTCTTTTAGCAACCTAAGCACACTTTCTAAAAGTGCCTCCTTTCAATGCAGGTCTAATTAGAGTTTCTATGCAATGGTATTGAGTTTCTAGGACAATGAGTTTAATTTGTTTGATTGTATATTGATGTTTGTTTTTCCAAATCGTCTATCCTGTTCAGATCTTGTTTTTAGTTGTTGTCTTCGGTTGTGGAGGAAATGCCAAAACAGCTAACTAATGATTGTACCTTCCTTTTGAAAATACATTTATCATTTTATCCTCTTTTAGCTTTCTTATGCACAGTAAACACCACTCAAATGAGTGCATCAAAATGCCAAAGATCCTTGCTTAATCTAACAATTTAAGATGTTGAGAAAAGTAGGTGGAAAATGTATTATTTAATTTTACTTTTCAAGTCTAATCAAATGTCTTGTTTGTAACCTCATACCTTAAGCAGTCCTTATAAAGGAAGATTAGCTGTAAACCAAAAAATTCATAAATTGATCTTTTACTATTCATCGCGTGAGAATAAGATTGACTTTGAGGTCATGAATCATGAGTCATCAAAATGGAATCCCTCATGGTTTATATAATGTGTATAACATATTTTATATAAATTAATATAATGCTCACATTACATAAAATATATGTTATTATACTAGGTGCTTGGTCTTCCATTTACTAGATTAAAGAGATGCCATTAATGGGGAGCTATAACCCTAGTTGTTCTTTGGCAGATGTCACCATAAATCATTTGAGATAAGCAAAAAAAAGAGGAGATGTTACTGTAAAGTAACAGTTTGCTACTGGTAATGATGTATGAATCTTAGTTATCAATTTTCTCATGCAGATCTTTCGTAGGATATTTACATGAGGTTAGTTATTATTATTTGCTTTCTTTAACTCCACGGACAATAATTTAGTTATCAGTTTTGGGGTTTTTGTGTTTGTGCAGGTGAGGAGAGTGCAAAAGTGTGTGGAGACACTTGACTTGCTCAAGAACAGGCTACAGCAGAAGCAGGCTTTGTTACCTGACCTGGCCACTCCCAGGTATATGCATCTCATATACATAAGAATAGTCCTATGTCCTCTGTTTAATTTTACAGCTATTTGAATTTTTCCCCCTTTTCCTTTCACTCATGCCATTCCCCTATATTTCTTAAACTTTTTCTACAAATACAAATCACTAAAAAGAAAAGGAAAGAAAAGAGATAGGGTCCCAGTCTTGCATTACACAGTGGGCTGTAAAACTTTGTGAACCTTTGTAATGATGATTGTATGGAAATGTAAATCTCACAATGTCCACCATTTGCATCACAATGATGAATATTTTCTTTTAACATTTACCAAATATTCCCACTGAAAACATAACATAATACATCATATGCAATCACTTTACTAAGGTTGATGATCTTGTTGCCATCTCCATTTTACATGGCCAAAGGAAAATAACAAAGAGAGCTCAAGTCAAGTTGCTGAATCCTAGATTAGCTACAAATCTCCAGAGCTTGGAATCATGTGACAATGACCATCTGAATAATGCTGCAATACAAGTTACAGACTGAATCACCTTCAGCTACTACTGGTCTATGGAAGTGGCCTATAAGCAAATTGAGAGCTATGCATGATTGATTTGCACATTGTTGGTTTTGCAGTTTTATTGTTTGAATTCATGTCATGAATATTTGGTGGCTGGTACTGTTGAGACCATCGTTGAAGTTGGTAGTTGGGTTCTTATTTGTACTCTCTATTTCGTTCTTTTTTTCTCCATTCATATTCTACTTTTATCTTTATATCGTTTTGCCTTTTTTTTTTTAATCTTTTGCTGGAACTCTGTCTTGTTGCTGTGCTGGTCTTTTCTTGGGCCATCGGTGACGACGACAGTCAGGGGGGTGAAATGGGTGTGGGCGAGGCTGAGTGCAGTTAAGATGACATAAGCAATGGCACAATTAAGCCTCAGATACCCTGAGGTGGTAGGGATTGAGAGAGGGAAATGGGTTTAAGGTGGGGTTTGGGGAGAGTGTGCTTCTCTGATTTGAAGTAACTTTGACGTCATGGTAATTTGTTTTGATTTTGAATATATACAATGCAATGTTATCTGTCAAATTGCAGACCTAGCAACTTTTGTTTCTCTAATATAAAGTTCACATTGTTCGGCAATGTCTTGCTGCAGTTTCCTCACACCAATGAGACATGAGAAGTTCTAAAAGTGCCGCAATTGCGCCACATTCAACCATCGCCATGGTTGCATCATCTCTTTCCAACACAAGAATTGTTCCCATTTAGTTGATCCTTTTGGAAGGAGAAGAAAAACTTACATGTGACAAGTTGCACAAGGTAAGGATCAATCAGAATAATATCTGAATCTGACATGGTTCCTATGTGCTGGATATGGATTCTACATCCACTAAGAATTGATGATTACGACGCAGATCCAAGACAACGTGTAAGACTCATATAAGTATAATCAGGTCAGTGGACCTTCAAAAGTTAAAATGGACCTGTTGAGAGTATGAATGGGCCCAAGCTTAAGCTGTTACGTATCATTTTTGGGACATGACTGTAGTAAGTTTCAGATTTTGAGGCTGAAACTTGTGTTTTGGAGGTCCACTAAAATCTAGGGCAACATTATGTTGAATGATATTGAGAATAGGCCCAAGCTTAAGCTCTTAAAGGTATCATTTTTGGGACATGACTGTAGTAAGTTTCAAATTTTGAGGCTGAAACTTGTATTTTGGAGGTCCATCAAGATGCAGGGCACCATTATGTTGAATGATGTGGAGATGTTGAGATGTGACCTCTTTGGGTGAACGGTACATGGTTTTGTTGGTAAGAGGCCAGCGTGGGACCCACTGAGGAGGAAAGGGGTACACTTGGATGGGTGCACATAGGTTTAAATGGTTACCTTTTGACCTAATTGATAGATATGCTTCGATAAGCTTGTTCAATTGAGATAAGGCTACTATTGTGATAATGAAAAACATGTTTGATTGAGAATAAGCCTCAACACATGCAGAGGCCAATTTATGATTATGATTGTCTGGGATAAGTACAAGCCTAATATTACTCACCAGATTAGTAGATTGTTCTTGACCATAACCAGATTAGTAGATTAAATAATTATGCCTTTGCTTATCCAACATTGACATGTTTCCAAGAGCTTTCTAACATGTAACGTGGGTGCTATGTGCTTTATGTTTTCTGCAGTTCCCAGGGATGCAAAATATTAGTTGGATAAAAATTTCAAATGTCAAAAGGCATGTGATCCCAATAAGTTGGATAAAAAGGAGGTAGGGTTGACATAGGTTGAATGGAATCTTAGTAGCTCAATACAATGTTGATGGTAGCTCAATACAATGTTGATGGTAGCATGAGCATTATTTCTTTAATTCCGTTGGGCCTACACATGCAATAGGGTTGGGGTAAAATGAGCTTTTAGCAGCGGTTTGTGCTGTCCGCTGCTACAAGATGGAAATAGCAGCGGTTCAATACAAATATAGCAGAAAAAAAATCTATGCGTAATTAGCGGCGAATTTTAATCATTAGTGGCGGTTTATAATCATCGCTATTGATAATTTTTTTGCAACTACTCCTTCACTATAAATACAGTTAGCGACACCACATTTAACGACAAAAGTGGCGGCGGACATTTTCCCACCGTAGAAGGCTTTAGCGGCGGTTTTCATACATATGGCGGCGGTTTTTATCCAATGCTAATAGTCAATTTTCTTGTAGTGGTGCTAATTATCTCTCTATATAGAATTTTAAAAACGGACTAAATGTAAATTAAAACTTAAAACGTTAGAGCTAATTGTTTAAGACCTAATCTAGTTAGTTGTTGTACTGGAGTTTTCAAACAGGCACTTCAATCAATCAAAGGCGTGCATGGACCTATTGATTAATACGATCCCACCAAAGTTTGATATATCTCCAAATGGGGAAGTTAATTAAATGATATCCTTATATTATTTATGTCTTAATAGTAACTACTATAACTGATTTTGATATTTAATCAGTTGTATTTGCAGATACCCCTTTGTTAAGGACTATATGTATTAATGCCCCTGCAATTTGAGTAATTATCACAAACCCTCTACCTTGTTATAAAGGGCTTGACTACAAAATGTCCAGTAGTTTTCTTTTCTCTTTTTATCAAAAGAATTTGCCTCTCGATGGAGCCCAACTCGATGCATGACAATCAAAGGAGGCTGGGTTCAAAGTTTGGACATAGATGAGGGCAATATTAGTATTAAGATAGAAAAAGGTACAAAGCCCTAACCTATTATTTAATGGGTTTAAACTTAATAAATGACTCACAGGCCAAAGATATTTATTTAGGGCACACAAAAAGAAAAAAAGATATAATAAATAAATACATATTGAAAGAGTGAGCTTAATGAATATTGGAATTAGAACTAGGTCCACTAACTACATCAATTCAAGATGGATCAAGTCCAAGTTAGCCTATGATGAACCTAGAACCCAATGGGTTCAAAACATGTATACCTTTGTTACTAGTAGGGTTCTAAATGGGTATCCGATTCTCCAATTACTAGGAAGTTCCGACCCGCAAAAAAAGTGGGCCTAGCACCTATTTTATGTTACGATTCATAAATGGGTTCGGGTCTGATCCACAAACCCGAGACCCGATATATGAGTCTTTAATATTGCATATTGTACCTTAAAATTAACTACTTTTGGGGTATTGTTGTGTATAATATTGGAGGCAGTACGTAGATTTGATGCACTATTATAAGTTGAATGATATGCTTATTTTAAGAAAGAATTATAAAATGAAGAGAAATTAGAACCAATTATGGAACTAGATTCCAGTCCTATGGGTAGACTTGGTTCCAGAGCCGGACCCGGGTTGCCCTATCGAAACCGGGTCTGGAACTAACAAAATAAGTTCTAAGTCAAAATTGGACCTGGAATTGGAACCATTATTTAGAAACGGGTTCGGATCCGGGTCCATTATGATTCCGATCTGGAGCCGTTCCGTTTACAACCCTAGTTCCTAGGAACATCAAACTCCAAATTAGAAATTCAAGCCCTATCAAAACGAACTAGCAAAAGGCGCAATTAATTATATAAAATATTTTAAAAAATATCGACAACTTCTAAAAATTTAAAAAAAAAATGTTATTATTTTGTTGTGAATTATATTGAAATTGTCAAAATTACATTAAAATCGGTTGCTATAATATAAATTATCAATATACAAATTTAATGAAGATCCATCCAAACTATCCAAATTAACTACTGTCATGAATTTTGAAGTTCTATTAATATGAAGTACTTTAGTAACCATCAGATTGATCATATGTAAAAGATAAACAAACAAATTTTAATATACTTTGTTTTCCAAGAAAATTAAGATACTATCAGGTGTCCATGAATTATGCATAATGATTCCAATCAAGAAATATCACATTACAAAAGTATTATAAGACGAACAAACGAATTAAGAGAATGTAAACTGAATATAATAAGAACTATTTAAAATGGATGTATTATATTCCATTCTATAAAGAGCTGTATAATCCACTAAGTATATATCCAGAACAGGGTGGATCAACTTGTACCCAAAACCCAAACCTAGCTACTTTGAGCCCGACAGACCTACTATCAAATTGCCCCCCGTAGGAGCGAGTCATGGTGGTGTGCCTATTTCCATACTTGATTTGGAAAATGCAAGAAAGAGTTTTTAAAACCAATTATGAATTTCAATTTCAATTTTTTTTTTAAAATCCTTCCAGCTGTGTTATAGGATATTGATGGTGCTTCTATAGGTGTAGTAGCTATATTTGTATTTGTGACTAATTAATACAAATTCTAATTGTTAAAGTTAGATCTACAGATAGTATCTTTAAACAGTGATGATATTATCATCATCATCATCATCATCATTATTATTATTATGTTGTTGTTGTTGTTGTTGTTGTTTTGAAATGGACAAAAATTAGTATTATAAAAAGTTGGACCTCAAGTTGTGCTAAATCATAAAGGCATAACAACTGCAAACCACAATCTTTATACCTTATGCTTTACATAAGAGATTCGTCTACCTAAAAACTAAAAAAAATGAAAAATCTAAAGAACTACAAACCAAATGCACGAATTTAGAGAACTGGTCCTACAGAGTAGCATAATATTATAGATTGAGTTCTCGTTGCATCCATCACCAGCCACACTAAAAAAAATCAAAGGATAGGGAATACAACAAAGTGGAGGACCAATAAATCTAATATTAAAAAATCAACTTTTTTTTATTATTGGTAAATGAACTTAAAAATCACCCAACATATTAGCACAAAACTTTGTCCTAATGGTGGTATTGGATATTAAAAATGCAATCATGACATTAACATAGCACCCACACATGTTCGGTCTATTAGGAATGACAACCATTAGTCATATGATATTTCATAGCACTGGGTTGCTGGGGATGTGTAATGGAGATCACATGAGATAACATGAAAAAGTGGCGTGCCAAGTTTCAATATTCCTCTAGTTTTGTGATCTATGCCAATAGGAAGAGGCAATACTTCACCTACCCACTACCAAGAGTCAAATCCATATAATAAGGGCCATATCACCCCACTAAGAGAGAATGAGAATGAGCATGGAGACGGCTGAGAGAGGAATAGGGTGACAAGAAGTGCATGCCTAAGGGGACTCGTTGTGAGAGAGTCGTTTTTTGAGAGAGAAGCGTTCATGTCCGTGAGAGAGTCAATTCAGAGAGATGATTTGCACAAGGAAGGTGGGGATTTTAGATTTCGTTCCTCCCCTTTCGCCTTGCGGAGTTTGCAAATCCCATTGGGGATCAAATCCAAGAATCCATAATTGGCAATTTTATGGAATGAAAATCTTTTGCCTAGGGATTTGGTTGTCGAATGTAATTTGGAAGAGATTTGGTTACTGGTCGTGATTTGAAGGAGTTAATAAAAGACTTGCAATTTGCAAGTTTGAAAATGATGGAAGGAGTTACTCTTCTCCAAAAAAGATAAAAGGACGGTCAATAATTTTTGGAGGGTCAAAATTAATTGAACAAATTGAGGCTGATTTCTCAATTGAAATTAGTCTCTTTCATATATATATATATAAATAAGATTACCCCCACCCCCACACCAAAAACAGAAAGAAAAACTGATTTCTAGGATTTAGAAATAGGCCTTCATGGTTCTTATCCCGCATTTCAGGCTCTTGGTTAGGAAGAGGCCCTTCACATTTTCTTTTCCAATAACGTTTACATCCACTGATTAGTTTACAACTTCGAACCTGAATGAGATCATCAGCATGTTTGTGTGACAGTCGAAATTAACGTTAAAGAACAGAAAGCAATTAGTGTTAAAAATGATCAACTGAGTAAATAATTCAAGTAAATATTAATGGACCACCTTTTTGTGTGAGACAAAAACTCTAAGGTCCTCGCGGGACATACTTGGATGAACCACCAAATTGTGATGGAAATGTCTCATTGTGGATATGATTTTGGGAAGGAAAAAGAAAAAACATCTCAAGCAGATCATCACAACCATTGATTAATCAGCCTTAAATTTTAACATCATCTTAAATCACCCCTATTATGAAATTCAATGCGACGGTGAGTATAATTCGGATTAATGTCAAATTAGGGTGTGTCAATTCACAGGGGCTTAATTTATGCCAACTCATTTATTTTCCCAATCCATGGTTGATATCCCTCAGCGAGACCATATGTGGTGCTGTTAGGCATCTGCAAGATATGGCTCTTACTATAGAACTCAGTACTCTGCCAGTCTGCTCGGTTTCGACTTCAAACACTACTAGGTTTGGACCCATGTGGAGTTTCCGTGCCCATGGTAAAATCTCAGGGACCCCTTACTAGAGAGGTTGAATATGATTGCCCCATTGAATTGTGGGAGTTTAGGAAATCCAGATTGCATCTCAAAATGGGTAAGATCGCTATATCAATCCACTTAACGCAATCAAGTACGCCCAATCAAATTTTGACTGCACTTAATTTCATGACTATCTATGATACATTTCCTTGGCCTAATCCCCCACTCCTTGGCCTAATCCCCACCCCACACCCAAAAAAAAAAAAAAAAAAGACAGTAAAAGCGGTTTCGACTAATGTGGAAAGAATCCAGCCACTGAAAACCAATTGGAACCGTTCAAAATTGGACACCAGGTTATGAAAATGGGGACTAGAAATCCAAAAGAGAAACTAAATTAGAAAGAGGTCCAAAATCTCTGGAAAAGATGAGAACACACCAAGAAAATGTACTATAAATATGCACGGTGTGGAGGCAGAATTTAGCCCATGGACCATAAAAGAAAATCGCCATTGAAATGATTTTCTTAGTCATTGAAAATAAAAATCTTAGTTTAGAAACCAAAAGGTACACAAGAAAGGAAATTCTAAACAAAGGGGGGAAAATGGACTCAGGTCAAGCTGATCAGTTGTGCCTGTGCCTTGCGTTTTGAGTGTTTATTCTTTAGGTATTTTCCATGCAAAACCCATACATGAAAATGGATCAAACAGAAAACTTTAAAACTCTCAAATTTAATGGGCTCTAATCTTCCAAATGAATGACTCAGACTATAAAAATGGAGTTAAATGGGCCCAAGGATCAAAAGGGCTCTTCCCAAATGCTACATTGCTTATTTTTATGCCGATAGAACTGTTGATTGGAAAGACTAGGTTGCCAAGGTGAGATGTAGAGGTAAGATGGATGAAAAATAAAAATAAAAATGAAGGAAAAATAGCCAAAAATAGCAGGCATAATAGTCACAAGGTAATGTACAAATCTGTGGCTAGTCTAGGTCGATATGGTGTCACATATTTTGAACAAAAGCATGTGATCTAACCATTAAAAGATGAACCAACTCTACTAAAATGAAAGTGTAGGTGACAAAAGATTAAATGAAATTAGTTATTTGCATGAAATGCTAAGAAAAATGTGAGAATAATGCCAAAATAAACTGGGTAAGAAGCATGTAGAAATGAGGTAGAGATGATAGAGGCAGTTGGTTACAGCAGACTTTTGAGCTCTGTTTTATGACTACTGTTTTGATCGTCTGAGTCATTCAAATTGCATTTTCAATGCATTTTGAGACTTTTGAGCTCTGTTTTATGACTCACGGATCCCTTCACAGCAGACTTTTGAGCTTTGTTTTCAAGACTTTTGTGAAACCATTTCTGAAAGGACTAATCAAACATTGGAGGATATGTTGCGAGATTGCGTCCTTGATTTTGGTAAGGACTGGCAGAAAAGTCTCTCATTATGCGAGTTTGCATATAATAATAGTTATCACTCCAGTATTGGCATGGCCCCATTCGAAGCGTTGTATGGCCGTAGATGCATAACCCCAATTTGTTGGGAGGAGATAGGTGTCAGAAGTTTTCATGGCCCATCTATTGTTAGTGACACCAGTGAGCAAGTGAAGCAAATCCATGATCGGTTAAAAATTGCTAGAAGCCGGCAGAAGAGTTATGCAAACATGAAAAGAAGAGATTTTCAATTCGAGATGGGTGAGCATGTCTTTCTTAAAGTTTCACATACGCGAGGAACATTGCAATTTGGCAAAAAGGAAAGTTATCTCGGAGATATATCGGCCCATTTGAAATCTTGGAAAGAATTGGAGAAGTGACTTACAGATTGGCCTTACCAGCAGAATTGTCAGCGGTGCATAATGTTTTCCATGTCTCGATGTTGAAAAAGCATATCGCAGACCCATCGCACGTGTTGCAATATGAGCTATTGGAGTTGCAGCCAGATGTTACTTATGTGGAGCGGCCGTCTCAGATCATCGACACGAATGAGCAAATTCTCAGGACTCGGACAATACATTGGGTGGAAGTTCAGTGGGAGCACCATAGTCCTCGAGAAGCCACTTGGGAACTCCGGGACCAAGTGAAGAAGCTTTACCCGCATATTCTTCTAGAGGTATGATTGCATTTGGAGGACCAAATGTCCTAAGGGGGGAGAATGTAAGATCCCGGTCCCACTAAATATATTTATTATATTTTAATTAGAATATTATTATTATTTTAATTGAGTGTATTTTAGTTATTTAAGTGGTTAAGATTAAGTGGGGCACACGTTAGATTAAATGCGTGGATTAGTGAGTTGGGTTAATGGGTAGAAGACCTAACCCGTAGTTTTAACCCAATAACTTAAGCCCATAGAATATTCTCTTAATTAACCTAATCCAACACACATCTTTATCCCTCCCCACTTATCTTTGCAACTCCTCCCATAACTTATTCTTCTTCCTCTTTCAACTTCCCAAGCCATTGCAGCTTTAGGATCCAGCCACCGGAATTCAGATCGGAGGATACCATTATTCTTTGTTTTACTTTCTCATCTCAGGTAACCTTCTCCTCAGATCATTAGGAGTAGATCTGTACTTTTAGGTTATTTTCTTAATCTTTTCAATGTCAGGATTTGGGTAGGAATACCATAGATCTGTTCATCTGAACATTCTTATCACATCTTCTTTGTCAGATTGGTATTAGGATTGTGATCGAGCGCCCCGGTAATCTCGTATTGGGTATTAGTTAGGATCTGTGCATTTTCTTTAACCCCGGTGAAAGGCAAGTACCTAAACATAATTTGTGAATTTAATACATGTGTTTTTTTTTTTTTTTGTTGATTCCAATTTGGTGCATATAGAAACCCTTTGATGCCCTTTTGATGATGTTAATTGTTTTTGTGATGAAATTGGAGAACGGATATCATCGCATTGATTTTCTTATTTTGTTTATAGCATTACTGTCGACCCGATCTGTTAGAGGTTACTGGATGGAAACCGTGAGGCCTGTGGGCTAAAGCGGACAATATCATGCATGGGTAAAGGGGTGGGTCGTTACAAATGGTATCAGAGCCGACTCTCGATTAGTTCGAGTGTGGGTCCCCTGCCGTGGTCTGGTGCAAGTGGGCGGGTTTCCATGTGGGCGGGCCAAGAGGGCTGACAGGCTACAGAGACTGGCAGGCTATTGCACAGGGACGTGTAGCCTTAAGGGGGGTGGATTGTGACGCCCCGGAGTCCCACATCGACTATAGAGAGGAAAGTGAATGGGGTTATATGTAGAGCTTACACCCTTACCTTGCATGAGGCCTTTTGATGGGTTGAGACCCATCAGAAGCAAAACCGTGAGGCCCGTGGGCTAAAGCGGACAATATCATGCATGGGTAAAGGTGTGGGTCGTTACAACACATGTTTCGAAAATCTCGCATGTGTCCATCTCAGTCTCAAGAAAGAAAAATCGAGAGCTCATGTTCTGGAGGAACTTTTCGCAATAGAAGATAATCTCACTCTTCCCATTCGCCGACTGCTCAAAACAAATGAGAGGGAAGGGGAAGAATGGAGACGGGATAAGAAATTCCACACACGGGTAACAGTCGAAGACAAGTCCACTAATTTGATTATTGACAATGATAGTGCAATAAATTTTGTCATGCAAGAGGTCATTAATGAACTTCATTGGCCAACCGAAAAGCTTCCTAAGCCCTACCAAGTCACATAGTCTAATGGTCATGTCATCCCCATGACTCAGATGTTTGGTATCATTCAAGATAGGCCATTATGAGGACAAAATCTGGTATAATGTGATCCATATGAATATTGCTCATATTATTTTGGACGTCCATGGCTTTTTAATCGAAAAGTGCACAATGATAAAGAGGAGAATACATATACCCTTTTGTGAAATGGAAAAAGGATTAAACTCATTCCAATGAAACCCACTGCCCAATCTTCATCTATATCACCATCTTTAAGTGAAAAACCATAAAAAGAGCAACAAGTTGAAAGAGAAGTCACCAAAAGCAAAGACAGAAGACATAAAGGATGACATGGAATTGCAAGTTCATGCAAAGATGATTTCATGGGTACAAATATTATTGATCACGACAATGTCAATCAAGAGCTGCAAAGGGTTGGGGAAGAATAAGGACAAGCAAAAATTGAAGACTGTGCTTAGGTTAGCAATAAGATTGAACATTTGGTAGATTTGATTGTCATGCCACTCCCAAGAAATTCAATTGTCATAAAAGATCAAATCAATTGTTTCAGAGGTTTCACAAGAACATCAAGTTATTGACGTCTCTCACATTGACTTCATCTTCAAGGATCGACAATGGAAGTTTGAATCCTGCACTCAGATATAGTATATTTTACTGTTGCAGTCTCTCATGAGAAAAGCGTACATCCGAGATCAATGCAGACATCAGAAGAAACAATACCTCCCATATACTTCTAACTGGAGAAAAAGATTGCATGAAGCTTGCAAGACATGCAAAGTGAAGCTCACAAGAACATTCTAAAGTTTATGCGATTGATTTTCGACCCTGGAGGACCCTTCCCAAAATTGCGGTCGGAATCTCTCCCGCATTATCATGCTGTCAACTCGCTAGAGTCGAGTATTTTCCAAGCGAGGGAGAATTGATGTATGCCCATTGGGCCCAGCCCATAGACCAAGCCAATTGGCCAACCCATTGGGTCCAGCCCATTGGCCCAGCGGGATATCCAATTATGTAGGAATCCCATTAAGTGTTTTAATTTGATTAGGATAAATATTAGTTAGTTTTCTATTTTAGGCATTATTCATATATTTGGAAATAGTGTTGCTTAGGGATTAAGCCTACTCTATATAAGGATGATAAGGTCACATTGGCTTATTATCAATTAATCTTTGAGTTATGAGAGTTTTCTCTTCAGTTATAGAGTTTATCCTCATCGTGAGTGTGCCTTAGGGCTGGAATCCATCGTTGGATTCGATCAATCATTCGGGAGATTGATTTATCCATCAATCGCAGATCCGGGCTGCGCCAACATCCAATGGGAAAAACCAATTGGATGCATCCAAGGTGATTCACTCCTCAAGATCCAATGCTAGGACAAACTACCGTACTACTGGGATCAACATGGATGGTATTTGTCTCTTTGGACACCCCTCCTAATATTAAGAACTCAAAGGCTTGGGGAAGTTTGTGCATGTGGGAAAATTAAATAGCATGACCTTCAATCCCAATACATACAAGATAGTTTATCAAGAGAAGTCTAAGATTCGCACAAGACTATTAAGTGAGCTTAAATGAATACACTGATGATTTGGATAACCCAAAGAAAGATCAAACTCAAGTCAAATCAATAATCAAAGAAGCAAACACTACGAAGAAAACTAAAAATTGCTTGACCCAAATCGCTAATTCAACACTTTGATGAGAAAGAAAAGAAAAGAAAAGAAAAGAAAAGAAAGAAAAAAAAAAAAAAAAAAAACCCTACTACTTTCCAACAATAAAAAAAAAAAAAAAAACAAATCCTAAATTTAATTCTAGCCATTCATCCATCCTATCTAATTAAGAAGCTTGCTAAATGTCCCTCATAAAACTCGACAAATTGCATAAAATAAGAAAGGGGCATTTGGGCGGAGGCCCCCCGTCATTTGCTTTTACAGCCTAAGGTCCACGATATTTTATCGTACCGACGGCAGTCCTCCCGAAAAATGATGTAGTGAAAAAGACAAAAAAGCCCATGTACACGTCAACAAAAACAGAACTCAGACAAATTTATCTGAGTTTTGGCAAAACTCAGATAAAACTCAGATAAATGAGTTTTACCAGAAGTAAGCATAAGTTTTCAGAAAACTCAGATAAATTTATTTCCTGATTTCTTCCTCTTCCTCAGGTGTGAAGTCCTTCTTTATGTTGAAGATCTCACGGATTTGTTTTGAGTTCTAGCCTTTGATCATGTTGGTTACCCTCTGACAAACGAGGTCCAGCAGGCCCTAGATGTCAAGATAGTTGGCTGCAACAAGCAGATGGTACATAGTATCGGTATCCAAATCCACGAACTCCTTGTCCCAAGACCTAAACTCTTTCTCTTTCTCCTCATTGTTGTTGTTGTTGTTGTTGTCTTCTTTCATTTGGGCGTGTTCTTGCACCATTTGATCATCTTAGGGAGAATGGAGGCCATGACATTGGGGACGGGGATGACGTTGTTAGCACAATCGTCCTCCCATGTTACTAATGATCTTGGATTCCCTTGCCACATAATCTTCCATGTTCTCATCTCTGAACTTTGCCAGAAACTCAGATAAATTTGCCAAAACACAGATAAATTTGTCTGAGTTTTGACAAATTTATCTGAGTTTTTGTCCAATTTATTAGAGATTCTGGGAAATTTATCTGAACTCGGCAACACCAAAAGTCAGAATACAGAAAATCAGATTCTACTAAAAATCGAAATCCAAAGCAAGAACGCTTGATGATCACGATCCAATCGAGAAAAGAGAGAGGGGGAAACAAGAAAAAGAGCAAACTTCTCTCTTTCAAATCATTTGTAGAGAGATAGATAGATTTGGAAGAGGCTTCAAATGAAAAAGTAAGAGAAAGTAAAACCGTTATCATATTTGAAAAAATGAAAGAGAGAAAATCGAAAGTCATGGTGGCGACGAAATGTGATCTGCAACGATAATCCACAACCATGGAAACGAACAAAAAATGGAAAATGAGAGAGAAGAAGAATGAAGGATTTCTCTGGGACAAAAGAGAATAAGAGAGAACTTGGCCTAGAAATGAGGGTTGAAATGGGCAAATTAATCATGAAAATATATGACGTGGCATATTAGGGACCTTTCACCAAAATATCTCCAGCTGTGTGGACTAGAGACATTAGAGAAAAAGTTGTTTTCCTTGATGCCTTAGAAGACCGTGCTCAAGGACTGTTGGCTAATTTACCCAATAAGAAAAGAGTATTTTGTATATATCCCGTACGTTTCATAGAATTTGTAAATAGGGCACTATAGTTTGAGTATTTAGTGATACATCCCTGCCTTTTTTTTTTTTTCATACATTCTATGCACAGTTTTGGATGCCATTTCAATTAGGCCTCCAAATGAGAATTTCCATCCTATTCGGAAACTTCGGTGAAACTTATTGGACTTCTGTTTAAATATATATATATATATATGTGCAGAAATCTGATTAGGGATTTATTTTAAGTGGAATTCTTCTTCTTCTTCTTATTTATTCCTTTATTTATGTTCAATAGGCCAGGGCTTAAGGCTTTTAAGAAAAAAAAAATACAAGTCTTTTTTTAATCATTTTTGCCAAAATTTCCAAAATTGAGCGAAATAAACCAAATTTCTGAATTTGACCGAAATTGACCAAAATCATAACAAAAAAAGTTGTGTAGGGCTGTTTTTGTTTGGGTATGTAGACCAAAACGAAATTTCTCGGAAATTTCGTCCGACACAAAGCGAATTTCACAATTACATTTCTATGTCCCAAAAATCAATAGTCTTAACGAGAATGGCCAACCACGATGAGGGATGTATTGAAGTTTTATAAAAAAACGTTGTCTTGGCCCTTACATTCTAAGCTTATCGTGGTTGCAATATTTATGATTTTGGGGACATGGAAGGTATTAAAATAAAAATGTAAGGATGAATCACTAAATACTAAATCCACAATGACTTATCTACAAATCCTAGAAACCTTATATACGAAAGGGAAAATTTCAAATAAGGCTTTAAGTTTTTGCCTTATTTCAAAAAAGGACACAAGTGTTAAAACTTTTCAAATTAGTCCCTAAGTTTTTCATGAAATTTTTAATTAAGGACATTCATCCATTTAAAGCTATTTTCCGGCAACTTTTTTCTTCAAATTTTTTAAACTACCCAAATTATCATTCAATGAAATAAAAACCCCCTTCACTTCTTCTATATTTTCTTCAATTTTCTCACTTAAAAAAAACTAACATTTCCACGTAGATCGGCTAAATGTAGTAGCTATCAGAACCACGTCATGGCTTTAAATGAAGGTACTCTGGGTATTTTTAAAAAAATGATAAAAAATTTCATAAAAATAAAACCTTTAAATGACTATATGGCCTTAATTGAAGTTTTATTGAAAAACTTAGAGACTAATTTGAAAAGTTTTAAAACTTGTGTCCTTTTTTAAAATAAGGCAAAAAATCTAAGGCTTTATTTGAAAATTTCCCAATACAAAAATACTCATAAGAAAACAAATATCAGAAATTTTTCTTGGGTTCAAAACCCCCTTCGATGTCCCATGTGGAAAGAATCATTCTCCTGTTGCCACTTTAGAAAGTCTCTCCGTTGTGATGCTCCTTGATTTAAAGAAGCTATTCTGCTCTTGGATCTCACGTGGAAACTTTCTAAATTGAGATTGCTTGTTTTGGAAGTAGTCATTGGGCATCCCACTCCAAAAAGGCCATGGGTCCCACGCTAGGCTCCTACTTGTTGAGCGTACTTTTAGTGAGCCTGGGTTCCACTTGTTTAGCAAAATTTAAGCGGACTATAAGGGTCCCCTTTGTTGAGCATATAGACTCAGGTAGAAAGGTGCCTGCACAGGTTGACCCTACATGTCCATAGGGGCTCGGGTAGGACTCAATTGGGTTTGCTTCGGGTCCACATTATCTTCAAAACTTTTATCTTCTAATTTGAAACCCAAGTTAACCCCATTCAAATTGTGACTTGAGCACTTGTTTTTGATTGAGCCCCACTGTTCGAAAGGCATTTGACCGATCAAAGTGACCCAAATAATTGAGGACTTGTTCGAACATAGGATCTACTAGATTCGGACCTTCTGCTTCAGCCAGTTATTCTGACCCTCTCTTACAAGGAGGCCCAGTCTCGCCCTTATAAAGCCGACAAACTGAGACAGGACTTGGATAATACTAAGGCCGGACCTGGCCCTCTTACATCTCTTATTTATACATGTATTTACATAAATATATAAGGGAGATGCTCCTATCAGAGATGCTCTCATCTTATTATGAGATGTGAGGGCCCCCACCCCTATCTCTCATATAAGGTGCGATATATCTCTTATAGAAGCATCTTCCAATATATAAATATACAAATATATTTATTATTACTAAAACTTTCCTATATTTCTTGAGCAACTATCCAACTATATTTCTGCATATTTATTGTTGGGATGGTCCTTAAATCACAGCTGCTTACTTTGATTAGTTACTACAAAAGAATAAAATATCTGTCATAACAAGTAATTCAGGTTATCCACCCAAACATAGAATAAAGGGGTTTTTACCAAGTAAGTGTTTCTAATCCTATATAATACAGATTCATCTATAAATACATTAAAACATCTATATGGGTACAGTGTTTTGGACAATTTTACCCTTCCATCTGTTCGAACGACATCGGCATCTACAGGAACCAGAAATAGAATTACTTTTCCGAACTTGGTCTTCTTTTTTGTCGTGTTCTCTGTGTGGTGGGTTTTCAATCTTTCTTTGTTCGGTGATTTGGGTTCGCTGGGTTCTGTGTTGTTCTGAAATTGTTCTTGGGTTTTCAATCTTGCTTTGTTTGGTGATCTGGGTTTGTGGGGTTTTGTGTTTTTATGAACTTCTTCTTCTTGTTTTGTTCTTCTCTGAATTGGGTCTTCAGTCTTGCTTTGTTTGGTGATTTGGTTTCACTGGGTTTTGTGTTTTCCTGAGCTTGTTCTTCGTTTGGTATTTTCTGAATTGGGTCTTCAATTTTGCCTTGTTTGGTGATCTGAGTTCGCTGGATTTTGTGTTTTCCTGAACTTTTTCTTCTTCCTTTGTTATTCTCTGAATAGAGTCTCCAATTTTGCTTTGTTTGGTGGTCTGGGTTCGCTGAATTTTGTGTTTTCTGAACTAGGTTTTGGTTTTGAGATTTCGCTATTTGGGTTGGTGGTAGTCTTTTTCCACAGGACTTTTGGTTATTTGGGTTAGTGATACTGTTGCTTGTATGGTAACTTGGTGTTGTTCGTCTGTCGTTCTGAACTTGTTTTTCTTCTTTAGTTCTCTAAATCGGGTCTTCAATCTTGCTTTGGTTGTTGATTCGGGTTTGTTGAATTTCGATTTCTCTGAACTGGTTTTGGTTTTGGCCATTTTGGTTGTGCTTGTTTTCTTCACAAAAGGTTTGGTTCGGGCTGATTTGGGTTAGTGATGTTATTTTAGATGGTAATTTGGTTTTGTTCATTTGTCAATTGGGCTAGGAGATTTTAAGTTCTGTGAATTCTCTTTTACTTTTTTTTTTTTTGGTGATTTTGGCTTTGAAGTTCTCATATTTAATCTGTTATCTCCTCTTTCCTTCTCAGTTGTCCTTTTCTTCTTTCAGATTTAGGACATGTTGGTGCAGGCCGTTTCTATCGAAACAGAAAGTCATCTCTTTTTTTTTTTTTGTCTTGTTTTGTTTTTGTTTTTTTTTTTTTTTTTTTCCCCGGTGCAAACAAACTCTTCTCAGAACAATTTGGTTTAATAGGTGTACTTGTTTATTAGGCCATTGCTTCTATTTAAGTAGTCTTTTGTAAATGTGTTGATTAATGAAAAAATAATACAAAACAGAGGTAGCGTTTTAGTGCAGGCCTTGAAGGTTCGAACTATGAATGTGAGAGTTCAAACCTTTGGCCTGTCTGAAAAATGGCTCAGCAAGTGCAAGCCTTGAAGGTTCGAACTCTCATGGTGAGAGTTCGAACCTTTAGGCTGCTTGGAAAATGGCTCTGCAAGTGCAAGACTTAAATGTTCGAACTCTCAACGCGAGAACTTGAACCTTCGGGCTATCTGAAAAATGGCTTAGCAAGTGCAGGACTTGAAGGTTATAACTCTCAATGCGAGAGTTCGAACCTTAGGGCTATCTGGAAAATGGCTCAGCGCGGGCACTTAGAGTAAGGTTCGAACTCTCCTCTCGAGAGTTCGAACCTTTGGGCTCCCTAGAAAAGCTAGTGCGTACACTTACAGAAAAGCTCGTTTGGAATATTTACAGTTTGGTATTCTTCGATAACCTCTGTGAGCCTTTGTCATTGTTTATGTATCTCAATATATATAGTCAGGGCCAATCATCGTTGACGGCGAAAAATGAAATGAAAAACTCTAAAAGATCGTAACGATATCATTATAAAAAAAATTAGAAATTCACTAATCTGGGTGAAATCCGTGAGCCTTTTTCTTTGTTTACGTATCTCAATTTATAGTCAGGGTCAGTCTCGTTGCTAGACAACAAATTGAGAGAAAAAGTTTCAAAGGATTGTAACAATATCATTATAAAAAAAAAAGGGGTGAAATCTATAAGCCTTTTTCATTATTTATGTATCTCAATTTATAGTCAGGGTCAATCTCGTTGCTAGACAACAATTTGAGAGAAAAAGTTGCTCATAGTTCTTACTCTCATTGTGAGAGTTCGAACCTTGGTTGGCACTATCTGCTATCCTAGCCAATTTCCAGCAGTGCTCATAGTCTGAACTCTGAAAATGAGAGTTCGAACGTTCATGGCCTTACTCTTCATACCAATTTCCAGCGAGCTCTGGAGTTTGGGACCTAAAACAACACATTGGGGTTTTCAAATCTTCAAGCACTAATCAGAAACGTTAACGCCTTGAAAGAGAATCTGTTGTCGATGGAGCTTCTGTACATTAAAACAGAATAACCCATACCATATGCAAAATAAGTTCTTCTCTAGTTATTGAGGATACTTTTTTTTTTTTATGAAAAGAAGTCGATTATATTAAGCAGAAGAGCTAAAGTTTGAGTACATAAGGGACCATATGACAATCATTGAGTCTACATGAGCATAAACTGTGTACTTCAAAAAACATAAAAGGCAACCGCAAAAGGAGGAAATCAGCATTCACGATGAATTTCGTAACAAAAGGTGTCGCTCTTGGCTTGATGACATATTAACCATATTCTCCTGCCCCTGCACACATTTCTCAGATAAGTAAAAATGCCATATCTGTATGGGTAGTGAAGTATTGAAAATCATTTCCAAAGGTGGTTGTAATTTAGCAAGTTGATCCGCTACTGTATTAGCTGATCGGCGGATTAGGTCCACTCTCCACGTTGAGAGAGTTTCAAGTTGAAAAAGAATCCTACGCCAGAGAGGCATTAATTGCTAACAAAACCGTCCTGTCGAATGGATGGAGTTCCATATAATGAGGGAGTCCCCTTCTATGATGACCATGGTCATTCCTTGATCTTTGTATAATTGAATTCCCCGGACGAGGGCTTGCAATTCTGCTTCCAGCCGCAAATGCGCAATAGTCCTCGCAGCAAATGCCTGAATGAGGTTGCCCTGGGAGTCTCTTAGGATTCCCCCAATGCCAGCCATCCCGGTGGTTCGGTTGTAAGACCCGTCAACATTTATCTTGTGAGAATCCCAAAAGAGGAGTCGTCCAGTGCTCTGGAGGAGTATGCCCGCCCTTAGTGGTTGGACAAAGGTTTGCTGCTACTTGCCATTCATGAGAAGCCTTCATGATCTTCCCTAGTAGAATAGAAGCCGGGTGAAAAGGATTAGGGTTGAAGATAATAGCATTTCTAACTTTCCAGATGTACCACCAGGTCCAACTGGCGTCAATCTGGGTAGGTTTGGGCTGGTCCCAGAACCACACCGATTGATGATATATTAAAATATACTCCTCTAGTTATTGATGATACATCCAAAATATAAATCAAAATATGTTCCCCCTGTGGTAAGTATTTTCAACATTTCGAATTGTGGACAAGTTAAAGTTATATCTCATCCATAAAAAAAAGGAAAAT
This sequence comes from Camphora micrantha, assembly GCA_003546025.1. Taxonomy (NCBI): domain Eukaryota; kingdom Viridiplantae; phylum Streptophyta; class Magnoliopsida; order Laurales; family Lauraceae; genus Camphora; species Camphora micrantha. The sequence continues at coordinate 25,450,104 of QPKB01000009.1, forward strand.
GATGATTCACGATGAGAGTTTAAACTATAGGCAACTCTGGAAAATGGCATGATTTGAGTACTCCCAACCAAGGTTCACGGATTTCACCCAAATTAGTATTTCAACATTTTTTTATAACGATATCGTTACGATCCTGTAGAGCTTTTTTCTCTCAATTTGTTGAACACCAACGAAACTAACCTAACTATAAATTGAGATACATAAACAATGAAAAAGGCTCATGGATTTCACCCAGATTGGTGATTTCTAAATTTTTTTATAACGATATCGTTACAATCCTTTAGAGTTTTTTATTCTGTTTTTCGCTGTCCAGCAACGAGATTGGCACTGACTATATATTGATATACATAAATAATGAAAGATGCTCACGGAGTTTACCAAGAATACCAAATTGCAAAAAGTCCAACAACGAAATCGTTACCGTCTTTTAGAGTTTTCAGTCTCAAATTTGTTATCCAACAAGTTGATGGCCTCGATTTTAAAATGTGATCTTTAATCAATGGGAAAGACTCATGGATGTCTGCTCAGATTGATATGTCAGTATATTCATGTAAAGCAAGAAAATTACAAATGGTAGCCTTTCATCTTATAACTTGACTGTTATATAAATGAACTTGGTCTGTTGTACGAGTGTACCAATCTCATTTGATTGGCTAAAACAAGAACCAAAACAAACAACTCAATCTGCTATATGAAGTGAGATGGGGCCGCAAGAAAACTGCGCGGGCACCAATCTCATTTGATTGGCTAAAGCAACAACCAACTCAAATAACTCAATCTGCTATATGAAGTGAGAAGGGGCCGCAAGAAAATTGCACGGGCACAGACAACAGGCACTACTTCTTAGAGACCTATCTATGTCTTACATGAAATATATACATTTTCAAAAAGGCTACTGTGGCAACATCTGCAATAATAGTACAGCCTGCAGGCAAAATACGAAGACCCTCCCATCCCCCAAATATGCATAAATCTGCAACGGATTCCCAATAAAATAACCATCGAAGATTGTTTTGACTGCAATCATATCCCCAAGCTCCTGCCGATCAAGAGGCCACATTGAAAGCATGTTGGGAAGAACTATAACAAACAAATCTGACATGGATTATAGGTAATGTTTAGAGTAAGACAACCATTTACTATTCTGAGAAGAAATACACATGAGCACGGATCATATACAACTACACATGTTGCAATTGCTTCTTTTTCAATGAACTTAACTTATATTATACAAACACACCTAGGATCAAAAAGTGTGTCAGCTCTCAACCTTACATAATATGTAGGATTGTATTCCCATTAATGTCTACCATACTCATAACCAATATGGGTGATGAATTGTTAATACAACCAACTATAGTGGTTCTACTATTCTACATCCATACTTGACTCCCATAACAACATATTCAAAGCAACATTTAATTGCGAAAATTACTTCCTAAGGATGCAGAAACTTGTTGAGCTAAATGCAAATTAAATAGCAAAACAAGTTATGGAAGAGAATCTAATTTCAAGTAAATTATACATAACAGGTTATGATCGCCATCTGTGGGGAAAAGGGTTTCTAAACCAATGTGGCCTACACCGAAATAGATAACAACCAATCCACATATAAGTTCTTAGAGTAAGTATTTTCATTAAAATTTCAAAACCAAACATGGAAGGAGGGGAGAATAAACTGTATTTTGTGGAAATAAAGCATCCAAACATATTTACAGCCTTTACTTTCTGAAATGTAGGGAAAATAGGAATAACCATATGGACTCAGATAAAATTATCAATGATGGTTGTTAATGTACATTCATGCGATCAAAATCATGTAGCAGAACATATAATCTTCATTACTGATAAATAAATAAATAAAACATATAATCTTCATTTTACTAAAGTACTCGAGAGGAACCCGAAACAACTGTATCTATATAAAGATCTAAAATGTCACAAGCTCATAGCCCGAACAGGGACTTCCTAAATCTGAGCCTTTATGGGTTCTCTGCCAGCACTATAGTTAACCCGAACAAACATAGTAGCAGTAAACCCATTTTGTCATGGTTGCTTTTGTTCAAAACAAACACAAATCAACCGATTGTCTCTTGGCTCTTTTTAAAGTAACCTACTTTCTTACTTACAGGATTTGACTCTACTTGTGAATAAATCCCACCGATTAAAGAAATTACAGAAGAGCAAACAAATTGTCATCTCAAAATAGATCAAATGAATGAAATCAGGACCAAATTTACTGAACCTTCTATCCAAGAATTTAATCATTGTAGAAGTTCTCTACAATGGATATTTTTTTTTGTTTTACAGTTCCTATCCAATCAATGGACAAATTTCTATATGTTGGAAGGTAATGCAAAGTGCAAGCAAAGTTGTAAATGCATTTCACAAATACACATATTTCTTTTCTTTTTCCACATCCATCCACAATGTTGTGTGTCTCTAGTATTAACAATTTTAAAAATCCCAGTAATGGTAGTCATGAAATCTGACTATTTTCGTGGTTCCAGAGAAATAGCCATTGGACTTGAAGATGAGAAAAACATATTCTATTCTCTTATACATACCTGAAATGAAGAAACACTTTAAGCGGGATTCTTCCATCTAGGGTTTCGGAGAAACTAAGGCGTCCCTGTTGGTTTTTTTCTTTTTCTGAATCAGGAAATGGGAACGGAGATGAAAAGGCACAAAGAGATTGAAACCTCTGGAAAACCCAAGATTTCTTGAGAAGTGAGAAGTCAGGGTCTTGCGAGAGTTGTTGTTGTACCAAACCCTAGAAGAGAATAAATGGGGAAAGGGGAGGAGTCGTTCATTCAACCGTACTCATTATATTCTTCTGACCACCCACTTCAACAGCGAGCTTGATCACTCCCGATAGACTTACCTGAATCCCAAGGCATCTCTGTTATTTCATGTGCCCCATCGCTGGCTGCTGGTGTGAGAGGATCCGGCCGAAATCATTGATCGGGCGAAGCCGGAGAAGAAGAGGGCAAGAGAGAGCAGGGAGTCAAGATGTTCGTGTAGAGCGAGAGGGAAGGAACGAGGAGGGAGCAGAGAAGGCATGCAAAGAGGAAGAGAGCAGGGAGAGGGAGAAAAAGAGAAAAAAGGCGGGACCTGGACTGGGGATGCTCTCGTGAGAATGGGGAAAGAAGGGGGATATGACCGATTAGGGAAGGAAAATGAAGGGGGAAGATGACGATGTCGTTCGGCACACTGGGGGAAAAGTAGTCCAAAACCGGTGTACAAACACCGAATTTGGTGTTTATGCGTATTTCTAACTAAATCGGGCTAATACGTGTTTAGGAACATTTATTTGGTAAAATTTCCAAAGTTCTAGGGATATTTATTAGGGTGATTCTAAACTCACCCACATGTAATGCTGAACACACCCCTTTGCTGAACTCACCTCCATCTGTTATTTTTTGAAAATCTTTCTGCTGAGCCCACCCACAATATTACCCAAACTACCCACCCAAGGTCGTTCTCTTCCTCTGGCTTTCCCTCGTCGACGATTTTGAAAAATCGAGCAAAGGCAGCAGCACATCGCCTCTTCTTCTTCTTGGTCGTTCTCCCTCCAAACAGCAGCAGTGCACATCGTTTGTCCTCCTTCTTCTTCTTCTTCCTCTTCTTCACACGACGCTCAGACAAGGTGGGTATTCTTCTTCTTTTTCTTTTTCTTCTTGTTCATATGTTTATCATTTTCAAATTCTCTTTAGGTCGTAATTTCTTCGTTAGATAGTAGAGACGTTTATTAAGATTTCATGGGGCTAATTCATATGCATTCGAAGTGCTGAATCCCTGTTCATCTTCCCAAAACCGTTTTCGCGAGCTGCTCGGCACTGAAAAATTGGGCAATTCCCATCTGGACGACATATATATACCGTGCCAAAAAATTATGCACAGCACTATTCTGCACGGCCTACATGCGCCGTGCAGAAATGCATTGCACGGCCTACATGTGCCGTGCAACATTGTTCTATTATAATTGCTATTTTCAAAACATCACCATGTAATATCCTTCTTTTATAATAAAACCATCAAGGATACAATCTCAAAAACAATTGTCTTTTGGGGCATGTTTGTTTGTATAAAGGAATGGAGTGAAGTAATATGAGAGAGGAAAAACAAAGAGGAGATTTAAAGTAAAAGTATTAAATGATAAAACGCTATTTTTTCTCAAGTTAAATCCTTTTATGTCATTTAATATTATAAGGGAGTAGCTTTTTCTCTGTTTTTGAAAAAAAAAAAAAAAGCAAAGGTGTTTTTTTGTCATTTACAAGGGCACCTGAGGTAATTGGTGAGAAATTCTGGAAAAATCTATAGGTTTGAGGACTTTTCGTGTTTTCTCACTCTGAATTTATATAGCCGAGGATTTATTTTAAAAGTTATATATGAGGGTTTTTATTGATATTAGTGTATATCATGCTTATAGGTGAGAACAATGATATCGATGTCTAAATCCACAAAAATAAGGATTTTCAAATTCTTCGAGAGGGAGTTGGACTTGAAATTCTCTCAAAATGAGGATTTTTTTTTTTTTTTTTTAAGTTTTTAGGGATACATAATGGCGAAACATGAATTTTCCATGACCTTATGAAAACCCAGTGAGAATCTCCGGTTTTGATTACCAAACGTGAGCTGAAATAATGCAATATAGTTACGAGAAAATTGGCAAAAAGCGAAAACATTGCACTAATAATTTCAAGAATGATCTAAACTCCGGATATTATTAAACACATTCTAATTTTTTTTTTTATTAATTTACTTTTGACAATATTTTGAAGTTAGGCACCTCTTTAGAGCACGAGTTGACAAATTCCAAAAGGAAAATGTAGGCATAACTTCTTAGAAAAGTTCCCTCCAATGAATAACAATAATGATAACTTGATTGTTTTTGCCCAGATTTCATCCAAAGTGATGGCCCACCAGATTATTGGACGGTGAATGTTTCTGGTAAATTGTATATACATCCCACATCCCTTTATGAAAAGTGAGTGTTTTTTAAAATTCACTTTTCACAAAGGGATGTGGGTGTGCTCATCATAATGCGAGGGTGCATATAGAATTCCATTTTCTTCTATTACGCTTTATCTATTCTCTTCATGATTTTTATTTTTAACAGGTTTGAAGAAATGCCGAGGAGACCATCACGCCGTATTGGTGGCACCTCACGTCCGACAGGTGAAGACGCTAGTACTTCTAGCGAACCATCGAGAGTGCGGACGAAGATTGGCGTTGCTAGACCTCCTCGCCGAGGTGTGCATGCCAGTTCTTCGACAAGCATCCGTCAACGGCCAACAGCGTCTGAACGAAGACGCAAAATGGTTCAGGATCCACTGCCCGAGCCAGTTGACGAGGATATAGAGAGCTCTTCAGAGGATGATTCCTCAGGGGATGAGGCAGGGCCGTCTAGTCCTCCACAACTGGCTAGTCATACTATAGAGGCAACAGGGGAGGATGATGGATCAGATGAGGATGCACAGCCATCTAGTCCACAAGCAGCGGCAGCAGGTGACGGTCCTATTCCCGGCGGTCCCGCCGACCTATCCGTCCTTGTGAGTATTAGGACGCACATGGCCATTTCCATATAGGACGGTGAGGTAAAAGTTAATTACTTTAATGTTTTAAGTAATTGTTTTCCTAATAAGTTATTTCATAGTCTATAATAACAGACGTTAATGAACATTTACACTTGTAATGTGCAGGAACGTGGCCCGCTCAAATGTATCAGTCATTGGCGTTAGCTGAAGGACTGGTACATACCTCTTCCTGAAGATGGATTGGATCTCTACGTGCCTCTGTTTCGCGCTATCATAGACGAGTCTGGACTGGCAGACCTGATGCGTTTCAGCTACCGATATATCTCTTGCCCCTTGGTTTCGGCCTTTGTTGAGTGATGGCAGCCCGAGACCAATACCTTCCACATGCCGTTTGGGGAGATGACGATCACTTTAGATGATGTGCGTACTCTTCTCGGCATCCCAGTTACGGGACTTCCCATCCACGTATCTACTAGTATGGGATTTACTGAGCAAGTAGATCTGCTGGAGCGAGGACTGGGTGTGGATAGGGCATCTGCGGCAGCAGAGTTGAACCTGGCACGAGGTGGGGTAGTGAGGATGGGATGGATCCGCCGGGTGTGCGGTGATATATCTCCTGCGTCATCCGTTGAGGAGGTAGAGTGTGCAGCCAGAGGCTATCTTCTTTATTTGTTAGGTTGCACACTATTCACCGATAAGTCCGCCACTCGAGTCCCTATCTACTACTTATCTTTGCTGATGGACCTGACTCGGGTCCGTAATTATGCATGGGGGGCTGCTGCACTGGCGTATCTGTATTGCCAGTTGGGGACTGCCACGAGGGCAGATGTGCGACAGATTGCTGGATATCTGACACTGCTCACGGTAAGAACAATACAATTTGTATATACAATTTATATATACATTTACATGCTCAATAATAAATTACTAGATTGAATGATTACAAATTATTTTTCATTTCCAGTCCTGGGTGTACGAGCACTTCCCATTCACCCGTCCTCCTGCACAGTGGGGATACACTGTAGGGATGCCTCTCGCAAGCCGCTGGAATCCTGGTCAGGATTCTGGAAATGCGAGAGAAAACATACAGCTGATGCGGGAGAGGTTGGATGCACTACATCCGAGCGAGGTGAGCACCCACCACATGAGAGTCCTTTACACATATTTTACGTTTTTTTGTGGTTGCTTGGATGGAACATTATATTAATTTCTTGTTTCATTTATACGTGACAGGTCAGTTGGGATCCATACGTGAGTGCCAGGGCTCAGCACCCATTACATCAGATATCCTTCTTCTGTGGTTGCTTGAGAGCCCTAGATGTCATTGAACCCTACCACTCACACAGGGTTCTTCGACAGTTCGGCTACGTTCAGACTATTCCATCCGCACCGCTCGCCCCCATTCGTGGATCTCGGGGAACTACTGCTGGTAAATACAAGGTCTCTTATGCATTTCTCGATCAATACTGGGTTACCTGGGAAGACCATGTATTATCTTTGGCACACCGCGGCCGTCGAGTCTCGCATGCATGGGAGTGTTCCTCGGACTACATCGAGTGGTACACTAGGACATCACACACCCGTGTACAGAACCCCGCCCGCCATTCCCACTATGACCCCAATGAGGGTAGAGATGACATGACTCCAAGAACTGTAAGGACATTTTTACCTATCATAATCCTTTGACATTGATGCATCATATTCCTTTGACACATTGTATTGTTTCTTATAGATCCATCGAGCGAAGGACCATATTCGTGCCACGCTTGCACGAACGGATGAGCCATCTGACTTCTATATTCGGGCATTGCAGACTACCCTCGAGATTCTAGATGGCTTGCCAGTGACATACCGCCGGCGTTCGTAGCAGCGTTGATAGTCATATCTTTGGATTGTTCACACTGAGTGTTTTTGATGAGATGTATAAGAAACTTCATGAAGGAATACAATTACATTTTTTTTGAATCGATGTGTATTCCGAAAAATTAAATGTATTACAAACTTTAATGTGTCAATCGAAGAATTTTGTCATTGTGTATGGACTTCTATTATCTTTGTCTTCTTATATGAGATGGTTGTTGTCTTTATTTTTTAGATGAAAAAAATAATAGATCTGCTCGGCCAACAACCACCATGTATATACATTCTGCTCGGCCAATACTTACCAGGCAAATTCATTCTGCACGGCACATGTTGGTTGTGCAGAATTGTTTTGCATGGCACACATTGGCTGTGCAGAATTGTTTTGCACGGAACATGTTGGCTGTGCAGAATTGTTTTGCACGGCCCTTATGTGCCGTGCAATATACAGATTCATTCTCTTGTGCCATATAGAAAACATTGCTCACAAGGGTCTTCACTAATAAACGCACAACATAATAGCATACAAAAATTAATGACACAATAACATAATAACATACAAGTTTACATCACATTGAATGTGCAATAATTTAATCACTGTCAATGTTAACCGACTCCTGGGTTGCGACACTCTCTCCAATAATTTCTTTGAATCGATCGATGCTATGAGCATATGGTATTTGCCATCTATCTGCATTAGGGTGGTGGTGTATATGCCAATTTGTAGCAATGGGAGGCATGGGAGCCCCGGGGGTCATAAAGACCTGTACGAAATGGTTTCCATTGACAAAACCAATGGCGATAATTTTGTGAGAGCAAGGTGGAATCGGGGATGACTTCAAAGGCAGGAAAGTAAGGCATTGCTGCACGGAAAGGTGGACCAATACAACGTTATAATATGAAGCAATCAGGTGACCCATGTCTGGCATTGTCATCCAACGATCATATGAAGGATTGCTATCATAATACGCCAATGCATAATACAACTCCCCAACCCTCTCATCTCCTCCATATACCAATGAATAATAGTGTTGATACCTCTGCAGTTCATTGCTCAAATCCAGTCTAACCTGCTTCCAACTATCCTCACCCATGCCCAGAAGACCAGCTATGGCTCTGAATCCACAATTACCATTCGCAGCAACATCCTTAACAGTCTCTATATAAGGTCCTAGAGACTTAGGAAGCAAATGCTCTAACGTGCATGATCGAGTGCGGCGGACACTCAGTTTTTTAGGTTGCTTCTCCGTTACACCCAGACGATTTGATCCAGGTAGAACGCTATCTTCGATCGAGAGTGCATACTCAAAAGCCGATGGCTCCCGACGCGTAGACGAATCCAACTTCTTCTTTTTTGAGGATGAACGACCTCGAGTATTGAATTTAACATCCGGCTCAAGAAGAGATGTAGACGAAGGACACCCCAATTCTCTGAGTTTTTTCAATATTTGTATTTTACCAGCGTCATCAGTACTCTAAAATTTCTTATTGATTAACTCGAATTCGGAAGTTGTGGTCAACTCGAGGGCTTCATTCACTTTAGTGGAGTCTAAATTGAGCTTTCTCCAGTACTGATGGACACAACTCAGTGGTATTTGAGTGCCTTCCCTTATGTATTCGGCAATTTCGTGTGGACATGGTAATCCATGGGTCCGTCGAATTACGCACCCACATGCCGCCGAATCAGGACCAATATAACCAGCTCTTATCGACTCATTCAGGACTATATCAAAAGCATTCCTTGATATAAATCCTCTCAACTCACGAAACCATGCCGGTTTGAACTTATGTTGCACGGTGTTCATGCTCTTTTCAAAAGAAGCCTTTATCTCCGTAAAGAGCAACTCCAGCAATGCATGTATTACCTTCCAGGACGCATCAAAGCTACAGTTCGATGTGCCAAGGTGTCTCTTCAATTTTGCATGTGCGCTCTCAGCCCTGTTCGTAGTTACGTTTCCAAAGTGCATATGCCGATCCGTCCAAGCAGCCACAAAATGTTCCTTGTGGTTATTCAACCACGAGTTCTTCACATAATCAACAGCATGTGGATACCCACAAAAATTCCTTTCTAATGAGCTTAGAAGTTGACTGTAGTCATTTTCCGTGGGAGAGACTACCAACATGTTCCAACAAGTTATAAACGCATCCCATCTGTCGTTGGTCTCAAAATACTTCTTACAATTTGCCAAGATGTTCCTAGAAATATGCCACCTACATAATAAGTTTGCTGCATTCGGAAAAACAATGTTAATTGCATTAATCAGAGCTAACTCTCTGTCGGTGACAATCACACGGGGCATAATGCATCCATCCATTAATTCTTTCAGCCTCTCCAAAGCCCATCTGTAATTGGCCTCCCTTTCTGATTGAAGGTACACAAAAGCAACGGAGAAAGTCAATTGAGTAGATGTGACACCAACAATCTCAAGCAAGGGAAGTCGATATCTATTAGTCTTGTACGTGGAATCCATTATCAAAACTTCTGGAAACGCACGTAACAACTGAATAGATGATGGATGTGCCCAGAATAGGTCCATCATAGCATCTGTAGCGTCTTTGCTAGTGTGATACCCAATGTAGTTGTTCTGATCCAAATGCATCATGAGTTGCTGCATCTGTGATCGACCGGCCAATTCAGTCACCCTCCACTTCTGACGAGCATTGTAGATACTCTTCATCGTAGTGGTATTGTGTACGTCCCTTTCCTGTAATGTTCGAAGAATGTTCCTTGGCTTCACCATACTCTCTTCGACATATCAATCAAAACATTGATTTCGTCTCCAAAAAGCCTCCCGGCGAACGAGTGCCCCTCGAGATGTTGTGCATTTGGATGATTATGCACTCCACAAACCACTGTTAACATCCAATCATCGTCATTTGCCAACTTCCGGCCCTTCAAAGCAAAAGGGCAACTACACTTCTTCGTTCCCGTTACCTTATTAGGATTTTTCTTATGGCAGACATTCGATGGACCCTTATAACTTCCGCTTCTCTCACAAGATAAAACTATTCTCGGCTTCCTACCATCTCCACCAGCATCTGAAGTTTTGATTACAATTACCAAGCCATGTTTCTTTCCAACTTCTCTTGTCCATTGGATTAGGTCCTCTCGGCTTCTGAATATTGTGTCAGTGGTGAAAACATTAGTAAAATCCAAAGAGCACTCACTGGCACCGGTTGATTGAATCTCCTGAAAATATGAATGATAAATCTTAGTACATTAATGCACAAGACTATATGCCATCCTTGTGAAATGTGCTCGGTTTACTTCTGCTGTGCAAAATTATTTTGCACGGCACACTTCTGTTGTGCAAAAATTTACTTCTGCCATGCAAACTAATTTTGCACGGCAGAATTGTGCTATGCAAATACAAGATGTTTGACACTTTTTGGCCGTGCAGTATGCATTTACATGGCTCTGGATTACCGAGCACGACGCGCGAATTTTAAATTAAACGTTGGAAAGGAAGTCAAGATGTATACCTCCTCTTCATGGATCGTCAGTTGCTTGTCCATATTGAAAAATGCCTACTTCAAATCGAAAATGTGGTGTAGGGAGATGAGTACCTCTAATATCTTTGAACAAATGGAGGAGACTTGAAGAAACTTTTTAATAGTTGGAGAAAGATGATGAGGAAGGAGAAGAAATTCAATGAAGATGAGTGCAGATCAATAGTTTGGAAACAGTGGATAAATGTGATAATGAAGGATAACAAGAAGAAGAAGAGGAGGAGATGAGTAGAACCAAGGGCACGAAACGATGCTAAACGGCCAAAGGAAGTAGAGGATGATGGAGAAGGGTTGTTTCGTCATTTCACATGGGGGCATTTTGGTAATAAAAAAAAATTTAAAATGTGGGTGTGTACAGCAATACATGTGGGTGCCAATAGAATCACCCTATTTATTATTCTTAGTTTGCATCTCGGATTGGTTATGCGCTGAAGAACTCAGTGATAACGAATACAATGATTGTGATGCACTAAATGAATTTTTAGATTTATTTAGAAAAGAGCGGATTATGAAATTCTGCATAAATTATTAAGTGCAGTATATGATTTATATTGTTTTTTTACAGATAAATATTTTCTAATTTGCCATAAACCAGCTAGAAAAAGAAAATTTAACTCCGCCATGTTGCTTATTGCAAGCAGTTATCCATCTCAAGCCTGGATAGAGGGTTAACATTCAGTTAACACTTGATGCCCAGTGGTAGTGTAAAATAAATACAAATTGATTTTCTTGTTTTCAACCCCTGGGGCCAATCTTGGCCCGCAAGGATAGGGTAAGGGCCTAGGTAGTATAGGCCCTGTATAGGCTTTGGCCTGCCCAAGGAGCAGGGGCAAGGCAAGGACAACCCTAGGCAGGCCCAGCCCTTTAACAGCCCTACTTCTGCTCTTGCATCAGCTTCCCACACCCCTTTCCATTATTAGGTGTAAGAAAAGGTGTGGCTCCAGTTGCTAACATGGCATGAAATGCCAAAAAATTCCTAAGCTTCTTTGGCAAGAAAATTGCACACCCCCCCCCCCCCCCCCCCCCTTCTTTTTTTTTTTTTTTTTCGTTAAAAAGAAAAGTATATATTTCTAAAAGTATGTACAATGTACATAAAATTAAGAAGGCGAAAGCTCTTCTTACAATGTACATAAAATTAAGAAGGCAAAAGCTCTTCCTTAGTTGCCTCCCCAGGAGAGCCCGCGGCAAGAGCCGCAACAAACAAGGAGCTAACCCCTAAAGAAGAAAAGAAACTACAGGCAGGAAAGCCAAGGAGAAAACCCACAAGCCGGGCTAGCCCAAAGAGGCCTAAAGGCGAGCAAACCAAAAGGCCAAAACAAGGTAGAAACACCAAAAAAAAAAAAAAACACCCAGAAGATGGGCAATGCAACAACAAACATCAGTAGAGAAAATTGCCCTTTTTCTCGACCTAAAAGCACAAGGCATGTCATTCCATTTAATGCAAATTCGAACTTAATAGATTTGGTAAAAGGCAGCACCATTTTTTGGAAAAAACCCAAACTCTTTTCTGTCCATCTGTCGCCCCCCCCCCCCCCCTCTGTTTTTTCCACAATACAGTACAAACATCCTGGGCTTGATGATAAGTTCATGTAGCTCTTCAGTGTGACTCAAAATAAATAACTTGCTTTTATAGCATGGGAATATAATAAGAGCTTTTCTTTATAATTTTATCAAACACATTAATTGTAAATCAGAATCTAAAATTTAGAATTTCTATTTTAGACCTTAATTTAAGTAGCTCTTATTAATTAGCTGAGTTTCCAAACGGCCCACAAGTTTCTTCGTATATTTTGGGTCCACTATGAGATTGCTCATATATAATACACTTGATTGTACATAATCAATCTGATGGTGGGCCCATCTCATGTCCGTAAAATTTGCAAGGGCTAAGAATTTGTATCAAATGGTTTAGAATTTAGTAGGTGTGCTCCGAATCTGACTTTTTATCCAAATTGACTGTTTGCTACTAGATGCATCATGGAAAGCAAAAGAGGCTAAAATGCTCCTTTTCCAATGGGGGATTTTGCAGAATTCTGCAGCCCACCATCATCCAATAATCTTTTAGCATCCCCTCCCTACTTTTGTTCATATTCAAACATGAAATAAATGCAGTCTCATTTTGATAATGTGATTCAGTATAAGCACAACTTGTGAGTCATATTCTTCTTCCCCAAGTGACCACAGATTACAGGAAGGGAACCTTCAGCTTGTACTCGACAAGCAGGTAAATGCACACGATTGGATATTTTGAAATTGGTTTCCACATCTTCCAAGTCCATCCTAGCTTCTTCGTTACACGACCATCAAGCCTAACTCCATCCCAGTCATTATTTGAGGCCAAAACCATTGCCTCTCCTAAACCTAATCCTTTTCCATTCCCTATAAAAAACCAACCCATCTGCAAAGATTGAGAGGTCAACAGCAGGGAACTTCCCATCTTCCTTTATAAACTCAAAGGCATGGTGGTTGGAACAACGGTTATCATGGTCACTCTTCTTACTGACAAAAACTTCCAACAGCTCTCACACATCTCCATTTTCAACATTTCTGGCCTTCTCTTGGAAGCTTCCCTGGAGGTGTTTAAAGCCATCTCAATTCACTCCAAGGCACAGATGGTAGCAAATACAATTAGATCCCAAAATATGTTTAAGATCATTGCCTCGCCCCCTTTTCAATGCCTTGATTATTACATATATAACATTTATAATCATTCCATACCATCTCTCAGGATCTTTGAGTTTCTGTAACTCACAATTTAACTTTAATGGAACTGGATTCAAGTTTCATGCATAGATTTGATAACCTATGGCCTGAAATCACCCTCTGGGCTGGACCCATGGGCTGTTTTGCACGGAGGGAAACATCCACACACGCATACATGCACGATCTCCTGCAGACCCTTATCATGTGAGCCCTGTGCAACCTCCCTTGCAGGGCGCACGGGGGCCACAAGTCATGGAGAAGGTGGGTGATGAAAAGAACTGGATGACCCTCAAGTTTAATGGTTTTAGATGGCATCATTTTATTATTATTATTATTATTATTATTATGTGGACTGAGCTTCATTGTGTTCGTTGTAATAGGTAAGTTGAAATCTGTAAAAGTAATGAATGGCAATCAAACCATAGTTAAGAAGGGTTAATGTGTTACAAATGGCAGCAACGAGGTTGCAACGAAGTGAACCTTTCAACTATATTACATGCTCTTGTGAAGGGGAAACTAGTTTGTCTTTGCAAGTTGTAAGTTGTTTCCAATTTCACACTTTTTACAAAAACAATATTACAAAAAAATTGCAAGATTTACTCATTTAAATCTCACTTGTTTCCCTTTTCTCATTCTGGCACTTGTGATCTAACATTGTAATAACTGTACATGAGAAAGAGCTCATCGTACCTCTTGAATGGTCTTCCAGTAAACTATGAAGCAGAAATATTCCGGATCTTTGCAAGGTGTGCTTGACGCCTCCCCAAATGAAATGCAGTGAGAATCCACAAGAGACATACCTGCAAGGGTATAATAAGTCGATATATGCAATGGATTTGATTTGTTCAAAAACATCAAATGCAATCCCATGCAGCAGTCTAGTCTTTAATTTTACGGATTAGGAGAATAATTCATTGCCAACCAAATATCTGAAAATTCGAGGTTTCACCAACCTTATATAGGACCCAACTTTGGGTCGTCGAGATTGTCCAGCCAATTAACCACACAATGAATGGTACATTGGTAGTAAACTTAAAAATCACCAACATTGGATATTCTCGCGATAACATGTCAAGGTCCACTTCCAACAAGAAAATGTTGAGCAATTGTATGGATATAACTTTCCTTGGGATGATTTTTTTATTTCAGATGAATCCTAAGAGGACAACGGATCTAGGCAACAAAAAAAGTGCGCCCGACCATACTTCAGTTATATTTTAATTCCAACTGAAGTCTTGCACTCTGCAATATGACCTGTCTGCGAATTAGATGGGGTAGGGTTCATTCAGTTAGTTTTTAAATCGTCAATTTGTAGGTAGTGTTCACCGACTTCAATGAAACAAATCAATTTTGTAGTTCAATATATTTTGATTAGTTCACATGGTTTGTACATTCAGCTCAACTAATTCACTGGCATACTATCAGTGTGTCCTCTTTAAGTGTAAACCCAAAAGGACCTTTTAAAAGCTTATATAAGCAATCCTACATAATTACTTATACAACCTTGTACGATAAATCTCCTCTAAATAAGTAACCCCTCTTTAATTAGGGCATTTAAACTATTATATACTTAGACTAGAACACCTATTCAATATAAAAAGAAGAAAAAAGGAACAAGGATCATGAGAGTTTCAAGTGAAATTGAACTTTGTTCAAAGTTGTGAATTACACCAAATTGATGAACCTTTTAATTCATAGATGGCAACTTAAATTTTTTTGCACTAGGAGAAGAAAAAGACAGCAATAAGAGCTGATGCAGTAAAGGAAGTAAAATCTGATCGGTTGAGCCCAAAACACCAAAACCTTCAATCTCACAGAAATTACTGCACCGGAGCAAGGAGGAAACAGTAGATCTGCTTAGTGCTCACCTCTATTGCTAAAGGAAAAGGTCAACCAAAGAAGGAGATAAAAGCTCTTCAAGTAGCCACTTTATTCAATATCACATGAAAATAAAAACAATCCAAGGAACCATTGTAGTTTACAATGCTTACAAACATAACTTGAAACCCTAAAATGTGAGGCATAATCTCATCCTTCCGTCCAGTTAACTAAACAAATAAAAATCCTAACTTTAAGGATCCTAATAGGATAGTTTTAAACCCAAAAAGTTTTAGAACTCCCAAGAAAGAATTGTACAAAATTTTCAGGATCGACTTGAACAACCTGCTTTCTAGGATCTTTAGGTCCCAAATGCTGCCCATGCTGGACCAACTGAATGCTTGAAACAATTACTTAGTGTTGGGCGACTCATATAGTTGCAGTCCCAAGTGGGCTGGGCCTAATTTAGGCCCAATTAAGATGATATGAAGCCCACTAACCTGCTGTCCACTTCATTAGGCCTGCCAATCTTATTTGGGACTGGATTAACCTGTTAAATAACCCAAACAGGCTAGAAATGACCTGATTGTATGATCCAAAATGAAGAGCAGTTATAAGGAATTTTAATGCTTACTTCAGATGCATCTTGACCGTCCATTTTAGATTATAGGCTTTTTCTAGTGATATGGCCCTAGGTAAGGTGGATTGATACCCCACTTGATCAATCAAATCTATCTAAATAATTTAGGCCTGACCTAATGCTAGATCCTCTATACTCAGGTGCCCTTTCAACTGCATCAGACGACTCCCCTCATGGAAAAGAGTCATCCTCAAGTTGTTGTCTCCTACATGCTGTATTCTTTTCCCCCTTCTTTTCCGTTTCTTATTCCCTTGCAACAAGTACGCATGAATTTCTATATCTCCTTTAACTTTTGGTTGCATTTAAACATGGAAAGCAATGGGCCATTTGGAAACTCTAGTCTGAGTAATAAGAGATTAATCTTAAGTTCTAAAATAAAACCTCCAATTTTTAAGTTCAAATTTAAAATGATGCTGTCCACTGTCCCGCATTCTCCCAGCCACATCCCAACATCTCAGAGGATTCAACCCTTCAGCAATGCTTCAGCCATCCACCCCTTCCAACCTCCGACCTCTGCTCCCTACCCCAAATCTTGCCTCAACTTCCACTCCTATTCCTACTTCAGGCCCTACTGATCCGGCCCCGAACCATCCCACCACCATCAAGACTTATGTGAAGACCAAAATGACTCAATCCCTGCCTCTTTCAACCACTTTGATCTCCTTGATCTTTGCTCTCTCAAGGATTGTACTTTAACCTCTAGACCCCCTGTGACCTTTGACCACTGCTTTTACTTCTTCCAACCACCAAGCCCAGAACCTTAACTCCAATCCTTGTCACCTGGATCTTAAAACAACTATTCCATTCAAAACAACAAACCCCAGCCTCAAACTTCACAACTCTTCCTAATCCTGAATCAAATTGTTCCCAGCATTCAGACCCATCTGAAAGTTCTCTCCACATCCACCGAAACTCCCATCCTACAGTCACCCAGCTTACTGGCCCCATTACTCCTGACATAAGCCTAATAGTTTAACTGAAAGGCCTCCGGGTGGAAAATTCCCATGCTGCTCTCGCTTCTCCTAAAGAAACTCAACTTGTTATCCCCAGAAAGAAGAAAGGTAAAAAGAAACCAATCCAAACCACGCCCCAAAATAAATAAATAAATAAACAAAAATAAAAACAAAGTCCCCACTCCCATGGCCCTAAAACCAGGAGCTCAATTGGCACAAAAACCCCCTAAATACTCGAAATCATCAAAATCCTATACTGGAACTGCATGGGACTAGAAAAATCCCCTACCCTCAAACCTTTCCTTCATATGGCATAATACCATTCCCCGGATCTCATTTTTCACTCACAACCAAGAACCCTTTTTCACTACTTCCAACCCACAAACTGCACTCTTTAGGCCTGGATGTTTTCTTCTAAAACCAACAGCACTCTCCTTTTATCTCAACTATCGTGGGCCCTAGCTAAGTCATCCTATTACCTATCTTTCAACCTTCAAGCTGCTGCCTCCCAACACCTCTGAATCAGTCCTCAACCCTTCTTCAGCCTGTCCTGCTAAGTGACAGGGGTTTATTGATGCGGACATTGTACTTCCTCCACATAAATTCTGCAAGAGGAGGAAGAAGGCCCAAAGGATGCACACACATGCCTCCTCATGGTTGGTTGATCAATGCCAGGTGTTAGATCGTGATTCTAGACAAAATCCACCGTCGGATCGTGATTCTTGAAAAGATTCACCATTGGGTCTTAATTCTGGAAAAGATCCACAAATAGATCACGATCCCAGCCGTCAAATCGTGATTCTTGAAAAGATTCACAATTGGGTCTTAATTCTGGAAAAGATCCACAATTGGATCACGATTCCGGAAAAAGATCCGTTGGATCTTGACACTGGAAAAGATCCACCATTGGATCGAGATTCCAGCAAGGATCCACCTTTGAATCTTGATTTTGTAAAATATCCACCTTTAGATCGCGATTTCGGAAAATCCAGTGTCAGATCTGAATTTTAATAAAGATCAATGATCGGGTCTAGTCGGATCTCACATTTAATAGAGTTGACGAAGACCCCATGTGGCAAACCAAAATGACCCCACATGGGGGGGACCAACAAAGAAGAGAATTGAATATCAAGTGGGGCCCATATGAGGGGCCCACCCAAGTGATCGTACGGTCACATGAGCCATGTGGCCCACCCAATTTTACTTACTTCATTAGTTTCTTTTTATTTAATTATGGACTTATTGGTTTAAGTGATGTTTTTAATATTTTAGTTGGATGTTATGAATTATGACCATGACCGTAAGATGAATTAGATGGTTGAGATCTATTTTAGGGTTAGGTTTTCTTTATAAAAGCTTTATAAAGACCTATTTCTCAGTTAATTACTGAATGATAATGAATGAATGCTTTTGGCTACTTTTCCTGTGGAAGGGGGTGAGACCATCGGGCGTGAGGGCTTGAGGTTTGAGATCACAAATCAAGTATCTTCTCCTTCCCTTTTTTATTTCTAAGTTATTGTTGGTTTGCCTTTTAAATCATCTCCATCAAACCAGCCAAGAAAACCCAAATCCAGTGGCCGAGCAACCATAAAATTACCAAAACCGAAGCCCTAAGTCAATCTTCCATGGCTGCCAGCCAGCACCCATCCACATGCATAAGCCGACACCCATAGACCATAGTGCCAAAGATCCATAGCCATCAGCCATTAACACCCTCGAACCACTTGGCCAACACTACCACTCAACAGATCTAACCTGCTGTACTCCCCACAAGCATAGCCTACATCAACAGAAATTTTCTTCATCAAGAGGCCAAGTGTCCAAATTCCCACTTTCAAACAGATATACTTTTCAGCCACATGCAGAACCCACTTCCTATCATATCACAGCCCATACCCCAACTTCCTTTAATCAAACCAAAGAATCCAACCACCCACCTACAGCTGAACCTCTACCTGGCCATATTCAGCCGAGCCATCCCAAATCTGTTGGACCGAAACTCATTCAAGCCAAACCAAATCAACCCAGGGCCAATAAGGCCCAGCTGAACCTATCTGGGCCCAGGCCCACATGGCTGAATGTGGCTTTCAGGTTTTTTTTAGTCCATCCGATCCCTTTTCAGCCCCCGTTTTACTGCTAGCTCAAACCTGAAAGTGCACATGCTGAATTAATGCTATAACTATGGGATTCATTCAATTCAACTCTGGATTTCACTTTTTATTCCTAACACATATTAGCCTTTTGTGCAAAACCTTTGAACATTTGTCAGATTCCAAGGGGACAATAAATATACTTGAAATTAGTTGGTCCCTAAGCTAGTGGAAGACATTATCTTCAATTGCAACTCCCAATTCGGATTTGGGAGGTTATCATTGTGGGATTGGGGCAAAGCCAACAGTCCCCTCTAATTCCCAAACTGAATTTTCATCACTATCCTGCATCATTTACGCTTCCACTAACTTAAGGGACCGTAGGCTTCTTTGGGACAATCTCAGTCTTACTTCCCCTGCTAAAATTCCATGCTGCATCATAGGAGAATTCAATGTCAATCTTGAGGTCAATGAAAAGCTCAGTACCATCGAACCTCTTCCATGACTTCAACAACATGAACCTAGACTATTGGCTGAGGGACCCTCATTACGAAGGCTCAAAATTCAATTGGTCAAACCACAGAAAGGGATCCTCATATGTGGCTGCCAGGCTTCATAAAGCCCTTATAAGTAACTCACCTTCTTCACCTTCCCAGAGTAGGCTCTGATCACAGCCCCATCCTTTTATCAAGTAATTTGATTCTTCACCCCAAGAAAGCTCCTGTCAAAGTTGAAGCCACATGGCTCTCACACCATTCTTTCAAGGAAGTCATTCACGCGCAGCCCATGAGGTTCCATCTAATAAGCAATTTGTTTAGATCATTGTTAGAGTTTGTGTAATTGGAAGATTGAAGAAATCTGAAATTTGTCACATCAAAAATCCATCTCACAGTTGTCCAAATCAAATTGATGTTGAACTATTGAGCGAAACTCATTTGAAAATTATTCGAATAAACTAGTTCAGTGTTGAACTAATTTCTATAAAGTAGTTGCTGCCTAACTAAATTAGTTGTTTAAAATAAAAAATTTCACGCATCATGATCACCTATATGAAATAATCCACTATCATGCAAACATGACATATCAACCAATTAATATCAGCAACCACGCTTATCATCAGATCATGGTCAAATAGTGATGAGATATGGGTACCAAAAAGAGAGACCACTCATGTTGGTGCCGAAAAGCACCCTTAACAAAAGTACATGGGTGTTTAATGTATATGCCATTTAACCTAAAATTTTGACTTCACTTTTAGTTCTCCTTGAATCAGCAGGCGCATATCAATAAAAGAAAGAAATAGAGGAAAAGGAAAAAACGGCTAAAGATGAGTAGACATACAGGCAAAGCATAAAGAGAGACCACTGATGTCCCATTAAGGCTGCTAAAAAGCATCTTGTATATTCCCGCAGCTGTTGCATCTCCAAGTCTTTGAACAATCACATCTATGCACACCTACAGCAACATTTAGCTCTAAAATTGATACCACCCAGATACAACAGAATGTATTCCATGCACATGTTCAATACCCCAATGTTTTTAGTATAAAGCAACCATTATCCCATATAATTCGTATATTCAGTTTTGGGTAATCAACAACATTTAAAATAAATAGGGGCCAATGTTCTAGAAGTAGGATGATGATCGTGTGTGGAGAACAATAACACAAAAGGCAGAACTAGGCTTTGATGATGGTGGAGGTGGTGGTGGTGGTGATGATTGTGATGAGATGGAATAGGGGGTTTATGTAATTTCAGCAAAAAGGGATTGACTCATGTACAATAGATAGTAGGCTTTTTTTTAGTAATACTCGGGAAATACATTTAATATGAATAAACCAGTACATGTGCATTTGAAGCATTTGGTGTCTGTTTGTTTACATCATAAAAAAGGTAGTTAAGATATGTTTAAGTAGAGGTGTGGTAAAATCCTTGTTTGGATAGTACGAGGTAAAGTATAGTTGAGAGAAGAACTGTAGATTAAGAAGGAGTGTTTGTCATAAAGTTTACTACATCACACTTTATCACACATACAATTCTTCCTCCAAAAATCCTCTCTTCTTTTTCTCTTCCAACTTCTCATAGATTTCTTCAAACACTTTACATAAAAGGTTAAATATCTTTCCATCCACAAATTCAACTATGGTGATAATCTGAAAGTATGTTCAGGTTGTAAAATAATTACAAGGACGAAGTCATGAATATTAAATTCTAAAATGATAAGAACTGGTCAAGTTTGATTGGGTCACACGTAATCATTCTGTCAAGAGTTGAGACACATCTATCATGAATCCAAACCCTTCAAACCAAGTTTGGCATAAATCCAAATTTAACTCTAACGAAAGTTATATTCAACATTGGTTAAACCATCCCAAATTATAACTGTTACATCTCGAAGATGGCTTTGACTACATCTGATTTATGAGAACCCCCTGGTATCAGCTTTTTTTGGTCCCAAGTTTCTCCCACAAAGGGGACACATGGGCAACCTTTATCGAAATGATAAGCATTGAACAAGTCAATAATCACATCATAATGTAGGCATGCAAATTTGACAAGGAGAAAAGAAACAGGGAAAAGGATCTTCAAAAGCATGGAAAATGGATTCCGCAGAAAACCAAAGATTCCATGGAAATAAAGAACTGGGGAAAATGACTTCCTCAAGGCAAGAGATAATAAAAAATGGGTCCAGGACTCCAAAATGAAGAAAACGAAGCAAGTTGTATCAAAGTCAGACTAGAAGACTGGGACAGGTGGAAAAAAAAAAATACCGCAGTACAATTCGGGTACGGAGCCCCTGGTCAAAAATTTCAAAATTCACAAAGGCAATCAAAAGTTCCCAATGAAGTATGGACATGCACTTCCATGGCCCCAAAGCCCAAAAATCCATATTAAAAAGGCTTTTAGAGGGGCACAGCACAGTTTAAGCAGTACAAATCGGCCGATATGGGTACGTATTGGACGATATTTTAAACCATGGAGGCACCCCTCCTTCCCTAAAACAGTCACTTAAGGAATGGAAATGCACTTCCACATAGAAGATTGACCAAAACTTAGACGTGGGGCCCACCGCCCCACCTAAAAAGAGAAGAAATGGAAATCTTCTCCGGGCCACATCTCAATCAAAACAGATCAGGTCAGGATTATCATGGATTCTACCAATATCTACCAGAAGAGAGCTTTTCGGCGAAATATAGAACATCGAAATCCAATGGATGGATCAAAAGCTATCGCGATTCCAAGTTCCAGCCATAAAAGAGGAGGAAGACAAAATTAGGTGTGGCGAAGCCTTCCCCCACGCCTGGGCACCAGGCATGGGAGAAAATTGACCCACACCCAAGCTCAAGGCATGGGGAGGCCCTCCACGCCTGGGATGGGGTTCAGATTGTGGAAGCACTTGTTTCCTGCCCAAAAACACAGCAACAAACTTTGGAAGGCCATATCTCCTTCGATGCAGCTCCAATTGGGGTAATCTTGGGCTCTAAAGATATCTATTTGAAAAGAGCCTTCCAACTGTGGGTAGAACGCCTTAATCCGACGGTTGGATTGAGAGTTATCGTGATTTCAAGTTTCTCCTATGCAAAAGGAAGAAAAGGACAAAAGCAAGCATGGGAATGCATTCCCCCATGCCCAAGCCCCAGGCGTGCGAGCACATTGACCCACGCCCAAGTTCCAGGAGTGGGGAGACCCTCCACGCCTTGGAATGGGCTTTAGGCACGGAACATAAATGTGCCACACCAAGAAATGCAGTAGTCAACTTGTGAAGGTCATTTCTCCTTCAATACTGTTTTGATCGAGGCGATCTTTGGCTCTACGAAAATCTACTAAAAAAGAGCTTTTCAAGGGTAGGTAGAACCTCCCAATCCTATGGTCGGATTAAAAATTATAGCCGTTTAAAGTTCGCTCGTCATGAAAAATCTTGGGAAAATCTCAAGCGGGAAGGACCCTCTCCTCACAACTGTCCTCCAGGCATGGGAGAGACCTCCCCCACGCCACCCATGCCCAAGGTCATGAGAGGAGCCTTCAAACCTTATAAATACCCCTTTGAGCTCTCATTTTGCAACACATCTTCCCTACCCTCTGCCCATTGTTCTTTCTTGCACCGTCTCTCAGCTTATGCGCCAGAAGCTTTCATTCATTTGGTTTCCTGCTCTAAGATCCTTGTTTCTTGAAGGAT
Organism: Camphora micrantha; assembly: GCA_003546025.1. Classification (NCBI taxonomy): domain Eukaryota; kingdom Viridiplantae; phylum Streptophyta; class Magnoliopsida; order Laurales; family Lauraceae; genus Camphora; species Camphora micrantha. The sequence goes on from QPKB01000009.1 coordinate 25,473,394, forward strand.
ACAAAGGGGTAGAGAGTTTAGCGTTTACCACAAGGTGGGGCTTGCATATACACAGAGTTTCAGTGTATTGCCTTCCTCCCTTGAGAGATCTCTTGCACTAGTCTTGGGACTCCTTGGGACAAGCTCACCTCATCTATTGTGGTTCTTACTTTAGGCTAAGTAGATCCTTGGTTTTCAAGAGCTATCCCCTCTATGCAGTTTCCCTTAAACATGTTTGTTTTAGGTGTGTGCCTCTGCTATTGTTAAAGCAACACACTTGGGACGAGCTTGCCCTCTCCAGTGCGGTTTTTTCCTTACGCTGAGGAGACCCTTGGGTCCTAAGAACTATCCCCCTCTATGCAGTCCCCTTGAACGTGTTCTAGGTGTGTATGCCTCTCCCATTGGTGAACTCTACTATTGGTATAGCAACCATTGGATGGCCTCCCCTCGGTGTTCAGACTCTCTTAAGAGTAAAAATCATCAAGTTAGAGGTTTCTTTGAAGGCTTGTAATTGAGGACTAGAGATCCCAGAGACACCGTGATCTGATGGGTTTGTACCCAATGTATTGGTAGTCGTCAAGCTGACCAAGAGCTTAGTGTCGGCCTAGATTCAGTGGTTTTCACATACTGTAAACTTGCCCTAATAATTAATGAAAGAAACCCAACTTCGCCAATTTCCAAGGTGTTTCTTTTAAGCTTTCTTTTTCTTCTTTCCCCTAAAATTGAGTACTCTGTACTCTGGCGACTCCACCAAATCCACTTTCATTTTTTGAGCAGCATCCCAAACGCTTGCACATAATTTAACTGTTTATTTTATTTCAGTTAGTACCTTAACATGGCATGAGCGTGAGAAGGATTCAATAATCACAACATAATTTATACTTTTTTATATCTGCTAGTGCCTTGGCATGGCATGAGCATGACAGAGGTTACAGTATCTTTATCAAAGGGCTAAAAATAATCCACTTATGTGGGCTTTAAGAATGCATCATAATCCATACTCAATATTGCAACATCACATGTTCATCATTTTTCATTGGCTCATACTCTAACCCATCTACGTTTTAAGTTTTTACATTTAAAACCAAGGTAAATTAGGGACAATCTGATAGCTTAATAAGGATAATAAAATAAAAATTGAGAGAAAAGTGAGAAATGACAAGGAATTGATTGCAGATATATTACATACAAGCACACGACGCTAGCCTTTTAAAATTTTTATTGGTTTTCATGTAGTTGGGTTTTTCCAAGCTCTATCCAAGAGCTCTTTTCATCCTGGAAATCCCCCATTGACCATCCCAGAGGCAAGGAAATGTGGAATCTAGCTTTCCTTGCAGTTATATGGACTATATGGAAGGAGAGGAATGCTAGATGCTTTTTAGGAGGGGAGAAGAACAGCGAGTTTTTGTGTGAAAGGAATAAATTCTCTATTGCTAGTTGGGTTTTGATCAATCCAAAGTTCCAAGGTCTCTCGGTTGATCAAATCATGCTAAATTGGAAAGAAGTTGCTAGGCTTAATGTGGAATTATAGTGTCTTCTCTGGTCTTTTTCGCTTGTTGTATTTGTTTTGGTGGTGTTCTTATTGTGCTTGTTTTATGGTTGTTCTTTGGGTGGTAAGCTTGTCAGTATAGTCCTCTTGTACTGCTCACTTCTCTTTTTAATAAATGGAGTCATTCAAAAAAAAAATAAAAAATAAAAATAAAAATAAAAAAACTAGAATAATAAAATAAAAATTGAGAGGGAGTGAGAAATGACAATGAATTGATTATACATATGTACAAACCCATGATGCTAGCCATTTAAAACATCTAGTTCATATCTATGGATGACCATAGTAGATATAAGATGGATGTGTGTCAAAGTAGGAATGTTGAGATGGATGTACAATGAATTGATTATAAATATTTACAAACCCATGACGCTATCCTTTTAAAACACCTAGTCCGTATCAATGAGTGATTGTCGTAGAGATAATAATGTTGGATGAATGTGTGGTCAAACTAGGAAAGATAGGATCAGAAATGAGCACAATCAAGAGCATTTCAGAGTAGCATCAATAAGTGATAAATTAAATGACTGGTTTGAGATGGTTTGGACATTGTCCAACATAGGCCAACAAGGGCACCAATGAAGAAAAATTATCTATGTCGGTTGATGGACCCTCAAGAAAAGGGGTAGGCCAAAGAAGACATGGATGGAAGTAGGAAGGATAGATCTGATCTTTTATTTTATTTTATTTTATTTGAATAGCAAGTTAGATTCTATTCAAAGGTGGGTTAAACCCAAAATACAAAAACCTTGTCCCTGATAAAGGAGAAGGTAAAAAAATCATCCCACAATTGCGTGAAAATAATCAAAAGCCTACATCCAGATATTACTTAAAGCCCACACACCAGGCTCAAGAATTAATGATGAATTAAATGATCAAGTTCTAAATCGAAAAAGACTTTTGGACCAGAAATCTGCTTCATTTTACTAAGTAATTGCCATGATGTCTATGAGATCTTGATGAGTTAATGTTTTGCATGCAAAAGATCATGGCATTGCCGCATTTGAAATTGAGAATGCCAATTTGAAAGTGTTGGAGACTAAGCAATCTGCAATAAATCATCCTCCAATTCATAACAAAACTGAGTCAAATTAGGTGGGGCTATGTCCAACAGCACTTGAACATTATTAACCAGATTACCAATAATGATTGAACAAGCACAACAAGGCACTCCCAAGTCAGACCATAAAATGCCCATAATCATTGGAGCAAGCTGCGCAATAGTGAGCCTCCACATATTTGGTGGAGCATGAACAACAATCCTCACCTAGTTAATTTGGTCCGAGGGGAGATCCCAATGACAGGAAACATGATCTGGTAGGTGAAGGCCTAAAAAGAGAATCCGACTCCGAACATGGTAAACTAGAATTTGAATGGCAAAAAAAAAAAAAAAAATCATGAAGTTGACCCCAACATCTTTACGAAAAAGCGTTGAAAACGATCCCAAGTTTCAGATAATAAATCTCAAGCTTAACAAAAAATGGGAAGCATCTTAGAACAAGGAATTTGAAGGTGAGATTCAAATAGTTTTTAATAAGATTTTAGTTGATTCAATCTGTAGGATTCATTCGGAATGTAAGACCATAAAATATTTATGAAAATGAATATGGCCATGGAAGCTAAATAATGGTCATTAAAAGACAACTGAATTTAAGCTAAACGCATCCAAGAAACTACGCCATTTTCATGCATTACCCAACTTTAAGTAAAACGACCTTCAGGATGCTGCACACTATGAGAATAAATAAAATAAGTGAAAGGCATCCTAATAGCAAACAAGCCTAATGGCTCATGTAGTTTAAAATCATTTTTATAGAAACAAGATTAATACTCACTCCTGCAAAATGAGACATCTCTGGGACAAGGTTCATCTTTGAAGCTTGGCCCATAACTCAACTAAGCATTTTGACTTTGTAAATGTGTGAAACCCTTATAGTACAGTAAATTTTCTCATTATCAATCTAGTATTTTGGGTTTTAGAGAGGATAAATACAATGGTCTGTTAGAATATGTTCCCCAAAAAATTGTACAGTGTGGCAATCTAAATAGTTTATATGGTGCGACCAAGGTATATGCTCTTTAATACTGACACTAACTGTGCAATTGAGCTACTAGTAAATGGATGCTATTCATTATGGTAGGGTTTTCTGATATGGAATATATATATTAGAATGGTCCAGTTCATAAAGGTAACAACGTGATTGACAGATAATATTATTGTGAAGTGTGCTGCAAATCAACGTAACTTTTATCAAGTCTTAACAATTCCAAGAGATAATAAGTGTATTCATCTTACATATTGTTTCTTGAAAAACTGGTTTGCAATATAAATTAACTGAAGAAATCCAGACCAGGATCATATTCTTAAACATGGGTACCTTTATACCAAAAAAAAAAAAAAAAACATGGGTACCTACTGCACTTGCTAAAATCATTCTTATTTTCCATTTATCTTCAAATCATTGATAAAAGAAGATGGTCTATGTTAGATAGATGTTACCTTGGCTTTGTACTTCTCATCCTGTGAAACAACAGTGAAAAGAAGTTCCCGCCCTGGGCGTGTTACGACATACATCACAACCTGAAAAGCAATACAAAGCAAGCTGAAGAGACCAACTAAACAATTCCAGAGTCCATGGGCCTTCATAAAAGTACTCCTGGACATAAGGGAAAAATATCTAGCGGAAGGTAAAATTTGCATGAAAACTCACCAAATAAGCATTGAAAAATATATCTCCAATTAGACAAATTGGTAAACAAATGGACTGCTAATGCAAGATCATCTTGCAACAAAGGTCTGGATACGGTTCCTATCTCCTAGTGTGGAATCATCTATACAAATAGGTATCATAATAAGTATAATTGGACTGCCATTCTGATAGGCCTCATATTGGAAACTGTCCCAATCTTTTGTCATCAATCCTACAGTTAATTATAAAGTCAGCAAGAAAAGGCAAATATGTCTATGAATTTCAAAAATCCAGAATCCTTTTGACAGAAGCCCAAATCATTGTGGCATTGTAATCTAACATGACCATCCAACTGCAACTTCTTTAGTTCAGAAACCACATGGAATTTAATCTACATGATCTGGACTGATTATGTGGGAATTCTTTCTTTGAATATACTGCTGTCAATAAATAACGTGGGTTAAGAGGATACTATTCATCCACATGCATATCATCAAATTCAATCCTCACCACTGTCAACATCCTTTCCCACTACCCATTGCAGATAAGTAGTTAAAAGGAGTGATCTGGCCAGATCAGTTTGTTTGACCCACGCTCGGACGCACTTGGTGAATGGTCTGGATCACGGACAAATTTTTCACAATCCAATTTGAGAGCAGGAATACAGTAAATAGTGCACCATAATCAGGTTAGAGTTTCCCAAAACAAAATTGCATATTATCAGCTTTTAACTTTACCTGTATACTGATACAGACATACTGTCTTCATGGTTTGCACCAGATTACATAAATGGAAAAAGTAGATTCAAGAACTCTTCGCCGAATAAATAAATATATATACATGTTCAAGAACTCCAGACCCAAAATATTTAGTAATATATTAAATCTTGCAGCTAGTTAACATCGGATTGGCCAGAAAAGTACTTTCTAGGGCCTTCTAGGATGGACACGAGATGGTGACGCATGTCAGTAATCAGCATTCCAAATACCCTCAAACTCTCAGGAGTAAGACATGTTTACAGACGATTCCATCTTTGTATAAGGATGTTAAAATATTAGATCTGAACACGGCCGAAGTTGCAGTCGCCAGACTTGAAATTGAGGCCAGGATGCAACTGTGGTATTGAAACTACCAGGCGTGGGCCCAGACCATATGAGAAAAATATTAGGACTCTTTGAATTAAATTTCTCATGCTGGACCATCTTGTCGGCCTCAACACAGAGAGAGGACCTAGCCAGTTCAGTCATTGGGCTACAGCAGGTTCATGCCCAGTCCATGGGCCTAAAAACTCAACCAAAATCCTTCCTACCCCATGCAGCGGGAAGATCTGTAATGATGCAAACTTTCAATAAGACACTTCAATAAAAAAGTCGACAAATGAACATTTAAATATAAACAAGATCAACTGTAAACTAAACAAATCTTGCAGAAGACAACCTTTCGCATTGTCTCAGTGACAGCTACCACAGTCCATGTTGGCCATAAAGCAAGAGCAACCATATTTGAAAAGGCAGCAAATGGAGCAGAGCAAATAGCTGTAGTAACCCCAGCAACTGTGAGAATACGCCCCTGTATCAGGTTGGTGTGACAAGTGAACAAGATCAGGTTAAAACTGAAGACATGGATTTATATGATGGCATGTAATTTTCCTCGAAAGCATAAAACAACCAAGATGAACAAAATATCCAAAGGAGGAAAATATCTTGGATCCCTGCAATTAAATTCATTTCAACAAATGAAGGATGAGATCATGGTTTAAGTACCAAATTAAGTCTGTTGAGGTGGCAATTACAGGGCCGTAAGTCACAACAGATGGCATGATAGTTTAGTTTGCCACACTTCCCAACCTCGTACATGGGGAACCAATGATTCAAAAATGCGATAAAATTTAGGACCGCAGGAGAGAAGGTAAATGTTTCAAAAATAGGAGAGAAGGTAAATGTCTTCATTCATGGTTCATTTCATTTCCAAAATCTTGCTGACCAGCAGATATCCATCCAAAATATTAATGATATTTGTTCATACAAAAAATAGCCCACTTTATGCCCACGTATGAATCAGATTGAAGTGTGGGGGCAAACAGAGGTACTAACACTAACACATGTTCATAGATACAAGTGCAGTAAATAAAATAGATAGCACGGCAATGTGAGCTGGTAGATTCCACGGATGAGATGATTGATTGTACAGATTTGCCACTTCATCAATGTAAAATAAACTAAAGATAGGCATGATGCTAAATACTTTTGAATTCTTTCTTTCTAACAGAACTACTATGAAAAGCTGTGTGGATCTCCAAATTTTGAGCTAGAGGTTCAGATGAATCAGGATTGTACTAGTCTTTACGCTCCAATTCATACATGTGGATGTGGGGATGATGATGATTAAGGTGGTTCAGATTCCCAATTACTGATCCAAGGGCCATGCTGTGAACTAGCCTCTCCCAGAAATCCTCAACACTAGCAGACCCCAGGGATGTCAATTATTTAATTACCCGAACAATCTGAAGTCACTAATTGTAAGACCCCGATCCTAATTACATTACTAAAATGCTAATTATTTATGATCAGTTAGTTAATAATGTTTAGTTGTTAGTTAGGCAGGTTTAGATAGTGGTCAATTGGTTTGGTATGTTAAGAGTAGAGATTGGGTCAATTTGCAGGTCATAGAACCCAGTTTAGTGCTGTAGAAGACCTAGTTGGAATTTCAGGAAAAGTTGAGGGGTATTTCAGGAATATCAAAAATATGTCAATTTTGAGTCCGTTGGGTAGATAAAATTATTTAGAGAAACTTTCAGTTTTGGCTCGTACCGATTCAACATACAGAAGTCACTCATGTTGACTGTTTGCTTTTACACTTGAGTGCGGGACATAGAAGTCATTTTTCAAAAAGTTGACACGATAAAAGCAACCACCATTCTCAGCCCATTTCGTGTAATCCCATTCTCCTCTAAACAAGAAAACCACGCAGCTGATCAATTTGTGGGTCATTTCCTCATCTCTTAAAACCTCTTTTGAGGTTTAGCCAAGATTATGATGAATGAAGATTTTCAGAGTGATTTTGGGTTTTCCCAACTTTTTTTTTTTTTTTTCCTTCAAAATGGTGACTGTGTATTGCTTCTCAAAGAAACTATACAGTATAAGAGATATATACTGACACGAAAAAACCCCACAACAAAGAGAATCAACAAGCAAAAAGAGAGACAGCTAGTGTTCCCCCATAAAAAGGGGCACATCCACCAACCTAAAACCGGGATCACCCACAAAAGATCTAGAAAGCACACATTACATAGCAACAATCAAGGCAGTTTTCAGAACTCCCTCTTTGGCGAGCTTATCCACTTCCTGATTAGCCGAACTTTTAATGTGGTGAAAACTGAAAAGATGTGTTTAACTCCCGCGAAAGCTGAACCACCTCTTCAATGAGATCTGCAAGGGACCAAGGAGGATTTGCTGATTGACTTGCCCACTGAACTACGCAGTATGAATCTCCTTCAATAAGAAGCCATTGAGGATTGAGCTTAAACGCTTCACGGAAGCAGTTCTGAGAGCCATTAATTCAGCTTTGTTGCTGGTGCCAAAACCAGTTGGACTTGAGTAGGAAAGAATGATGGACCCTTCCGCATCACGAATGACTCCCCCTAAACCAGCGGGGCCAGGACTTCCACAAGAACTGCCATCAAATTTTAGCTTGAGGGCACCTGGAGGGGGAGGGCACCATCGAGGGAGGACTTTATTTTGGATAGGGTGAGAGTAGGCCATTTCCTTCCAATTATGAATGATGGAGCTGAAAGGTAAGCCTTTGAAAAGAGGATTAGCGGAGACCCAAATAGCCACTAAGTGTTTAACTCTGTCCACTAATATACTCACATCTGGGGATCTACCTTCAAAGCACCTCAGGTTCCTTTCTTTCCCAACTTCTCTTTTTCCTCGCCCGCGTGATAGGGTGATGCAGCAGCAATTCCACGTTATTGCAACAAGAGGCGTGGTCCACATGTGAGACCCATACTATTCTGATTTGTCAATTGTTATTAGTTTCAATTTTTTATTTAAGAAATTGCATTTAGGATTAGTTTGTTTCTAATTTGGATATAATTATTATTTGTTTCCTAGTTTGATTAGGATTGTTTCTTAGAGTTTAAGTTTCTTTTATTATAAATATAGCATTGTAGAGATCAATGATCTCAGAGATTAGAATTGATTAATAGAATTCCCTGTGTGGATTTTTTCGTGGAAATTGTCTTCATTGTGATTGTTCCAAGTGGGAACCCTAATTGTGCCTTAGCACTTGCATCCTGACCCGAGGATTGCATCAATTGGTATCAGAGCCGAACGAGATCTCTGCTCGTCGGCGTGATTATCCCTATCCCCACCCCTACCCCTACCCATTGACCATCCACTCTGTCCAGTCCCTGCTCCCATCCCCGACAACCCACCATCTTTTATCGTAGTCATCCCCATCTCACATCCAATCTGAAAACCTTCCCAAATCAGATCCGCCCACTTCCAGACTCCCTTTCATCGTCAACCAAATACCCTAAGTCCAGCCTACCGTCCCTGACAGAACCCCTACGCCCATCTCCTTTTTTTTCCAAACTTGCAACCACTCTGCCCCACCTTCGCAAACTTTCGAAACCCTAAACCCAATTACCCAAACCCAGCTCCACCTCCTCCCGTCCCTTTTACCCAGCCAAAAAAAAAAAAAAAAGGCAGAACCGAAAATAATTTACCGTTCGCCCAGGCCATCGTCGCCGCTGCTCCATCGTTGAGCTCCCACTGCAGTCGTCCTCCTGCAGCGATTCCCACGACCTCTCGTCGGCGTACACCCTCTCCCAGTGGCGAGATCAACCTTCCAACTGCAGTCGTCTCTCCACTTCCACTCACAACGTCTTCATCGTCATTATTATGAGCTCCGGCCACCATCGTCGACGTCGCCAGCGCCAATCGCCAGTGCCGCTCCATCTTCTCCTTTTGTTTTGTGAAAGCAATAGTAGGGAGGAGCTTCATCTCCTTTTTCTTATTCTTTCGGGCGCTCAGATCGAAGTAGGGAGGAGGGTGTTTCACATGTGTGCTTCTTTGCAAATGTGTGCTCAACTGGACTTTGGGCCACTTGAATTTGGGCTAGGTCTGATTTTCAAGCCCATCTGCAATAAAACAGCCAGGACAACTGTAGTGCTACTATCCACAAAATTAAGGCTGACATCATCACTGCATCTTAGCGTCCGATCAACCATCTAGCCCTTGCCCAAGATCAACGGTTGAGATTGCTTTTTACGATATCAAGTATATCTAGCATCAGATTTTCGATCCGTCTTCGCCAGCGTGATCGCAGTGAGCAGATCTACACATCAGGTCAGTCAAAAATTTTTAATTTGCATTAAACAAAGATACCTCCCAAAAAGCAGGTTGACGCGGAGTCGTCCTTTAACAATGACGATGATTCGAGGGGAATCGTTGCACAATTATCGGTCATTGTTAATCAACTATCCGCAACGGTGGCTCAAATGCAAGTTCAAATGCAAGCAACTCTTGATAGGATTGAAAATCGATTAACTACTTTAGAAACTAATCCACGTGAGGATGATCGTCGAGATGAAGGAAGACATAATCGACATCAACGTGATCCACATGCCGTCAATGTTGATCGTGATTTGGGTATTAAACTCGTGATTCCCGAATATGATGGGAAATTGAAACCAGGTGAATTCTTGGATTGGTTAGTGTGCGTTGAAAATATTTTTGCACATAAATCAATGATGGATGGTCATAAAATTACACTAGTGGCAATTCGATTTCGCAATTATGCTGCGATATGGTAGGCTGAGTTGCAAAAGAAGAGATACCAACAAATTGACCATGTTGACACTTGGGCTGAGATGAAAAATTTGTTGAAGCAAAAATTCTTGCCCGTCAATTACTCCAGAGATCTGCGTTCATGATTTCAATACTTGAAACAAGGATCTAAGACAGTTGTTGAGTATTCTGAGGAATTTATGACCATGCAAGCCCGTTGTGGTTTGAATGAAGATGATGAGGTCTTAGTTGACAGATACTTTAATGGGCTTACACTTGACATTCAAGATATCCTCGCATTCAAGCATTTTGATAATGTTGATGAGATTATTCAGCATGCTATCAAGGCTGAGGGAATTGCAAATCATCAAGCCCAAAAACTTAATGCAACCAAGATGGGTTATGCAAAAGAATTCCTCCATTGCAGGTTCTAAATCGAGTACATCGTTGGAGAAAGTTTTCAACAAGCCCGAGGGTCAAAATAGGCTCACATGCTTTAATTGTAAACAACAAGGGCATCATGCAGCAGAATGTCCAAAACGTATCCATCTCATTGAGACTGAAAGTGATGTGAAAGATGTTCCAAATGATCCTCAAGAGAATGACATAGAGGAAATTGTGGACATTCGACCCGAGGAGGGTCTTGAGTCTCTCATGGTCATCCAAGAATCTACATCGACTACTGAGAAGAAATGGCTGCGAGAAAATATTTTCCGCTCCAAAGGAATAGTCAATGGTAAAGAATGCACAGTCGTCATTGATGGAGGCAGTTGTCAGAATATCATATCTCAAACTTTTGCGGATCGTTTACAACTGAAAGTTTAGAAGCATCATCATCCTTATTTTGCTAGATGGTTAATGACAGGTAATGAATTGCAAGTCCGATATGCATGTCCAGTTACATTTTCCATTGGTGCAGATTATACAGATACTGTGTGGTGTAATGTGATACCCATAGATAGTTGTGATATCTTGTTGGGTCGCCCATGGATGTATGATAAGAATGGAACTAATAGCATGCGTGACAACACATATACCTTCCTGCATGGTGAAAAGCAAGTCACACTCCGTCCTATAAAGCCGAAACCACCAAAGCAAGGGTCACATTCTCGTCTCACCAAGGAAGCGCTTCACGTGCACACTATTTACAGAAACAACATCCAGAAGAAGAGCCGAGTTCAAGGTCAAACTCTTTTCCAACTCGGGGATAATGATGCAGCAGCAATTCCACGTTATAGCAACAAGAGGCGTGGTCCACATGTGGGACCCATACCATTCTGACTTGTCAATTGTTATTAGTTTCAAATTTTTATTTAAGAAATTGCATTTAGGATTAGTTTGTTTCTAATTTGGATATGATTATTATTTGTTTCCTAAATTGATTAGGATTGTTTCTTAGAGTTTAAGTTTCTTTTATTATAAATATAGCATTGTAGAGATCAATGATCTCAGATATTAGAATTGATTAATAAAATTCCCTGTGTGGATTTTTTCGTGGAGATTGTCTTCATCGTGATTGTTCCAAGTGGGAACCCTAATTGTGTCCTGGCACTTGCATCCTAACCCTAGGATTGCATCATAAGGAGTTTGGCGTGAGGCCAAGAATTTTCAGCGTTTCCCTGATCTACCCCCTCCATCTCATCTGTTTATGTTTACGTAGTTTTAATCAGGGAGATTCGATCTACAATATTGTCCCTAGATGATAAAGCTCTTCAAGTCCAAGCTTATAAACTTCGGGAGCTGTTTAGATTCTTATGGAATTAAAAGGAAATAAATGAAAATGACATAATGGATCTCCACAGAAGTTTAGGAATTATAATTCTACTTATAATTAGAACTTCAAAGGTGGAAATATCCTCAACAACCTTCTAACGAGAACTTGAGATATATGCACCAAACAATACCTTCGAGCCTGAAAATGTTCATTTTCATGAATATCTGTCATTTTTTATTTTGTAATTGTGGTGGAAGAAAAAATCGTTAGATATGCAAAACAATGAAATTGCATGGAACAGAAGATTGGATTTAAACACCATACTGTCAAAGTGAGTTGTCCAGCAAGGATGAAAACAGCAATGAAGCTGTTGATCTGCGCAAACAATTTCCTTCTTCCAACGGGGCTTGCAACAGTCATAGCTATCACAGTTACTTTCTGCATTGTGGATGCCATTAGGAAAAGAAAATACCAAATAGACCACTGGAAAACACAAATATCATCCATAATAGAAAAATTTTCAGCGAGAAAATAATTTAAAAAAAAAAAGGTTCAATTAAGATCCAGAAGCATTACAGATGAGAAACCTAAGGAACATGACCCAGATAAAGATGATCAGTACCAGACACTATAGCTGCCTAAACGTTTGTGTTACTTACTGCATGCACAAGTAGAGCACCATACTAATCACTATATTATAGATTGAACTTCTTTAATTATTTGCAATCTAATGAGATTAGGAGATTGACATGTAAAATGAAAGTGCTGTACATGGAAAGGAGGGCTGCGTGACCAAGTGGGAAAACCAATTCATTCCAATTTCTCTAATCTGTTGTGAGTACTTTAGATAAGTTATCGTGTTAACAGAGCATTATTTTTTTATTTATTTTTTTTAAAGAAATCAGATTTTTTCACATTTTTTAAAGTTAGGTTCAGACCTGGCAAGAAGCTGACATCTGATCTCTATCTTTAATGGTGTGGCCCACTTCTTGATCAAGAACAGGTATTTGTCCCTGGGAAAGAGGTTTGTCTGATATCCAGCAATCATCTGGTGATTTTTGTTAGATTTTTAAGAAGTCAAAGGAATGCGTTTATGTGGGTTTTCTAGACTCTAGTTACTTGAAAAGCTGCACCTTTTTAAAATCAAGGCCATTGATATTCTTTGTCCTTGATCTGGTTGATCTGAGTCTGAGTTTTGGAGTGAAGGTTCATAAGTGGCGTATATTTCTGACTATCTAGTCAGATCATAAACAAGATTTAACTTAGGGGTTTTGACATATTAAGCCTCCTTAAATCCAATATTTCCCAATATCATGACCAAAATTAAAAAAATGTCATCAACTCCTTTTTTTTTTTTTTTTTTTTTTTTTTTTTGTACTTTCTTGCCCCAGATCCCATGATATCATGGGATCCCAATGTAAAAAAAAAAAAAAAAAAAAAAAAAAAAAAAAAAAAAAATAATAATAATAATAATAATAATAATAATAATAATAATCCTACCTCTGTAGGAGCCAAGAGAAACATGATTTGAAAGTTTTCTCTCCATAATATCGAGGCATCTGTCCCCCACCTTCTCCCCCTCTTGCCACATTCCCCACATTGTCCTCTCCCTTTGCCCTTTTTTATTCTTCTTATCTTCCCATCGTTGAGTGAGATTTTCTTGAATGATAGAACTTGAGAAATGGTGGTCAAATGTGTATTTACTTTTCAAAGAATGTAATTTTTCGTGTTATGTAAAAAAACAACTTTGTTTGCTGGTTGTAGAAATTGGATGTTACAAAAAACTGCGAAATCCCATGATATCATGGGAACAGTATCACAGATACCGATAAGTCCCATGATATCATGGATTTTATGAAGCATCTTGGGGTGAAATTTTCCAGAAAGATAAAACCTAAAAATGGTGGTCAGGCGTGTACTTACTTTTCACAAAATTTCATTTTTCGTGTTCAATAAAAAAACAAATTTGCTTTCTGATTGCAGAAAGTTTATGTTACAAAAACTGATAAATTCCAAGATATCATGGGACTGTGACAAGAGGGGGAGAGGGTGGGGGAGAGAAGATGCCTTCATGCAAGGGAGAGAACTTTTAGATCATCTCTCTCTTTGGTTTTGAAGAGAGATAAGAGGAGCTAAAAAGCGAAAGTGGATGAAAAGAACCAGGTAGGGTTTTTGCTTTTTATATTGAGATCCCATGATATCATGGGATCTGGGATAAATAAAATAAAATAAAATATGCTAACTAGAGTCAAGCAACTCTAGTTGTATTATTTTAATTTCTGTCATGAAATTAGGGAAACCAGGTTTAAGGAGGATTAATATGTCAAATCCCTTTAATTTAATGTGGGTTTTGCTTCTGCCAATCCCAACAGAGACGGGCGTCTGGCATTTTCATTTATTGATATTTCAGGGCTGAAGTTTTCTAGTTCCCGACTGTTTGATCTAGACATTACAACTAGCAGAAATTGTTTTCCACTTCCTTTAGTTTGATTCAACAAAATTTAGTTACTGAACATTGCTGCAATTGATATATCAGACACTATTTCCGCCAGATTTAATGAAAAAATATTTTTTGGGGAGTTTAATTTGAGGGTAAAGGGAAAGATTTGTGGAGAATAATCAATGGAACTGATCCACTTCTCAGAGGCATCAATTTCTTATGAAATTACAAAAAGAATTATAATTATGTCAGTTTCTTATAAAATTACAAGAGAATTTGAACCAGTCTGTCATGAACACTCCAAACCACCCCCAACCCCACACACACACACAAACACACGCACCAAAAATAAAAAATAAAAAATAAACAGAACTGTCCAACCCTTTCTAAAAACAAGTTGGAAATTCCAACCCACTTTAACCCAAATGCTGTAGAACCTGATGAAGTGGAGCACACAACTTAGATGAGTGTTGATTGCTTTGGCTTGAAAAATGGGAGAAACAGAGAGACATTTTTTTTTTTTTTTTTTCAATTGAGAAACAGAGAGGCATTGCAGGTAAAAGGTGGTGTGTGGAGTTGTAGCAGGACTGGCCCTCCACTCATGGCTACATGGATCACAATAACAGCCGCTATATTGAGCGTAGTGGTCTACAGACAATTTATCGCAGCAAGTAAATGTAGCACCCGCTAGACCGCTACGGTCTACTACGGTCCAGCTACAGACCACTACAAGCTCCTACGGAGCATGACTGACATCTACTATGCATGATTTATTTTTTTTTAAATACATGGTAGAGCTTCCTCCTCCTTTTCTTCTCTCCAAGTAATATTTCTATGCAACTCTCCTATCCGTCCATGCTTAAAAGAACACTAAAAAAATATAAGATTTCGCTGAATTAAAGCCGATACATATAGTTTCTCTCAAGGGCTCTTCTCTAAGTATATCGTGGTAGACACCCCCTTTGGTATTAGTAGAGGTATTCTTTTCTCAACTCTCAACAAAAGTACATTGTTTGTAGTTAATGGAAGTTTAGTCGTCATTTGGTTTGAACTTTAAGCTTTATTTAAGCATTACTTTATAATTTATTTATCCTATATTATAACAATTATGCTAAATTGCTTCTGAATTATGAATTTAGAAATGCATGATAGTTTCTAAGTTAGATTAACTAACATTAAAACACATGAATAAATAAATAAGTATTGTTGTTTTATAATCATTCAGCAATACAGAACCTCTATGCACTGAAAGGACCACTACATCCCCCTATCTTAGTTACGATAGGAAAAAAGAATCAAAATCTATCATTTTCCAATATTTTGGATTTCTTGGATATTTTTTTGAAATTATTTTTACCATTTTTTCAATTCACACCGCTACATAACGTTTTGGCTGCAGCCGCTACGCCTTCCGCTATTTTGATCCTTGCATGGCTGTGACTGGTCATTGCAATGAAAGAAAGAAATTTTGAATAGTCTACAAAATCCTAATTATAGATGATTTGGGGAAATGGTTTTCACTTCCATATGATATTTCAGTTGCTTGTTGGACTGAATTTGAAAATGTCACAAATTTAAATGCTCATTTGTGGAGATAAAATATGGGAGAAGAAACATGAGCAGAGACTGTTTCCTTTAATATGTATGGAGAGAGGGAGGGAAAGAGAAGACCCCATTAATTAGCATTACTATTTGAACAGGAAATCAAGATAAGGATTTTGTCCTCATGGTGGGAATCTAACAGTATCACCAAAGGCAGCCCGAGGAACACTTGATTCTGGACAGTCAAGAACTAATCTTCAGGGGCACATGCAAACCCTCCTATCCACATGCACCAGGTAAAACTATGGGAGGTGGCCAACAAAGGTAGGTGTCGAACCCAAGACCTCTCTGCTTCCTAAGGCGCAGAGTCCTTGACCAACTGAGCTACCACTCGTTGGTTTTCCAATGTGCATGTTGCACTCCCCATGTTGGACCGTGGCTAAAGGAAAGTTGGCGTTCCTCTTATATGTTTTTGGATTTGGACTTTAACTAAACGGGTCCGGCTGGTAACCCGACCCTTTTTCTGGAAGACAGGAAAACCTGACCAATGACCAACCCGAATCTTAAGTGGGTCGGTCAGGTTTGAGAGGGTTGGGTTGCATTTTGCGACCACTTCTGAGGCAGCTTTCATTGCACAAAGTAGAAACAACACTTATGATACGAGTAAAATCCAATGTTACTTTTGCGAAGAATATGGACATTTTATTCCATCCAGTGATATATGTTATTTCATTGATACTACTTGTTTTCATCAAACTTTTTGTGTGTTTGTGCTGGGTGTCAGCGGTGGTTAGGTTAAGTTTACTATTGGTGCCTTTGGAATAAACAGAAATGCAGTTGAAGTTGATGATGCTAGGCAGTTTAATTTCTACATTCAATCCTTAATTAATATGTTCATACCTGAAAGTAAAAGAAGGAAGAGACAACAGCACTCAGCCATAGGAACAAAGACACATAGAGTAGGTAAGTTGAGGATATTATCAGTCGCAGCCCATCTACCACTATAAAAAATTGAGGCTCCTTAGAAGTAGATGATTTAGGGGAAGACGCTACAGATGCAGGTTGTCTTTGTTCGTCGGCATCAGTGTGTTGGTCTGGAACAGCTTCTCTAAAAGAGAAAACAATCCAAGTCAAGATACAAATAGAACTTGTAAAACTAACATGCATAAAGTTCCAAGCTTGTGAATGGATATGGTTAGCATGATTATTTACCATTTCAAGTTTTTTATTAGACCAACGCACTGTTTGGCAAATCATATCTATATGAAATAGAGCTGCATGAAACATCTCTGTTATAAATGGCCCCATTTGAAATAGATGTTTTAGAATAAGTGTATTTGGTAACAAAGAAAAATTGATTGAAATAGACATTTTTAAAGCAATGGTTGAAAATCTTTCATAAATATCTCAAGATCCACGAGGAATCAAGCATTGACATTTGACACCATATCTGTGTTTAACCTTACAAAGAGAATTACTGGTTCGGATCTTGCATTTGGGGCCCACGGATGTAAAAAAAAATAGATATCTCAAAATCTATAAAGATCCAACGGCTAAAATTTGGAACCATAGCCGTGCTTGATCTTCTAAATATATCCAATGGTTTGGATCACGATTTACGTTCCTAAAATTTATATAAAAAAAAAAAAAAAAAAAAGGAGGACTGCCTGTGGACACATTCAAAACCCAGTCAATCATGCACGGTACATCAACGGTCAACCACTTTTTAGTAAATTTATCGAGATCCACTTGGAATTAGAGGCTGATTTTTTGCTTCATTGCCTCTTTTGGCCTTTTAAAGAGGATCAACGGTTCGGGTCATGATTATGGGACCCACAATTTCCAAAAATTTAGATCAAATGATTCACAATTTTTTTTTTTGAAAATATCTCGAGATCCATGATAGATCAACGGCTGAAATTTGAACCATTGGCCTTGTTTAGCCTTCTTAATACTTCCAAGTTCCAACAGTTCGGATCGTGGTTTAGGGTCCCAAATGTTAAAATAAAAATAATAATAATAAATAAATAAATAACACGAGAGAAAATGGTTATGCTAAAATGACCATCTCAACCACTGTTCATCTGCAACTCATTCAGCTTAAGAGGGGAAGTCTATTTGGATTCTGCCCAGTTTTGCTGCTGTCCTAAAGGGAGGTAATTCCTCTTTATGAGGATTGAAACAGATGTTGCACATTTGGTTCCCAAACGCTCTTATGCGTTTTGAATCCGTTTTAAGAAAATAAGACGTAAAAATAAGACTTGCCAAACACAACCTAACTCCGTTCGCATTTTCTCATATGTAATGTTGATGTTAAGAAAACAAGAAGAAGCCAGATGATGATCCAATCAGCCACATTAAAGTTAGAAGTACAAAGATTCATTACATCCATTTATGACAAACAGCAATTTTAGTTATACACAGAATTCTTTCCATTTAACAAATTAAAGTAGCATAGTTGCAATATTTTGACCTGAGAGAAGCTAGTTCTTCAGACTCATTGTGGATATCTTGGCTTATTCCTTTTGATGTCTGTGCAGCAAGCTCCATCAGGAGAGCGGCAAAGAGAAGTAAATCTGAGAAAAGACATTGATTAAAAATCTGTATACAAAAGGATGCAAAACAGTAATATCACAACCAACATGAACTAAAGTTCCAGCAAATGAAAAAATATACATACAAGGTCCTACCCAAGCCATTCCTGCTGCAAACAATGAGCCAAAGAGTTGCCCAAATGTTGCACCAGCACCAACAAAGCCAAACAGTCTTGAGCCTGACTGAAAATAAAATGAAGTTAGAAACTGCATGAATGCATCTAATATTTAATTTACAACATCCAGCGGTAGTTTTTCTTCTTCTATCTTTTATTGAATGATTAATATATAGAATTCATACAAACCTCATTGTCCATAACATCAATTACTCGCGCCCAAGTTGAAGAAATGGTGACAAGATTAAGCAGTGAAACCTTCACAAAACAAATGAACATTTGTATCAGAGCACCAATTCTGTAACTTCATTGGAAACTATTTTTGGATGAATAATATCACCAAATGCAGGACATCCAGTGCCCTGCTATCATGAGTTCTGAGGTCCTATGGCTCATGATCCAGACAATCAATCTGGTGCAACACAACTAGCATAGACCATGTCCTCAGATCAGAAGAACCCACACATACATTACTTTTTTGTTCTTCTCCACTGCATTAAACATGGATCATTAGGGCCGATCACTCTTAATTATTTTTCAGTTATCCGGAGGTTAGGATTTCGAATCAAAGAGTTTCACGGAGATCAGCCTATCACGGTCAGATCCATGACAGTTAGAATGACTCTAAACCAAACTTGTCTAGATCAATTAACTGTGAGACCCATTTATTCATACTCCTCGTGATGCAGCGTAGACCTCATGGCCACATGTGTTGGGCCCACTTAGATTTAGGATATTTTATTAACTAATTATAGGTCATTAGTTTTTTATTTTATTTAAAGAATGTTATTTAGGATTAGGTTTCCTATTTATTTGGTTTCCTATTTTAATTAGGTTTCTTAGAGCTTAAGTGGTGTTTTCCTATTTATAAAGCATTGTAGAAAATTATTTCTCATGGAGTTGATTAATGAAATTGGGTTTTCCCATTGAGATGTGTCCTCGTTTATTATCTCTTTAGAGATTGATTGTGTCTTCGGACATGTGCTTCGGCACCCATTGTGCTTTTAACACTTTCCACGCAAGCCCTAACCCTAGGGCATGCATCAATTGGTATCAAAGCCGAACGATCCCTCGATCGTCGGCGTTATTAACCCTATTTCTCTTTCCGTTCACTCAGCCCCCAGCCCCAATCTCAAATCCCTACCCCAAATCCCTAAGCATCAACACCCCAAATCCATACTTTTCCCCAACTGCATTACCCATAGACCCATTGCACCTTCCCATTCCCAATTTGCATTACCCATAGACCCATTATGCATTCCCATTCCCAATTTCCAAAAAACCAATCCAGACTACCCCATTCCCTGATCCCTTGATCGAGACCACACCCCTATCTCTTTCACACAACCTCCAGCAGGACCCAGACCCCACTCAACCACTCAACCCCATACTAGTATACTACTCCTTCCCCCGACCCCCATACTTCTTTCTTCCCCCAGACCCTCCTCCTTCTTCCCCAGATCCCGAGCCCAAAAAAAAAGGAAGAGAAGCAAGAAGAAGAAAGGCAAAGAAGACAGAAGAAGAACAAGAAAAAGAAAGAAGAAAAAGAAAGAAAAGAAGAGGGAAGAGAAAAGCGTATCGTGCACCAGTTGACTGCTAGCAGCAACACCAGATCTCCAAGCCATCATCAGACAACATCATCGTCTTCGCCAACCAGCAGCGTCGCCGTTTCCGTTTCCGTCATCACAGTCCCATCGCTCTTCTCCTTTTGTTGAGGCACAGGAACAGTCAAAGATTCTCCTTCGTTCCCTCCCCATATTTGGTCGAAGCAGAACAACGGATCTGTAGAGTTTGCATCGCAAGGTTAAAGAAAATCAACTTCAGGTCAGGTCAGTTCTGACCCACTTCTAATTTCGACCCAGCCACCACCACTTATAATATCAGCAGAGAAGTCAAGGGCCCAGATTTGACCACAATCAATGGCTGTGACTTCTTTTTGCGATTTCAGGCTCCTCAACCGTCCAATTTCATATCCGTTTTCGCCTGCGTGCTCGTAGATAGCAGATCTACAGAAAAGGTCGGTCCATTCACACTTCTAATATGAAATTCTATATTAGGAAGTTCTACAATGCACTTCAAGGAGTCAGATATGCGTGTCAATATGGATTATGGTATGTCGTCAATAAAAATTATTTCCAGCAATTTCTTGATTTGAAACAAGAAGTATTGTCCGTTTTTTAATATTCTGACCCATTTTCAAGGCTCCAAGATGCATGTGCAATGGAGGATGATGATGAACATGATTTCATTAGTTCTGTAAGAGGCTTGAAACTGGACATAGTGGACTGAATGACTGACTGCAAGACCATCCACGAGGCATTTTGGGAAGCAATTCGTGTGAAACGGATGCTTAAATGGTCTAGTTTATTGGAAGTTACGTCTCAAGAAGAAAAGTCACCACACATTAGAGACTGTTTTAAGGAACAAGTGCCAGTTGATATGCAGACCAATCAACCAAAGGTAGACACAGAAGATTCCACATCTACAGTTGGCCTTGAAATTTCTCCTATGAGTACAAATAATCCCCAAGTGCAAACCCCAAGTGATGAAGAGCAAGTTGTTCATACTCCCCACATAAGCTCTCAAATTGATTTTGTCTTTAGGGATCACCAATGGCAATCGGGAGATCAAGAACGACTTGTTAGATATTGTGATTTGATGGTGCAGATTCTACAAGTAAATCATCCAACGGTTCGATTGCATATCAACACAAATTTCACCCATCAAAAGCAGTTAGTTATACATGGAGCTCTACATGGAAGTTATAGATCAACCGATGAATCAGAAGTTCGTCATATTGATCTTTAATCCAGGTGGACATTTTCCGAACTCGAGGTCGAGTTCTTTTCAAGTGGGGGAGAATGATGCAACGTAGACCTCATGGCCACATGTGTTGGGCCCACTTAGATTTAGGATATTTTATTAACTAATTATAGGTCATTAGTTTCTGATTTTATTTAGAGAATGTTATTTAGGATTAGGTTTCCTATTTGTTTGGTTTCCTATTTTAATTAAGTTTCTTAGAGCTTAAGTTGTGTTTTCCTATTTATATGGCATTGTAGAGAATTATTTCTCAGAGAGTTGATTAATGAAATTGGGTTTTCCCATTGAGGTACAACCTCGTTTACAATCTCTATGGAGATTGATTGTGTCTTCGGACACGTGCTTCGGCACCCATTGTGCTTTCAGTACTTTCCACGCAAGCCCTAACCCTAGGGCCTGCATCACCTGGTCCAAGGGTACGTCCAGCAATTAGCAAAGCATTGATAATTTTCATTTGCAAATACATATGGCCTGAGAAATTCTATGAAAATATAGACATAATGAATAACTTAATCTTCAGCAAGCATACATGATTTAAGTCATACCCAGAGGAATAATCCAATTCTAACCGAAATATAAAACCACCCATGGTCACCCCAAGGAGCTGAATGGGCAGGACTTTGATTGGCATTGACCTTCAATTCTTCATATGAAGAATGAGAAACTGAAACCTGGATATAGTAAATCCATTCAGGACATAATAATAATAAGAACATGTAAACATAATCAACCATATGAATTGAAAGCTTAGCTTTAGTTATACATAATCAGATTTCATTCTTACCATAGAATTGAAAGGAGAATATCCAGTTGATGAGGCATGCCATAGAACAAAGAATGCAACAAGAGATAGACTAAAAAACCTGTGCAGCAAAACCAAAGCCTGAAATTTCAAGAAGCACCTATCACACAATGAAATGGTTGGTAAAACCAAATTCTATATAGATTGCAGTTGGTGAGTCCTTTCAGATGAAATTAGAAGAGTAGATCATATCAAAGATAACGCACACAGACAGGCTCTATTGTGCCGTGCCAGCATGTGACCACATGGAGCCACTCAAACTTTAAAAGAAAAAAAGATGGTTATGGAATCTAGATTAGTTCCTAGCGTAGTAGTGTGTAAGAAAAACACAACACTTAATAGGTATTCTTTTTACATTTCAAAATGTGTCTACATGGACTTGCATGTTCAGCTCCTAATATATAGTGATGGAACACTAAATTTCGGAAGTTGGTGATACAAAAATATCATAATCATATATGATTATACAATTCAAGAAAAATATCATATAATACTTGCTTCTAAATAAAATTATTGTGTTTTGCTTTAAGACATTTCTTGCATAGGACAAATTATACCATATTTACTGGATAAGAAAATTACAAATTGCTGAATCAATCAAAGGGATTTGAACCTTCAGAGTGCATGCCATTTATGGAATTTCTTAGTCTTAGGGTGCATTGGTGCAGCGAGAGGACTGCGGATTACCATTTCTGAGAGAGAGAGAGAGATATGAATCCTCTTGTCGCACCAGATGACGGAAAAAGGAGCGGCATGGAAAATTGGACAATTTTCCTCTATCAGCAAATTCCTCTTGTCGCACAACCACACCCTTATGTGGCAAACGCTATTGTTGTTAACTCACTTCCAAGTTTTGAACATTCGTTATTCTTGATTATTGTTGTTCTTGGTATTTCTTCAAATTGTTCTTTATGTTATTGTTCATTCCATTGATTAATGGACCTCTCTTATTTTAGAAATAAAGCATAATCTGCACATAGAAGAAAATTCTAGCCCTAACTAAAATTAATGATATAAAACCATGTTAATATTGTAGAAGACTGACATTAAGTCCAGAAGCCCATTAGGCCCATGGACATAATAAATGTCCATGGGCCTAATGGGCTTCTGGACTTAATGTCAATATTCTACAAATATTTGGTGAAGTTTTGCATAATGATGAAATGGGCTCTAAATTGTTTTTCTTCGTGATCACTAATGACCGAAATCCAGGAAAGCAGCAATAGACAGTATATGTCTGAAATTGACAGACAATGTGGAAAGTCTGAAATGATGTGGAGGTTGAGGGTGTGGAGTGCGCCGAATCATTAAATAACAAGAAAAAAGGTATGTTAAGGTCATCCCAGACTCCATAAATGGTTGTTATCCCACCAACAAAACAATGTAAACCAACAGCTTATATCATGGTAACCTGATCACTTGGAAGGTCTTGATTTTTTTTTTTTTTTCCACCTTTACAAGAGACTCGTTCTACTACACTCATGAGAGATTCGAAGGCACACACTATGCTATGTTCCCTAACCAGCTGAGCAAATCCCAGTGATCTCATATTTACTTTTCTTTTATGAATAATAGCAGAAAGTGCAAAACAAAGAAACAAGTGGTGAATTACTAATGACAAGAGTCCGTAGCACAGTTAGAAGATTCTCGTTGTCGCAATCATGACGTAGTGGGTCCAAGTCACAGTATCTATCACTAACAGAATTGTGAAATGTTCATCTATAATTCCAATAATAATCATGCAGAATAAATGTCTTGCTTTATCCTACATCCTTACGGTGAGAACTTCCAGCAGACCCACATTATGTTCGCACGACCCCCCTTGATAGTCATGGAAACCACCCCCCGCCCCATCCCCCTCTTTCACCGTACCTCAGGTTTTGCACCCACCGAATGGACTGGACAGGTAGATCAAGGGTCAGTTTTTTTTCTTTAATATAAAGCCGTTAAAGTTGTGGGCCATGGATCAAGGGGATGGACCACATTTTCTATATCTAGGTCCATCAAGAGTGGATCTTTCAATCTCCCCAATGTCCCATGATCTGTGGGGCCCCAAGTGGGCCCTATCAGCTGGTGTGTACAGAAAGAACGTGTGCACCAGATGCACAAGAATATTACCCTTCAATAAAATTATAACAAATCATTTTTTTTTTTAATTAATCAATGGTAGGAAGATCATTTTCCATACCTTTCCTTTGGAAAGATTAGGCAATGAAAAGATGACAGTTGAAAGAGGCGCAGCAACCAAAGTGAGCACTAACGATCCCACGAAGAGCCCGGGCAGATTATTTAGGCCTAGAGATATGGCCCCTTCATCACGCAATGGAAGAACAACAAAATATGCACTTAATATCTGCAGAAAGAAAAAAAATGGACAATAATAGATCAAAACTAAGTATCATCTGCACAAATGATGTCACTAGAAAAAATTATAAAATTCATAAGGGAAAAATAAAAAAAAATAAAAAATAGAAATGAGATAAGTGCTACTGTGTCCAGAAAAATCTAGGAAGCAATGAAGGTTATTAAGGCAGCATTAGGTATATCAATGACTCAAAATGATTCTTCATGTTAGTCGAGAGGTAAAAGTTTCTTGTCGAAACTCAATTCAATCCTTGAGGTTAATATTATGCCCTATGGGAAAGCTAAGAGAGAATTAATGGTTGTTTAGGGCTCGAATATTATGTTTAGGGCTCACATATTATGTATGAAAAGTTTGGTTGACGGTTGAGTCCGAGTCGACTCAGACGAGTCGGGTCGAGTCCCAAGAAATGAAAAAAAATATAAAAATAGGTAATTTTTAATATTCTAAAAAATTTAAGCATGTAGAAACAAAAAAAAAAAAAAAAAAAGAGCATATTTTTAGTAATAATTTTAAATAGAAGAAATTGAAGAAATTACTATTTTTGCACATACATGCATAGATCTAGGGTTAGAACCATAGATCTATGTGGTACACATCCAAAATCTTAAGCTCATACAAAAAGCAAAAGTGAAAAATAAAAACATTTTGATTTTCCTATTTTTTCAAAAAAAAAAAAAAAAAGACCAAGAAATACAAAAAATGCATTTTTTTTCAACAAATAATGGGTGGAAATATCATCTACAAGAAAAATATACATCCTATCCTCTTTTTAAAACCATCTAAGCATAGAGAAACAAGAAAACATACCTCAAAATCCAATAATGGAAACCCCCTCTTTTGGATGAAAAGTAGAACCCCTCTTTGCTGAGCTAGATTCGCAAAATAGCAAGATTTGATCTTCCCTCTTGGAAGAAATCAAGTTAGGAGCCTT
This sequence comes from Camphora micrantha, assembly GCA_003546025.1. Classification (NCBI taxonomy): domain Eukaryota; kingdom Viridiplantae; phylum Streptophyta; class Magnoliopsida; order Laurales; family Lauraceae; genus Camphora; species Camphora micrantha. The sequence goes on from QPKB01000009.1 coordinate 25,498,731, forward strand.
GAAAACCCTATCTCCAAGTCTTTCTAGCAAGAGAAAGGGGAAAGGCCCATTTCATAAGTTACATGGTCAGCCGAGTCATCATTGTGAGGACTCGACCGACTCAGCCAAGTCGCATAGGACTTGGCCGAGGACTCGCCCGAATCCCACTTTCCTGATACCAAGTCAACTCGGACTAGACTGATTTTTTTAAACCATGAACACAAACTGTATTGACGCCTTTCATTAACTTTGAATAAGATCATGTTTGTTTACAAAGGTGTAAAGTAAAATAAAATTGAAAGGCATCACACAGTGAAACTTTTGCTTTTTGCCGTGTTTGGTAGCCATTCAGCCAACAGCTGAAGTAACGCTGTCAAGAAGTATAGGTGAGGCCCTTTTACTCCTCTTTTGCAGCTCCCAAATTACCTCATTCACTTAACTCTTTCTCTCTGGTCCCCAAAGTGACAAGCTTTCTCTACAACCATATCCCGCCCATCTCTGCAACGGAAGAAATTGAATCTAGAAGATCATCTCCGCAAGCCAATCGAAGATGTCATATGGAGTGGGGTATATATTTCTGGTTTTTGGGGTTTGGGGGGGGCCTGAGTAGGATTTAGAAGGGGCAGAACCATAGTTGTCAATTCCATTCCATTATAGCCGGAACATTCCGAAATTTATCTTGGGTAGAACGATTCCCCCCTAAAACTTTCAGGTCTGAATTCTGGTCCATTCCAATCGTTTTGGTCCCAATTCCAGACTAATTATGCCCCATTTCGACCAAGGTTTCATACTTCGTTCATATGCGGTGAAAATTAAAAAATGGTTAATTATAGAGTGTAGTTTAATTTAAGTGATGTAAGTATGCATTTTTAGTATTATTTTAATATTCAATTATTTTTTTCAATATTAGGTATTCTTTTATTTTATTTTTTCATTTTTCAATCGCGTCATTTCTGGAATGGAATACCATAATTGACCAGAATGCCAAAATGTTCCACTCGGGGTCAAACCGAAACAGCGACCAGTACGAAATTGACAACTACGGGTAGAACTAGTTAATAGCGTCGTCAATGATAGGGCAGAAGTAGCAGATGGCTGAGATAGGGCAGTCTGGGTTTTTTTTTTTTTTTTGGTTGTTGTTGTTGTTCGACTGGGATGAGATGGATATGTATTTGTCGGGTTTGAGGGGTTTGTAGGGGATGAGGAGAGTACATGTAGTTTTGGAAGCAATGGTGAGGAAGATGGTGGTGGTGTCATTTTTTTCGTATATTTTTTTCTATATTGGGCAACTAGTCTAGGAGTGGTACGCCAACTTGAGCTCTCAAATCTGTGAATCAAGCATCTGTATGATACTTTCGAAGAAGGGGTAATAAAAATCCTGACAACTGAGATGGGATGGTTTGGGGTATTTGAGTTTTTATGGCGGTGGTTGTTCATGAGATGGGTCTGGATTTGGGCAATTTGATGGGGTTTGGAGGGGATGAGGAAGAGAGAGTGGTGGTGGTTTTGGAGGGAATGGAGAGAGAGGAGAGGAAAATAGATGATCCATTCCGTTAATCAAACGAGGTGGCCCATTTATGGCAGATGGAACCAATGGCTAATTATCCGGGCTATTAATCTAAGTACGGATAGCCTGACGAGAAATGGCCTTATGATAATCCAGTGTGGGGGCCATCAAGTTCAATAAAAAAATAATTTTGAGGATCCCACTGATTTATTTTTTTCTAAAAAAAATTGCTGCACTTGAGGTATCCAAACGCATGCAATGTCAAGTTTTTTTTTTTTACTGTGCACAAACCATCCAAGCATACACAAGAATAGGTCAGCTACATTTACTTTTTCCTCTCTTTCTTCTGTCTTTATCATGATGTGACATCTTACTCCTCTTTATTCCTCCTCATATTTAAACAAAAGGGCAACTAGGGACTTTGCTTTCCTAAATTGTTTTAATCTAGTGTGCGTGATTGTTTATTCAATAACCCACCCAAGGAGCCCAAGATAATGTAATTTTGACAAGAATTAAAGAAATTATAGTCCATTTTGATGCAGACAGCGGATTGAAATGTGGGGCAGGCAAGGATGGAGATGGTAGATGGAGGGTAGGTCGGGGAAACCCTGAAAATATCTTGGCCTAACGCCAAATTCCCTTCAAAGAATTTTCATTCATCGACATATACAACTCCCTAGCCAAGGAGGCTTTACATCACTTAAATAGGAGAAAACATAAATCTAGAACTAATCTGGACCATTCAAACATATTGATGGCCAGGATTAAAGCATCTAATATAAAAACAACTTAAAATATGAATAAAAACTATAAATATGATAAAATATGTGGGTTGGGTCCAAGATGATAGGTCGAGATGGATGGGGTGGCCCCATTGGCTGGTCGACCCATGGAGGACCTTGGGTCTATCCTACATCAAAACAGCCCTTCCTGAGAGAACTCAATCTCGAGTTCTGTAAATGTCCTCCAGGATCAAATATCAATCATGCAAATTTTCCGCTTGATCTCCATTTTCTTTGCAAAACTTGTTGGCTTGACTCAATCTTTTCATTCATGTAGGACTCAAAGGAGAATAAAGGCGTGACTTCTTCTGATGTTTGAATCCAACATTGGCTTGTGATCTGACCGTCGGATGTATTAGTTGTCGACGTTGTATTAGTGAATCACAATCTTTGAATACCAATTGTCTATCCCCGAAGATGAAATCAATATAGGGAACTTCAATAATTTGATCATCTTTTGTAATCTCCTGATCAATAGACTATTCTTCTAATGCTTTAATTTGTTGTTTTGGAAGTGGGGTTACAATAGGTTCCAGCAGATGATCAATTGGCTGGTTGATAATCTTCAATTCATCATTATTTACGTTTTCTTCTTTTGTTGCCTTTATTTGTTGCTCGACATTTTGTCAAAAGGAAAAGACTTGGTTTCTTTGTCTTCCACTTCACCTGAATTGATTGTGGAATCAATTGTTTCTAGGTTTTGTTCATCACTATCAGCCAATAGCCATGACATTCCCCACAATTGGCTCCACAACATGGGCCTCTATTGCTGTAGAGATTCTCTTTCTTGCACCTTAGCTTTTTGCATGTGATACCATTTTATCATCTGCTCAACATGAATTGCCTCCCACAATGCTTCATACATGTCCTTGCAGTCCTTCATATTTTTTCATATGATTGGTTTCAAACCACTAAGAAAACTAATTACATAATATTCATCATGCTCATCTAATCCACATAATTCTTGCAACCTTGAAAATTCATTGTTGTATTCATCAACTGTCGACTTTTCTTGTCTCAATTTGGGGAATTGTTCAAAGCAAGCTTTGTTCTCATCATACCATTGTCCATATTTAATTGCATATGTCATTCTTTGAAGCTCTTTGTTGATTTGAAAAGTTGCAATTCCATATTGGCAAGCAATTCCATATTGACGTGGATGTGAAGACTGAAGACTTAATGCTCTTTAAAAGAAATCAAGCTGATCTGATGTGTAGATCGGATCGTCTGGATTGTGTAGATGAAGACAGATCGTTGATCTGCATCCGAATGGCAAATATCTTGTCATTTGAAGATGGATGGCTGAAAATGTAATTGAATAGGGGCCCACACTTATTTCTACGCCTCGCTATCACTTTTTTTCACTGTTGAGTATGATTTAGGCCTATCTCAAGCTCAAGCCCATAAACTGGGTTGTGTTGACGTGCTAGAGGGTCAAGTGGTGACCTCATGTCGAGTTCACCTAACCTAGCTCCTCAACCCTCTCTCGTTCTTCATGCAGGAAAGGAAGAAAAGGGAGGGGAAGTCGACCCTTCCGCTAGTTTCTCTAGGATCTCTACCAGAGTGAAGGGAGAAGAGCTAGTGGTGGCTCTAGCGCTACCAATAGTGATGGGAGATGCCGGCGCAAATGTCCAACTAGGATGATGATGAAGCTGCAGACAGGGATGGAGATCTTGGGCTGTGGTGGCACCGCTGCATGTTGATGGCGAAGGTGGTGGTGGTTGGTAGCGTTGCTGGTAAAGCTAGTAGGGACCGGCGCAGGCAGAGATGCGGGAGTGGAGCAACATAGAAGCCAGATATGTCTTCTTCCTTTTTTTCTCTCTGATTCTTCTCTCGACCTTTTTTTATCTGGGAATTGGTTATGCAGATGGGTTGGGGTTCCGGCCACAATGGGGGAGGAAGAGAAAGGGGAATTAGGGTGCTTGGATTTTGGAGATGAGGATCTAATGTAGGTTTGGGATGACGATTAAGGTATGTCAGTCGGCCTCTTGGTTTTGGCAAGGTGGAAGGTGGGATGTGTGATTGATGGATTTTGGGTTCTCGGTTCTGATCTTCTACAATTGGGGAAGTTGGGATTTCTTTTTCTTTTCTTTTTTTGGGCCTCAACATTGTAGAGGTTTAGGGTCTAAGGGCTTGCGGGAATCGACTAGGTGGGATTCTAGGTCAATGCTAGTGGGATTGGGTTCATAGTGGTGATGATGAAAGAGTTTGGGGGCAAATGGGGTTCATTGGATGGGATTGAGGTTGAAGTCTGCTATGGTAGGAAAAGGGTTTTTTTATTGGTTTTGGGGTTCAGCCAATGTGAATATGGCTAACAAGATGGGGTATGATTGTGGGTTCCAGGGGTTGGGATTAGGGTTGGATTGAAAGGGTTTTGGGGATTTAGGGTTTTTCAATGGTTTTGGCTTTGGGGTTTTGATTGGGGTTTGATGAGGAAAGGGGTTCGGGCCGTTTGGCTATGGTGGATCGGGTGAACAAGGATTTTGATGTGATTCGGCTAATGTGTAGGGGTTGGGAGGGAGTTGGTGATCGGTTTCTGTGGAATGAGGATGATGCCTATGAGGGTGACAATCGGCCACTGAGGGTGATGTTGATTGCAAAAAGAGAAAGAGGGGATGGGTTTTGAATTCCAACAAGGTGATCTTCATGGTTCAGTAGAGATGATAGAATGTTGATTATCGAATTCAAGATGGATCGATCTTCAGCTCTAATACCAATTGATGCATATGGCGGATTGAGATGCGAGGCGGACAGAGATGGAGATGGTAGATGGAGGGCTGGCCAGGGAAACCTTGAAAATATCATGACCTCTCACCAAACTCCCTATCACATGCGAAGAAAAAGAGAACTTGGGAAACCCAAAAGCACTTGGAAATTCTTCATTTATCATCATACTCAACTCACTAGCCAAGGAAGCTTTACATCACTTAAGTAGGAGACCACATGAACCTAGAACAAATCTCGACCATCCAAACACATTGATAGCCACGATTAAAACATCTAATATAAAAACAACTTAAAATATAAATAACATCTCTAAATGTGATGAAATATGTGGGATAGTTCCACGATGATAGGTCGAGATGGATGGCTGGCCGCATTGGTTGATCGACCTGTGAGGGACCATGGGTTTATTCTACATCACATTTACAGATGGGGTATATAAAGTTCCGAATTTAATTCTTACTTACAAGTGAAGAGACCTAGTTTGACTATTTCACATCCCAAAATAGGGTGTACTACCCATCCCTTTATATTGACATATATTTTCTTATTTTTTGTACTATACACAACATCAATTTAATTGAGATTTTTCCTCCTGCACTAGTCTTGTGAATGGATCCTGGCTTATAATCTAGGCTTGTAATGCTTCGTACACAGCATTCAAGCCAACCCAAAAAATTGACAATAATGTTGGCCTTATGATGCAGGCCAGACGGGTAGACCAAGCCCACTAGCCCAGCCCATGGCCCCAACAGGGCCAGCCTCTTTTTTATAACAAGGGGGCCCAACCAATTTACTATCGGAATTTTAATTGATTAAGAGTCTTAATAGGGAGACGTCATTTATTTATAAGTCTTTAAATCAAGAAATTAGTTTGATTTGGGTTGGATTGTTTCCGACTAAATGTGTTTCCAACCCTTTCCTATATATATATATATATATATATATATATATGTATGTAACTCCATTGAGCAGCTGGATTTTTATTTTTATTTTTATTTTTTTCAATAAAGAATTTTGTGAGTTATCTCTCCAGTTGAAGTGCTTGTGTGTAGAATCCTCACGAGACTCAATCAACCCCATTTGTGGAGTTAGCCAATCTTGTGAAATCCATTAAAGGATTCAGCCAGCCCTATTTGGAAAACGGCTTATTTCAATCTCCCATCTGGGGCTGCATCAGCCAAAGACCAACCTTAAACACCAATGGTCGCACCCAGACCCAGACCCAGAACACTTGGTAGGCAAATGGAGGCTAGATGTGTTATCAGAAAATCTTGAATTGCAACATCACTGTTTCGTGAAAGCAACAGAAGGTAACATTTCGGGCATTTTTTTTTTTTTTTTTTTAACAATATCCCAAGTGTTCATAATCACTGCAAGTGTTCGAAAAATTCCAACATTCTCCACGCACGTAGGGCCCACAAAACCTAGGGTGTAGATTGACTGCACGTCGCATGATGCAAAATGTAGAAATTCAATAGCATAGAAATAGAATACAGAAACTAAAACTACTTGAGGCCTTCCCAAACAAAAGAAAAGGCATCGAAATGAAAGAATCTCGGCCTCAAAACTCAATTAGAATTGGAAGAAGATATAAAAAAAATGGAACTCCATCCAATCCCCCCAAAACGCACATATATAGTTGAAGAACCCTTGATTAGGAGATCGAGAGAGAGAGAGAGAGGGGCGACTTACGAAGAAGAAGCAGGAGGATGAGTGGAGGAGGGAAGAGATCTCGTGCGGATGAACTGCCACAATCGAAGACAAGATCGTGTCGAGACGAGATCGTGTGGTCATGTTTCCTTCGGGAGGGAACAAAGGAGAAGAATCATATATACGTTTTCAACGTCCTTCTGTTTTGCAGAGCAGACGACGGAATAAAAGAAGTAACGTGCCCTTCATTCTTCGGCTAGACTCCTATGTGCGTCTTACGCATTGTAAGACAAAACTTTCGTGGTCCCCAACTGTTGCTAAAAGACTATGGCAATGGGTCGGATTTATACGGACCCACTCCAACCTGATATTATTAGGGCCTGTTTGGGGGCTTTATGTTTGGGGGCTTTACTAGTGAAGTTAAGTGTAATAAAGGCTATTTTAAAAAAATAATAAAATATAAGTGGGTTATAATAGTATTTAGTTTTTAGTTGTTTGTGATGGAATTTATTTGACTTTTTTATTGAAAAGTTGAGTTTTTTTGTCTTTTAGTTGATAAATGAGTTTATTTTTTGACTTTTTTTTTTAGAAATATGATGGGAAATTTGAATGAAAGTGCTTTTGGTGGAATTTTTTTTTTTTTTTTTATAAATGGGGCTTTACCTTACTCCACTCTACAAGTAGAATTACCAAACAAGCCTAAGGGTGGGTTTGGTGGCGAGTGAATATGGCGTGGTTGGTATGGTTTTCCATATACTAGTCCGGCCGGGTTTAGAGGGTTTGGGTTTTGTGTGTTTCTAACCCACAGGCCCTTATGTCTTCGCTTTATATACAACTAAGTGAGGTTCTGTTAGCAAATTGTCATTAATGCAAGTGGTATGTAATAGGTAAAAGTGGTCGTAAGAGGCGATATTCTCCTAAAAACCATGTGTCCAAATCGTTGCTAACACATTTAGTTTTTCACATTTTTTGAAAAAAATATAAAAATCAACCTCTAACAAACCCAACCCAGCCCTACCCATGACATCATGAGGCAAGTTTGGTATGGAAAACTCGCCACAGGTCTAGGTGGGCTTGGGACAGTGCAAATACCAAGCGGGTCTGGTTCAGATATGCCTAAACCCAAACTCGCTCTCCCCGTCGCCATCACTATAAACGACCAATTGCGTAACATAATTAGTTATCAAGGAAAATAATCTAGCAGTGAAAGGGAGACTTGGGAGAATGGATCCTTCTAAACATGCCACCTCATTGTATGGGGCTCTACAAGCAAAATGCCATGAGAGCTCGGATCCTCTCCAGCAACTATTACACGGGACCATGTAACACATTTCTTGAACTCCATCTTGATATATCCCCAAGTTTCAGTTCGAAAGGAGTGAGTCCTATCGTACAACTAACCACCATGATGGAAATGTGATTAACACCACATCAACAATGATGCCAAGTTAGTGTCAGTCACGTTTCCGCCATGGTACTCAACCGAACAGTGCAACCCACTCTTTTTGAATTGAAACTTACGGATCTATGTGTGAAGGGTATGGGATTTATCATGAATGGTCAAGATTATCTCTATGTGGGCCCTAGAATGGAGTTTTGGGAATGCGTTAAGCAATTTCCATGTAATAGGTGCTGTAGAGAATGCATACTCATTTTATTAGTTATAACACATCATTAGAATGACTAAATGTGACATTTCATTAGGCTCTCTAAAGGCGTCACATCATCTAACATATACTAATCTCTAACAACAATTTTCCCTTCCTACAAGTTCTCTTTCCTCATAATTTCATTATGTGGTCCCCATTGTAGATTTCAATGACAATGTTGCCTTCCTACTTGTTCTCTCCCCTCATACTATTATTGCGTGGGCCCTATTGAGGATTTCAATCCTTTCACTCACCCGAATCATGAGAGAGACAAGTAGGAAAGCTCAATTCTTCCTCTATGCCTAGTCAGCACCAGTGATGTTTCTATCATGGCACACAATCGGACAGTGCGGCCCACTTTTTTGGAACCGAAACTTATGGATCTATCGGTAAAGGATATGGGATATGAACAGTCTGAATTATCTCTATGTACGCCCCAAGATGGAGTTCGAAGACTGTGTTACACAATTCTCATGTAATAGGTGCTACAGAGGATCAAGACTCATTTTATTAGTCATGACACATGACGAGAGTCTCTTAAGGTGACACATCATTGGGCTCTCTAAAAGTGACACATCATCTAACACATGCTTATCTCTAATGACAATTGTGCCTTCTTATAAGTTCTCTTTCCTCGAAATTTCATTATGCGGGCCCTACTGTGGATTTCAATCTTGAAAACTCACTAGAATCGTGAGGGGGACAAGTAGGAAATCTTAATTCCTCCTCTTATCCTTTTTTTTTATACTAAGTTGGGATACTAGTAAGGAGTGGTAGTTTCAACTTGAAGGCCCAAGGATCCCTAGGCGTATGTGTGTGTGATGCTAAAGTGCCACTCAACCATGAATGTGTTGGGGGGTATCCACTTTTAGTATCATAGTCAAATCTACATTTCCCAAACAGTACCTATCAAATTGTTTGGTATACTCAAGCCCTTCTATTTCACTATCCATGGACTGAATTGATCATCTAAAGACATCATTTCTTTCAAGTTGTATTTCTATAATATTTTTTTAATACAAGATGATCAACTGTTAAACTAATGATTGTTCAATAAATGATATTAGATGTCCTGTGGTCAAATGACATCATGCATTCTTAATTTTTCCTTTTTACTAGATTGCATGGTTCAACTTCAAATCATATTGGAGATAACGTTGATTAGGGAGAGAAGGTTAAGAAACGAAATTATAGTGTTCTTATAGTTTTATGTGTCATTGTAGTTGCTTATTGATAGCAAATGTTAATATTAGGTGCACAACTTGTTAAATCGAATAAATAAAAGAGAAGGAATAATGGCAGAGAGTGAAATCCATATATTTCTACCTTAATAATAATCCAAGGGAGCCTTTGATGAAATCCAACTCAATGTTTCTTGAGTCGGATAAGTATATTGAGTATATTTAAATACATTACAAACAGTTGTAACAAATAAGACAATGGTGGAAACAACCCTACAGACTTGGTAAAATGGGTAGAGGTAGTTAAGGAAAGACTGCATAGTCAACTTTATACGTGGGCCTAAATGTGAATGGGCCCAGAGTGGTATCTATCAGCGCCACCGCCCCCCCCCCCCCCCCAAAAAAAAAAAAAAATCAGTAGGGGCATGCATGAATTGACACACCTAGTTGACGGCGAAGCATATATCTGGATGGGTCAGAGTGGCATATTAAAGGGCATCAACGATGCTATAATATGAGGACGAATCATATAATGAGGATCCATCTGATGGACTCAGTTTCAATTTGGTCTTGGAAGCCGGAGAGCGAACCGGTTTAGAACCAACCATGTCCGTCTTGAGTAGAAGATTTGTAATATAATTTGATTGCGAAAGAAATAAACCATTTTTATTCCGTTGTACTTTAACTCCGAGGAAGCTTGTGAGCTAGCCCAAATCTTTCATTTTGAAGTGCAAGCCCAATTGTGAAATAAGATGAGCAATAAATGTCAAACTACTTTTAGTAATAATAATATCATCCACATAACGCAAAAGATAACTGATGTAACCTTGACTTTTGCGAACAAAGAGTGATGAGTTTGATGTTGATAAAAGAAAGCCCAAGTCCAGTAGCTTTAATGAAGACTTCTCACACCAGGCCCAAGGTGCTTGGAGGGGGCCATAAATTGACTTGATCATGTGGCACACATGAGTTAGTTTAGTGGGGTCTATGTAACCTTGTGGTTGAGCCACGGAGACGGCCTCTTGAAGATCACCATGGAAAAAAGGCACATTCGACATCCAACTGACACAGTGACCAATTATAAGTAGTGGCCAAAGCAAGCACCATGCGAATGGTGGTTTGTTTGATGATATGTCTACAAAATTGTACTGTAATTCATCATTTTATGTAGAATTGTGGACTTAATTAGGATCATTTGCATTCAATTTCAAAGAATTTCATGATTTCATGCATATGAGCATCAAAGTTGAAATTTTAGTCAAAATCATTCAAAATCTCAATCTTGTATGAATGTTATGAAGTCAATAGTCTGCATCATCTAACTGTCACACCAATTAGGCTTTTGATTGTGAACATGCATCAATTTTGGCCTCATTACATGGTTCATGACAAATTAGGCACAATAATGTATTGAGTTGGGTCCCATGCATGACATGCAAGAGTTTCATACAATTAATTATCATTGAAGTAGTCTTTTGTCTTTATAGGAAACTATCACAAATTCGGAGCCCACTTGCAGAGAGATTGAGAGGAGATTGAAAAGAAAAAAAAAGAAAAAAAAATTAAAGTAGGGACCACACCCTTATTGGCTGGGAATCCCATGCATGCCCACTAAGGGTGGGGTCCACTTGGTTGCACGTTTCAAATCTCTAAGATTCTAAAGAACTCTTCTCTCCTATGTTTCCAAAGTTGAGAAATCTCCTCCCTATCCGAGATTTCAAATTCAAGCAATAGATGTAATGCAAGATGGAAGTGGATCAAAGAAGATTTGAAACAAATCAAATTTGTGGAGATAAAGTTCATGATGGAAAGCACTCCAAGGAGATTTGAAAAACATTCAAACTAATGAAGATTGAGAAGGAGATCAAGCTAAATAGGGAAAGCCATTCAAGAAGCAACAAGGAAAAACCATAAGAGAGCCTTGGATGTCCACTAGGGGGTCCCACCTTAGCCTTGGACGCCCCAGATTGTAGCTGTCATTTATCCACATGAAATCTCAATTTTTTGAAGTCTTTATCTCTTGACACATGGAGATCTCTGATAGAACCCAAGATGGAAAGAATTGCACAACAAGAGGTTAAAATTGGCATGAGATCAATTCAGATTCAAATAATTGATAAACTAGGAGGATTGCTTGGAGCGTAAGTTGAGGCAAGAAGAGCTCAAGAAGAAAACAATTCAAGCCAAGAGGAGACACAAAAACTATAAATAGGGACTCCCATGCCCTCTTCTCCTTAGGCTTGGATGTCCCACACCCCCCTCTCTTCTAGATCTAAGTCTAGTTCTCCGTTTTTTTTTTTTTTTTTTTTTTTTAAGATAGCTTTAGGCCTTGTCCAAGAAAATATTAATTAAGGAGAAGATTGTAAAGAATACTATTTTAATGACAAATCAATTGTTTTTCTTTGCAATGGCTGGCTACATTCGTTGATTGGGGCTTGGATGAAGATAAGTATTTCTCCCTTATTTATTTAAGTGATTCTTTTCTTGTTGCATATGTTTATGATTTTAATATTTAATAGTCTTATCTTCATACCAGTAGGTAACTTCCATATTTGATTTCTAAACATTAAAACTTGTTTTTTTATTATCCATGCTTATGTTTGTTAGGCCATGCTTAGAACTTAGATTTCTTTCATGGGTTATGCTTACTTTTGATAGGTAATGTTTAAATTATTTTAATTCCTTTATAAAGTGAAGGAGGTCTTGGCCTTTGGCAATTATTGATTGATTGAAGAAAAAAAGGGGGACTTTAAAGCGAAATCATCTAAATTAAAGACATAATTGATTTGTCTTTAACTTGTAGAAGAATTTGGAACAGGGTCCTTTGTAAATAAGGTGTTAAATGCTTTGGATTCTTATGCTATAATCAATCTCAGTAATTGGTAGTTTTTATTTTTATTAGTTACTTGCTTTTATTGTTAGTTCTTGCTTTTCATATTCTCAAATTCAACTACTCCATTAAGTTTGTTTCCTTAATTAAAAGGATTTTCTTAAATAGTTCCCTATTGATTGTACCAGTATTTGCCACTGTCTAAAAAAGACAGCCAAGCACTTGCGGTTAATTAGTGTATTAAAGATCGTACACCATTTGACAACTGGGTTAAATGTATCAATGAAGTCAATGCCATGTTGATTAAACCCTTTAACAACCAAACGGGCCTTATAGCGATTGATGGACCCGTCGGGGTTGTGTTTAATCTGGTACTCCCATTTACAACCCACCACTGTCATGTGAGGCTTATGTAGGACCTAAGTCCAAGTGCCAGTGCGCTAAAAAGAGGTAAATTCAATATCCATCGTAGACCGCCACTCGGAAGATTTTGCGGCCTGCATGTAACATGTAGGTTCCTTAGGTTAGGAGGCAGCCAACAATTCACAAGGTAAAGGATGTTTGGTGCTCATCCATGTTACTTCTTGAATATGCGAGGTTGCGATCGGGCTGCATGGGATGGGTGCGAATAGGGACTGGTGGAGGGGGGTGGTGGGGTTGGAATGGGACTGGGTAAGGGCTGCTGAGGTCTGACTGAGTGGTAACAGTAGAGTTAGGCTTACTCCGTGAAGGGATGAAGTGGGTGGTCTGGGCATTGGGTGTAGTGGGGTTGGACGCCTGGGCAGGGAGTGCAGTGGGGCTAGGTGCAGGTCTGGGCACTACCTGGTAGTGGAGCTAAGTGCAGTGTGTTGGGACATGGCTTGGGTAGTGTCGCTAGGCATAACTGGGCTGGGAAGTGGGACTGGGCGCAGTTGGCCTGGGTAGTGAGAATTGGGCTCGGTCTTGGTCAGCCTGGATAAGGTGGGCTGTTTGGGCTGGGCAGTGTGCTAGGAAGAAAATGGGTCGAATCGGGCAGGGGAACTGCAGATGGGATTTGTAATAGGGGTGGGATCTGTTTGGGGTTGAAGGTGAGGACTGATGAGTAATCCATGGATGGGCTAGCCTTTGGGTTAGGAGTCATTGTTGAAGAGTCCCAAAAATTGCTAGGGGGTCTTGACTGGTGTCAATACAGAACTAGAAGGAGCCTGGCAAAAAGGAAAAGTGTTTTCATCCAAAATCAAATGCCGTGAAATATAGAGATGGCCAGTATTTGGGTCCATGCAGCGATAACCTTTGTGGTTAAGATTATCACCAGGAGAAATACATTGGATAGATTTATATTCAAGTTTACGAGGATCGTAAGGCCAAAGCCACGGGTAACATGCACACCTAAAAATTCAAAGATACGTGTAATCTGGGGAAACATGAAATAAGGCCTCATTTGGTGAAATTTTGGAAAAAGATACTATGGGCATCCTAGTGATTAAATAAACAGTTGTGTTGAAGGCTTTAAACCAAAATTTTTAGGGTAAGGACGAGTGGGCCAAGAGGGAAAGCCCAATTTCAACAATGTGACGGTGCTTGTGTTCAGCAACACCATTTTGCTTAGGAGTATGTGAGCAAAAAAGTTGGTGAACAATTCCAAAGGAGGAAAATGAATTATTAAATGATGTACATGTGAATTCACGACCTCCGTCTGATCTAAATATTTTAATCTTGGGTTCAAAAAACCATTCAACATACTTTTTAGATGTGCATAAAATTTTAAAAGATCCGATTTAAGAATTAATGGATAAATCTAGCAATATCGAGTGCAATCATCAACAAAAATTACATAATATCGATAGCCACTTATTGAACTAATCAGAGATGGTCCCCATACATCACAATGAATGAGATCTAAAGGAAAAATGAGAGATAGAGGAAGATAAATTAAATAAGAGTTTTGAGCATTTGCCGAAACGACATGATGAACACACTTTCTTCACTTGTTTGATGGAAGAAGAAATAGTAGAGAGAGTGGCCCGCTAAAGGGCAGAGGAGGTATGTCCAAGGCGACAATGCCATATTTCATTGGAGACACAATGGCTGAGAAGAGAAGTCTCGACATGCTTATCTGAAGCAACTGAAGCAGAACAAATGGGATAGAGTCCATGTTCAATTGGAACTTGGAAGAGCGTCTTCCCTGAAACCTTGTCCTTCACACAAAAGCCAGTATCATCAAAAAAAAAAAAAAAAAAAAAAAAAAAAAACCAGTGATTATCAATAGAAAATTATGGAAGAGATAAGAGATTACCAGAAGCATGATGGCAATGTAAAATATTACGAAGAAAGAATCTGAACTGTGATGTTTCTAAAGTAGTTAAACCAGTATTGGAGATGGAAAGGCCTACCCTCTTACCAACTTGAACTGTGTCAGATCCATGATAAGGAGCATGAAGAGAAAGATTATCTAAATCAGAAGTGATATGGTGTATGACACCAATATAAAAAAACCAAGGCCGATATAAAGTGGGTTGATGAGAGGGGACCATGGTAGGTAGGCATTGAGGGGAATGACATCCCTGATACGCAAAGTCCATGCGATGGATGCAATCAATGGCAATGTGTCCCACTTTTCTGCAAATCTGGCAAGTTGGGCTGGTCGGGAAGCACCCAAACCTTGTGATAAATCCCGTTGGCCCGAAGGATTGGAAGATGGAGATTAGCGATGCCAGGGCTCTGAGAGGAACAATCTAAGGAACTAGAGGTTCGACATTGATCCTGATTTGGAGAAACAACAGGTCATCCTTGGGCAGAAGAAATTTTGCCGGAAGCAAAGGCAATAAAGTAGTCGACATCAACCTCATCAACAAGACTAAGTTCTTAAAGAAAGAGGAGGGTATGGATCTCCTCCAATGAGATGGGGTCATGTTGTGACTAGGTGCAAATTGATGTTTGAAATGGGCGATAAATAAAGGGAAGACCAGTGAGGGAACAAAGAATGAGATCATCCTCACCGACTGGAGCACCACACGTCGCAAGTTGATTGGCAATGAGCTTGAGTTTTGAAGATATTCCTGCAATGTGGAGGTGCGTTTCTTCACGTGTTGAAGGCGCTTCTTAAGTTAAAAAACGTGAGAACGAGAGAGTGAGCCGTAATAATGTTCCAAAGACTCCCATGCATCTTTTGTAGTTTCCTCACCAATAATATAAGGAAGTGTAGAACCTGAGAGGGTGGCATTAATCCAAGAGAGAAGGGTTTGATCACGTTCAAACCACTCCGTGAAGGCTTAAATTGGAGAGGATTTGTCATCCGAGCCACGATTTCTCTAGGTGGAATAGACTTGGAACCATCATTGAAGTGTTCTAAATGATGACTGTGTAGGATGGGTTTGAACATTGACTTCCAGAGTAGAAAGTTGGTACTGTCTAACTTATTGGGAATAAGATTAGCAATGTTAGAGATGACCAGATTGGGAGTAGATGAAGGTTATGATGCTGCCAATGTAGCCATGGAAGATATTTTAGAATCCGTGTAATAAGAAAATGGTATGTTGGGCTAGTGATAGTTGCTAGAACGGTGTGAGAGGATAAGGATGATTGATTTGTTGGGATGGTGATGGCTGATGGAATTGTGAGGATAGGATAAAAATGCTGAAACAACAAATATGGGAATTAGAAAAAAAATTCAAAAAGAGAGGCCTTGGATTCATTCCCGTTCTGATTCCATAATCCAAGGAAGCCTTTGATGAAATCCAACTCAATCTTTTTTAAATTGGATAAGTATATTGAGTGTATATAAATACATTACAAACAGTTGCAACAAATGAGAAAATGGTACATGGAAACAACCCTACAAACTTGGTAAAATGGGTAGAGGTTGCTAATGAAAGAGTAGACAGTCAACTTCACAATACATGGGCCTAAATATGGATGGGCTTAGAGTGGTATCTATCAAATTAGAGGCAAGATAGTGAATGTAAAAGGATACTTTAACTGAATCTACAAGTTTTGATCTGTTGTGTAGGCAGTTGAGAAATAAAGGGCTCCTTTGTGACCGACATTATGTAACAGTAGAGTAGGTAGTGACTGAATTCTTGCATGCCATTGCACATAATGTTAGAAATAGAACAAATAATATGTGATTTGATGGGTCAGGAGAAACCATCAGTCATCATCTTCATCGAGTATCAATTGCAAGTAATGCATATGCACCCAAGATCATTAAATAAGCTGGCATGCATAAATTTAGAGTGCCTGAATACTTTGAGGGATATACTCTAGCCCACGAGACCAGTGGAGAAGCAACTTTAAGAAAGAATGGATCAAGAAAGAGGAGTAAAGAAGTTTCTGATTACATAGAGCGGGTCAATAAGTTGGTTGAAAACCTTCGAGCAGATATCCTTAAAGTGACTGAGAGTATTTAACACCCATAGAAGTGTGTAGCAGATTAGGTCTTCAAGGAATTTCACTACTAGATCCCCAAGCTAAGTTACATGGATGCGGGTTTAGCCCATGAACGACTAACCGTTAATAAGCAAATGGCTATGGGATCTTGACGTCTCCAAACAAGAATGAATGTATCCTAGATATGAATGCCAAGGATTTCCGCCATGGTGCTTGATTGGACAGTGCAACCCACTCTTTTTTTAAGTTGAACTTAAGGATCTATCGGTGGAGGATATGAGATTTATCATGAATGGTTCAAATTATCTCTATATAGACCTTAAAATGGAGTTCTAGGAATGCCTTAAACACTTTTCTTGTAATAAATGCTACAATAATGCAGACTCATTTTATTAAGGGATATTGCTTGGAGAGTTCCCTTAGACCTGACATTCACTCATGAGAGGACAAACTTTATGTGTTTTCCTCGTGCGATATCCTAGGGCTATGAGATATCACACATCATATGTGCGATATCCTAGGGCCGTGCGATATCGCAAATATTATCTTGTGCGATATCCTAGGGCCATGCGATAACACATTATTTTTTTTTATAGGGATATCACACATTATTGTACGAAAAAATATGTGGAAAATATTTAAAGTTTGACTGGGGAAAATATCAGATGTAAGACCAATCGTACAGTCAATATCCCTTTTATAAGTTATAAACACATAATGATAATCTATGAAGGTGACATATCATTAGGCTCTGTAAAGGTGTCACATCATCTAACATATGCTAATCTCTAACGACAATTTTGCCTTCCTACAAGTTCTCTCTCCTCAAAATTTCATTATGTGGGCCCCACTGTGGATTTCAATAATTTCACTCACTAGAATTAGGAGGAGATGAGTAGGAAATCTTAGTTATTCCTCTTATCGTGTGTTATGCTAAATTGCCAAACACCACTCAACCATGAGTGTGTTAAGGGTACCCAGCGTTAGTGCCATAGTCAAATATGCACTTCCTAGATAGTGCCTATCAAATTGTTTGGTATCCTCAATCCCTTCTACTTCACTATCCATGGGCCGAATTGATTATTTGAAGACATCATTTCTTTTAGTTTGTAGTTCTTTAATATTCTTTTTTAATACAGGATGATCAAATGTTTAACTAATGACTGTTGAATAAATGATATTAGATGTCCTATGTTCAAATGGCATCAGGCATTCTTAATTTTTCTTTTTTACTAGATTGCATGGTTCAACTTCAAATCATACTAGAGATAACGGTGATTAGGGAGAGAAGGCTAAGAAACAAAATTATAGTGTTCTTATAGTTTATGTGTCATTGTAGTTACTTATTAATTTAAATGCATTAAGGATGGGGATGAAAAAGTATTAGTAAAGGAAGATGAGATAAAGGAGCGTTGAAGGAGCTACTTCTACAAGTTATTTAACAAAAACAGTAGTAGTGACATACAATTGGGGCAGCTAACCATTTCTAGGGAAGAATTGAATCATATGTTCTATAGGAGAATCAGCAGGAAAGAAGTTAAAGAAGTATTGAAAAGGATGAAGAATGGGAAAGCGGTTGGGCCAGATGGTATCCCTATTGAGGTCTGGAGGTGCTTGGGGGAGGATGGCATAAGTTGGTTGACAAAGCTTTTTAATGTAGTGCTAAAGAGCAAGAAGATGCCTGATGCATGGGGGAAAAGTATTCTTATACCCATATACAAGAACCAAGGAGATATTCAGAACTGTACGAACTACCGCGGGATTAAATTGATGAGCCATATGATGAAATTATGGGATAGAGTTATTGAGAGAAGACTAAGAAGAACAACAAACGTTTCAGAGAATCAATTTGGTTTCATGCCTTGGAGATCAACCATGGAGGCTATCTTTCTCCTAAGAAGGTTGATGGAACAGTATAAAGAAGGTCAGAGAGATTTACATATGATGTTCATTGACTTGGAGAAGGCCTATGATCGGGTTCGTAGGGAGATTCCATGGAGAGTACTGGAAAAGAAAAGAGTGTGTGTCACATATATTGATATGATAAATGATATGTATGATAGAGTCGTGACATCTGTAAGAATGACTGGCGGAGAGACTAAAGAGTTTCCTATTACGATTGGGCTACACCAAGGCTCAGCGTTAAGCCCGTACTTGTTTGCCCTAGTTATGGATGAGATTACAAGACATATCTAGGATGGGCTGCTGTGGTGTATGCTATTTGCAGATGACATTGTTTTAGTGGATGAGACGAGAGAAGGAGTGAATGGTAAGCTAGAATTGTGGCGGAAAATGTTAGAGACTAAAGGATTTAGGCTAAGTCGATGCAAGACGGAATATATGGAATGCAAGTTTAGTCAAAGTAGGACACCTGGTAACATAGAAGTAAGTTTTTGGGCACACAAAAGATTGTAGAGAAAAAATTTTAGATACCTTGGATCTATAGTGTAACAGGATGGAAGGATTGATACTGATGTAAGTCACATGATTCAGGCCGGGTGGACCAAACGGAGGAGTGCTTCTGGCGTCTTGTGTGATTGGAAAGTCCCCATCAAGGTTAAAGGAAAGTATTATAAGGTGGCAGTACGCTCAGCGTTGTTATATGGATCAGAGTGTTGGGTAGTAAAGCATAATCATGTTAATAAGATGGAAATTGCGGAGATGAGAATGCTAAGATGGATGTGCGAGATCACAAGGAGAGATAGGATTAGGAACGAGGAGATTAGGGGCAAAGTAGGAATAGTACTGATTGAAGATAAAATGAGAGAAAATCGACTGAGATGGTTCGGCCATGTTAGAAGGCGTCCAACGAAGGCAACTGTTAAAAGGTGTGAAAGCATGGAGATTGCCATGAGTAGGAGAGGGAGAGGGAGATTGCCATGAGTTCTTTTATATCTCAATGCAAACAAATAGAAGTGAAGGTTTTGGTAAATAGAAAGAGGTGTCTTTTAATTACTTATAACATAAATCATATGGTTTTGGCAAACAGAAAAAGGTGTCTTTTAAAACTACAAGCAATAATTGTAGAAGTGAAGGTATTCTAGACTAAATTCATTCAGATGTGTGGGGACCATCTCCAGTTAAGTCAAAAGGTGGAGCATACTATTTTTTGGTTTTCACTGATAACTTTTCAAGGAAGGTTTGAGTTTACTTCATGAAAAAAAAAAGTGGTATTCACTCAATTCAAAGAGCGGAAGGAAAAAGTAAAAAAATCAAACATGAAGAAAAGTCAAGCATCTGAAAATAGGTAATGGAGGCGAATATAGAAATAGCGAGTTTATACAATCTTCCAAGGACGAAGGCATCACAAGGCATTTTATTGTTCTAAAGACTCCTCAACAAACAGTGTTGCGGAAAGAATGAACAGGACTCCCGTGGAGAGAGCAAGGAGCATGAGACTTCATGTAGGGTTGCCTAAGAACTTTTGCAGAAGTTGTTAATCACTCTTGCTATGTAGTCAATCGATCAACCGTCAAAGACCATGTACGCCAAGTTGCAGAAGAGGTATGGACATGTAAGGAAGTAGATTAGTGATCATTGAAGGTATTCGAGTGTCCAGCATACACACACATTCCCATTGATCAGCGACCCAAGTTAGACTCCAAGTCACTCAAAAGCATATTCCTCGGATTTGAAAAAAAGAGTGAGGCTACAAACTATGGGATCCAAAAAAATAGGAAAAAGATTTGCAGAAAACATGTAAAATTTGATGAAATTTCTATGCTGAATAAGGAAAATGATGGTAAAGTCAAAGGGTACATGCTGAGAAAGTAGTTATTGAAGTAATTCTTCGTAAGGAAAATACAGCAAAAAAACAAGCACAAAATCAATCAAAAGCCAGTACATCTTGAGGAGATGAACACCATGAGGCTCAGCAGGAGCTCATAAGTCTAGCACAAGGAAGAGCAAAGAGGATCATAAAGTCACTTCAAAGGTATGGATGAGATGAGAATAAAGTACATTTTTCTCTCATCAATGATAGCGGTGATCAAACTACATTTAAGAAGCTATAAAAAGTAGTGAAATAAAAGGTTGGATGGATGCTATGCTGAATGAGATGGAATTGATAAAGAAGATCATAAGTTGGTGGGCCATCAAACAGATCACCACATAACAGTGGGTCATTCCATTAGTCACATGCCGTTTCTATTTATTAAATTTCTTTAGCTAACCATTGCTACCAAAACCTTAAGATGTTAGGCAGCGGAAATACTTTTCAATATTCCCCATCAGGTGGAGCTCACTCTTCAATACTCCCCCTTAGCTGGAACTCGGCCGGCGCACTTTTAGCGACACGCATTTTTTTTTGCACCGATTCGTTCCTCTTGGGATTCGAACTCACGACCGGTTGGCTCTGATACCATAAGAAAATTAAAGACAGATTGTGAAAAGAGGTCTGGCTGTTAGCTTCTCAACATGCCTAACCTTTCCTCATCATTTCATTATATAGATGTGTAGCTTCCTTACACATCGATTAGTTTCCTTACACATGGATTTTGAGAATATATTAAAATACATTTAAAGCAACTGAATATCATAACATAAGATCTTCATATCTCAGGCCAGCTCATTTGTACACCCCTTCATAACCTTGATACAGGTTGTCTCACGATCATGATAGATCATGATATGCATGACGTGTCCGTTTGATATCTAGAGGATTCTCTTGCTGAGATGGCTTGCCAATCTTCTCATGTAGAAACGACATGTGATGACTAATGGAATTACCCACTGTTATGTGGTGATCTGTTTGATGGCCCACCAACTTGTGATCTTCTTTATCACTCCCCTTCAAGCTAGAGGGCGGTGGCTGAAGCACTCCAAGCTTGCACCGAATTTTTGAAAAAGATTCTTTGAGAGAGGTTTTAAATATTTCTGCAATTTGGTTTGTAGAACTCACAAATTGTGTAACAAGAGATCCAAGAGCAACTTTTCTCTCTCACAAAATGATAATCTATTTCTATGTGTTCGGTGCGAGTATGTAGTACTGGATTAACTGTCATGAATAAAGCACTGAGATTGTCACAGAAAAGCAAAGGAGGCCGAGAGAGATATATTCCAACATCTCTGAGAATATAAGATGCCCACGTCAATTCAGCCGCTGTAGAGGCAAGTGCACAATATTCTTCTTCTACACTGGACCTAGCCACAATCGTTTGCTTTTTGGCGGTCCAAGAGATACAATTTGCTCCAAGATAAATACAATATCCAGTAGTCGACCTCCGTGTTTGTGGATAACTAGCCCAATCTGCATATGAGAATCCATAGAGATTAAGAGAAGATTGAGAAGATATACGGATTCCATAATCAATGGTTCCTTTTAGATATCGAAGAATCCTCTTGACACCTTGCCAGTGCTTGAGTGTTGATTGCTGCATGAACTGACAAACCAAATTTACTGCATATGATAGGTCTAGTCGAGTAAAAGTAATGTATTGCAATGCACCCACTATGCTTCTATATTTAGATGCACCAACTTGTGGACTAGATTCTGAGTGCATATCATGTTTTTGTGCAAGAGGGGTTCCAATAGCCTTACTCTCTATCATCTAAGTCTTTGATAATAAATCATTTATGTACACTGTTTGAGGGAGAAATAATCCTCCAGAAAATGAAGTGATTTCAATACCCAAAGAATAATGTAAGTGACCAAGATCCTTCATGGAAAACTCCAAGCTAAGTTTACTAATTAGCTGTGACAAAAGAGAAGAATTGTTGCCAGTAATGATGATGTCATCAACGTAGAGAAGTAATAATATGGTTCCCATGGAGCAATGTAGCACAACTAGAGATGAGTCTGCATTACTGCAGGAAAAGCCAACATGAAGAAGAAACAAACTAAATCTGTCAAACCAAGCTCGTGGGGCTTGTTTAAGACCGTAGATGGCTTTGTTTAATTTGCACACATGTTTTGGGTGGTCTGGATTGGTAAACCCAGGAGGTTGTTCAATGTAAACTGTTTCACGCAGGGCCCCATGAAGAAAGACGTTTTTAACATCAAGTTGACGGATGGGCCAGTGAGAGACAACCGCCATGCTAAGTATGATACAGATAGTTGTAGGTTTGACTACTGGGCTAAAGGTCTCATCAAAATCAATTCCCTCCATCTGATTAGACCCTTTAGCAACCAAACGTGCTTTAAAGTGATCAACAGACCCATCAGATTTTAATTTGGTTTTAAAAACCCATTGGGAACGAACGACGTTCATATCATGTGCGCGGGGAACTAAATCCCAGGTCTCATTGCGAGCTAGTGCTTGTAGCTCTTCCCCCATGGCCATGACCCATTGAGGTCGGTTCAATGCTTCATTAATATTGTTGGGCTCACTCAAGTCCTGATCCAATTTGGACATGTACAACAAATCAGGCCCATGTGATGACTTAGAAATGGCTAAGTGATCTGCATTGTCCGACTTCTCAGTGGACATGTGCAAAGAATGTTTAGTGGCCATTAAGATCTTTGGTTTGAAAATACCATCTATAGCTCGGGTGCGCGTCGCGTAGACATGGTAGTCTCAACTGCACCATGGTTAGGAGAATTGGGAGATTCTGTGGATGGACACACAGTAGACACATGATCCATTGAGACAATAGGTGCTGCATTTGAACCATGAATTGAAGGTGAATCAATCAAGTCTTGGCCAATTGGAGACTGCCCATCTTGGACAAGTGGAGGGACAAAAAAAGGTGATCCAATTTCAGGCTGCATGACGTATTGCTCAGAGGTGCCTCGATCTGTTTGTTGAGGCGGTGTGCTATGCTTGGTGACTTGTTACCCAGACTCAAGACGCAGTTGTTGTGTAAACTCCTTAGGTGTACATGAATTAATAGGTGAGTGCATACCTGAACCACCATCATCTTGAAGAGATAAATGTTGTGCATGTTCATTCGGTGGAAATGTGGTATTATTTGAGTGTATACCCAATGAAACATCATTTTGATGAGATGATGGTAACTCCATTATCAAGTGTGCCTGCCTTTGAGGTGTTGATGTCTCTGGTATGTGTTTGGGTTCAGCATTAGGAATAACACACTGAATGAAATCTGAAAAAGTGGTAATAGTGCTTGGTTCCTGCGCATGAATCAACACATTTTGAGAATTCTTATACGAAAATACAATTTCATCAAAAACCACATGGCGTGAGATGAAGACTTTTCGACTCTGAGGATGGTAGCACCGAAAGCCTTTATGCAAAGGGCTATACCCTATAAAAACCCAGGGATATGTCTTAGGCTCAAATTTATTTTTGTTGTGATCTCGCAAAGTAAGGGAAGCATCGACACCCAAAAACTCTAAGACTTGAGTAATCTGGATGAGCACCATGAAGTTTAAAAACTGGTGTTTCAATATTCAAAACTGTTGAGGGAAGTCTATTTATTAAAAATACTGCAGTCATGAATGCTTCTAACCAAAAGCTCTTTTTTGGTAAATTTGCATGGATGAGTGAAGTAAGCCCTGCCTCAACTATATGTCTATGTTTTCTTTTTGCAATACCATTTTGTTCTGGGGTGCCCAGGCACGACATTTGTCTATGAATACCACAATTCTCAAGATGAGCAATAAACTTGTGTGACTGAAATTCACCACCACCATCACTTTGAAAGACTTTTATCTTTGTAGAAAACTGATTTTCTACTAATTTCTGAAATTTGACAAAAAACCTCAAAGAAATCAGATTTATTTTTGAGGGGATAAAACCATGTAAATCTGGTACAATCATCAACAAAAATCACATAATATTTGATTCCTTGAGAAGATGAAACAGGAGAGGGCCCCCATAAATCGCAATGAATTTTCAGAAGAGGTATATTGTCAACTTTATTATTCAAAGAAAAAGGCAACTTACAACTCTTTCCCATTTGACAACTAACACAAACACTGGGTATTTTATTCCAACTTCTAATGTTAATGATGCTTTGAGAATTTAAGATCTTCAACAATTTATTATTGGGATGACCCAATCTCAAGTGCCAAATCTCTTCCGTAGTTTTTCCAGATCTGAGTGTGTCACGACCCGGGCCCAAGAACCTGTAATCCCGAGCCGTGATCATCATACTTACTCCCGTAAACCCTGAATTAACCGAAGTTAAAACGAAATCCACAAGGGATATCATACTCAAGTACCTGTCAAATACAAAACTTTTGCGGAAACAATATATTTGACAATATCAACTTACTATTTACATGTATACAAAAGAAAGTTCTTATACATGTATCATTTCCAATATACATTTATCAAACGCTGCATAATAAAAAATACTATGCAGACAACCATTAGTTACATTCCCAAAAAGAATTATAAACAGTTCTCAAAACATTTCTCAAAACGTTTATCAAAGGTTCCAATCGCACTCGGATACCTAATCAGACAGTATCCCGCCGGACCCACTCTATCAATCCTCTTGGAGGAACCGTAGCGGTCTCTTCCGCTGGCGCCGGAGGCGCTGCAACAACCGCAGGGGCAATCGGGCCTGTAATGCCATCAATAACACTAATGAACACGACGGCTCAACAATATATAAACAATTCTTGTAATAAGGTATTAACACATTCATATTGCATTAATAACAGTTTCAATGCTAGAGAAATCTAGACAATTCTACAATGACAGTCAATATACATGTATGAAAGGTAACTATCATAGTATTCATTGCATTGTATTTCAATTCATTACCATCTTGCCTCAAAGGAAGGATTTAGTTTCATTTTCATTTACCATCTCCCCTCAAAGGGAGGATTCATCTTCCAATGGAAGACACCAATTAATATCCGAAGATACGATCGGAATTGGTGGGACTTACTAGTGTCCGAGTCAGGGACAACTAGTATCACCACGGAGCTCCGGAAACACCCCAATATCCATCTGCTGCAGCAGGATTAGTCATTCATTATTCATTGAATTCATTTAGAGTTCTAATACAATAGCTAGGTAGTGCTAGACTCAATATCAATAACCTTCAGTAAGAAATCCTCTTATGGATTCAATTCAACTCAACAATTCCTTTCATGACAAAGGAAAGGAATAATAATAATGTCAATCTCATTAGATTGAATTACAATGACACAATAAGAGTATTATTAACCACGTATGGTTTTACTCAACCCTATTTCAATCCTATCTTAATCCTAATCAACCATTCGGGTGTAACCATTGGTTTCCAAATGCATGTGTTATTCACGATGGACATCACATTTATACATTTAATATGTGCATTTCTAGTCCTCGTAATTATCACCCATGGAGCTTAGGCCAATATCGATTATGGTTCGTTCAAGGAACCCTTTTGAAATATTACTAATTCTCAATAATCTAGTTTAATCCATAATTAGTCTTAAAAACTAATCGGGAATGCATTTATACTCACGAGACGTACCTCAAATTCTCGTAAAAATCCGAAATCCAAAATTCACTGGACTCAAACTGATATCACTGGGCCAGTATCAGGTTCGCTCGAGCGGATTACTGTTCGCTCGAGCGGACCTAGACAGAACGTTGTTCGCTCGAGCGGACCCACTATTCGCTCGAGCGGACCCACACAGAACGACGATCGCTCGAGCGAAATCACTGTTCGCTCAAGCGAACTCTTCAGAACTTTTGTTCGTTCAGACAGAACCTAGGTCGCTCGAGTGAACCCCTAGTTCGCTCGAGCGAACTGTCCAGAATTTCAATCCGAATTTCTGTTCAGTTCTTTCTTCTTCTCCTCTCCTTTCTTAATCACATTTCTACAACCTGCAAAGTAAATGAGAACCTCCTGTTCCCCCTCATACACCATCCTTTCACATTCATTCATAATGACACTTCTAATCAATCTTTAATCACTTCATTAAGCATTCATATGATTCCAAAAATCAATGAAAAATGCATATAATCCATGAAAATCTATGAACAATTATAATGGCTAACATTAATCACAAGAGATGCGTATACTTGCCTCTCTTGGAGCTATTTAACAAAAATCCCTCTTTGCCTTAGCTTAGTTCAACACAAATGTCTTCCTTTTAAACCCTAATCCATAAAAACACCCAAATACACAACCATAAGCTATCTATGCTAGCAATCATGCCTAACCATTCATTATAACTTGGAAATCACAAGGGAGATCCAATACTTACTTGTAGCTCAAAGGGGAAAAAGGTTCTTGAGTTTTCTCTCAAGCTCCACACTTCAACAATGGAGATTTTGCTTGGGGAAGAAGATGAAGTTGAAGATGAACTCCTCAAAATCCCTCAAATCACTCTTAGCTTTACTCTTAATGGAGAGAAAATGGAAGAGAAAAGAGAAAGATGGAAATGCTCTAGGGTTTCTTTGAGTTTCAAGAGGTGGAATGAAAGAAGAACCCATTTCATTCTAATATAAGTGGGTTTACACTAAAACCCCATCTTAATAAGCTTATTTACATTTAGAGTCAAATGAGGCTTCACTTGGCCCAATATTTGAGATCAAATGGAATCGTGTTTATTATGAAAGTTGACGTACTCTCTGAGATTCACACGTTGGTATCAAGAATTTTCGTATTTAACGAAATACGTGAAAACCCGTATTTACAAAAAAGTCCTAAGCTTACCTTGTTTGAGTCTAAACTCACTCTAATTAATTCAATTTCATTCAAATCCATTCCATTATGCTTAATATATCATTTGAGACTAGTTTGTCTCTCTTTGGTCATTAACCTTGATTAATCCAATTATTCATGCTTAATTAGCATTAATCTCAATTAATTAGCCTTAATCACGATTAGTTCGGGTTGGGGTGTAACAGAGTGCCACAAAAGTCACTAGTGCTTCTCCATCTAAGGCATACAGATTCCCCTTTTTACTGCCTGTTGCCAGTAGTCTGCCCATGGCTCGTTCCTTTATCAAAAAATCTGAGTCAGAAAACTCAAAAAGACAAGAATTATCTCGAGCCAAATGTGAAACTGAAACTAGATTTTTCTTTAATTTCAGGCACAACTAAAACGTTTTTTAATTCCATTGTACCATAATCAGATTTAAAGGAGGCATCCCTTATATGAGAAATTTTCAATTTGGAACCATCCCCTATCACCAATTTATCATTCCTAATGTAAGGTCGAGCATGGAGTAATTTACCTGGATCATTGGTAACATGTGCATTGGCCCCAGTGTCAAAATACAGATTTGGGTCTTGTGTTTCATTTGTAGAAAGTGCAGTTAGTGGTCGGGACAAGTCTTCAGGAGCCTGGTATGAATAGTCCCATCGATAAAAACATTTCATTGTAGTGTGATTCCTTCTTCCACATATTTGGCATGGATCTGGAATATTGGTACCTTGCTGCCCTGTGCCATTATTCTGAAAATGTGGAGTGTAAGACCCATTAAAGAAAGCATTATTGTTACATGTTTGAGGCAAAGAAGTAGCCTGCTGCTGCTGTCCATTTGTTGCAATTGGCAAGGTTGGACGGAACCCCTGGTTTTGCCCAATTGCAGAAAACCCACAGCCACCTGAGTTATATGTATTGTAATGACCATTGTGACCTCCCCGCGGCTTATAGTTTCCTCTGCCACGGCCACCTCCTTGTTGTTTTTGGGCCACAAATGCCATTGATTGATCAAGGCTTTTAGTTTCAGGTTCCAAACTTTGGAGATGAAGCTTATAATCCTGGACAGTAGTGACAAATTGGGTATATGTGGGAAATGGTGGTTTTGCTAGCATAGAGGTTACTAGCACACTATACTTCTTTCTAAGGCCACAAGACATGTCAATAACTTTATCTTCATCTGGAACTATTTTATGAATTGAAGCAAGACCATCAAAAATATTTTTGAAAGCTTTAAGGTACTCAGATAGTGGCTGATTACTGAGTTTGATATCTTGCATCCTCTGCTTTAGTTGAACTTCGCGTTCCTTCGTGGAATGAAGAAAATTTTCCTCAAGGCACAGCCAAATCTCCTTGGCTGTATTGCCACCCACGATCAGGTAAAGGACCTTTTCTGATAGAGTTCCTGTAATCCAACTCCTTAATAGGAGATCTTTTTCCTTCGACGTCTCATATTCTGAATCTGCTTCGCCTTCCTTGTCTATTTCTTTCTTTGCCGACAGTCCTTTAGTTATCAAATCCTTAACTTTAAGACTCTCAATAAGAGGAAGGATTTGCATACGCCAAACCAGATATTTTGTGAGGTTCAATTTTACTGAAACAATTGTGATGAGATGGTGAAGTGCAGTAGCAGATAGGGTGAGAGATTGACGTTGAAGATGATCCAGCCATTGATATAATAGAAAGAAGAAAGACACTATTGAAAGGTAGGGTGTATCTAGAGCTGGTGATGCTCTGATACCATATTAAATTTCTTTAGCTAACCATTGCTACCAAAACCTTAAGGCGTTAGTAGAGGCAACATAAATACTTTTCAATATTCCCCATCAGGTGGAGCTCACTCCTCAATAGGAATCTCTCCAAAAGAAGCCAGTCTAAGAGTTAGTTCTAAAATCCAAAGACAGAAAACCAGTCTGCTGCAAATGGGTGTTCCAAGAAAAGGAAGTATCTCAAGAAAATAAGACACCAAGGTTCAAGGCACGTCTAGTAGCAAAGAGGTACCCACACAAAGAAGGGGGTGGTTATGATGAGATATTTTCCCAGTTGTGAACCATACATCTATCTAGGTGTTGTTGTCATTTGTAGCACAACTCAACATGAAGCTTAAACAACTAGATGTAAATACAACTTTCCTTCGTGGCGACTTGAAGGAAACAATTCACATGGAGCAACCTAAAGGATTTAAAGAATACGAAAAACAAGACTTTGTGTGTAAGCTGGAAAAAAAAAAAAAAAAAACATTGTACGGGCTGAAACAATTTCCAAGACAATAGTACAAGCACTTCGAAGACTACATGTTGCAGATTGGCTACCATCGATGTGAGTATGATTTTTGTGTTTATTAAAAAGTGCTGAATGTTAATCCCTTCATTATTCTGCTACTTTATGTAGATTGTATGCCCATCACATGTAAGGACATGTCAAAAATAAATGAACTCAAATCTCAATTGAGAAAGGAGTTTGACATGAAAGACCTTGGGGCAGCCACAAAAATATAGCATATGGAAATTAGGAGGGACAAAAAGGTTGGAAAGTTGTGGTTATTACAAAAGAAATACATATCAAATGTACTTGAGAAATTCAACATGCAAAATGCCAAGCGTGTCTCTCTCCACTTACAAATTACTTCAGCTTAAGTGTTAGAAAATCTCCTACTACATATGAGGATATTGAAAAAATGTCCAACATACCATATGCTAATGCGGTAGGATGTTTATTGTATGCCATAATTTGCATAAGACTGTATAGTCCTCAAGTAGTTGGTGCAGCAAGTAAGTATATGGAGAATCTCGGGAAAGAGCATTGGAATGCTGTAAAGTGGATTTTGAGATCCTTAAAGGGCACCAAAGACTTGAGAATTTTTTTTGAAAGAAAGTAGGGGGTAAGAAAGTGTAGTTGGATATGTAGATTCTGATTTTACTGGGGATCTACAAAAAAGAATATCCACCATAAGTTATGTTTACATGATTGCTATCGGACTGAAAAGATGGAGATATGTGCTTTAGTTTACATCTGCACTTTCTACTACAGAGGTAGAATACATGACAGTTAAAGAGGCTTCTAAGGAAGCAATTTGGTTGAGAGATTTGGTAAATCAAATCGAAATTAAGTATGAATCAATATCGCTACACCGTGATAGTTAGAGTGCCATATGTTTGACAAAGAACTAGGTATATCATGCAAAAACAAAACACATAGCTATGATGTATCATGGAACTCGAGATTAGGTTGCTACAGTTAAGATCTCCTTTTAGAAGATTCACATTGATGAAAATTAACCGATATGCTTACCAAGCTAGTCACTACGGAGAAGTTTGGACATTGCCTAGATTTACTCGATCTCTCCTCTTGTTAAAGATTAAAGGTGCACCTCATCTTCATTGGGGTGCAAATATGGTGGGAGAATGTTCCCACAAGATGCAGGTGTTATAAATACTGAACAACAATTCTTCAAGGGATCTGACCTTTTTTTTGCCAAGGTGGTGATTGTTGGATTTGGTTGAAAAGATCCTCACCGGGCCTTATTGGGTAGTTTTCTTGGGGCCCACTTTTATTAGGGCAAATCTCTTATATATTCTCTCCTAGGGTTAGCGAGCAAGGTGAACACAGAGAGAACTTGTTAGGGGATAGGCTGTGAGAGTAAAATTGAGGCCTATGGTGAGAGGGTAGGCTAAGTGTCTAGGGGGTTGAGAGTCCTTGTAATGAGCTGCTCAATTTCTTCATAGTGGAATTGAGGGAAACTATCATAGCCCCGTGGACATAACCTTTACAGTAAACCATGTAAATCTGTGTGTTGTGGATTGCTTGTGTGGTGCTTGGATTGACCGTGTGTTCGCCCTAATAATTCCTAACAGGATTTGCTCCAATAGGTAACCCAAGATATTGCAATGGTAATTGACCAACCTTGCAGTGCAAAAAATTAGCTATTGGCCTTAAGACCTCTTTAGGACAATTCACCCTCACCAAAGTGCTTTTCTATAGATTCACTTTCAAACCTGAGGCGAATTCAAAGCATCTTAAAATTATTTTTAACACTACTATCTCCTCCCATCTTTCGAAATACAGATAATATATTATAGAATATAACTCAAAATATACTAGTATTAAGACTTCAACCTATTAACAAAAAGATACTAATAAATCAGAATAATATAGATCATTTGATATTGCAATGCATATAGAACTAACCCATGATCTAAATTGTTGTGACCCATTTGGAATTGCAAGGCTAGCCCATACAAGGTACCTTTTATCCTCTAGATTCATTACTTATGTTCAAACTATATGTATGAGTGTGTTGTTTGGCCTTTTGGCTAATTAGATAGAGTATGAGTCTCCTTTGCATGCTACCATGTCTGGAATATCAATGGAACTTTAATTCAAAATTCCCTCAATCTTTAAAAAAAAAAGCCAAAAAGAAACCTCATTTTTCCATTAAAAGACAAAAAAAACTCCATTTTTCTATACAAAAAGTTAAAAAAGATTCCATATCATACAACTAAAAATAAAATACCATCATAATTCATTATATTTTATTCTCTTTTAATTGGATGCTTTACTACACTTCATTTTACACGTAAAATCACCAAACAGGCCATAGGACCCTGATTCAGTAGCATTTGCTTGCACCAGTTGGGCGTGATTGCTTTCCCCAATGTTCTCCATCACTTGAGGTTCACATACTTATTACTATACGAAATATAGATGTAACATTTCATGGGTCTACAAATGCAAAGCTGAAGTATAAGCCAAGTTATATTGATTGTAAAGGGCTACTAGTAAGGAGACAACATCCCACACTACTTTTGTCTAAGAAGCAGACATGGAAGAGATAAAATAATAGTAGGTAAGGTATTTGCAGTTTACTTAGGTATTTTATATTGTTCTCAATTTCATATTCAAGCCTTAAAACTTAATTATATATTGCACTTGTTTAATTCTCTCAATGATTGGCATCCATTCCTCGATCATCGCCACAACTGATGAGAAAAATGTCCTAAATATATCTTAATCAATATAAATTAGGAGCAGGGAAAGCTACATGAACTCCATTCAAATGCTCTAATTATTCAAGCAAATGCGGCTCTCATATCACATTTCTCAACAATAGGTTATTTTGCGAAATCATAGAGGTTAATAAATAATTTTCAGATCAAAACACTCAAAGTGTTATAATATGTTGGTCACTGCGAACTATAATTTAATTAGTTCATGCCATCCATGCTTTATCGATAGAATTATTTATCATGTGATGTAGTCTTTTAATTTTTGAACAGTATTTATGGTTATTATAGTTACCTAATCTGTGCAAATAGGTTTCTTAACTGTGAATGAACTTGTTTAAACAGTCCACAAATTGACTCAATGAATTCATGGGTTCTTTGAACTAATTTGCCCTAATTTTCAAAAGAGCTGTTACATTTATTAAAGTCTCTCAAAGTGGGGATGATTTTCTCCTGCGCGCTGCAAATTGGTGACGTTTATCATGCATAATATAGTGAAAACCATTGGTGACGGTTTGGATGCGTGATCCCATAGAAGCTTGTGCGCAAGAGATTTTTTTTTTTTCAGAAGGGTGTAGTAGGACCTTCATAATTATTAGAAACATGAACTATGTCAATCTATGTATTAGAATTAAATAACTAAATTCCCTACGCAAATTAAATTAGAAAATGAATTCAAACTAAAGTCAGGGCCTGCTTGGTTGAGAACATTTTTGATCGAAATCCCTCTTGTTGGGAATTCAAAGTTCCTTATTTGATTAGGTTCAGTGGGAACTTATTCAGCTGCACACGTGAATGTTAAGGGTGTTCATGGGCCTGGGTAGGCGGGGTTGATTATGCATATCCAGGCCAGGCCCGACATTAGAAATACAAACCAAGGCCCTGCCCAAGCCCGAAATGGCCCATAAAGTTAGGCTCGGGCCCCCCATTTAGTCAACCGGGTTGGGCTGAACCAGTCTTTTGATCAATCTTGTGGCCTTTCTAGCAAATGTTTGGCCTAATTAAATAGAATGGTATGCACTCCTTATACAGGCCATGAAAAGTCGGACTTTGAGCTTTCATTCACTTAATCCAAGCCTGACCCAATTATTAAACGGGTCCAAATTTCATATCCAAGTCTGGCCTAAAGTGGGCTGGGCCGGAATCAGGCTAGGGCTGGCCCGGCCCATGAACACCCCTAGTGAAAGTCACTTTTGGCCAGCAGAATCCTCTTAATAAGGGATTGCTGAAGCCTTAGAATTCTACATTGGAGGACAAGCCTCCGAAATTATCCAAGTTCTCCAAATAATGTATTTCCAAATGCTTGCAACGATAATATATTTCCAAATGCTTGCAACGAAACATCCTGTATTCGATAAGCACTAAATTGTGAGATGCAAATTCATATGAGTTGGGCCAATTGCGAACCAGGTAACTACAATAGCCACCGTATAAAAGAGGGACTTTGAGGAACACAGAAGAACCATTTATTTTCCTTACTACAAAGCCTATTTTTCCTGCTTTCCTTCTAAATGAAAAAAATGTTTTTCCTTGGTTCTTTTTGCTTGCTTTTATGCAATATTGTTAGCAAGGTTTGAAACCAATTATATTTGAGTTTACTTGGAAAAATCTAAATGAAATGAAGCAAAAGAAACAACACATAGCAAATCAAAAACTTCCTATGTCAAGTCAATCCATTTTCGTGAGTCATGATCCCCTGTGTGTTCTCTTACATACTTACCATGAGTGGGTTGTGTGGACCTCACCGCGTGTGACCTATATTCTGATGATTCAAACTGTTAAAAACCAAATACAATCACCGTCAGTGTCATATCCTCAAATTTTAGTTTGTAGGATTTAGTCTCACCGTAAGATCAAAGACT
This sequence comes from Camphora micrantha, assembly GCA_003546025.1. Classification (NCBI taxonomy): domain Eukaryota; kingdom Viridiplantae; phylum Streptophyta; class Magnoliopsida; order Laurales; family Lauraceae; genus Camphora; species Camphora micrantha. The sequence goes on from QPKB01000009.1 coordinate 25,532,826, forward strand.
AAGGGTAATACTATTAGCTCATACTATGGCTTTAGCAATCACATGTTCAATCTTAATATGGGAACAAAGTCCTACAGAAGCTTCTACCAAAAATAAAAAAAATAAAAACCCTATGTAAGCAAAACTTGAGGATATGCTTGAGGGGCCACATTTAAATTTAACGGCTCAGATCATCAGTGGGTGGGCCCCAAGGTGAGTCCATACATTCTGCTCTATCATACCACTCAGGGGATCCTGGCAGTTGCTTCAAAAGGTCACGAGCTGGCTTTTCCAATTCCCAATCAGATGAGGCTTTGACTTAGGGGAATCCATCATTAAAGGAGTGAAACTCCACAATGGGCCCATTTATTGAAAATCCAATCGGGTCGGTGTAAACGTGGTCCCAATGAATATGATGCAGTCAATTTCTATGTCTATAAGAATTGGTCCCACCTTTAGATAGATGTTGGATTATAATGTACACATTCTTATGCATGTTCATTAATCTGTTTTCAACAAATGCAAAATTTTACCTTATCTTTTATTTTGAATTTGAAGGGCTTGGATTTTTAACAAGTGGTCCCACCGTAGAGTTCCACAACTTTAATAAGCAAAGTGAACATTACCCTGAGTGAAACTTCATCACCTATAGTCCATCCTTGAATGCCAAGAATAAGATCAGCAACAACAAACAAACAAATCTAGCTTCTCTTTTCACTCTCTTTCTCATTTTCCTTCTGTATATTTCTTTTTATAACAAAGGCTCCTTTCCCTCAATTCCTCGGCTTTCTTATATTCCTTCTTTCTTCTTCCTCCAATCTGTTCTTCTCATCATCTCCCTCTGCAACTATTCCATAGCCAAGGAGCATGCTTGAATGTCCAGAGACAGGTAAGAAACATCAAATAATAATAATGGTCATAATAATAATAACAACACTGTTTCCCTCACTATCTCTTTGAAAATGGCAAAATTAACCACATCTCTAAGATTTAATTATATTTAAAGTTTCTTTCTTTCACCTTTCGTGTAGGGAAAAGATAACCCACAAATCTTACAATTCTCTTCCTCTGTAGTGGCCAAATTCATCTTTAAATTTCTTAATTTTTTTTTATCTTTTGTATTTCTTCAGGGAGAGGCTGGATGAGGTAGGCAAGAAGCTCAAAACAGATGCTTCAGATAGAATGGGAAGGAGACACTTACTAGGCCTGCCAGGGACCTTAAACACCATTACACCATGCGCCGCATGTAAGCTCTTGAGGAGAAGATGTGCACAAGAATGCCCCTTCTCTCCTTATTTCTCCCCACACGAGCCCCAAAAGTTTGCTTCAGTCCACAAAGTTTTTGGCGCGAGCAACGTCTCCAAGATGCTCTTGGTAATCCTAGTCACTTGTTTCCGCAAGACATATTTCCATGTTTTCTTTTTCCAAGTAATCTAACTTTCTAAGAAGAATAAAAGGAGAAGACTTCATTTTCCATGGTTTCAGTTTTTGTTGTTTGGTGTAGAGAAGAATTTTCTGCCTTTAAATGTGTCTCCACCTCTTGTGCTAACTTTCCAGAAAATTAATGTTATTCTTACCCGTTGCGTCTGAATCTGCTTTTAACAAAAAAATTGTGAAATATGGCTTCACCATAGAAAGTAAAAAACAAGTAAAATGTTAGCATAAGAACAAATGGAAAATCATACCCTAATTTCCCTTAATTTTCTTCTATATATCTTCCTTCTTATATCCTCTTTATAAATGCCTCATGTTGATAAACCATGTATGTGACTTATGATCAATTTCAGGAGGTCCCAGAAAGCCAAAGAGCAGATGCAGCAAATAGCCTTGTCTATGAAGCGAATGTAAGGCTTAGAGATCCTGTATATGGGTGCATGGGTGCAATCTCGACCTTGCAACAAGAAGTGCAATCCTTACAGGCAGAGCTTAATGCCGTAAGAGCTGAAATATTGAAGTATAAATATAGAGACACCAGTGCTAATATCATTCCATCACATCATCCCATCCTACTGGTTTCTGGGGTGGTATCAGTTGCGGTGCCACCCCCGGTCCCACCTTCCCCACCTCCTCCACCTGCTGCAAGTTCTTCTTCCTCCATGTTCACGCCGCGTTCGATCGATAATACCGATTATAGTTCCATTTCAAATGAGAATGTGTCGTTTTTTGGCTAGTTAATGTTTTAAATCCCATTTTTTCACCTGATCATAAATTATATGGAAATAAAGTTCAACAAAATATTGTGTCTTTGTCTCCTAAACTTATCTATTTCCTCTTTTCTTCATGGCTTAATAAAAAATTTCTTGGAAAAGACATGTAGCCAAAATTTTCTTTAGGAGAAGTTTCAGGCATAGAATTCATATCTTTTGAATTTGCTCCAATAGGAGCTTTCTAGCTTCTCTTTCTTGTTGAGCACTCTCCCTTTACTTTTCTTGTCTCTCTCATTAAGAGAGAGAAGACCATATGTTTTAACATCAATGGCGCAGTTGCTATGTACTTTCCTTCTTTGTCTGTCATATTGCGTGAGAAAACATTACCTAGCTACATGGTTTTCAATCTCCATTAAAACAGATCTTTTATCTTCTTCCTTGGTTAAGCCAAATTTTGTGGTACCCGTTCCATATGGCATCACATAGACTAATTCAGGCCGTCCAAACTGTGGGCCTTATTTGTGGGTTGAGTTTTTTTTTCTAACAAGTCAATTGGTTTCCATCAAATGGCATGTTAACAAGGTTCCTATTGATCAATAAGAAGAGTTACATGCCTGCGATCATTCGATCAGCATGACTTTTGGGCTCACTTCATCTATCAATGGGTCCCATAACATCAATCTTGATTTCTCTTGATATATCTGATCATATGCGAGATGGAGTAGCCACAATGCATTGTGGAAGACACACACAGGTGACAGGAGTCTATCCATTCGTTCAAAAAGCAGTGAAGGAACCATGATTTCAGATGAGGAAAGTCAAAGGTATTGAGGTGCACGAGTACGGTCATCGCACGTGTTGGATGCGTTGTTGACTGAACCTGATCTGTGGTGATTCATCACGAGTTTTTCTGTGCCCTTTGGATCTGGGTAAAGGCTGGGGACAAAAGGTATGGACGGTTTGATTCTTCCCATATGTATGCCTGAACTTCCAAGGAATATTTTTGAGATATACAACTTTCAATTTCCACTAAATGTAAGCTGAGAAAAGTTTCTCTTGTTTGTTTTGTGTTCCATAAAAATATTTATAAAAAGTCATCCCATGTTGCTTCTTTGATTTTGCTGATGCCTTTTTTTACTTTTTTTTTTTTTTTTTTTATTTGGGTCGACATGCATCATGTACTTTGGGTGTAGATGGACTCTTTATTGGTGATATTGGTGCAGAGTAGCCTACGTTTTGTACACTGTAAGTGGGAAATTTCTCCATTTGGGTTATTAACAACATACCTTGACTTAATATTTTAATTTTATTTGAATAAAAACTATTTTTGTAATTAAGTTATAAAAACTTAACTATATTTATCTCTTTTCAGGGGTGTATCTGTGGGATAAAAGGAATCTGTGGTAAAGAAGAAAATTCATGTTTTGTGCACTTCTTTTTTAGTCATTTGGGTTTTTTTTTTTAATTTTAATTTTAATTTTATTTTTATGTGAAAGGGAAAGTAGTGATTTTCCTTGAGAGATAAGGAGGATTTTGATTTCCTACACGAGGAGTAAAAATGTAGAATTCCTTCAAAATAATGGAAATCTACAGAGAGCAAGTTCTCTTGGAGCATTAACGTACCCTATAAATGTATTGATTGACCATCTTGAGTAGCTACTCGATGCAAATAGCTTTAGTACCTTCTTTATAAAATGTCTATTATCTATGTACGTTGTTGTTTCTTAGAAGTCATGTACCCGAGTTTGCTTATGACCTACTTGCACTCACGCCAATCGCAAGGGTAGATGCTATTAGAATGTGGGCCCTGTGGTCCACTTGACCACATGCCCACACGTGGGCCCCACCTTGGATGCCTATTGACTTGGAAACTAATGGTTGCTTCATACTCAAGTTACTAATCAGAGGGAGAGTCCCACTTAAATCGGAAGTTCCATGATGGGAAAGAACCTCTGAGAGAGATTTATAAATATATGAGTCTAGGGTAACTCGTTTGACACCAGTGATTGGGTTGCTTGGCTACCCATCAGTGATGTATGCATTACGGAGAAGTAGAAGTGAGTTGTCAAACCCATGCAAGCCATCAATATCGCACACCCATAGCTATATATGCATCTTGGCATTCATATTTATTCGATATATTTCTCGTGTTTTTTCAGATTTAACCCAATTAAGGTTTTATCTTTTGATTATTATAATATATAATGTTAAATCTAACAGATGGGTGACAGGTTTTGATGTAGTTTAGGGACTTGTTAAATATCACTCTAATATGATTGTCCATACCCTTGGTTTTTAAGAATTTAGAAATTTTTGGGAGCTAGTGCAACTCTATACCAACTCAATACAAGAATAAACAAATGGTGTAATCGGAGTGAGCGAGTGTTATGGTCACAAGAATCTGGACAAAAGTTACATTAAGGGCCTATTTTCCTCACTACAATTTTTGAAAAAACTTCTTGCTCTCTAGGAATTCTGAAATTCCTGCCTACATTACTTTGCCTCTTAAGTGGAACTTTGAGGATTAATTTATGAATTCTAGCATTCTCAAATGTCCAGAAATAAGCATCGCAGATCCTAGCAAATATTTGGATTCTTAGAAATCTAGAATTATGGCCAGTGTAACTTCTGGCGTCCTTAATGATCATTTTTATATAAGGGGCTCTCATGTTGTTCTTGCATTTTTTTGACAACTTGCAACTCACCGATGGATTTCTTCATGTTGGATTTTCGTTTTTTTTTTTTTTTTTTTTTTGAGAATTTGTTATTTAGGAATTCCATGTTGCACATTTTTTTTTTTGTCATTTGTATCGGTAGGCCCCACATTTGATGATTAAGTTTGACCCATACGTATCATGGTTTTTATTTCTTGTGGAGAGAGAAGTAGGCGAAATGCAGCAGGACCAAATAGCTTGCGCTCTACTTTAATTTTTCGTTGGCAGTGTACCTTATTTGCAGCGTTAGGTTCCACTCGTAGGTCACAAGAGCTGTATTGATCAATGGGTCATTAGATCGAAGCCTATGAATCCTTTTACCAAATCCTCTCTGAGGTAGGGTATTCTTGTAAGATGATAGGAACTTGTACCAACTACAAAATACACCCATCTACCAACCCTTTTACCAATGAAGTTTTGATCTCCGAGCTCAGAAGCTTGGGGGTATTCTTGTTAAGGCAAAAATAGTACAGGGACATATTGCTTGTGATAGGAACCAAGGTATTTGTTTGGCAGAGAAAGAAAGATACGTATAGTTGAGTAGTCAATGATCTTGCCAGCTAGTTTTATTTCTAAAATCTGGCGATTTCTTGGCGTGTGGAGTGGTAACTTAGTGGAAGGGAGAAACGCTTATTAACATAACAAATAATATAAAATGTCATGGGGAACTGCACACTTTCACTATCTCCCATCTTCTTTTGTTTTCATTATCATAATCTCTGTCTATTAAACATTGAAGCTTTCTCAGATGTGATGGAATTTGGTCTACTGTCGTAGTTGCTTGAAATGGTCGCATCTATACTTGTCTCTACTCAAGTCCATACAAGAAAATCTTAGAAGAATTTAAAATCTCTTCTCCATCACAAGAATCTCAACTTCCATCTTCATTCAACAAGAAATTCTTAATGAGAAGATTGATGGGTCGTGGTGTGAGTAAATTACTTTGATGAATTTGTAAAGAAAGTGTCAAAGAGGGTGAGGAGTTTTCATTGTCAGGCTTTGGTGGTCCCTATTGCGCGTGAAGAGATGAGTCCCTAGGAGCCTGCTTCAGTTTCAATTTAAGTGCAGATAAAGCTAGACAATGCACATGTTCTTAGCATCTTAAAGGCATTGATCTAGGGGTGAAACAGGTTTGTGTTTGGGTTGCATTGATGGTGTGACCGGGCCTGATTTTTAATTAGCGAGAGGGAACCCTTACCTGACTTGGACCTGAGTTCGGTGAAGTCCTACATAACCATTACCTGAATTTAATTTTAATGCCTAAACACAAACCCTGACCTGAATGCTTAAATAATGTACTCTTTATATCAAACTTTAAGAACCAAACACAAACCCTGCCCTGAGTATAAATAATATACACTGCATAGATATATGCACACGTGAATTATGGTCGTACTATCAGATGGTCAGGTCCTCAAGTATGAAAATTATTGAACGAGACCAGACCGGGCGTAGGGATTTTTTTTTCTGGTAAAAGTAAGTATTGGAGAATAAAAATCATAGGATCCAAACAGCTTACAAATCCAGTCATCACTGCCAAAATTCTCTCCTCTTGGTCAACTACCAGATCTCAGATCCTACATTATCTCTATGACACCCAAGCAAATCCATGATTGTCTCAATCTCAAGATGTACAAAAGAATCCTTGAGATTCTCTCTTGTAATAACGTGCAATATAATAAAGGGCAGCATACACATTTGTGTGTGAGAAAAACTTCCATCGTGGACGTAGGCCAATAAGCCGAACCACGTTAAACCTTGAGCACTATCTGTTTCATGGTATCAGAGCTACAAGACTCACGTCCCTAGATCCTCTAATGGCTGCCCTCACTTCCTGTTCTTCCTCTTCCTCCCCATCCCCAAATGTTCAACACTTCCTTACCATCAAGCTTGATCAACACAACTACTTGCTTTGGAAATCACAGTTGCTGCCCATTCTTAGAGGATATGATCTTATTGGTTATATCGATGGCACGAATCCTTGCCCACCAAACATGATCTCGAATCCTGAAACTCCTGGCTAAATAGAGCCAAACCCAGCCTACATCAGTTGGCAAAAACAGGATCAACTTCTCTTGAGTTGGCTCATTGCCTCTCTCACAAAAAGTGTCCATACCAAGGTCATTGGCTTGTCAACATCCAAGGACATTTGGACTGCCCTTGAGAAGCACTTTTCTTCTCAATCACGAGCACGCCTTCTACAACAAAGGCTACAACTCCAGACGATTAAGAAAGGGGCACTTTCAACCAGTGATTATCTCCAAAAGATCAAGGTTATCACAGATAACCTTGCTGCTGCTGGTCATGCGGTCCCGGATGATGAAACTCTACTCTACATATTGGGGGGTTTAGGCCTTGACTATGAGTCTTTAGTCACCTCAGTCACTACCCGCGTGGAACCCACCAACTTGGATGAACTTCATGGCTATCTTCTCAGCCATGAACTGCGCCTTGAAAACACTGATGTGCAGCAGTTCGAAAGTCCTCAACCGGCAGCAAACACTGTTCAACGTGGTCGCGGTCGAGGACCTAACCGCGGCCGTGTTCGTAGTCGAAGTAGCCAGCAGACTCAGCTGCCCAACTCTGCATCACAAGGGATTGGCCGAGCCCAATCCAACCAGTCAGGCACACCTCGGGCCACCTATTCATCCAATCGTGTTCCTTGTCAGATTTGTGGCTGTAAGAATTACACTGCCATGACTTGCTATAGCAGATTTGATTATGCTGTCCAGGGTGACCAAAATGGTCAAGCCTTTATTGCATCTAATCGATCCAGTCAGTTTACCCCATTTGATCAAGCCTGGTACCCAGATTCTGGCGTAACAAATCATGTCACTGCAGATCTTGGAAATCTCTCTTTGCACTCTGAATATCAAGGCAATGATCAACTTCAAGTCGGGAATGGAACAGGTTTGAAAATCGCCAACGTCGGTTCCTCTTTTTTGAAAACTGCTTCTTCTTCTTCTTTAAAACTAAAAGATATTCTTCATGTGCCTCACATCACAAAGAATTTACTGTCTATTTCTCAACTCACCAAGGATAATGATGTGTTTTGTGAATTTCATATGAATGATTTTTTTATCAAGGAACGAGTCACGAGGCAGATTCTGGCACAGGGCAAAACTAAAGATGGACTCTATCAACTTCTAGCAATAATCTCAACCAAGGAAGCTCTAGTTGGAGAAAAGGCATCCGTTGAAAGATGGCATGAACGGCTAGGACATCCATCTAAACGTATAGTTCATTCCATTATTGCCAAAATAAGTTACCATTAGTGCAACAAAATAAAAGTTCTTCTATTTGTTCCTCTTGTCAGCTTGGAAAAAGCCATAAATTATCCTTTGGCGTATCTTCTTTTATTTCTACTGCACCATTAGAACTTGTGCACTCAGATTTATGGGGACCTGCTCCTGTGACATCCTCCCATGGTCATTGTTTTTATATTCATTTCATAGATGATTTTAGCAAGTTTTCATGGCTTTACCCATTGGTTCACAAATCAGATACTTATAAGACATTTTTGAAGTTCAAACCAATGGTTGAAAATTTATTTGGTTCAAAGATTCAAAATCTCCACACAGATGGAGGTACAGAATACTTGCCTCTTAAACATGTTCTAGAGGCCAACGGTATTGTTCATCTGATTTCACGCCCTTATATACCCGAACAAAACGAGACTGTTGAACGAAAGCATCGTCATGTTGTTGAAACAGGGCTCACCCTTATGGCCCATGCCTCTATGCCATCATCTTATTGGGATGAAGCTTTTCAAACTACTGTGTTTCTTATAAATAGACTGCCTTCAGCCAATACAAACAACAAGAGTCCATATCAAATTGTTTATAATCGTTCTCCTAATTACAACATTCTAAAAACATTTGGGTGTCTATGCTATCCCTTTTTGAGACCATACACAAATCACAAATTACAGTATAGGTCTGCAAAATGCATTTTTATGGGTTATAGTACTTCACACCGTGGGTACAGGTGTCTGAATTTGCAAATTGGGCACATAGTTATCTCAAGGCCTGTTATCTTTGATGAGTGTCTTTTTCCTTTTGCAAAAACATCTACTTCACCTACCAACTCTTTGCATTCCCCTTCCCTATCATACCCACGGATAGTAGAATCCCCATCATCACAAGACCCACAGCTCACAAATCCAAATATACCTGACCCACCTTTTACACCTTACCCGTTATCCAGCCCCAATAATCCCTTGCACCACCTAACCGAACCCAACACTTCAGGCCCAAATGAACCCACTAGTTTAGGCCCAACCAACACCATCACTTCAAGCCCATTACCACCTACCACTTCAGGCCTAGCCACACCCATTATCTCAGCCCCAACTGAACCCACTACAATAAACCCCCTCGTATCTTCTCATCCCAGCCAATTAGCCATTTACCAACAAACTGTTTCTTCAAACACTCATCAAATGACTACTCGTCTAAAAACTGGTATAGCCAAGCCTTGCACTCTACTGGCCACCAAGCACCCATTACCAACAGCACTCTTGGTCTCAAATGAATCCATTGAACCAACTTGCTTCACAGAAGCTAACAAACACCCACATTGGCGTCATACTATGGCAAAAGAATACAATGCTCTCATCAAGAATGGAACATGGACTCTTCAACCGCGTCACCCTTCAATGAACATTGTAGGATGCAAATGGGTCTTCCGTATAAAAAAACGGGTAGATGGCTCCATTGATAGATTCAAAGCCCGCTTAGTGGCAAAGGGCTTTCACCAACAAGCAGGACTAGACTATGATGAGACATTCAGCCCAGTGGTGAAACCAATAACCATTCGCCTAGTCCTCTCACTAGCTCTTATGAACAAGTGGATCATCAAACAACTTGATGTTCAGAATGCGTTTTTGCATGGCATTCTTCATGAAGAAGTTTACATGGACTAGCCACCTGGTTTTTTGGATCCATCCGCGCCCACACATGTATGCAAATTACACAAATCATTATATGGGCTCAAACAAGCACCTCGCGCATGGTTCAACCATCTAAGCAATCATCTTATCGACTTAGGCTTCAGTGGGTCAAAAAATGACTCATCATTGTTCATTTGGTATCATGGGCAGCACCCTCTTCTCATCCTAATATACGTAGATGATATCATCCTAGTTGGGTCCCATCAAGAAGATATTGATTGCTTAATAAGTTCGCTTCACCAAGACTTTGCCATCAAGGATCTTGGTCCACTACATTACTTTCTAGGTGTAGAGGTCATAAAACATGGACCAAATCTATATCTTTCACAAACTAAATATATCAGGGACTTATTACTGCGGTCAAAAATAGATGGAGCAGAGCCAAGTCTTACACCTATTGCAAGCAAGAACACTTTATCAAAACACTCTGGCACACCTCTCCCCGATAAAACAGAATACAGAAGCATTGTGGGTGCTCTACAATATTTGTCACTAACAAGGCCTGACATTGCCTTTGCAGTAAACAATGTATGTCAGTTCATGCACTACCCCACAAGTGATCATTGGGTAGCTGTCAAAAGAATTCTCCGTTATCTCAAGCATACTATTCAGTATGGTCTACTCATACAACCTTTCACTACTGCAACTCTTCATGCATTCACAGATGCAGACTGGGCAGGATGCATTGATGACCGGAGATCAACTTCAAGATATGGAGTGTATATTGGTCCAAACCTTATTTCTTGGAGCTCAAAGAAACAATCTACAGTTGCACGATCAAGCACTGAAGCTAAATACAACGGTTTAGCTAATGCCACTGCAGAAGTCCTTTGGATTTGCTCCCTTCTACAAGAACTTCACTGTCATGTAAAGAGTGCTCCAACTTTGTGGTGTGATAATTTAAGTGCAATCTATCTCACAGCAAATCCAGTATTTCACTCAAGAATGAAGCATGTAGAAATTAATTTTCATTTTGTTCGAGAACTCATTGCTTGGAAATCCATACAAGTAAAGTATTTATTGACTATGGACCAGGTTGTGGATATCTTCACTAAAGGATTGTCATCTCGTAAACATATGATTCTAACATCCAAGCTGAAGGTTCTCAATAGACCATCATCTTGATGGGGGGTACTGGAGAATAAAAATCATAGGATCCAAATAGCTCACAAATCCGGTCATCACTGCCAAAATTCTCTCCTCTTGGTCAACTACCAGATCTCAGATCCTACATTATTTCTATGACACCCAAGCAAATCCATGATTGTCTCAATCTCAAGATGTACAAAAGAATCCTTGAGATTCTCTCTTGTAATAACGTGCAATATAATAAAGGGCAGCACACACATTTGTGTGTGAGAAAAACTTCCATCGTGGACATAGGCCAATAAGCCGAACCACGTTAAACCTTGAGCAGTATCTGTTTCAGTAAGGCTTAGGGTTGAAGCTTCAAATTACAATAAAACGCATATTCTATGTACCAATTTTCAGTATTGATGTATTGGTTAGCCAAGGAAAAGAGCCACTGCGCTCACAACTAATACATGGACCAAACATAAGCTCAGTTGAGCCAACTCCATTCCTTAATTTAGGACAAAATTTATGAGTAGCTAATCTTGTGCTTTGGTTTTGGATATCAATCCATTGAGGCAAGGGCTGAGCCCGAGTCTGGACCTATTTATGGGGTTAGCGCCAAGGCATGGGTCTGGATTTAGGCCAGCATGCAAGTCTTGAGTATATTTAGACATAATAGATAACCAACTTCATTGCGATATGAAGGGCGCTTTTGTGTAACAAGAGAATTTCATGACAGAGAGGATTGTGTCACACAACCCCATAAATAGGTCCACTATTAACCACTGGGATTATGCGTGAGATTAGGGGCCAATTAAATATTTTGTTACTAAAACATAACTAGCCCCCAATCATGGCCAATTAGATCGAAGTCCACGGTGAGTTATGAATAGTCCTCAGTCAACACATATAAATATCAGAGGGTACAATACACTTTTCATAGTAAGTACGTTTCATAGATTAAAGTTAAGAGCTAATTTTACAAAAGAAAGGACAATAAAGTTTAGTTTGATGGCCACTAACAAAAGTCGTGCCAATACAAAAGAACATGTAAAAAGAAACCAAAATACGTGGAGGCGCTAATGTGTCGGTCCAGACAGCTCAGATTATGTCGTCTGCACCCTACTCGTGGTCGCCATTAGGCTGATCTGCCTGAAGCGACGCTTCCTCCTCCTCCTCTTTGAAGCTAATGGGCATGGTACCTATGCACCAAGTGCAATTTCGTCAGACTAAGAATAGTCGACATGTTAATATACATGTGAACATAAAAATGCAATATCAAAGCGAGTAAATACGATGTAATCCTGTGATGTATAAGGAAAAACTAGGCATATAAGCACGAGTAGAAGACCTAACATTCTATCAATAAGAGCAGTCCACATATGCCAATAAACCACATGATAGTATCACTCCCCACCCAACTCGTACCGAGAGTGGTAGAGAACGGTAGGGTAACATCCCGCTAATATTCGATTCATCAGGTGTAACCCCAAGACGATTCATCGTATGGTCAATCTGGGACAAGACATCAGGTAATGCTAATTGGGACAAGTAATCCATCAGTGGTCTATTCGGAATATAGACCTATGATCTGCAGTCACTCATACATATTAATGCAAAAGTCTTCTCACAGAAGTAACCTTCTGCATGTGTTAGACAATACGACTGAGTGGTGCCCAACACGAAAGTCCTATGATAGTGAGGGCTGTGCTTATCCCTACATGAATATGACTTCACAATTCTTGAGGGGACTACCTGTCATCAATCGTTCAATCAATCTTCAACCCAATCACTCAATCAATACTTCCATTCAATCAAGTCAATGTAGTCCTCTCTAAGCCCTTACAATCAGGTTTCCTAGTCTCATCACGTTGTTCGATACAATAAAAACAGTATGGAATCCTAATCATGGACAATCTAAGTTATCAATGTGATCCTATTAATTAGAAAGCAATAAAGACCTAAGGAACATGCTCGAAACATGTAGACGTCGAAAGAAGAATTGTACAACGTACTTCGATCATCAGTAGTCAAGGAGATGAAAGCAATCCAATCCAAAGTCAAGTATTGCCTTTTTTTCGTATGAAATATCACCACACGGATCCTGGAGCGAGTGAGATCCTCGATACCCCTTCATTTACCTTGGTGCATTATCATTTATTGGGAACTGTAGGGTCTCACTCCATTCGAAGTCCGAAGTAGTCCATACACCATACGCTATTCGACAATTTGTAAGGATATATGGCTCAGAACGTCCCTCGCCAGCATTAGAGGATC
>QPKB01000009.1:25546067-25565638 GCA_003546025.1 Camphora micrantha
AACCCACTACAATAAACCCCTCGTATCTTCTCATCCCAGCCAATTAGCCATTTACAACAACTGTTTCTTCAAACACTCACAAATATACTCCGTCGAAAAAACTGGGTAATAGCGAGTCTGGTTTTCTCATACTGCCCAGCCTGCATCCTGCTGGCCACCCAAGCACCTCATTACCAACGGCATACTCCCTTGTACTGCAAATGCATCATTGAACAACTGGCTTCACAGAAGCTTACAACACGCAATTGGCGTTATAACATATGGCAAGAGAATACAATGTCTGCTCATCAAGGAATGGAACATGGACTCTTCAACCGCGTCACCTTCAATGACATTTGTAGGAATGCAAATGGGTCTTTGCCGTATAAAAACGGGTAGATCGGCTCATTGATAGATTCAAAGCCCGCTTAGTGGCAAGGGTTTCACCAACGAAGCAGGACTAGACCTATGATGACAATTCAGCCAGTGGTGAAACCAATAACCATTCGCCTAGTCCTCTCACTAGCTCTTATGAACAAGTGGATCATCAAACAACTTGATGTTCATAATGTGTTTTTGCATGGCATTCTTCATGAAGAAGTTTACATGGACTAGCCACCTGGTTTTTTGGATCCATCCGCGCCCACACAATGTATTGCAAATTACACAAATCATTATATGGGCTCAAACAAGCACCTCGCGCATGGTTCAACCGTCTAAGCAATCATCTTATCGACTTAGGCTTCAGTGGGTCAAAAAATGACTCATCATTGTTCATTTGGTATCATGGGCAGCACCCTCTTCTCATCCTAATATACGTAGATGATATCATCCTAGTTGGGTCCCATCAAGAAGATATTGATCGCTTAATAAGTTCGCTTCACCAAGACTTTGCCATCAAGGATCTTGGTCCACTACATTACTTTCTAGGTGTAGAGGTCATAAAACATGGACCAAATCTATATCTTTCACAAACTAAATATATCAGGGACTTATTACTGCGGTCAAAAATGGATGGAGCAGAGCCAAGTCTTACACCTATTGCAAGCAAGAACACTTTATCAAAACACTCTGGCACACCTCTCCCCGATAGAACAGAATACAGAAGCATTGTGGGTGCTCTACAATATTTGTCACTAACAAGGCCTGACATTGCCTTTGCAGTAAACAATGTATGTCAGTTCATGCACTACCCCACAAGTGATCATTGGGTAGCTGTCAAAAGAATTCTCCGTTATCTCAAGCATAGTATTCAGTATGGTCTACTCATACAACCTTTCACTACTGCAACTCTTCATGCATTCACAGATGCAGACTGGGCAGGATGCATTGATGACCGGAGATCAACTTCAAGATATGGAGTGTATATTGGTCCAAACCTTATTTCTTGGGGCTCAAAGAAACAATCTACAGTTGCACGATCAAGCACTGAAGCTGAATACAACGGTTTAGCTAATGCCACTGCAGAAGTCCTTTGGATTTGCTCCCTTCTACAAGAACTTCACTGTCATGTAAAGAGTGCTCCAACTTTGTGGTGTGATAATTTAAGTGCAATCTATCTCACAGCAAATCCAGTATTTCACTCAAGAATGAAGCATGTAGAAATTAATTTTCATTTTGTTCGAGAACTCATTGCTTGGAAATCCATACAAGTAAAGTATTTATTGACTATGGACCAGGTTGTGGATATCTTCACTAAAGGATTGTCATCTCGTGAACATATGATTCTAACATCCAAGCTGAAGGTTCTCAATAGACCATCATCTTGATGGGGGGTACTGGAGAATAAAAATCATAGGATCCAAATAGCTCACAAATCCAGCCATCACTGCCAAAATTCTCTCCTCTTGGTCAACTACCAGATCTCAGATCCTACATTATCTCTATGACACCCAAGAAAATCCATGATTGTCTCAATCTCAAGATGTACAAAAGAATCCTTGAGATTCTCTCTTGTAATAACGTGCAATATAATAAAGGGCAGCACACACATTTGTGTGTGAGAAAAACTTCCATCGTGGACGTAGGCCAATAAGCTGAACCACGTTAAACCTTGAGCAGTATCTGTTTCAGTAAGGCTTAGGGTTGAAGCTTCAAATTACAATAAAACACATATTCTATGTACCAATTTTCAGTATTGATGTATTGGTTAGCCAAGGAAAAGAGCCACTGAGCTCACAACTAATACATGGACCAAACATAAGCTCAGTTGAGCCAGCTCCATTCCTTAATTTAGGACAAAATTTATGAGTAGCTAATCTTGTGCTTTGGTTTTGGATATCAATCCATTGAGGCAAGGGCTGAGCCCGAGTCTGGACCTATTTATGGGGTCAGCGCCAAGGCATGGGTCTGGATTTAGGCCAGCATGCAAGTCTTGAGTATATTTAGACATAATAGATAACCAACTTCATTGCGATATGAAGGGCGCTTTTGTGTAACAAGAGAATTTCATGACAGAGAGGATTGTGTCACACAACCCCATAAATAGGTCCACTATTAACCACTGGGATTATGCGTGAGATTAGGGGCCAATTAAATATTTTGTTACTAAAACATAACTAGCCCCCAATCATGGCCAATTAGATCGAAGTCCATGGTGAGTTATGAATAGTCCTCAGTCAACACATATAAATATCAGAGGGTACAATACACTTTTCATAGTAAGTACGTTTCATAGATTAAAGTTAAGAGCTAATTTTACAAAAAGAAAGGACAATAAAGTTTAGTTTGATGGCCACTAACAAAAGTCGTGCCAATACAAAAGAACATGTAAAAAGAAACCAAAATACGTGGAGGCGCTAATGTGTCGGTCCAGACAGCTCAGTTTATGTCGTCTGCACCCTACTCGTGGTCGCCATTAGGCTGATCTGCTTGAAGCGACGCTTCCTCCTCCTCCTCTTTGAAGCTAATGGGCATGGTACCTATGCACCAAGTGCAATTTCGTCAGACTAAGAATAGTCGGCATGTTAATATACATGTGAACATAAAAATGCAATATCAAAGCGAGTAAATACGATGTAATCCTGTGATGTATAAGGAAAAACTAGGCATATAAGCACGAGTAGAAGACCTAACATTCTATCAATAAGAGCGGTCCACATATGCCAATAAACCACATGATAGTATCACTCCCCACCCAACTTGTACCGAGAGTGGTAGAGAACGGTAGGGTAACATCCCGCTAATATTCGATTCATCAGGTGTAACCCCAAGACGATTCATCGTATGGTCAATCTGGGACAAGACATCAGGTAATGCTAATTGGGACAAGTAATCCATCAGTGGTCTATCCGGAATATAGACCTATGATCTGCAGTCACTCATACATATTAATACAAAAGTCTTCTTACAGAAGTAACCTTCTGCATGTGTTAGACAATACGACTGAGTGGTGCCCGACACGAAAGTCCTATGATAGTGAGGGCTGTGCTTATCCTACATGAATATGACTTCACAATTCTTGAGGGGACTACCTGTCATCAATCGTTCAATCAATCTTCAACCCAATCACTCAATCAATACTTCCATTCAATCAAGTCAATGTAGTCCTCTCTAAGCCCTTACAATCAGGTTTCCTAGTCTCATCACGTTGTTCGATACAATAAAAACAGTAGGGAATCCTAATCATGGACAATCTAAGTTATCAATGTGATCCTATTAATTAGAAAGCAATAAAGACCTAAGGAACATGCTCGAAACATGTAGACGTCGAAAGAAGAATTGTACAACGTACTTCGATCATCGGTAGTCAAGGAGATGAAAGCAATCCAATCCAAAGTCAAGTATTGCCTTTTTTTCGTATGAAATATCACCACACGGATCCTGGAGCGAGTGAGATCCTCGATACCCCCTTCATTTACCTTGGTGCATTATCATTTATTGGGAACTGTAGGGTCTCACTCCATTCGAAGTCCGAAGTAGTCCATACACCATACGCTATTCGACAATTTGTAAGGATATATGGCTTAGAACGTCCCTCGCCAGCATTAGAGGATCCCAAGGGTACCCATCTAAGCCTCAAAACCCTAAAGAAATGAACCATGTTTCAGGGGGGAAAATGTTGTACTACAACTAGCCGTAGCTTGTTTTACGACAGCGTCACAACTCACCACAAGGTCTCCTTAGGTAAAGAATAAAATTAATTCCTGGCAATCTGTCAGTTGCCTAGCCTCACAAAAGCTCCATCAAGTTTCACGGTTGGCTGTAAGACTAGCCGTACAACTAACCGTAAAACAATAGTAGAAAGTTGAAATCTCGGAGCTTAGACAATACAGTTCCTTTTTCATAGAGAGAAGTTACGGCTTGCCGTTACCTAGGAAAATGCATTCTTGAGCTCAAATTCTAGCTCCAATTGCTGAGCATTCAGTGCTTGTCTTTTTTAACTACATTTATCAATTCAATTAGAGCGAAGCCCTCTCAATTCCATCAACAGACATCCTCCATCCATTCAATCATTTATTAACCTAATCTCCTAATCTAGAACTAATGATCCATAATTCCAAATTGAGCAATGTGCATCTACACGAAATGAACATGCTAGATGCAACAAAACAAACATGCACATTTATCTAACCAAGTTATCCACTTGGCTTTCTATGAAATGACCGAAAATCCACAACCCTACCTCAAATGCCAAAAAATCCAAAGCTAAGCAAATAATAAAAAAAAAAAGGCACCAAATCACCGCACAAAATCAATAGGGGAGGAAGGTCTAAGCTATTCTAACTTGTTTCTGAACCCAAAAATCATACACCCTAGCCAACAGAGGAAGAGAAGCTTACCTAGAAGTGGATGGAAGGAGAGAGAGAACGTGAAAATTGGGTTAGGAAGCGACTGAGGTCCATGTGGAGATGTTAGTGAAGCTTGATGATGGTAGGGGCAGCTTGGATGGTCCACTTGCAAGAGAATGACAGAGAGCAAAGAGAAAGAGAGAAATGAGAAAGAGTTGCAGAGAGAGGTGGGGTGAAAGGTCAAATGGGTCGGTCTTTATAAAGGGGGACACATTTGGGAAATTTGTATTTTAGTCCCTATGGCCTTTGGGTCGAAAAACGAGGGTCTTAGACGGTTCGGGTAGAGTCGGGGTAGCAGGATAATCTTCAGAAAATTAGGTCATCTCCCCAACGGTGCCGAAATCTCGATTTTTTTTTACGAAACAAGACCTTTAAACATTCTGAAAATTGGAACACACCCCTGTACCCAAACGGACTCGGATCTCTACCCGACTTCGCACACTCAAACCTATTAGTAAACCGGGCCTGTCTAGCCTCTAACCGAGCTTAATTAGCTAAAAGCACAATTAACTAGACTAATTACATCCTTGGGATATGGGACTTTATGTAATGCCCCAATTCCGGATACCGAGAAAATCGTCAAGATATCCAAAGTTGGTGTGCTACTTTCCGAAAAACCCGAAAACTTCTAAGATCGTAGGTCCGTAGTGAGGTCCAATTTAAAACTTTTTAAACGATATAAGATCAACGGTTAATAATGTGGAAGCATGTGAATATAGTGAAAGCAAAGTAATACAATAGCGGAAGTAATTATACGGTATCACATGTCTATGTCAAATATAGTAGGGCTGAAATCTAGCTTAAAGTGTTAAAGTTGTGAAAATCAAAGGTTTATTACAAATTCCAACAACTACCCAGCTTAGTTCAAAAATCACTCAAAATCCCAAACAAAACAAATGAACTCTCACACTCCAGGTGCCGGCTCTCCAACCTCCAGCTTGACCTCTTGGTCGGCTAGTCTCCATCCGTAGTTTCCTACTACGGATGCCTCTATGAGCGCGAGCGCATCGTCCTCGTAATCGGGGACGAAACCTAAGCACCAAGAATGGGTCAGATCTAAAGATCTGGCAAATCACAGTATACAAATAATATAGGATATGTGTATCAAAAGAGTAAAGACAATCATATAGTTAAAGAGAATATCAAGATACATAATCTAGGCAGTTAAGTAAGATAAGCATTTAGAATCAGGATAAACATAATATCGAATCTAACACAATATGACACATTCACACGAGCTGGATATCGCGGGATATTATGCCGCGGCCCTCCCATACTAAACATAGTTGCGGCGGGGAATCTTACCAATGCTGGGGAATGACGAGCCACACATCCATACATAGGCTATAAAAGGGCCCGCCTAGCCACAGACACGGGTCAGTGTTCACCCAATCACATCACCAGTAAGGACATAAGAGTGACAGTAATGAGATAAGTGAAGTAAGAACTCCAAATACAAGAATCAACGGGGAAATATCAATAATCCAACCTAGGCAATGGTCCACATTTAGGTCCAGGTCCATCTCAGGTAATTTGTTCTTTAAATGGAGTCTCAGATGCCAATGGATACCGTGTTTGGTGCTTCAGAAGTTACGGGCATCATTGACAACGTTTAAGGATCGAATCATCATAGAATATACAACCGAAACCTTACTTGGTGGTCCCCACAAGTCAAGGTTGAGCCACACCAGTGACTCGGGCTTGGCACATCAATAAAAGTTCATTTGGATGGTCAATGGGCTCTATAAACGATCACAACTTTAGAATGTGAAAATTGGAAAATCATTGTATATAGTGTGCACAGGGCTCGGTCGACCGAGTACACTTATCTGTCAGGATGTTGGCTCCCAGGTCGACCTCTACGCACCTAATCTAAGGAATTCACTGTGTGTCCAGTCGACCTCCTAGCCTGGGCAGTCGACCGCACATACTAAAAACTTGTAAAAATTAGATGTCCCAGCTCTCAGCATTTTTACTGTAAACCCTGTGTTGTCGGTAAACTGAGAACATGGTCCGGTTGACCGAGAACACATGATTTCTTTGTCTGAGGAAAAGTCCAGCTCTCAGCTAAATCTGCAGATCCTGTATGTTCGATCGACCGAGGACAGGGTCCGGTCGACCGAATACACTAGACCTGCAAAACCTGTAGAAATTAACTGGGACTTGGATTTTCTGGTTTTCCAGTGTGCTCGGTCGATCGAGTACATGCAACCTGCAAAATTCCAGATTTCTGGAATTTCTTCTCTTTCAATCCAATTTCCATCAAAACCCATCCAATCTCGTCCAAACATCACAAGCTCATCATAAAACATGAAAAGCACTTGAATACACATCCAACCAACCATCATTGGGCCATTGATCTTCCAAATGAGATGAAACCCTTCCATCAATGGCCATAAATCCATGAAAGCATGCTCAAGGGTAGATGTAGCAATTCTAACATCAAATGAATAGAAATTACAGAATCAAATGGAGGAAAAACATGCATTCTATGCTACGTAAGTATATTGCACTTGCCTCAATCTAATTGTAAGAAGATAGATAGAGAAAGTAGAGATCCAAGCTATAAAATGCAATCCAAAGCTCCTATGTTCTCCAATAACACAAACCAGCCCAAAAAACTCAGATCTGGAGAGATCTCTAACTCCTACACCCACATCCATAAGAGAATTGCTATAAGAAAGGAGATCTAGAGAGAGAAAGGAAGAAGTCTAAGGAAATTCAACTAGATGGAGATAAATACCTTGATTAGAAGGGAGGGAAGGGATATAGAAGATAAGAGAGCTCCTTAGAAGGGATTGTAGCAGAGATTGTTGAAGATGATCACCTTCTTTTTCTTATTAGGGTTCTAGATCTAGGATTTCTAAAGAGAGAGAGAAGAGATGGGAGAATTGGAAGAAAATTAAAAGAGAATTGGAGGGAAATTATGAGAGAGGGAATTGTAGCTAAAGTATGGGATGGGATGAGTGTAATATATATTTATAGGTTGGGGTTTAGGCTAGGTACTAAAATACCCTTTTAGTTAATATGGTATTAGGGTTAGAACCATGAGTAGTTTGGTCTTTAGGTGAAATTCTAGAAGCTTCTCAAGTGGAGACCCTCCTATAGTAAATACTAATGACTAGCTAGGGCCTCTAACCAACTAACTAACTAAAAAATTATAAAAGACACCCTATAAACTCTATAAATTACACAAGGGTCTAATTAAACTAAAACTTAGGAAAGTAGCTACCTACCCTTACTAATCCCTATTAATTAGTATAATTAGATACTATAGGCTATACAATAGTATTCAAATTCAAAAGTAAGGGTCCACAAGGGGTGGGGCCTCACACCTTACAAATCTTCTACATTCCATTTTGAACGTTTAGCATGGCACTTTCAGGATGGAAGTAAAAAACAAAAATACTGATTTTTGTTACAGAGAGGATTTCTATTTCCTATGAGGGTTTGGAATCCAGGATGTCTTAGTTGTGCAAAAACCCAACTTTGTAGAGTGCAAAGTCCTTTTGTTACACAACGCGACATAATGTTATCTATTTTGATTTCCTATGGGTCCTAGTACATTAAGGGTGGAGATTTTCATTAACCGACATTCCTCATCCTTGAATTTTATCTTTTAACACTAAGGGCATGTTTGTTTCATGTAATTGAATTAGGAGGCATTGGAAGACGCGGTATTTCTATAAGTGAATAAAAATGAAGAATAAAGGTAAATATAAAAAAACTCATCAAATAACTTCCCCTTTAATAAAAATTGAATTGAAGAATTATGAAAAATTAATACCCAGCCATCACCCTAGTAATTCAAATCCTATGAAATTCAAGGTCTTATCTACATTGCTATCTTATATCCTTCACCTCTCACTTCATAACCTTTGCCCCTCACCTTTATAATGATCCTTCGGCAGATCGAGCACATATATAAAAAATTCCCATGTATTCAATTCCTATGTTTGTTTAATGTAATTAGATTTCTAGAAATTCTATGATTTTGTAACTCTAATAGTGGTTAAAAATAAAAAACCAAAGGTGAAAATAAAAAAATAGAAATGCTCCAATGGGGGCAACTTCCATGGGAGCAACCATACAGATGCTCCTTTAATGGGGATGTCAGGACTCCTATGATGAATCCAACGCTCTCATACTCTACTTGTCCCCGCCTCCCTACCAAACCCCGCTCCTTTTAATGTTACAAGCTCTAGGTTTCACCCCCATTGGAATCGTTGGTTGAAATACGAAAAAAAAGGTGCCTTTGGAACTATTAAATATGGGGGCCATGGATCAAAGGGTAAGGATGATGTAACGAAGCTTAAGTTTTACATAGGTAGGCCCCATTTGGATCTTTTGATCGCCCATCTCCCCATCATTGTAGTAGCTCTAGGTGGGCCCCATAAGATTGAAAGCACGGACCATCAATGCTGACCATCCACAGGGAGCACCACCCACCAAAAATGTCCATCAAACAACCTCCCTTTTAATTAAAATTGAATCAAGGGGAAATGAATACATTACCATGACCCTAGCAATTCACATCCTAGTTACAAGAAGGTTGCATCTACATTGCTACCTAATATCCATCACCCTTCACCTCATATCCTTTAAGAATTCTTTAGTGGCGCTCATTTGACCATGAATTCCTATGTATGCAGCAATGTTTATTATTTTTTGGCTAGCTGTTCAATGGTTTGGACGTCTCCTGACCTTGGATGTGGGGTTGATTTTACCTGCCTCCCTTCTTGTGTGGTTGTTTTTCTACCCCCATTAAGTGGGTTGAGTAGTTTCTTCTTTTGGATTAATTTGCTCCACCTTGTATGCTTCTCCTATTTTTAAGGAGTTCTATTTGTGTCAGATCAGTAACCCTATTTTGTTTATTCATTATAGATTGTATCTCCTTTTCATGAAATATATATATATATATATAGAGCAAGGCTCTCATAAGCTCATGCTTGTGGGGCCCCACCTTTGGTCCATCCAAATTGACCAAACACATAAGCCCTCTAAATTTCACATGTCCACCAACTTTCGGTAAGATTCAAATTTACTAGACCGTTGGATCGACTATATATCGATCCGAATGAACTATTGACCATTAAACTTTTAGGCCCATTTAGAGATGATAGAAATCATGATTGGGGCTGCGTTTTTTTTTCTTTTTTTTGCAGATTGGAAGATCATAGGGAGTCCTTGAAATCCCTCCCGCCCCATCCCCATGTGGTTCTCACTTGGGCCCCACCACACACTTGAGCTTACTTTATCCTAAGCTTGAGCTTAGGAGAGCTATATATATATATATATATATATGGGAGATGCTCTCACCTTACTATGAGAGATAAGATGGGGGCCCTCACATCCATATTCAATGCCAATAACTTAAATGTGAGGGATGTGAGGCCTCCCACCCCTATCTCTCATAGTAAGGTAAGAGATACTCTCATAAGAGCACCTCCCATATGTATGTATATGTATGTATGTATGTATGTATGTACATATATGCATACATATATATATGTATGTATAACTCTTATAGGAGCATCTCTCACCTTATTATGAGAGATAAGGTGGGGGGCCCTCACATCCATAACTAATGCCAACAACCTAAATGTGAGGGGCCCCCCACCCTATCTCTCATAGTAAGGTGAGAGATGTTCTTATGGGAGCACCTCCATATAAATATATATATATATATACAATTGGGCCACACACATTCACCCCTCTTAAATTTCACATATGGGACCCATCTTTGCACCCTTCCAATATACTCTACACCGTTGGATTGACTGTACACCCATTCAAATGAGTTGTACACCATTAAAATTGTGGGGCCTAGATAAAGGTGATAATGATTAGAGATGGGGCTGATTTTTTACAGAAATGAAGGGCCGGGGGAGATCTTTCAATTCCCCCTGGTCGAAGTCCTAGGTGGGGCCCCACATGGGCCCCATGTTGAGGTGTACACAGTCATCCAGTGCATTAGTCTTGTATTGGATGACTACTATATGGTGAGGGATGGATGTATATAAATATTTTCATATATATAATATATATGGGCGGCTATCCTAAACTTAAGCTTAGGATAAGATAAGGTCAAGTATGTGGTGGGGCCCACCTGGGGACCTACACGGGGATTGGGATGGGGGGATATCAAGGACTCCCTGGGATCCTCTTCTTTGAAAATAATCAACCCTAACAATGATTTCTATCATCTCCATCTGGGCCCCAAAGACTTGATGGTCAACAATCCATTCGGATCGGTACACAGTCGATCCAACGATTCAGTAAATTGGGATTTGACCAAAAGTTGTTGGACATATGCAATTCAGGGAGAGTCGTGTGTTTGGTCTATTTGGATGGACCAAGAGCGGGCCCCACAGGTGTGAGCTTACGATATACATATATATATATATGAGAAATGTTCCTCTACAAGCTTTCATTACGATCTTACGATACAAGCTATCTAGTGGGACATATTACTGGTTCATCCGAGTGGACCATTCAAACCCACTCATCCTATTTACATAGGTGCCACTGGGTTTTGATAGATCTGATTAGAGTGAACCGTTTGATGAATGGTCGATTTTACTATTTTATATAAAGTCATTAAACTTGTGGACCACATATGAATGGGTTACAGGTGTTAGATTGACTTCAAATTTGATATTTAGGTTGGCCCCACTTGGATATTTCTATCCCCCCTTGTTTCATGAATTGTCGGGTCTCTAGTGAGGCCCACTAGGTGGCTTGTATCGTAAGACCGTAAGGGAAGCTTGTATAGGTGCATTTCTCTCTCTTTCTCTCTCTCTCTCTATATATATATATAGATACTCCTATGAGAGTTACTCTCATGCTATAGTGAGAGTAAAGGTGGGGAGTCCTCACATTAAATTATATATATTAAAGCAAACGGGGAGGTAGGCTGTGAGGGGTGCCACGTCATCATTGAGGGAGTTCTCCTTTTAAATAAATATACATAAAAAACTTATAGTGCTATTTTTTTTCTTCAAAAATATCTATTCATATATTCTATCCCCTAAAGTCTCTCAATCAATATCCCCTAAAATTAAAGTTAATCTTGTAAAAATAACACAAAAGACCCTTCTAAGGGGGGCCACTATGTACATCTTATGATCCAAAAATATCAATCTCTTTCACTTATGTGTTACCCCACAAAAGTTTTAGGGAAGTTTTAGGGAATTTAATAAATCTAACCCATGCACCATCTTAGTGGGACCACCTCATAGAACTAATCAACCTGACTCAAATGTTAAATGAAATTGAGGCTTTGTTGAACTGAGGCCTTCAAAGAGTTGTCATATATATTTCCAGTACTTTTTTATCTTGTGGTTTAGGCTGGGATGATCCTATGTGCAACCGGACTTAAACCTTAGTCTAACCCCGGCCTTTACATATTTTTTGAGTAGGCAGGCTCGAACTTAGTATCTAGGACCTGATATAAACCTGAACTCAAGCTGTTCAATCCCTATTGATAGTAGAAATGGGCCAGTCGAGAAACTAGCCCATTGAAATTCTTACAACAGGCCGTTAATTTATTGGACTTCTGAATTATAAAACCTATCACACATGCTTGCAATGAGGTTCGTTTTGATGTTTCATCATTCATGTAAAATCCAGAGCCTCAACATTGATGAAAGCAATTAAATTTCTCTCTCTATTGTTATCTTGCACTAGGTATAGATCCCATGCGAGGGACCTTTTTTTCCTTGGATCTGTTTTATATATATATATATATATATATATTAAATAAATATAGGACATTGATGTAGAATAAAAGGATTCTACACGTCTCTCTCTCTTTAGTGTTTGGTTGGATATGGATTTGATTTGCAGGTTCAAGCAGGTGTGTTCTAATGGTAAGTATGCTCAAAACGAGCGGGTAGTGTCTTGGGGCATTGGTGTGGGACTCATCTTAGCCACACTCACACTCCACACGATGTACCTAACAGACTGAGCTCCAGCCGGGTATTGATAGGAAAATGGATGCATTTGTTTTTTTTTTCTTTTCTCATTTTTTTTCCTTCTTTGAATGGTATCATTTTTTTTTTTTTTTGCTTCCATCCCGAGTCTCTTTTTTAGTAGGGACTTTCAACCCATGCATTTTTTCAATTTACAAAGATTTTATAGGTGCGATATTACAAGATTCTCATTATTTTTGTTCACGATAATTTCTTCCTTTTACCATAAAATCTTAAGATCTTTTTCCACTTTATTTTCTTCTAAAAATTCTTAAAAATAATAATTGTGGATTCTTCTGTTATAGTTTTAATTATTATAATAATTTACTATATCTTTGTTTGTTGCTAGTTTATATATATGGAGATGCTCCTGTAAGAGTAAGGGTGGGGGCCCTCACATGCATATCCAATGCTAAAATATATATAGAATTATCTTCTTCCAAAAAATAAGGCGTAAGTTTAATCCAACGTTACGTAAATAACACATTACCACAACTTGTTTCTCATTCTATTTTTCAGGGCTCGAGTCTTTACTGCTTTGAGCAGCCTGTCTTTCTTGGTGTGTGCAGCCTTCTTTTCTATGCTAAACAGGCTATATGTAAGAAAAGAAAAAAGAAAAAAGAGAAAAGAAAAAAAAGAAAAAAGAAAAAACTTACTACAGGTAATTATTTTAAAGCTCATCACCTCTCCTGTCCGTGGATCAAGTAAGAATTTTCCACAATTAAAAGTAGGCCCCACATGTATAGAGTTTCATCGAACTTATCACAAGATCTTGTTTATCTTATTACTTCTCCTATATAAATAATGAGTTTGCAGGTTTGATTCATGTTAGGTAGTAAGTTATGAGTAATATATAGAACAGTTGTGTACATTAATGGTGAAAACTAGAAACTGAGTTAATATTCTAAAAGTAACATGAGTTTTCAAGCTGTGGTCGCCCATCAGATGAGCTGTTGTTATTATCAAAGACGATGCCATGTGAATAATAAAATGTTATAATTGAAAGCCCACCCACTTTCTTCTTCTGTATATATATTTCAGTTCCAATCTATTACTGAAATTTATGATTTCATTAATTATTAAAAGGCACATCTCTAGCAGTTCAGGAACACGTCTCAAAAACTGTGCACCCCCTTGGTAGGCTCAGTTGGGAAGCAGATGATTCAGGACTGCAGGCAGGATAGAGTTGGGTATAGTGAGAGAGTGCATGTAAACAAACGTAGAAGATAGCCTACAAGTTCTACTTATGTATTTGAAAATAAATAAATGAATTGCATACAATGCCATTATATTTATAAAAAAAAAAAGGTACCTAAATTGACTAGACTTTGACTAACTATAGGCATGTAAAGATGCATCTAACTCCAAACAACATAAAAACATTAGTGTTTCCTAATGACCTAAATAACATATAAACTGTAATTTTGACTATAATACAAAAATCTGAAACTTACTAAAACATATTAAGTTTGAAAAGAAGACTAAATTTTGACGTCTAAAGTGATGGATTTCTGCCATACTGATCCAGGGCGAATTGGACTACAGTCAATTTGTCAGGTAAGACATTGGGTCCACATGTTCGACTCCTTTCATTCCTTACATTACATAAAGTTTGTGATGATCTATTCTACCTCTGTGGACTAAATATAACTCCTATCAGATCATGTAACCAACTATTTAACTTAAATGATTTCGTAAATCCATTTTTTTTGTGACTAATGACTGAATCAGTTCAAATTGGTGGAGTAGTCGTTTGGGAATGAGTTGCATTTGTTAAAAGTGAGCCCCATTATATGCAGATAAATGAGAGGCCAAAAAAGGGTTTAAAATAATAAAAGGGCTGATTTGAGAAATCTTCATTTTCCATTTCTTAGTTTGTTGATTCCTAAGCAACTACCTGATTCCAATCTCAAGAAATCAGAGGCTTTAAGTCATCATTTATTTCACTTTCTTTTATAGCAGGTTGCAATTAACAAACACTGGAGAGAAGATTTCATGTGGCTCGACATTGATGGATATCTTTTGAATATAATGGAACTCATGTGGAGTAGTCAACTTCTAGGAGATTTCAGATATGGATGTCAACATGTTACAAAGAAAACCCATATAGGGATTTTCAAATACAACCTAATGGATTCTGTTTCATCACTTCAAAGGGATAACAATTTCAAATTTCAATCTAAGATGATTCTGAATTCTATCTTCAGTTCATCACACTTAATTAAAACAAGTATATATATAGCACTCCATCTTCAATCCATACCTCATGCAGGCTAATTTACAATTAAAAAAGAACTTAAAAAAACAGTTATCACAGAGAATAGATTTAAACATGGCATTAGTATTGGGGGGTAGATTCTGATATTTGAGGTAAAAAAAGATATGTGGATCAATGCCTAATTCACAATTGCATCGAGTGATACGGTAACAGTTCATATCCACTGATAGTTGCCATCTTGTATCCGCAGAAACTCAATGATATATATAGCTATTTTAACATTATAAGATTTCATATTGCGCCATTAATTTGGCTGATTTTATGGCAACAATGAAATATGTGATCCCACATCTTCAATTTCTATCGTTTTACAGGAAGCTACTTTGAGGCGGCGAATAGTTAAATGTCTTTGTTTGGATGTCTATATTATGTTTTTCTTGCAAAAAACTAATGAACGAATCTTGATTAAAGGTGTTGATATGCATTTCTCAAGGTTACCTGAGAAAATGAGATTTCTGTGTAAAAAACTTATATATGTATTGTCTATTCGAGACATATCTTTATAGAGTAATTCATTACAGATTTGGAGAGATTTCCTCTCAAGATTTAGAAACTAAAAATTGAGATAGTAGCTATTACGGACGGCCCAAATCCCAATGATTGTGAGAATATGAGAAACTTGTGGATTCTTTATCTATGTTTCCTTGCTTCGTAGATTTGGTAGAGCGGATATCTCAACACCACCTTCAAGTTGATGGGCAAGCAAGGATAGGCCTTCAACTTGTCACGCAAGAATTGAGAAAGAGTCGATCTTATACCTTTTGTTAAAATATCGACAATTTGATCTGTGCAGACACAAACTCAATGCAAAGATCTCCACGTACCACCATTTCTCAAAGAAAATGATGGGCCACCTCAATGTGCTTTGTGCAAGCATGTAGCACAGGGTTAGAGGCAAGATAAGTGGCACTAACATTGTTGAATGATGCCCCAGGAGCTGCTGACGTGGAGCTGAGTGGGCTGCTAATGTTTGAGAAGTATCATGTAGAATTGAAGTTGTCAAAGTCTGTTTATTCTTGACCTATTCTTCTGCTTTTTTTGTTTTGTTTCTGTTTTATAACATGCAACAGATTTAGCTACATTCTTTATGCTATTTCTGTTTTGATAAGTTGTATAAATAAGTGCTTGGATGATCAATAATAACATGTTCAAAAGTCTCAAAATTAAGTTTGTTTTTGCCAGCTTCTGCACTTCATTTATGTCAAAAACCTACAAATTTGGTATTCGAGCAATCTGTTCTTAAGAGACCTGTGAGGTTGAGTGAGCCTAACCACTTACCTTAAACACTTGCCTTAAACACTCACCATCTTCCCTATCCAAAACACAAAAGCCTACAACCAATGCAGGATGAGTTTAGAAGCTTCATCGAATGCAATTGCACCTCCAGTGTTTGATGGAACGAATTATCAAGTGTGGGTTGTCCGAATGGAAGCCTACCTTGACGCTAATGATCAGTGGGAACCCGTTGAAAATACGTATGAAGTTCCTCCCTTGCCCGACAATCCAACTATGGCTCAAATAAAAAATCACAAGGAGATGAGGCAAAGGAAATCAGAGGCAAAGGAAATCAAAGGCAAAAGTTAGCTTATTTGCGGCTATTTCATCTTCAATTTTCACCAGAATCATGACATCGAAGACAACAAAAGGAATTTGGGACTTCTTGAATAAGGAGTATGAAGGAAATGAACGAGTCAAAGGCATGAAAGTTCTGAATCTAATCAGAGAATTTGAGATGCAAAGAATGAAGGAATAAAAAACAATCAAGGATTACTCTGACAGACTCCTTGACATTGTTAACAAAGTAAGGCTTCTTGGTTCTGATTTCTCTGATTCTAGAATAGCTCAAAAAATCCTTGTAACAGTTCCTGAAAAGTTTGAGGCTATAATATCATCAATAGAAAACTCAAAAGATGTGTCATGTA
Organism: Camphora micrantha; assembly: GCA_003546025.1. Lineage (NCBI taxonomy): Eukaryota > Viridiplantae > Streptophyta > Magnoliopsida > Laurales > Lauraceae > Camphora > Camphora micrantha. The sequence goes on from QPKB01000009.1 coordinate 25,563,010, forward strand.
TTACATTGGCAGAACTGTTGCATGCACTACAGGCTCAGGAACAAAGGAGACTTATGAGGCAAGAAGGATCTATGGAGGGTGCATTGCAAGCTATATCACAGAACAATATGTACAAGAAAGAGAGAAGCAAATCAACAACAATAACAACAACAACAACACTACATTTCCACCATGTCCGTACTGCAAAAAATCCAATCATCCACAAAAAAGGTGTTGGTGGAGGCCGGATATGATGGACCCGATTCTTCCCTCTCTCCCGCTGCCTCCGCCCCGGGTCTTTCGGGGTACGGCGGAGGGGAGGAGAAAAAAAGTAAAGGGTATCAACATCTTTCTCTTTTTTTTGTACGGGTATGCCAATTTCACTTTTCCACTTGGAATTTAGAAACGGTGATCCGAAGATCCACCTTCACAGGTAGAAAGGGGAAATAAAACTTTTTCTAGTTTCCCATTGCACACATATTTTAAGAAAAGAGACAAAAAAGGGTTTTTTTATATGCCGTGAAAGGCGATTTCATTTGTTGCCGTGAAAGGCGATTTACAAGTCTTATCCATTATGAAAGACAAGAGTTGTGATTTTTGTCTCTAAAAGAAAAATAAAGTACAATAGAAATCAAGAAAAGGAATCTGACTTCTCATTCGATTGTGGGGACACGTTCAGATCGATGATCGCGAGTCATGTATGGGCTCCTCCGTCGTCCATGCAGATGAGAACATGATTCTTGGATTCTTGGCTTGGCCTTTTAACCTCAGATTTTTAAAGGACAAAGACCAAGAGAAGGCCTTATATCCGATAAAAAGCTAAGTAAACGGGCTGAAAAGCCACGTTTTAGCCATGTTGGTAGAAGAAGGGAGGTCCTTGTGGGGGTGGCCCCCCAAGGGTGCTTCAATCACCTTTTGGTGGTCTTGCAGCAGAGTTGCAGGAGTTCTGGATTTTCCGGGCAATTCTCTGGACTTCTTTTCTTTTTTTTTTTTTTCCTTTCCCTTTGGAATGCCCTCCTATTTATAGGCCTTTGGTAGCCATTTAGGAGGGTTTATGAGCATTGAATGCATTAATGCTCATAATGGGAGGAGTTACAAGTTTTAAATTATTTGTTTTGTAACTCCTTTTTCCTTGAATCTGATTGGCTGATGGAGAATAATGAGCTTTTAATTGCCATTAATCTCCATCATGGGAGGAGTTTCATGGCTTTAATGCCATAAATCATTTGACTTGTAACTCCCATTTGCTTGCTTTTGATTGGGCCGTCCAAAATAATGAGTTAATGACCGCATTAACTTGTCATAAAATGGGTCATTTAACCTCATTAATTGGTTGCCAAGTTGCTTGAAGAGTCGCGGGCCGTGCCGCGTCTTTTGGAATTCTTCTTGCGATGACCGCCGGTGGATCCACATGTTGTTTGATGTCGGATGGTGATGCAATTTCAGACATTGATTAATGTCAACGTGCTGGCAACATCTGTCCTGTCGATTTCACGATCGGGCGGGCGGAAAGTGTGCTTTCTTTGTCGGCCGGTTGGCGATTTCAAGGCATCTAATGATCATCCAATGATTTTGGCGGCGAATCCGTGATGTTGACGAAGATCGACGGATTTCATGCACGAAAAATCTGATTTTGGAAAAATCACAGGGGCCAATCAACTCGAAACGCGAAAAGGACCCGAAAAAGGGGTCTTCCGGCGACTTTTGGGTCACCGGAACTCCATGGTCGCCGGCAACCATGCACCCATGGTCGCCGGCGACCATGGGGCTGGCGACCTTGGGCCATGGTGGCCGGCGACCATGGGCGAAGGTCAGATGAGGAATGTCCAAAACGACAATGCCAGCCCGTTGAAGGGCAGATGAGGAATGTCCAAAACGACAATGCCATGTCACTGGAGACATGACAATTGAGAAGAGACATCTTAACATGATTATTCGAAGCAACTGAAGGAAGAGCAAAACAAAAGCAGTAGAGTCCATATTCAATTGGACCTTGGAAGAGCATCTTCCTCAAAGCTTTGTCCTTCACACAAAAGCCAGTATCATTGAAACAAAAATAGTAGTGATTATCACGAGAAAAATGTGGAACAGATAGGAGATTAGTAGAAGCAAGAGGACAATGTAAACCATTATGAAAGAAGAATGTAATGTTAGTTGTACCAGTATTGGAGATGGAAAGGCCTACCCCATTACCTACTTGGACTACGTCAGATCCATAATAGGGAGTGATGAGTATTAAATATTGCATATTTTACCCCTCATTAGTCTGTATTTTCTTAGAATCTCATATGCATATCATTTGCTTTACACAGAGATTTTATCATTCTATCACATTAACGGATTATCGGATTATCATGCATAAATTCGATTATTTATAGTGCATTTTTATGTAATTTCTCTTGTGTAGGTGGACCCCACGACTACCCCAACCTTTCGGCTAGTGTCCTAAAAAATCAAGAAGAGATTTCAATAAAAAAGTTTACATGAAAAAATCTTATTGAAGCAAATCTTAGGAAGAGTTGAATATTCTAAAACAAGAAAGAGAACTTTAAGATAAAAGAAGTCATTTTCTAACACAAATGAATGGTTTGTGATGGTTAGAGCTTTGGGTTGCGTTATGAATAGGTTAGGGTTCAAACTTCTCCCCTTG
>QPKB01000009.1:25566543-25581543 GCA_003546025.1 Camphora micrantha
CCATTCGAAGTCCGAAGTAGTCCATACACCATACGCTATTCGACAATTTGTAAGGATATATGGCTCAGAACGTCCCTCGCCAGCATTAGAGGATCCCAAGGGTACCCATCTAAGCCTCAAAACCCTAAAGAAATGAACCATGTTTCAGGGGGGAAAGTGTTGTACTACAACTAGCCGTAGCTTGTTTTACGACAGCGTCACAACTCACCACAAGGTCTCCTTAGGCAAAGAATAAAATTAATTCCTGGCAATCTGTCGTTGCCTAGCCTCACAAAAGCTCCATCAAGTTTCACGGTTGGCTGTAAGACTAGCCGTACAACTAACCGTAAAACAATAGTAGAAAGTTGAAATCTCGGAGCTTAGACAATACAGTTCCTTTTTCACAGAGACAAGTTACGGCTTGCCGTTACCTAGGAAAATGCATTCTTGAGCTCAAATTCTAGCTCCAATTGCTGAGCATTCAGTGCTTGTCTTTTTTAACTGCATTTATCAATTCAATTAGAGCGAAGCCCTCTCAATTCCATCAACAGACATCCTCCATCCATTCAATCATTTATTAACCTAATCTCCTAATCTAGAACTAATGATCCATAATTCCAAATTGAGCAATGTGCATCTACACGAAATGAACATGCTAGATGCAACAAAACAAACATGCACATTTATCTAACCAAGTTATCCACTTGGCTTTCTATGAAATGACCGAAAATACACAACCCTACCTCAAATGCCAAAAAATCCAAAGCTAAGCAAATAAAAAAAAAAAAAGGCACCAAATCACCGCACAAAATCAATAGGGGAGGAAGGTCTAAGCTATTCTAACTCGTTTCTGAACCCAAAAATCATACACCCTAGCCAACAGAGGAAGAGAAGCTTACCTAGAAGTGGATGGAAGGAGAGAGAGAACTTGAAAATTGGGTTAGGAAGCGACTGAGGTCCATGTGGAGATGTTAGTGAAGCTTGATGATGGTAGGGGCAGCTTGGATGGTCCACTTGCAAGAGAATGACAGAGAGCAAAGAGAAAGAGAGAAATGAGAAAGAGTTGCAGAGAGAGGTGGGGTGAAAGGTCAAATGGGTCGGTCTTTATAAAGGGGGACACATTTGGGAAATTTGTATTTTAGTCCCTATGGCCTTTGGGTCGAAAAACGAGGGTCTTAGACGGTTCGGGTTGAGTCGGGGTAGCAGGATAATCTTCAGAAAATTAGGTCATCTCCCCAACGGTGCCGAAATCTCGATTTTTTTTTACGAAACAAGACCTTTAAACATTCTGAAAATTGGAACACACCCCTGTACCCAAACGGACTCGGATCTCTACCCGACTTCGCACACTCAAACCTATTAGTAAACCGGGCCTGTCTAGCCTCTAACCGAGCTTAATTAGCTAAAAGCACAATTAACTAGACTAATTACATCCTTGGGATATGGGACTTTATGTAATGCCCCAATTCCGGATACCGAGAAAACCGTCAAGATATCCAAAGTTGGTGTGCTACTTTCCGAAAAACCCGAAAACTTCTAAGATCGTAGGTCCGTAGTGAGGTCCAATTTAAAACTTTTTAAACGATATAAGATCAACGGTTAATAATGTGGAAGCATGTGAATATAGTGAAAGCAAAGTAATACAATAGCGGAAGTAATTATACGGTATCACATGTCTATGTCAAATATAGTAGGGCTGAAATCTAGCTTAAAGTGTTAAAGTTGTGAAAATCAAAGGTTTATTACAAATTCCAACAACTACTCAGCTCAGTTCAAAAATCACTCAAAATCCCAAACAAAACAAATGAACTCTCACACTCCAGGTGCCAGCTCTCCAACCTCCAGCTTGACCTCTTGGTCGGCTAGTCCCCATCCATAGTTTCCTACTACGGATGCCTCTATGAGCGCGAGCGCATCGTCCTCGTAATCGGGGTCGAAACCTAAGCACCAAGAATGGGTCAGATCTAAAGATCTGGCAAATCACAGTATACAAATAACATAGGATATATGTATCAAAAGAGTAAAGACAATCATATAGTTAAAGAGAATATCAAAATACATAATCTAGGCAGTTAAGTAAGATAAGCATTTAGAATCAGGATAAACATAATATCGAATCTAACACAATATGACACATTCACACGAGCTGGATATCGCGGGATATTATGCCGCGGCCCTCCCATACTAAACATAGTTGCGGCGGGGAATCTTACCAATGCTGGGGAATGACGAGCCACACATCCATACATAGGCTATAAAAGGGCCCGCCTAGCCACAGACACGGGTCAGTGTTCACCCAATCACATCACCAGTAAGGACATAAGAGTGACAGTAATGAGATAAGTGAAGTAAGAACTCCAAATATAAGAATCAACGGGGAAATATCAATAATCCAACCTAGGCAATGGTCCACATTCAGGTCCAGGTCCATCTCAGGTAATTTTTTCTTTAAATGGAGTCTTAGATGCCAATGGATACCGTGTTTGGTGCTCCAGAAGTTACGGGCATCATTGACAACGTTTAAGGATCGAATCATCATAGAATATACAACCGAAACCTTACTTGGTGGTCCCCACAAGTCAAGGTTGAGCCACACCAGTGACTCGGGCTTGGCACATCAATAAAAGTCCATTTGGATGGTCAATGGGCTCTATAAACGATCACAACTTTAGAATGTGAAAATTGGAAAATCATTGTATACAGTGTGCACAGGGCTCGGTCGACCGAGTACACTTATCTGTCAGGATGTTGGCTCCCAGGTCGACCTCTACGCACCTAATCTCAGGAATTCACTGTGTGTCCAGTCGACCTCCTAGCTTGGGCAGTCGACCACACATACTAAAAACTTGTAGAAATTGGATGTCCCAGCTCTCAGCATTTTTACTGTAAACCCTGTGTGTTGTCGGTAGAACTGAGAACATGGTCCGGTTGACCGAGAACACATGATTTCTTTGTCTGAGGAAAAGTCCAGCTCTCAGCTAAATCTGCAGATCCTGTATGTTCGGTCGACCGAGGACAGGGTCCGGTCGACCGAATACACTAGACCTGCAAAACCTGTAGAAATTAACTGGGACTTGGATTTTCTGGTTTTCCAGTGTGCTCGGTCGACCGAGTACATGCAACCTGCAAAATTCCAGATTTCTGGAATTTCTTCTCTTTCAATCCAATTTCCATCAAAACCCATCCAATCTCGTCCAAACATCACAAGCTCATCATAAAACATGAAAAGCACTTGAATACACATCCAACCAACCATCATTGGGCCATTGATCTTCCAAATGAGATGAAACCCTTCTATCAATGGCCATAAATCCATGAAAGCATGCTCAAGGGTAGATGTAGCAATTCTAACATCAAATGAATAGAAATTACAGAATCAAATGGAGGAAAAACATGCATTCTATGCTACGTAAGTATATTGCACTTGCCTCAATCTAATTGCAAGAAGATAGATAGAGAAAGTAGAGATCCAAGCTATAAAATGCAATCCAAAGCTCCTATGTTCTCCAATAACACAAACCAACCCAAAAAACTCAGATCTGGAGAGATCTCTAACTCCTACACCCACATCCATAAGAGAATTGCTATAAGAAAGGAGATTTAGAGAGAGAAAGGAAGAAGTCTAAGGAAATTCAACTAGATGGAGATAAATACCTTGATTAGAAGGGAGGGAAGGGATATAGAAGATAAGAGAGCTCCTTAGAAGGGATTGTAGCAGAGATTGTTGAAGATGATCACCTTCTTTTTCTTATTAGGGTTCTAGATCTAGGATTTCTAAAGAGAGAGAGAAGAGATGGGAGAATTGGAGGAAAATTAAAAGAGAATTGGAGGGAAATTATGAGAGAGGGAATTATAGCTAAAGTATGGGATGGGATGAGTGTAATATATATTTATAGGTTGGGGTTTAGGCTAGGTACTAAAATACCCTTTTAGTTAATATGGTATTAGGGTTAGAACCATAAGTAGTTTGGTCTTTAGGTGAAATTCTAGAAGCTTCTCAAGTGGAGACCCTCCTATAGTAAATACTAATGACTAGCTAGGGCCTCTAACCAACTAACTAACTAAAAAAATTATAAAAAGACACCCTATAAACTCTATAAAATTACACAAGGGTCTAATTAAACTAAAACTTAGGAAAGTAGCTACCTACCCTTACTAATTCCTATTAATTAGTATAATTAGATACTATAGGCTATACAATAGTATTCAAATTCAAAAGTAAGGGTCCACAAGGGGTGGGGCCTCACACCTTACAAATCTTCTACATTCCATTTTGAACGTTTAGCATGGCACTTTCAGGATGGAAGTAAAAAACAAAAATACTGATTTTTGTTACAGAGAGGATTTCTATTTCCTATGAGGGTTTGGAATCCAGGATGTCTTAGTTGTGCAGAAACCCAACTTTGTAGAGTGCAAAGTCCTTTTGTTACACAACGCGACATAATGTTATCTATTTTGATTTCCTATGGGTCCTAGTACATTAAGGGTGGAGATTTTCATTAACCGACATTCCTCATCCTTGAATTTTATCTTTTAACACTAAGGGCATGCTTGTTTCATGTAATTGAATTAGGAGGCATTGGAAGACGCGGTATTTCTATAAGTGAATAAAAATGAAGAATAAAGGTAAATATAAAAAAACTCATCAAATAACTTCCCCTTTAATAAAAATTGAATTGAAGAATTATGAAAAATTAATACCCAGCCATCACCCTAGTAATTCAAATCCTATGAAATTCAAGGTCTTATCTACATTGCTATCTTATATCCTTCACCTCTCACTTCATAACCTTTGCCCCTTACCTTTATAATGATCCTTCGGCAGATCGAGCACTTATATAAAAAATTCCCATGTATTCAATTCCTATGTTTGTTTAATGTAATTAGATTTCTAGAAATTCTATGATTTTGTAACTCTAATAGTGGTTAAAAATAAAAAACCAAAGGTGAAAATAAAAAACTAGAAATGCTCCAATGGGGGCAACTTCCATGGGAGCAACCATACAGATGCTCCTTTAATGGGGATGTCAGGACTCCTATGATGAATCCAACGCTCTCATACTCTACTTGTCCCCGCCTCCCTACCAAACCCCGCTCCTTTTAATGTTACAAGCTCTAGGTTTCACCCCCATTGGAATCGTTGGTTGAAATACGAAAAAAAGGTGCCTTTGGAACTATTAAATATGGGGGCCATGGATCAAAGGGTAAGGATGATGTAACGAAGCTTAAGTTTTACATAGGTAGGCCCCATTTGGATCTTTTGATCGCCCATGTCCCCATCATTGTAGTAGCTCTAGGTGGGCCCCATAAGATTGAAAGCACGGACCATCAATGCTGACCATCCACAGGGAGCACCACCCACCAAAAATGTCCATCAAACAACCTCCCCTTTAATTAAAATTGAATCAAGGGGAAATGAATACATTACCATGACCCTAGCAATTCACATCCTAGTTCCAAGAAGGTTGCATCTACATTGCTACCTAATATCCATCACCTTTCACCTCATATCCTTTAAGAATTCTTTGGTGGCGCTCATTTGACCATGAATTCCTATGTATGCAGCAATGTTTATTTATTTTTTGGCTAGCTGTTCAATGGTTTGGACGTCTCCTGACCTTGGATGTGGGGTTGATTTTACCTGCCTCCCTTCTTGTGTGGCTGTTTTTCTACCCCCATTAAGTGGGTTGAGTAGTTTCTTCTTTTGGATTAATTTGCTCCACCTTGTATGCTTCTCCTATTTTTAAGGAGTTCTATTTGTGTCAGATCAGTAACCCTATTTTGTTTATTCATTATAGATTGTATCTCCTTTTCATGAAATATATATATATATATATAGAGCAAGGCTCTCATAAGCTCATGCTTGTGGGGCCCACCTTTGGTCCATCCAAATTGACCAAATACATAAGCCCTCTAAATTTCACATGTCCACCAACTTTCGGTAAGATTCAAATTTACTAGACCGTTGGATCGACTATATATCGATCCGAATGAACTATTGACCATTAAACTTTTAGGCCCATTTAGAGATGATAGAAATCATGATTGGGGCTGCGTTTTTTTTTTTTTTTTTTTTTTTTTTTTTTTTTTGCAGATTGGAAGATCATAGGGAGTCCTTGAAATCCCTCCCGCCCCGTCCCCATGTGGTTCTCAGGTGGGCCCCACCACACACTTGAGCTTACTTTATCCTAAGCTTGAGCTTAGGAGAGCTATATATATATATATATATGGGAGATGCTCTCACCTTACTATGAGAGATAAGATGGGGGCCCTCACATCCATATCCAATGCCAATAACTTAAATGTGAGGGATGTGAGGCCTCCCACCCCTATCTCTCATAGTAAGGTAAGAGATACTCTCATAAGAGCACCTCCCATATGTATGTATATGTATGTATGTATGTATGTACATATATGCATACATATATATATGTACGTATAACTCTTATAGGAGCATCTCTCACCTTATTATGAGAGATAGGGTGGGGGCCCTCACATTTAGGTTGTTGGCATCCATAACTAATGCCAACAACCTAAATGTGAGGGGCCCCACCCTATCTCTCATAGTAAGGTGAGAGATGTTTCTTATGGGAGCACCTCCATATAAATATATATATATACAATTGGGCCACACACACGCACCCCTCTTAAATTTCACATATGGGACCCATCTTTGCACCCTTCCAATATACTATACACCGTTGGATTGACTGTTCACCCATTCAAATGAGTTGTACACCATTAAAATTGTGGGGCCTAGATAAAGGTGATAATGATTAGAGATGGGGCTGATTTTTTACAGAAATGAAGGACCGGGGGAGATCTTTCAATCCCCCCTGGTCGAAGTCCTAGGTGGGGCCCCACATGGGCCCCATGTTGAGGTGTACACAGTCATCCAGTGCATTAGTCTTGTATTGGATGACTACTATATGGTGAGGGATGGATGTATATAAATATTTTCATATATATAATATATATGGGCAGCTATCCTAAACTTAAGCTTAGGATAAGATAAGGTCAAGTATGTGGTGGGGCCCACCTGGGGACCTACACGGGGATTGGGATGGGGGGATATCAAGGACTCCCTGGGATCCTCTTCTTTGCAAATAATCAACCCTAACAGTGATTTCTATCATCTCCATCTGGGCCCCAAAGGCTTGATGGTTAACAATCCATTCGGATCGGTACACAGTCGATCCAACGATTCAGTAAATTGGGATTTGACCAAAAGTTGTTGGACATATGCAATTTAGGGAGAGTCGTGTGTTTGGTCTATTTGGATGGACCAAGAGCAGGCCCCACAGGTGTGAGCTTACGATATACATATATATATATATATATATATATATGAGAAATGTTCCTCTACAAGCTTTCATTACGATCTTACTATACAAGCTATCTAGTGGGACATATTACTGGTTCATCCGAGTGGACCATTCAAACCCACTCATCCTATTTACATAGGTGCCACTGGGTTTTGATAGATCTGATTAGAGTGAACCGTTTGATGAATGGTCGATTTTACTATTTTATATAAAGTCATTAAACTTGTGGACCACATATGAATGGATTACAGGTGTTAGATTGACTTCAAATTTGATATCTAGGTTGGCCCCACTTGGATATTTCTATCCCCCCTTGTTTCATGAATTGTCGGGTCTCTAGTGAGGCCTACTAAGTGGCTTGTATTGTAAGACCGTAAGGGAAGCTTGTATAGGTGCATTTCTCTCTCTCTCTCTATATATATATATATATATAGATACTCCTATGAGAGTTACTCTCATGCTATAGTGAGAGTAAAGGTGGGGAGTCCTCACATTAAATTATATATATTAAAGCAAACGGGGAGGTAGGCTGTGAGGGGTGCCACGTCAGCATTGAGGGAGTTCTCCTTTTAAATAAATATACATAAAAAACTTATAGTGCTATTTTTTTTCTTCAAAAATATCTATTCATATATTCTATCCCCTAAAGTCTCTCTATCAATATCCCCTAAAATTAAAGTTAATCTTGTAAAAATAACACAAAAGACCCTTCTAAGGGGGCCCACTATGTACATCTTATGATCCAAAAATATCAATCTCTTTCACTTATGTGTTACCCCACAAAAGTTTTAGGGAAGTTTTAGGGAATTTAATAAATCTAACCCATGCACCATCTTAGTGGGACCACCTCATAGAACTAATCAACCTGACTCAAATGTTAAATGAAATTGAGGGTTTGTTGAACTGAGGCCTTTAAAGAGTTGTCATATATATTTCCAGTACTTTTTTATCTTGTGGTTTAGGCTGGGATGATCCTATGTGCACCCGGACTTAAACCTTAGTCTAACCCCGGCCTTTACATATTTTTTGAGTAGGCAGGCTCGAACTTAGTATCTAGGACCTGATATAAACCTGAACTCAAGCTGTTCAATCCCTATTGATAGTAGAAATGGGCCAGTCGAGAAACTAGCCCATTGAAATTCTTACAACAGGCCGTTAATTTAATGGACTTCTGAATTATAAAACCTATCACACATGCTTGCAATGAGGTTAGTTTTGATGTTTCATCATTCATGTAAAATCCAGAGCCTCAACATTGATGAAAGCAATTAAATTTCTCTCTCTATTGTTATCTTGCACTAGGTATAGATCCCATGCGAGGGACCTTTTTTTCCTTGGATCTATTATATATATATATATTAAATAAACATAGGACATTGATGTAGAATAAAAGGATTCTACACGTCTCTCTCTCTTAAGTGTTTGGTTGGATATGGATTTGATTTGTAGGTTCAAGCAAGTGTGTTCTAATGGTAAGTATGCTCAAAACGAGCGGGTAGTGTCTTGGGGCATTGGTGTGGGACTCATCTTAGCCACACTCACACTCCACACGATGTACCTAACAGACTGAGCTCCAGCCGGGTATTGATAGGAAAATGGATGCATTTGTTTTTTTTCTTTTCTCATTTTTTTTCCTTCTTTGAATGGTATCATTTTTTTTTTTTGCTTCCATCCCGAGTCTCTTTTTTAGTAGGGACTTTCAACCCATGCATTTTTTCAATTTACAAAGATTTTATAGGTGCGATATTACAAGATTCTCATTATTTTTGTTCACGATAATTTCTTCCTTTTACCATAAAATCTTAAGATCTTTTTCCACTTTATTTTCTTCTAAAAATTCTTAAAAATAATAATTGTGGATTCTTCTGTTATAGTTTTAATTATTATAATAATTTACTATATCTTTGTTTGTTGCTAGTTTATATATATGGAGATGCTCCTGTAGGAGTAAGGGTGGGGGCCCTCACATGCATATCCAATGCTAAAATATATATAGAATTATCTTCTTTCAAAAAATAAGGCGTAAGTTTAATCCAACGTTACGTAAATAACACATTACCACAACTTGTTTCTCATTCTATTTTTCAGGGCTCGAGTCTTTAATGCTTTGAGCAGCCTGTCTTTCTTGGTGTGTGCAGCCTCCTTTTCTATGCTAAACAGGCTATATGTAAGAAAAGAAAAAAGAAAAAAGAGAAAAGAAAAAAAAGAAAAAAGAAAAAACTTACCACAGGTAATTATTTTAAAGCTCATCACCTCTCCCGTCCGTGGATCAAGTAAGAATTTTCCACAATTAAAAGTAGGCCCCACATGTATAGAGTTTCATGGAACTTATCACAAGATCTTGTTTATCTTATAACTTCTCCTATATAAATAATGAGTTTGCAGGTTTGATTCATGTTAGGTAGTAAGTTATGAGTAATATATAGAACAGTTGTGTACATTAATGGTGAAAACTAGAAACTGAGTTAATATTCTAAAAGTAACATGAGTTTTCAAGCTGTGGTCGCCCATCAGATGAGCTGTTGTTATTATCAAAGACGATGCCATGTGAATAATAAAATGTTATAATTGAAAGCCCACCCACTTTCTTCTTCTGTATATATATTTCAGTTCTAATCTATTACTGAAATTTATGATTTCATTAATTATTAAAAGGCACATTTCTAGCAGTTCAGGAACACGTCTCAAAAACTGTGCACCCCCTTGGTAGGCTCAGTTGGGAAGCAGATGATTCAGGACTGCAGGCAGGATAGAGTTGGGTATAGTGAGAGAGTGCATGTAAACAAACGTAGAAGATAGCCTACAAGTTCTACTTATGTATTTGAAAATAAATAAATGAATTGCATACAATGCCATTATATTTATAAAAAAAAAACGGTACCTAAATTGACTAGACTTTGACTAACTATAGGCATGTAAAGATGCATCTAACTCCAAACAACATAAAAACATTAGTGTTTCCTAATGACCTAAATAACATATAAACTGTAATTTGACTATAATACAAAAATCTGAAACTTACTAAAACATATTAAGTTTGAAAAGAAGACTAAATTTTGACGTCTAAAGTGATGGATTTCTGCCATACTGATCCAGGGCGAATTGGACTACAGTCAATTTGTCAGGTAAGACATTGGGTCCACATGTTCCACTCCTTTCATTCCTTACATTACATAAAGTTTGTGATGATCTATTCTACCTCTGTGGACTAAATATAACTCCTATCAGATCATGTAACCAACTATTTAACTTAAATGATTTCGTAAATCCATTTTTTTTGTGACTAATGACTGAATCAGTTCAAATTGGTGGAGTAGTCGTTTGGGAATGAGTTGCATTTGTTAAAAGTGAGCCCCATTATATGCAGATAAATGAGAGGCCAAAAAAGGGTTTAAAATAATAAAAGGGCTGATTTGAGAAATCTTCATTTTCCATTTCTTAGTTTGTTGATTCCTAAGCAACTACCTGATTCCAATCTCAAGAAATCAGAGGCTTTAAGTCATCATTTATTTCACTTTCTTTTATAGCAGGTTGCAATTAACAAACACTGGAGAGAAGATTTCATGTGGCTCGACATAGATGGATATCTTTTGAATATAATGGAACTCATGTGGAGTAGTCAACTTCTAGGAGATTTCAGATATGGATGTCAACATGTTACAAAGAAAACCCATATAGGGATTTTCAAATACAACCTAATGGATTCTGTTTCATCACTTCAAAGGGATAACAATTTCAAATTTCAATCTAAGATGATTCTGAATTCTATCTTCAGTTCATCACACTTAATTAAAACAAGTATATATATAGCACTCCATCTTCAATCCATACCTCATGCAGGCTAATTTACAATTAAAAAAAAACTTAAAAAAACAGTTATCACAGAGAATAGATTTAAACATGGCATTAGTATTGGGGGGTAGATTCTGATATTTGAGGTAAAAAAAGATATGTGGATCAATGCCTAATTCACAATTGCATCGAGTGATACGGTAACAGTTCATATCCACTGATAGTTGCCATCTTGTATCCGCAGAAACTCAATGATATATATAGCTATTTTAACATTATAAGATTTCATATTGCGCCATTAATTTGGCTGATTTTATGGCAACAATGAAATATGTGATCCCACATCTTCAATTTCTATCGTTTTACAGGAAGCTACTTTGAGGCGGCGAATAGTTAAATGTCTTTGTTTGGATGTCTATATTATGTTTTTCTTGCAAAAAACTAATGAACGAATCTTGATTAAAGGTGTTGATATGCATTTCTCAAGGTTACCTGAGAAAATGAGATTTCTGTGTAAAAAACTTATATATGTATTGTCTATTCGAGACATATCTTTATAGAGTAATTCATTACAGATTTGGAGAGATTTCCTCTCAAGATTTAGAAACTAAAAATTGAGATAGTAGCTATTACGGACGGCCCAAATCCCAATGATTGTGAGAATATGAGAAACTTGTGGATTCTTTATCTATGTTTCCTTGCTTCGTAGATTTGGTAGAGCGGATATCTCAACACCACCTTCAAGTTGATGGGCAAGCAAGGATAGGCCTTCAACTTGTCACGCAAGAATTGAGAAAGAGTCGATCTTATACCTTTTGTTAAAATATCGACAATTTGATATGTGCAGACACAAACTCAATGCGAAGATCTCCACGTACCACCATTTCTCAAAGAAAATGATGGGCCACCTCAATGTGCTTTGTGCAAGCATGTAGCACAGGGTTAGAGGCAAGATAAGTGGCACTAATATTGTTGAATGATGCCCCAGGAGCTGCTGACGTGGAGCTGAGTAGGCTGCTGATGTTTGAGAAGTATCATGTAGAATTGAAGTTGTCAAAGTCTGTTTATTCTTGACCTATTCTTCTGCTTTTTTTGTTTTGTTTCTGTTATATAACATGCAACAGATTTAGCTACATTCTTTATGCTATTTCTGTTTTGATAAGTTGTATAAATAAGTGCTTGGATGATCAATAATAACATGTTCAAAAGTCTCAAAATTAAGTTTGTTTTTGCCAGCTTTTGCACTTTATTTATGTCAAAAACCTACAAATTTGGTATTCGAGCTATCTGTTCTTAAGAGACCTGTGAGGTTGAGTGAGCCTAACCACTTACCTTAAACACTTGCCTTAAACACTCACCATCTTCCCTATCCAAAACACAACAGCCTACAACCAATGCATGATGAGTTTAGAAGCTTCATCGAATGCAATTGCACATCCAGTGTTTGATGGAACGAATTATCAAGTGTGGGCTGTCCGAATGGAAGCCTACCTTGACGCTAATGATCAGTGGGAACCCGTTGAAAATACGTATGAAGTTCCTCCCTTGCCCGACAATCCAACTATGGCTCAAATAAAAAATCACAAGGAGATGAGGCAAAGGAAATCAGAGGCAAAGGAAATCAAAGGCAAAAGTTAGCTTATTTGTGGCTATTTCATCTTCAATTTTCACCAGAATCATGACATTGAAGACAACAAAAGGAATTTGGGACTTCCTGAATAAGGAGTATGAAGGAAATGAACGAGTCAAAGGCATGAAAGTTCTGAATCTAATCAGAGAATTTGAGATGCAAAGAATGAAGGAATAAAACACAATCAAGGATTACTCTGACAGACTCCTTGACATTGTTAACAAAGTAAGGCTTCTTGGTTCTGATTTTTCTGATTCTAGAATAGCTCAAAAAATCCTTGTAACAGTTCCTGAAAAGTTTGAGGCTATAATATCATCAATAGAAAACTCAAAAGATGTGTCATGTATTACATTGGCAGAACTGTTGCATGCACTACAGGCTCAGGAACAAAGGAGACTTATGAGGCAAGAAGGATCTATGGAGGGTGCATTCCAAGCTATATCACAGAACAATATGTACAAGAAAGAGAGAAGCAATGCAACAACAATAACAACAGCATCAACACTACATTTCCACCATGTCCGTACTGCAAAAAATCCAATCATCCACAAAAAAGGTGTTGGTGGAGGCCGGATATGATGGACCCGATTCTTCCCTCTCTCCCGCTGCCTCCGCCCCAGGTCTTTCGGGGTACGGCGGAGGGGAGGAGAAAAAAAGTAAAGGGTATCAACATCTTTCTCTTTTTTTTTGTACGGGTATGCCAATTTCACTTTCCACTTGGAATTTAGAAACGGTGATCCGAAGATCCACCTTCACAAGTAGAAAGGGGAAATAAAACTTTTTCTAGTTTCCCATTGCACACATATTTTAAGAAAAGAGACAAAAAGGGTTTTTTTATATGCCGTGAAAGGCGATTTCATTTGTTGCCGTGAAAGGCGATTTACAAGTCTTATCCATTATGAAAGACAAGAGTTGTGATTTTTGTCTCTAAAAGAAAAATAAAGTACAATAGAAATCAAGAAAAGGAATCTGACTTCTCATTCGATTGTGGGGACACGTTCAGATCGACGGTCGCGAGTCATGTATGGGCTCCTCCGTCGTTCATGCAGATGAGCACATGATTCTTGGATTCTTGGCTTGGCTTTTTAACCTCAGATTTTTAAAGGACAAAGACCAAGAGAAGGCCTTATATCCGATAAAAAGCTAAGTAAACGGGCTGAAAAGCCACGTTTTAGCCATGTTGGTAGAAGAAGGGCGGTCCTTGGGGGGGTGGCCCCCCAAGGGTGCTTCAATCACCTTTTGGTGGTCTTGCAGCAGAGTTGCAGGAGTTCTGGATTTTCCGAGCAATTCTCTGGACTTCTTTTCTTTTTTTTTTTTTTTCCTTTCCCTTTGGAATGCCCTCCTATTGAGGAGGGTTTATGAGGAGGCCTTTGGTAGCCATTTAGGAGGGTTTATGAGCATTGAATGCATTAATGCTCATAATGGGAGGAGTTACAAGTTTTAAATTATTTGTTTTGTAACTCCTTTTTCCTTGAATCTGATTGGCTGATGGAGAATAATGAGCTTTTAATTGCCTTTAATCTCCATCATGGGAGGAGTTTCATGGCTTTAATGCCATAAATCATTTGACTCGTAACTCCCATTTGCTTGCTTTTGATTGGGCCGTCCAAAATAATGAGTTAATGACGCATTAACTTGTCATAAAATGGGTCATTTAACCTCATTAATTAGTCGCCAAGTTGCTTGAAGAGTCGCGGGCCGCGCCACGTCTTTTGGAATTCTTCTTGCGATGACCGCCGGTGGATCCACATGTTGTTTGATGTCGGATGGCGATGCAATTTCAGACATTGATTAATGTCAACGTGCCGGCAACATTTGTCCTGTCGATTTCACGATCGGGCGGGCGGAAAGTGTGCTTTCTTTGTCGGCCGGTTAGCGATTCCGAGGCATCTAATGATCATCCAATGATTTTGGCGGCGAATCCGTGATGTTGACGAAGATCGACGGATTTCATGCACGAAAAATCAGATTTTGGAAAAATCACAGGGGCCAATCAACTCGAAACGCGAAAAGGACCCGAAAAAGGGGTCTTCCGGCGACTTTTGGGTCACCGGAACTCCATGGTCGCCGGCGACCATGCACCTATGGTCGCCGGCGACCATGGGGCTGGCGACCTAGGGCCATGGTGGCCGGCGACCATGGGCGAAGGTCGCCGGCGACCATGGGCCTTGGGCCCATTTTTCGGCCGCCGTTCGGTCGCCTTTTCTTCGCCGTTTTTCGATCTTTTTTCATTCTTTTTTCTTCTGTATTTTTCCTGACATTTCCCCTCATTTA
>QPKB01000009.1:25586543-25661501 GCA_003546025.1 Camphora micrantha
TATTGAAAAAGGAAGTATTGGTCCCTATGATGGTGATATATCATCGACATATAGAAGTAAAATAGTAAGGCCTTGAGATGCACCTATGATGGCGATATATCATCAACATATAGAAGTAAAATAGTAAGGCCTTAAGATGCATGATGCAAATGTTGGTATCTTAGTGCATTAAAGCACATGTAGTTTACTTTTCTTTATTTAAGAGAGTCCCACAGCGGTTGTGGACAACTCTTTAGTGTCAGTGTAAGTCTCAAGAGAAATCTTAGGTAGTGGTGACCACACAATTTCTACACGTATGGGCAGGCCATTTGGCTGGCTGTGCCTTGGCGAGGCGGATGGGGCCATGCGTGCGTACCTTATTTTTTGGTCTCAGTTAGGTTGGGTTTTGGCCAACCTAGAGTTGACCCGGATTTGCGAAGCCCAGAAACTCGTGTTCATTAGGAAGTCGTCTTATCCTGGGCCAGACCCCAGAAATTCATTTGCACTTGTGTGGGTGCGAAATTTGCCTAAAGGAAGCATCTTTAAAGACCTGATTCGACTACCATATTGTTTGGTCAATTCTTTCATCTTCTCATTTATTTTCTAATTTTAATTTATTTAAAATTTCTGTGAAACATTTTTTTCCAACAGTTTAGGCAGATTTCGACGGTAAAATTGTTTATAAATTAAAATGACTGCACGAGAATATTACCCTAAAGTTTTTAATTTTGAGGGTAAGGATTTCAAAATGTGGAGGATGAAAATGGAGTATCTCCTCAAGGTGATGAAAATTCTATATGTGCTATTAACTAATTGTGTCGAACCATACAGAGATGGGCCCGCTGGTACCTATGAGAATAAAAAATAGAAATCCAATGATTTTGATTGCTTAGTTTGAACCAATTAGATAATTTCTTATATGGAGTATTTTCTAAATTTAAAATCACCAAGGAATTAAGGGATGCCTTAATAAAAGAGTATGATGCTGAGAATGCAGGTACCAAAAAGTATGCTATTGAACAATTTCTGGATTTTCAAGTGGAAGAAGGAAGGTTGGTGATAGCACAAGTTAGAGATTTTCTAGAAAACAATTCATGAAGTCCAAAATGAAGGAATGGAATTGATTGAACAATTTACAGTTCGCAGTACCATTCATAAACTCCAACCATCGTGGAAGGATTTTGGGATCACCTTAAAACAGAAGAAGAAGGAGATGAAATTTGAAGATCTCTTTGTCCCGCTCAAAATTCAAGAACATCATCGGGATCGTGATTCTAAGATTAAGGATTCTGAGCATGTGGGTAAGGCAAATCTTACTGAGGCAAATCAGAGGAAACCCAAGTCGAATTCTTTTCAGGGCAAGAAACTCCAGAAGAAAAATCAGAACCAAGCCCTTAAGCCCCGCAAGGATATTGCCAAGAGAAAAGATGTAGAAAGTTTATCTGTGGAAAAAAGGGCCACTATGTAAAGGAATGCCGTGACAGGAAAAACATTAAAGGCAAAAATGAAACCAATCTAGTGGAAGAAAATTTTGTAGCGGTCGTGACAGAGGTGAACTTAGTCAGCAATTGTAGAGATTGGTGGGTTGACACATGCGTGACCCATCACATCTGCAGTGATAGAAATGCATTTGTCTCGTACGAGCAGGTTGGAGATGGACAACAACTCTACATGAGTAACTCCTCTACGGCCAAAGTAATTTGTCAAGGAAAAGTCATTCTTCACCTCTCATCCGGCAAGTCCCTGACTTTGATTGAAATGCTCCATGTGCCCAACTTTCGAAAGAACTTGGTCTCTAGTTCGGTGCTGAGCTAAAATGGGTTGAAATTAGTCTTTGAGGCAAATAAATTTGTCGTTACCAAAAATGGAGTTTTTGTAGGGAAATGCTACATATCTGAAGGCTTTTCAAGCTGAATGTAAATACTATTGGTAATAAAACTGCCTCTTCTTCTGCTTATATTATTGTGTCTTGTGATTTATGGCATGCTAGAATAGGATATGTAAATTATTGATAGTTGAAAAACATGACAGACTTAGGGCTGATTTCAAACCAAATTCTTGTGACATTTGTGTTCAATCAAAGTTTTCAAGAAAACCTTTCAAAAGTGTTGAAAGATGTTTTAAACTTCTGGGTTTGATCCACAGTGATATTTGTGACTTAAGCAATATTATCACTAGAGGTGGTAAGAAATATTTTATAACTTTTATCGATGAATTTTTTCAAATTTTCTTATTTATATTTACTTAAAAATAAATCTGAGGCTCTTGAAAAATTCAACCTTTTTCGTATTGAAGTTCAAAATCAATCAGAGAAAAAGATTAAAACTTTGAGGTCTGGTAGAGGAGGTGAATACCTCTCCAATGAGTTTGTAGAGACCTGTAAGACCCTACGTACAAGAAATGACAGCCCCCGACTCCCCACAACAGAATGGTGTGGCTGAAAGGAAAAATCGAACCTTAGTGAAAATGGCAAATTCCATATTGAATAGTTCAAGCCTACCAAAGAACTTGGCGTGGGTGGGCTCTCTTTACAGCCTGTCACATTCTGAACAGGATACCCGGGGGGGGGGGGGGGGGGGCGGGGGCGGGGGCGGGTTGCTCTCTTTATAGCCTGTCACATTCTGAACATCATACCCTTTGAAAAGACCTATTAAACTCCGACAAAGTATCTGAGTTGGCACAGTTGTGAAATAAGATGAGTAATAAAAGTTGAACTACTGCGGGTAATAATAATACCATCCATATAAAGAAAAAGATAAGTGATGCGACCATGACTTTTGCGAACAAAGAGCGATAGGTCCTATATTGATAAAAGAAAGCCCAAGTCCATTAGCTTTCTTGAAAATTTCTCATACTAGGCCAAAGGTGCTTGGCGGAGGCCATAAATTGAGTTGATCATGCGACACACATGAGTAGGTTTAGTGGGGTCTATGTAACCCTGTGTTTGAGCCATGAAGAAGGCCTCGTGAAGATCACCGATAAAAAAGGCACATTCAACATTCAACTAACAGAATGGCCAATTATAAGTAGTGGCCAAAGCAAGCATCATGCCAATAGTGGTGTGTTTGATGATTGGGCTAAATGTATTAACGAAGTCAATGCCAGGTCGTTGATTGAACCCTTTAGCAACCAAACAGGTCTTATAGCGATTGATGGACCCGTCAGGGTTGCGTTTAATACAGTATACCCATATAGAACCCACCACATTCATGTGAGGCTCATGCGTGACCAAAGTCTACCACGTTCATGTGAGGCTCATGAGGGACCAAAGTCTAAGTGCCATTGCGCTGTAAAGAGGTGAATCCAAGATCCAGCACAACCCGCCGCTTAATAGATTTTGAGGCCTTGGTGTAACATGTAGGTTCCTTGGGCTGGGAAACAGCCAATAATGCATTAGGTAAAGGATGCTTTGTGCTCATCCATATTTTCTTCTTGAAGATGCTAGACTATGATTGCATGGGATGGGTGCGAACAGGGATTGGTGGAGAGTGTGGTGGGGCCGGAATGGGACCAGACTGGGACTAGCTACAAGGATAGTGGGTAAGGGGTGAATGAGGTCTGACTGAGTGGTAGCAGCAGAGCTGGGCTTACTTTGTGCTGGTAGTTTTGGCATTGGGTGCAATGGGGTTGGACGCCTGGGCATGGGGTGCAGTGGGGATGGATTCCTAGGCAGTGGGTGCACTAGGGCTGGGTGCAGATTTGGGTACTGGAGCTAGGTGCAATGAGTCGGGACATGGCATGGGTGGTGTGGCCGGGAAGTGGGACTAGGTGTAGTTGGCCTGGGCAGTGAGAACTGGGCTTGGTCTTGGCAGCCCGGATTGAGTGGGCTATTCGAGCTGGGCAGTGTGCATAGAAGAAACTGAGTTTGACCGGGTAGGGGAATTGGGGACGGAATTTGTAATAAGGCTGGGATTTGTTTGGGCTTGAAGGTGAGGAGTAATCCTTGGATGAGCTAGTCCTTGGGTTGGGAGCCATTGTTGATGCGTCCCAAAAATTGACTGTTGGTCTATAATTGGTGTTGATCAAGACAGAACTAGATGGAGTCTGGTTGAAAATGGAAAGTTTTTTCATCAAAAATCACATGTCGATAAATATAAAGATGGCCAGTATTTGGGTCCGTGCAGCAGTAACCTTTGTGGTTAAGACTATAACCAAGAAAAATACATTGGATATATTTAATTTCAAGTTTACGAGGATGATAAGGCCGGGGCCACAGGTAACATGCACACTCAAAACTTCAAAGATAGGTGTAATCTTGGGCAACATGAAATAAGGCCTCATATGGTGAGATTTTGGAAAAATATACTATGGGCGTCCTATTGATTAAATGAACTATCGTGTTAAAAGCTTCAAACCAAGATTTTGCGGGTAAGGATGAGTGGGCTAAGAGTGAAATCCAAGTTTCAGCAATGTGACGGTGCTTGTTTTTAGCAACACCCTTTTGCTTCGGATTGTGTGGGATAGAAAGTTGGTGAACAATTCCAGTAGAGGAAAATAAACTCTTAAATGATGTACCTGTGAATTTACCACCTCCATCTGATCTAAATATTTTAATTTTAGATTAAAAAACCCGTTCAATGTAATTTTTAAATGTGTTGAGAATTTTAGAAACATCTTATTTAAGAATTAATGGATAAGTCCAGCGGTACCTAGTGTAATCATCAACAAAAGTTACATAATATCGATAGCCACTTATTGAACCAATCAGGAGATGGACCCCATCTAAAGGAAAATGAGAGATAGAGGAAGATAAGTTAAATGAGAGTTTTGAGCTTTTGCCCAAGCGACAGGATGAACACATCGCCTTCACTTATTTGATGGAAGAAGAAATCGCAGAGAGAATGGCCCGTTGAAGGGCAGATGAGGAATGTCCAAAACGACAATGCCATGTCACTGGAGACATGACAATTGAGAAGAGACATCTTAACATGATTATTCGAAGCAACTGAAGGAAGAGCAAAACAAAAGCAGTAGAGTCCATATTTAATTGGACCTTGGAAGAGCATCTTCCTCAAAGCTTTGTCCTTCACACAAAAGCCAGTATCATTGAAACAAAAATAGTAGTGATTATCACGAGAAAAATGTGGAACAGATAGGAGATTAGTAGAAGCAAGAGGACAATGTAAAACATTATGAAGAAAGAATTGTAATGTAGTTGTACCAGTATTGGAGATGGAAAGGCCTACCCCATTACCTACTTGGACTACGTCAGATCCATAATAGGGAGTGATGAGTATTAAATATTGCATATTTTACCCCTCATTAGTCTGTATTTTCTTAGAATCTCATATGCATATCATTTGCTTTACACAGAGATTTTATCATTCTATCACATTAACGGATTATCGGATTATCATGCATAAATCCGATTATTTATAGTGCATTTTTATGTAATTTCTCTTGTGTAGGTGGACCCCACGACTACCCCAACCTTTCGGCTAGTGTCCTAAAGAATCAAGAAGAGATTTCAATAAAAAAGTTACATGAAAAAATCTTATTGAAGAAATCTTAGGAAGAGTTGAATAATTCTAAAACAAGAAAAGAAGACTTTAAGAATAAAAGAAGTCATTTTCTAACACAAATGAATGGTTTGTGTATTGGTTAGAGCTTGGGTTGGTATGAAATAGGTTATGGGTTCAAACTTCTCCCCTTGTATTTGTACACTAAAAAAAAGTCCCCAAGCCTAACAAGTTGCTCTCTCCTCTCTGTTTGCCACATTTTTGTTTCAAACAAAAAGACCTTGGTTTGCGTCATAATTCAAAACAAAAGGCATTTGAAAAGGACATCTTGTTGTAACTCTCATTTCCAGCCCATCTTACTTTTCCCTTACTCCACTTCGATAAGCGCGCAAACAACAAGTCATTGTTGTTACTCTCGTTTCCAGCCACCAAGAGTGTATCGGAATGTGCGCCATAAGTCCGTCTCGTTTTTGGGTCCGCCCATAACCTCTTCATTCGACTTCCGATCAACGAACAACTTGGTTGTGTGAATTCGTGGCAATGAGCACTATCTAGTAGATGCAACGGATCAGAATTTCAACTGTCATGAATTTTTTTCTAGACTGCAATCATGGTAAGTGCTATCTAAACCATAGTTAAATCCAATCTATTAGAATGCATGAAATCAGTTTATGATACTTATTTAAAGTAATCATCGTGTTTGGTTACTGTTCATCCGTGTTTGGTTACTATTCATCCTCTTGCATGATTTATTTTTTTTAATTTAAATTTATTAATACTATGAATGGATCACAAAATAGAACAAGAAGTTCTAAAACTGAACCTGAAGTTCACCGATCTATGGACCGGCAGTTCTAGAAGTTGGAATACTGATATGAACCTATAGATTCATATCCATAAATCAAAACCTGAATTTTTTGATTCGAGAGTCCAAACAAATTATACATCCATGAAATTAAAAATGAAAATGTGACAGAACTGGAAGTTTTAATCATATGTTAGAACCAAAAGTTCTACTTCAAAGCTGAAGATTTGACAGAACCTGCAGTTCTAATTTCTTGCATTATAAACACGAAGTTCTAAATCAATCCTGAAGTCTTAACAAAACCAGCAGTTCTGATTCTCAAAGTTGAGAACCTGATGTTCTAACTTTTTATTGGCCATTTTTTCGTCATGTTTAAATTCATTCCTTAATTACTTCTGATGTTAAAATTTCATTATTTTTTTTCTCCTTTTACTTTATTGATTATCTAGATACGGTTAACTTAATATATATTTTTTTATTACAGTTCTTGCATGATGTCAAGTTTGGCTAAAATAGACTTTAAAGCACTTAACATAAGTGGGGACAATTACTTATCTTGGCAATTGGATGCTAAAATCCACTTGCAATCCAAGAAACTAGGAGAGACCATAAATGAAGGTAACAAGATGTCCCCAGAGGAAAAGGCATTAGCCCTCATTATCCTACGCCATCACATACATGAAGACCTTAAAAATGAATACCTTACTGAGGAAGACCCAGCAGACCTATGGATATCCATGAAGGAAAGGTATGATCGCCAGAAGATGGTCATACTACCAGCTGCCCAGAGTGAATGGTTAAACATAGGGCTACAGGATTATAAAACATTATATGAATACAACTCTGTCCTCTTCAATATTGTTTCCCGATTAAGACTATGTGGTGAAAAGGTTTCGAAAGAACAGATGTTGGAGAAAACGTTATCCACTTTTCATGCCTCGAATGTGCTCCTGCAGCAGTAGTATCGAGAACGACGTTTCTCAAAATATTCAGAACTTATTTCCTATCTCCTTGTCGCTGAACATAATTGCATAGTATTGATAAAAAATCATAACTCCAGACCAACTGAATCTTTGGCAGTTCTTGAAGCAAATGCCAGTTTTAACTCAAACAGAGGCAGAGGAAGGGGGAATGGAAGATATAACTCCTCAAAACGAGGTGGTTTAAAAGGTCCCCCTCCAAAATTCAAAAATCACTAGAAGTAGCCTGTCCCTCAGCATAAGAACAACCAGAATCCACCGGTTAATCCTACCCACTGTCCTGATGACACGTGCCACAGATGTGGAAGAAGTGGGCATTGGTCATGCACTTACCGTGCACCAAAGGAAGTGGCAGAACAATACAAAACATACAAAGCCTCTGTTCATTTAGCAAAGACAAATGATCTGGAAGGCTGAAATTAGAATATAATGACAACAGAGTGGCCTCCAATTGACACTACAAACTTGAAGACTCTAGACTTCTTTGAGGATGAGGATAGCCAACCTCTGGATAATGAGGCATTTAACACTCACTTGGGAGCACCCCCTGGCACGGTCTAGAAGACCAATAATTCTTTGAACTTTCACAAACTTGATTTTTTTTAGTTCATATGAGATGCATGTTTCTTAGACTTTTCCTTTTTGAAGGGCATCTTTGTTTTTCATTAATGGTGAATGGTTTAGTTATTTTAGCTTATATCATGTGATTGCATAGTTATATTGATTAATTACTTAAATGTATAAATCATGGAACTAAGGACTATCTATGTTTGGTAGATAGTGCCATAACACATACCAATCTGAAAAATCAGGATTTTTTTCTCAGAATTGCTGTTCATTCCACGAAAGGTATCCACTATAGCTAGACCTGTGCAAATAATTGAAGGCTCCGGAAGAGCCCATATGACGAGACAATATTCCCGCCGTTAGGGGAGATAAGATAGTTCCTGTAGAACGTATTGTTCCTGTTGAGCAACTCGTTCCTGAAGAACGACAAGAACTAACATGGAGTACTTCCAGTCTGTCTCATCTAGATCAACATACTTCACAATGTGAAAATGAAGTATGCAAGAAGCGTGGCAGCCCTATAGGTTTAAAGGACTTAGCTCCGCGAAAAGGAGAAATAAACAATCATCTTCATGTCCTCCTGAAGAGGCACGTAACCCTCCTAAAGAGGTTCTTCCCGAAGAGGCAAGTACCGCTCTTGAAGATCTCCTCCCGAAGAGGCACGAAATGCTCCTGAAAGGATTCCTCTCGAAGAGGCACGAAACGTTCATGAAGATGTTCCTCTCGAAGAGGCAAGTAACTCTCCTGAAGATATTCATCCCGAAGAGACAAGTAACGCTCCTGAAAAGGTTCCTCCTGAAGAGGCACATAACGCTCATGAAGAGGTTATGGTAACATCCGTTCTCTCTAGAATAATGGAAGTCCCTAATGAGACTTTGGAAGCCCCTAAAGAGGTATTGATACTGGATAATGAAGAGATCTCTATACTTTACAATTATTTAAGAGAGAGGTGGAACATAAATGATGATGATAATTGGGACACAGAACCACGTTTTATAAATTCAGGAAGGATTTCTTTTGCGTGAAGCAAAGTCAAGGGTATGTACTCAATTCAATTAAAGCACTGGATTAGTATTAAACATATCCTACGATATTTGCATGAAACAACTAATTTATGAATATTTTATTCTTATGTTCGTAGAGTTTTCAGTTTTGTAGGATATGCAGATTCAGGTTATCTCTCTGATCCTTATAAGGGTCGATCACAGATAGGTTATGTGTTTCTTAATGGTAATGCCGCCATTTCTTGGCGTTCTACTAAACAGACTTCGGTAGCTACTTCCTCCAGCCATGCTGAAATTTTGGCTCTTTATGAAGCCAATAGGGAATGTATATGGCTAAGATCTTTGATTTAGAATGTTCTTAGTTCTTATCAATTACCATCTATTGCAAGTATCTCGAATATTATTTCTAAAGATAATGAAGCATGCATAAGACAGATTTGAGAAGGTTTCATTAAAGGAGACAAGGCTAAGTATATAGCACTAAAGTTTTACTTCACTCATGAACTTCAGAAGAACAATGAAATTGAAGACAAGCAAGTTTGTTCGAGTAACAACCTGGCTGATTTGTTTATCGAATCTTTGCCAAAATCAGTATTCCAAAAGTTTGTATATGAGATTGGCATACGTAGAGTTCATCATCAAACTATGTAAATGATTGCTATCATCAGGGGAAGTGGTTTATCAGGGAGCATCCCGAAGTATGCTACCCAGGACATTTGTGCGCTGTACTCTTTTTCCTTTTCTAGGTTTTATCCCACTGGGTTTTCCTAGTTAAGGTTTTAACGAGGCAGCATTATGCACTTCCAACACCAGTTCAATGATCTTGAAGAATGTTGTACTCTTTTTCCCTTCGCTTTAATTTTTCACACTGGGTTTTCCTTAGCAAGGTTTTTTATAAGGCAACTGTCTTTGAATGGTAGTCATCAAAGGGAAAGTGTTATGAGATATAAATCTTGGGTGGATGCCCACTTAAGATAAGTTAGGGTTAGAATTAGGGTTCCTCTCTTATGAGGTTACTTTGCATATAAATAGGCTTCTCCCATTGTATTTGTACACACAATAATGAGATAATAGAAAGGCTCTCTTTTCTCCCTCTAATCTTGTTTCTCTTATCTCTCTTTTTTATAACAATAGAAGATATTTCATCCAATTCTAACATCTCCACCAATCAAAGCTTACCATGGCACAAATCCATGTGAAAGGATATGAGCCAATCAAAAACCTCTAAAATGAATGACCACATAAAGCACATATGCTTTTAGCTTTTGGAAGTAAAGTTTGTTGCAACCAATCAAATTGCAATCCATGTGAAAGCAAATGAGCCAATCAAAAGCCTTCAAGTTGCAACCAATCAAATGGAAGCAAATGAGCCAATCAAAAGCATTCAAGTTGCAAAATCAAATGGAAGCAGTCTTTGTGAAAAGAAATGAGTCAATCAAATGTCCTCACTGTTTCTATAAATTGGAATGTATTTGTAGAGGGAAAAAAGAATCTTTTGGCAAGTTAGTCTTTTTGTAATTTTATTTTTACTTTTAGATTGTAATTAGGAGCTTCTTTGTAACTAATCTAGAGAGTGTGCAATTGAAGATCATTAAAGATTTGGAGCTATTTCTTGATGTTTAATGGTTAAAGCTTTTGGATTAGACTCTCCTTTTTAAGTTAAGTAATGTGATTAGCTCAATTACATGCATGTTTTAGTTTAAATTCACTACTTGTGCCTTTATTTATTAGTAGATTTTAGATCTAATTTGCTAATCTCTCTCATTTCTCATGCTTTATTTCTACACTTGATGCTTTAATAATTTCAATTGATGCTTTGTAGTTGGATTAAGTTCTCTCACATAGCATGCTCTAGAAGCCCTTATCTTTGATCTTTTTTAGCTTAATTTTGATGAATTATTGTTAGGGTAGTTAGATGATGATCTAGGATATTGGCCTTTAATTTTATTTACTTTAATCTTTATTGTTTTATCATCCAATCCAATTAGGCAAGAGATTGCTAATTGGATTGTAGATTTGGGAGTTGAATTAGAACATGCACTGATTAGATTAATTACATACTTAGTGGATTTTGGATTGCCTAATCTCTTATTTTTATTATTATTAATTTGAATTCTTATTTTAAATTCATACGCATTTCACACAACTTGTTTTAAAATCCTACATATTTCACACCACATCTTCACATTAAATCTTCTATTTCCACCACCATTCATCCACTGGTTTAGTTTAGTTTGTTAGATCTTATTAATTTCATATTTTAGATTGTTAGTTAGAGTAGTTTAGTTGTTATTTTAATTTTATTTTATATTCCATTTTGTTTAATTCCATTTTTCACATCATTTCCATGTAGTTTGCACACTAATTAGCCCACTAGTTTGTTAATCTAGCTTAATCACTTGTTAATCCTAATTGTTAGTTCCAATTAATTGTTTACATTGCATAGTTTAGTAGTTTAATTGTTCACTTTAATTTCTATATTAGCTATATTTTAGTTCAATTCTACTTAAATTGGATTCATTGCTTGTTCTATCCTCTCTCCGTGGGATCGATAATCCGAACTCTTTAGTCCTTTACTACTTGACGACACCGTAGTCTTGCGGTTAGAGTTGCACATTTTAGCGTCGATCAAGTTCTTAGCGTCATTGCTGGGGAAAGGCATTGGAAAGCTTTGAATTCCATAGAGTTGGACTTATTTTTAGCTTAGTGTACTTTTTATCTTTTCTTTATTTTCTTTGTGGATTCTACACATTGTTTGTATTTGTTTGGTAAGGAATTCCTCACTTGGAGCGAAAGAAATTGAAAAACTGCATTGGAGAAGTTGAAGATTTTACTTATTTCTTAGTTTAGGATTAGTTTAGATATTTATTTGCTTTCTTAGTTGGTTGTATTAGGTATTTGTTTTCAAAGTTGTAATCATTTAAGTGATAATGAAGCTTATTATTCATTAAAGGCGTTGTAACAATTTTGGCTTGCGGGTCGGCCCGTGACCCATTTACTTTCTTTAAATAGTTAGTTGTTTAGTAGAATTGCAATAAATTGCTTGTAGGGAAAGAGGACGGTTGGACTATACCATTGTGGCCCCTCACATTCGTACATGAAAATTGGTGTCCGTGGTGTGAGTCGACGACAACCGATTCGTCCCCTGAAATAAATCGGAAGGTTTGCATTTCCTAGCCCCCGCGAATCCCTTGCAAGTGGGTTTACTTTGTTCATTGCTTTATAGTGTAATTGTTGCAAATACACTTGTAATTTGGTGCACTACTAGTAAAGGGAAAATTACCCCAACAAGATAAGGATTTGGATTTCATCACTGTTTCCTTGCCCTTAGGATTTCATCTTAATTCTCACTTAGTTTAGAACCAATAAACCATAAGAAAATTGAGTAGAAACGTAACCTTAAATTACGAGCTCACTAGGAATGACCACTGCAGTTACTGATTTTCTGGTGCATATGCAAACCTTATCCCTTGGCTACCATCATGCCAAGTAGGGAGACAACTTTGCTGTTCGATGAGTTGGTTTTTAAGAAAAACATTCGCCTAGCGCGTCGTGATCCCACCATCTACCTGGGGGTTAACTAGCCAGGATTTCCGTTTCATAGGTCCAGATTGGAGGCTATAGTGTCCTCTTCATAGTTAGGAGCTGTCTAGAATTATTTCAGGTGACCGTAGTTTAGATTAGCTTTTCATTTACTTTTCGAACCTTTTGTTATGCTGCATTCATTTCATTGAGTGGACCATTGCATTACTAGGTTTGTCGAAGTTGTATGCAAGTGTGAATATGTGATCAAGGCCGATTAGTGAGGATTGATTACTTTGCTTTACCCGCCCCACTCATAGTACCCACAAAGGTTGCCCAAAACCCTCAACAAAGGACCATCAATGAACTATTTGCACAATTTTGATTCACTTCACTTAGCTGTATAATTTTGCTAGAGAATAATGTAGACCAATTTGAGATCCGGCCCGCCACCATCAACAAGTTACCAAAATTCCACTACAAGAAATTTAGGCTGTTGTGACGAAATTTGATGACGAAAATTTTTTTTGTCTTAAAAAAGCACCCAAAGAGGACGAAATATAAATTTTGTCGTTTGTTTTCATTTTTTTCAAAAGTATAGGAGACGAAAAAAAATTTCGTCTGCAAAAATAAGGCGCCAACTTCATTTGCGTTGGCGCCAATTTTTTGAGTTCATTGGAGACGAAAATTGTTGTCACAAAATATAATTTTTTTTTGCGATGAAAGTAATTCGTCACCAAAAAGGATAAGTTATGGAAGACGAACATATTTCGTCACCAAAATAAGGCGCCAATTTCATTTACTTTGGCGCAAATTATTTTAGCTCATTGGAGACGAACATTTTTGTCACAAAATATAATTTGTTTTTGTGACGAACGTAATTCATCACTAATAAGGATAAATTATGGAAGACGAAAATATTTTGTCACCAAAATAAGGCACCAATTTTAGTTGCGTTTGCGAATTATTTTAGCTCATTGGAGACGAATGTTTTTGTCACAAAATATAATCTGATTTTGAGACGAACGTAATTCGTCACTAATAAGGATAAGTTATGGAAGGCGAAAATATTTCGGCCAACAAAATAAGGCGCCAATTTCATTCACACTTGAGCCTATTCCTCTCTCACAAGTATTGTTTTGGAAAAGCCTTTAAAATAACTACTCTCACAAGTATTGCTTTGGAAAAGCCTTTAAACTGACTAAAATGGGGCCCCCCAGCCTTAACGTCCATCCTGCGCCCCCCCCCCCCCCCTCCCCCCTTCCAATCCAACACCCCTTTTCCAAAACCCATTTCCCCCTTTGTCCCTCCATTTATCCCGGTCTCTCTTTTCCAAAACCCTTTTCTAGAGGAGGAGAGAAGAACCCTTTTCCCCGTTTTCCAAAACCCTTTTCCAACATCTCCCACCCATCGTCTCAGGCAGCAGCCCCCTGGCCCATTGGCCCCCATCAATCATCATCACCCTCCATCAATGCACGCAGTGTAGACCTATCCCTAATCAGTGATCCCTCTCATCTCTACTTCTCTCAGTCTCTCTCGCCCAGAACTCCCAGACGCAACCCCCATTACCAATCACCATCATCCTCCATCCAGGATTCCGCCACCCACTACAAGAACTTGCATTTTTTCCGGCGAAATGAATAAACGCCGGGAAAAGTGTAACCTTTGACAGCAAAAAAGCTTATTTCGCCAGAAAAGATTATACTTTTCCTGGCGAAATTATTTTGCTGGTAAAGGTTTAGCTTTGCCCGGCGAACTCATTTTTTCACCTGCAAAGGTTATGTTTTACCTGTAAAATATTTGTGTTGCTGACAAAGGATATATTTTTTGCCAGCGAAATACTTATATACACGGCAAATGTCAATTTGCCAAATTTTAACCATTTATATTTTTATTATTTTTGTTTTTGGAGGAATAAAAATTAAGTAGGGCTTCAAAGAATGAAAATCACTTCAGCCCTAAAAGTCATCCATCCAATGTTGTGCCCGCGCCATTTTCCTTTTCCCGTGCCCACTCAAGTCCATACCAGCGCCCCCTCTACCTCTTCTCAATCCCTCATCTCTCCCTAATCTCTCTGACTCTCTCTCGCCCAGCAATCCCTCTTCTCTTTGACCCTTTCTCGCCTGCCATTCCTCCATTTCATTCTAAATTCCGACCTCAGCCCTCTCCTCCATCTCCCAGGAGAGCTGCGCTCCTCCATCTCTCCAGGCGACCTGCGCTCCTCCATCTCCCAGGTGCAGAAGCTCCTCCATCTCCCACTACGTCAAAACCGGCTAAACCACAGCTGCTCTCTGTGGTTGTTTTCATCTAAAAAAGAGACCTAAAATTATACCCGCCCTATTCCTCTCCCGCCCGCGCCCTTTCCCATCTTTCCCTCCCGCCCTCTGATCTCTTTACATAAACCACAGCTGCCCTTTAGGTTTTTTTTCTTTTGGAAACCTCATTTGCTTTCCAGCCCTCTGTGCTCATCTCCGACTCCGATCCTCTCTCTGCTCGGTTGGCGCTGGTGTACTCAAGTCCTCATCTCCCCGGCGACTATTGTTGAGTTTCCTTTCATCTGAGTGTATAGATCAGGTCGATCTTAATCAATCAGGTGCGTTTGATTCCTTCACTCTTTGATTTGGTTTTGATTCGTTGTTGTTTGATCTTTCTTGTTTTGCAACGAGGCTTGGATTTGTAGGTTTTGGTGTTTGTAGTTGAAGATTTTCATGATCTGCTGGAGGATGGGGTTTTGAATGTTGGTTGAGATTCTTTGATTTTGATCTCTGGGGTTGCAGGTTTTGGTTTTTTTTAATGATGTTTCGAATATCATGCATTTCTGATGTGGTTCGATTGCCCCTGTTTTGCAGTATTTGTTGCGTTTTTTAGGTCTTCGTCTTTCAAGCTCATGTCTTTTTATGGAAAGTTTTGATTTTTCAAGAAAGTTGTTTTTTTTTTTTTATAATGCTGGTTAAATTTTTAGGTTTTGAAGTGCTGTTGTTCGATCTTTCTTGATTTTTTCCTCCTTTCTCTGTGCCTTTTGTTCCGTTGGTTGGAGTTCCCTCTACTGGTTTGCAGGTCTTGGTGGTCCCGTTTTTGGTGGCTTAGGTGCAGTTCGGCACAGTGTCATGCTGTGTTTTGCTGTGAGCAGGCTGTGCGCTGTGCTTCTATGCTTGGTGGTGTCCTGCTGAGCCTTCTCTTTGAGCTGTTCTCTATTTCTGGTTGTTGGGGGTGTTTGGTTCTGCTCCTGGGTAGGCTTCCTCTTTTGGGATGTGCTTTGCTTTTTGAAGTTTAGTTTGGTGCTGGTGTAGTGGAGTGCTGAGGCCCTGCTGCTGGTTCTGTTGCCCTGCTGCAGGTTTTGTTGCTTCCTTTACTCCTCCTTCTGTGCTTTCTTTGAGTGTGATGTGCTTGGTTGTTGTTGCTTCCTTTCCTCCTTCTGTGTTTTCTTTGAGTGTGCTGTGCTTGGTTGGTGTAGCGCCGTCCCTTTCTTTGGAGGGGTGTTGTCATGTTGATTCCATTTGATTGCAACATTCACATATGACATCAATAAGTGAGTTAATCTTCATCTGATTTTATTCTCTAAGATAGAAAATCACACATGGGCCACACAAGCAAATGCCAGGTGGAAGATGTATATGGACAGGCACTAGGGGACTTGAGTTATGTAGACATGTGGCATTTCCCTTTTTATTGGCATTATTACAGTTCCAAAGTATGTTATCTTGCAGAGAAAAAAAATTGTGCAGTGATGGGTACTGGCTAGTGGTGATATTATTCCAGATTCCCACAATGTCCACAATGTTTTGGTTTTTTAGGCGTGGCTTATATCTTTTCAAACCATTTGGTTTTATTTTTATTTTTATTTTTTATTTTTTTTTTAAGGGGGGGGGGGGGTGTTTGGGTTGCAAACACACAAAGGAAACAGGGCTAATTTGGTGGGAGGATTTTTTTTTACTTTTAGAATTTTTGGTGAGATAGATTTTCAAGAACTTCAAAATTTTCAAGAAAGTGGTTTACTAAAAAAAATAAATTTTAATGGTCTTTTTCCACAAATCTTCTCAATTTGTTGTCGGCAAAGTGACTTCCATTTCTATCCTTCTGGCAATTTCCTACTTAACACACCTTTGAGTAAAAAGAAGGCAATGTTCAAATTAAGAGAAGCTTGAACCAGATTTACTTAATGATAATAACTTGATGTTGAAATCTTTTAGCAGGACCAACTTTTGAGCATCCAATTTATTCAATTAATCCACCATTTGATTTTTTATTATGGGTAAATACTTAGGCACACACAGAATAGGTATGTAACCAATAAGACAACAAATGAGGATTGATCTATGATTGTCCTTGTAGAAAATGAGATGCCATATCCCTAAATCATCAGTAGATTGCAAACCCTCCATCCATGATTTGGAGTCTCTCTGTTTTTTTTTTGTTTTTTTTAAAGTTGGTTAGATTTTGCTCTGCCAAGTCCATGCATTCCCTTTTATTCCTTCTTCCTTCATCTCTTTATCATTCTTCTTCCATTTCAACAACCCATGGCTTGGCTCCGTTGCCTTTATTCCTTCTATCATTCTGTAGCTGCCGTGGTTGAAGGTGCGCCATATCATTTGGTAGTTACTACACATCGGTGTTGACAAAATGTAAGGTTAAGATCGATGGAACCAGTGAATGCTCACAATCACTTCACCGATAAGACAATATGAGTTTCGATAAAACTCAACAGTTTCTGCTGAAATATTTTTTTCGTAGTTCTTACACATGGTTATGTATTCCATTTCTAGTTCTCATTTGTTTTCATTGTATATTGGATGTCCATTTTTTGTCTGTTTTCGTTTAGCATATTACATGTTTTCAATGCATCACCCCCCTGTGGAGTACCAAAAATTCAAGTAGCATTCCCTCCCAATCAGTGGTTCTGCTTCAGCTTATTTTCATCCAGCCAATATTGATAAGATATGACTATTAAAATATGATAGAGACATAAGATATATGACATTTCATAGTCTCAACTAAAATATGGCAGTTTTAATATAAGAAATTGATCTTAACAAAAAGATCAAAACTCTAAAATTGATCTTAAATTGATCTCAAATGGTGACTACCGGTAATACTATTGGTAAGATACACTCTTTATTTACTTTCATTTGAGATCTTAATTAAATTTGTTCACATACTAAGCCCCTGTTTGGCATGTCTATTTTTTGCCTCTAAACATCTATTTTTCTAAAGCGGACAGAGGTTTTGAAAAATAGAGGTGTTTGGTAGTGTTTTATAACCTCTGCATATTTTAGAACAAAAGAGGCAAAGCCTCTAAAATGAAAATGCCACAAAAATGGGCACATAGAAATAAGAGGTAATGCCTCTTGAAAAAGCAGAGGCGGAAGCCACTTTTTAGGACAAAAATGACCCTGACGGAATTTTATTTCCAAAGAATGTCCCCTCGCATAAATCCCTCGTTCAGTCGTTCTCGTTCTTTCTGCAACACAAAACCCTTTTTGCAACGCAAAACCCCTCCAGACATTGTCTTTTCCTTGGCTTTGGGCAATAGAGACGTTTGTTATTGGAAAAACATAAAGTGGCAGCTACCATTTCCTTGGCTTTGGGCAAAACCCCTCCAGACATTGTCCTTTCCTTAGCTTGAAGGCTCATCTCCTTTGGTATGATTCTCTTCCATTTCTTTTGTTTCTTCTTCTTGTTTCTTTCTCTATTCCATAACAGCTGCTTGTTGCTTGATTCCCATTGTTTGGGGAGGGGGGGGAACGCTTCCATTTCCATAACTGATGCGGAAGTTACTAGTGGGTTTTGTCTTAGCTTGCTCACACCTGCACTTAATAGGTTTGGATTTGGTATTGGTCTTGTTGATGTTCATAGTGGGTTTTTATTTTCTTGATGACTTCTGCCTCTTTTCATTCATGTTTGTTGTGGGGCAAATGTGGACCATTGAACTGATGGATTCCATCTATGGTGGGTATGTTACAGAAACAAAAATTGTCCTATAGGAAGGTGCTAAACTTTGATCTCAACCTAGAAATACGTGGTTAAAAAGAAAAAAAAAAAAAAAAACCCTGTCAACTAAAATGCCAGATATCCTCTGTAGCAAACCATTGAGAGGGAACTCCTCAACCAATAAGATGAAGTTTTGTTTGGTCTTGTTTCGTTGATTTTGTTCCACCTTCTCCACTACCTGGCTTTGCACTTTTTCGCCCACTGCTGTTTCACCCAAGGTCTCCTTCGGTTTTGAATTCTTTTCAACTTCAGGCTCCTTGCCTTGAGCATCACTCTATCCATTCTTATTTATATGGAAATGACTCTTCTTTCTGCAATGTGAATGGTTTTTTTTTTTTTTTTTTTTCATTTGATGGGTCATTTGGCATTTGATTGTCTGTTGGTTCTTGAATTTGGGTGTTTAAATTTATGTCAGTTGAGAAAACTCAGCAGAGAAGAACAACATACAGGAGAGAATCTGAGAGAATATGATGGAATCACTTTGTCTGTTATTTCACAATATCTCTTAACAGTACATCACTTTATTTATATAGACAAATGAGAGATTAGAAGCCTAGCCCAACTAATCTATGTTTTAATATGTGTTTAGTTGAGAACAAAACCATACAATCACAATCACGTGATTCAACTGTAACAGCTATTAATAAGACATTGACATATAGGACCAACTCCCTGAGTCACCCTTAGACATAACCCAGCTGCATCATATAAATGTCTTCTTGTAGGATGCCATGGAGAAAGGCATTAGTCACATCTAATTGATGAAGAGGCCACCTAAAGTGGACAGCCAATGCAAGAATAACCCTGATGGTATAATGTTTCACAACTGGGCTAAACGTCTCATTGTAGTCAATACCCTGCTCTTGATGAAATCCTTTGGCAACCAATCTGGCCTTGTATCTTGCTATAGACCCATCTGTATTATGTTTCAATTTGAACACCCACTTGCAACCAACAATATTTTTGGAAGGAGAAGATGGAACTAAGGTCCAAGTGCCCTGTCTTTGGAGAGCTGAGAATTCGACAGACATGGCTTTCCTCCACTCTTCATGTTTGGAAGCATCTGAATAGCTGGTAGGTT
The DNA here is from genome assembly GCA_003546025.1 of Camphora micrantha. Classification (NCBI taxonomy): domain Eukaryota; kingdom Viridiplantae; phylum Streptophyta; class Magnoliopsida; order Laurales; family Lauraceae; genus Camphora; species Camphora micrantha. The sequence goes on from QPKB01000009.1 coordinate 25,605,929, forward strand.
CTCTAGTGTCATAGTAGACATGTGTTGGGAGAGTGATTGGATGTTTAGTGGCCATGAGAACCTTTTTCTTACTAATACCCAACTTTGATCTAGTAGTCATGGAGTGAGAACTTTTGGAAGGCAATGCATTTTTGACTCTAGTCTTTGTTGGTGCAGGCGCTGGAATAGTAGCAGTTGGTGCCTGTTGAGAAATGGTAGTGTGCTGTTGGGTAGTGTGACTAGGTAGAGGCTCCTGTTGAGCTGTGTGTATAGTTGGTTGATTTTGTGTAGTAGGCAAGGAAACCGGTGTAATAGGTGCCAGGATTGCATCTTTATGTCCCTGACATCTAAAAGAGGTTGATTGAGTGTGTCTTGGTTGAAGATTAGAAGCTAAAGGTATTGATGTAGACAGAGGAATGGGAAGAGAAAATTGAAAAGAAGATGGAACAAAGCCAAGACTAGAATTGCTAGGTGGGAGTGAAGTAGGAGACTGAAGGGTAGAGGAAGGGAAAGGTGTTGGGTTTTCAGGATAAAGCCATGTAGTAAGAGGAAGATTAGGAGAGGCATTGGATGAGGAAGACATTTGATGGGCAGTTTGAAAGGGAAATGTATCCTCATCAAACACTACATGCCTAGACAAGTAAACTCTGCCAGTACATGGGTCAAGACATTTATACCCTTTGTGGTTTAGACTGTAACCTATGAAAACACACTTCTTGGACCTCGGCTCAAGTTTGTGCTTATTATAAGGCCGAAGCCAGGGATAGCAGGCACACCCAAATACCCTTAAGGTAGAATAAGTAGGAGAATAATGAAAGAGCTTTTCCCATGGAGAGATGAAATTCAAAGACCTCATAGGCATTCTGTTAATGAGATAAATGGCAGTGCAAAATGCATCAACCCAGTATTGTAAGGGCATGTTGGCTGTAAACAATAATGTCAACCCAGTTTCAACTAGGTGCCTATGCTTTGTCTCGGCACACCCATTTTGCTCAGGGGTGTATGGACAAGAGACTTGATGAATAATGCCACTCTCTTTGAGTAAATTTTGAAATTTAGTACTCATATATTCTCCACCACCATCAGATCTAAAGTGTTTAATTTTTGAAAATAAAACATTCTCAACTTGTAACTTGAAAGTAAGAAACACAGAAAACTTCTGACTTGCAATGCATAGGAAATAACCAGCTGTACTTACTAAAATCATCAACAAACACAACATAGTATTTATATCCAGTAATGGAAAGCATAGGTGATGGTCCCCAAACATCACTATGAATTATTTCCAAAGGAGCAGTGGTAAATGTTTTAGAAGATGGAAAGGAAAGCTTGCAGCTTTTAGCTAGCTTACAGTACTCAACAAAAGTATGAGATATTTTGCCATTGAGAAGTAGAGCAGAAGAAAGTTTCTGAAAAGTAGAAGAGGCAGGATGGCCAAGACGACGATGCCATACTTCAGTTGATGTCTTGATTCCTAATAGAGCAGCAGGTGTCCTAGGATCAGAGAAAATAGAAGTAGGGAATGGATAGAGACCATTGTTACTCAACCCTTGGAAAAGCATCCTCCCCGAGGCTCGATCCTGTATATAAAAACCACGAGAGTCAAAAACAAAGACGCAATCGTTGTCTTCAGCAAATCTGTTAACAGAGAGCAAATTAGTAGCAATCTGTGGAACATGAAGAACATGTCTGAGTTTGAAAGGAGGAGAAGCAGGTGACATATGTATGATAGAGGACCCTCAACCTTCATCATTCACGGGGTTCATGAAGATATTTGGGGCCGTTGATCAGGTGGCAGCACCAACCCAACAGTAGTCATGTGTAGTGGACAAATCAGTCACCACATGATCATGACAGACCATGCAGTAGTTCTTGGCCCAGTCGAACCAGTCATTCCAAAACACACTACTGTTGGGTTGGTGCTGCAACCTGATCATATGACAGACCTGATCATAATAATGTTTTATCTGTTCCAATATGTTCTTCTCTCGCTTTTGAATTTTTGAATGACAACTAAAGTAGGGTTTTTTATTACAATTATTTCCAATGCTTCTCATCCTGCTGTGAATATCTTTTGTATTTGGTGTATCTTTCGTATTTGGTGAATGAAAAACTAAACAAGAACTTCAAAAAAAAAAAAAAAAAAAAACTCAATCTTTGTTAGGTGTAATTATCATGTCGGAGAAAGGAAAGTCAAAAGAGACAGATGACATAGATCGTGCTTCTTGGTCGGATGGTATGAGAAAGTGTCTCATTGACATTTGTTTGGAGCAAGTGAGAGCTGGTGGCCGCCCAGGAGTGCAATTTAGCTCAAAAGCATGGAAGAAGATAATAGAAAAATTTACTCAAAGGACAGGACACAATTTCAATCAAAAGCAATTGAAGAACCAACTAGATCATCTGAAAAAATTATATAATGCCTGGTTACACTTGACATCACAAACTGGTATAGGCTTCAACCCACACACAGGCTGTGTGGAGATGGCCCAAGACCGATGGACAGAATACCTGAAGGTATATAAATTTCCTATTTATTTTGGTATTTACAGGAGAGGTAAGCTTGCTCATCTGACATTTATGGTAAAACTGTATTGCAGACTCATAAGGATGCCAAAGTATTTAGGTCAAAGCCCCTTCCTTTTCCCCAAGAGATGGTTGCTTTATTTGATGGTACTTCAGCGACTGGGGATGATAAATGGGCTCCAACAATGGATGGCGTGCCTGATGATATTATAACGGATATGGATTCAAGTTTATTTAGCTTGAATGGTTATGATGATACTCCATCTCCAAACCAAACAAATTCTCAGTCTACCATGCGAGAAGATGCAACTGCTAGTGATATTGATCCAAATGTTATGATGGACAATATTAGGCGAAAGCGACCAAGGCCTTCTACAAAAGGGGGTAACAACGCAATAGATGATTGCATAATTGAGCTCGCAGCCGCAGTGAAGGCATCAAATCAGTTAGCTACTACTTCCGCTCAATCTGAAGGACCTACCATGGAGGCATGCATTGACTTACTACATGCCATGCCCCAACTCCCAGAGACTAGCCCACTGCATATGGTCGCTCTTAGGTCTTTTATGATTAAGGAGAAAAGAATTATCTGGACTAAATTCAAGACAGATGAGGGAAAGATAACTTGGCTCAAATCTCTAATGGAAATAGAGAAGGGAAATGCTTTTGGAGTTACAAGTGATCTCTAGTTGTTTGGATTTTATTTTTCGTTTTGAAACATTAATGTTATGTCTCTCTTAAACTTTTGTTCTTATATTTGGATTTTGAAACATGGATGTTATGCTTAAAACATGAATGTTATATTTTAAACATTGTATGGTGTTTTATTTAAAGAATGTTTAAATTGTAAAATGTCTCCAAATATGAATGAATGATTAGTTATGTTTTGTTTGCAATATATACAGAGCATATGGACCCGATTTTACGGCGAAATATCTTACTTATCATATTGTTGTACAAGAAGCGACAACAACGCTTGATTAAGGAACCATGCAGAAACTCAATCCTAACGGGACATGGTCATGTTCAAATCATTTTGAATGGGAATCCCATTATTTGTCATCAGCTATTACGTATGGAACAACATGTGTTTCGGCGTTTATGCATGTATTTTAGATCAAAGAATTTACTGAAAGACAGTAGATATGTACTTGTGGAGGAGCAGTTGGCTATGTTCATGATGGTTATTGCGCACGCCCATACGAATAGAGTGATACAAGATAGATTCCAACACTCAGGGGAAACTATTCATAGACACTTCCGTCAGGTACTGATAGCAATGATGATATTTGCAAAAGATATGTTAAAGCCACCTCCACTAGATACAGTGCCTAAGGAAATACTTTTGAATCCACGTTTTGAGCCATATTTTAAGGTATTGCTCTCTTTCACATTGACACTACTTTTTTATTTAAGCTAAATTCTTTTGAAAATTTTATCAATGTTGATTTCTTCTTTTTAATAGGATTGTATTGGTGCTATAGATGGCACCCTTGTGCATGCCATTATCCAACCAGATAAACAAATTCCTTACAGAGGTAGAAAGGGGGAATGTATGCAACAAGTTATGGCAGTATGTTCGTTTGACATGCTCTTTACCTATGTGGTATGTGGATGGGAAGGTACAGCTCATGATCAACGGATTCTCTTGGATACCATTTCTGATGTAAAGCTAAAGTTTCCACATGCCCCGCCCGGTAAGAAAGTATAAGTAGTGCTTTAAATATCAACAAATGATTGCTACAACATAGTTTGACATGCCCTTTAACATTTGTCTTGGATGGTCTTTAGGTAAATATTACTTGGTTGATGCTGGTTACACAAACATGAGGGGGTTTCTTTCTCCATTTCGAAATGTTCGATACTGGCTTCCAGATTTTCAAGGTGTTGCCATTCCTTGTACTAGAGAGGAGCATTTTAATAGATTGCATTCATCCTTAAGGAATGTGATCAAGCGAAGCTTTGGAGTATTGAAAGCTCGATTCCCTATCCTCAAGCGGATGGCTCCTTACCCATTTCCTATACAACGGAGTATCGTAGTTGCTGCAATGGCGATGCATAATTTCATTAGAAAAGAAGATATGGAAGATCAATTATTTTCACAATTTTCAAAGGATGATGCCCAAGTAGAGCGTGACACTAATGTTGAGGAATCACATGGAGAAAACGCTTATACATTTGATATCACAGATAGGATAGAGATGGATGCTAAGAGGAATTCAATTGCAGATGCCATTTGGCGAGATGCTTCTTCCCGTGTTTGATTTTTATCATCTTATGTCATGGTTCTTCTTCTTCTTTTTTTTTTTTTCCATTTTATGTCATGGTTTATCTTATGTCATGCAACATGGAGTGACGGTATGTGATGATGGAATGATGGAGATAATATATAATTGTATTTGATGTTGTAATTTTTAAATTATGTACAAGTTACATGCCATATTTTGATGGAAATGGTTGTAGTTTTCAAATGATAAGTAATTATGATGTTATGATATGTGTGTAGAGGGCATATTTTGATGAAAAAGTGCATAAGTTCATTTTTTATATAATGACAGAAGATACCCCTCTACAAAAAGAGGTAAACCCCTCTAAAAGGAGGTAAATAGAGGGCATACCAAACGGTCTATTTGAAGTAGACCTGTTCATTACCAAACACATTGTTTTGTTCTAACCTCTTTTTTTAATAGCTCTTTTTTTAATGACTCTATTTTGAATGGTCTGTCAGAAAAAGAGCAGAGATGCCAAACAAGGCCTAACTAATTCAATATTTTGGCTTCACAATATTAGCTAGTAAGCGTGTTCGTGGCCCGAGTCGAGGCAAAGAGGTTCAAGGCCTTGTTGATAGATATGGAAAGCTTAATGTGCCTATCCCTCCCGAATTTCGTGCACCGGTAGGGAACTATGCCTCAAAACTAGCCTCGAAGATCGGTGTAGAAGTGCGAACACGTGTACCAGATCCAAGTGTTCGTAGGTGGAAGTATGTCGATGCCTCCGTTAAGGGGGAGATTATTCAACGCTTGAATGTAAGTTCACTATCTACTCTATTATAGGACATGTGAGGATGTAGTAGCCAATTTATAACTATAATATCGTTTGAGTTCTTTTGTTGTATGTTTGTCTTTTCTAATCTAGTTTTGGCTTGCCAATTGATACCGATATCTCTGGTTCTTCTTACTGAAGAGGCCCCATCTATTTTTTTTTACCACATGCACAATTAAATTCTTAATTTTGTTGAAGTTGTCTACCATAAATGTTGAAGTTGATTGCTAGAGGTGCTGAGAAAAGAGAAGGATGAGATCACCTCGATACAATTTTTATTTGCTATTTTTACTTGCTCATTTTCGATGTCAGTTAACCCTTTTTTATTCATCAAAATCAATTGAATTATAATTTAAATAACCTTGGGGCTATCATATAAAATAGGTTAGAATCTTTGAATTATTTATTGTAAATTTTTGCTTTTTTTAGGAATTATCTATGACTTATCTATTTTTTACAGGATCAATTTGATTTAGAAGGAGACCCTATTGATATAGAAAAGGCAATGAACACAAAATTTGGTCGGAGATTGAGTAACCATACCTATAAGCTGCACAAACAATTCAGGGAGTTGAAGGATGCTAGAGGAGAGGAGTATGCGAGAAACCATCCACCGAAGGATGTCGGTCTTACCAAGTGGAGAGATCTTATTGATAAAAAGTGGAACACTACAAAATTTATGGTAACATTTTTGTGTTTAATATTATATCAGCAAAGAAAGAATTTGATTAGAATATGGACAGATTGATTCCAAAAAAACTAGAAGTAACACTACAGTAATTGTTCCATATCCAAAAAAACTAGAAGGAACACTACCAAATTGTTTCAAAAAAAAACTTGGGAATCCATTTTATTTCAAAAATCTGAGATTTCTTTTGAATGGTTTATCATGGGGTTTTTGGTATAGATTGGTTTAGCTGTAGAGAAGTCTCTTTGAAGAGGTTTTTGGTTTCTCTCCCTAGCCAATGCAAGTGAATAACCATATTTTTGGATTGCATGCAATTGAACTTGTATTTCTTTCTCAAAGCTTGATGTGAAATTGCTATTCATTTGATTCATTTTCTTGTTCTATGTAAGGCTGATTTCATAAAGGTTTTAGTGTTTAGCCATGTGCAGATTTATGCTGGTTTTATATCCAAATTTCTGTAGGTTTTTATGTCCAAAATGTGTGCAGATTTCTGCTGGTTTTTATGTTTTTTTTATGTCCAACTTATGTGCAGATTTATACAGGTATTATGCCCGTTTTGTACGCAGATTTCTGCAGGCTTTATGTCCAAATTGTGTGCAGATTTCTGCATGTTTTTATGTTTTTATGACCAATTTGTGAGCAGATTTCTGCAGGTTTTTACGTTCAAGTTATATTCAGATTTTTGCAGCTTTTAGTGTTCAATGTATGTTCAAATTTCTATAGGGTTCCGGTTTCGGGGCGTGACACTAATGACACATTTCATTGTTATATTGGCCATTCTTCCTTACAGAAACAATCAAAAGCCAACATCGCGAACAGAGAAAAGATGAAGACAAAACATAGGTGTGGTTCTAGGTCAATCCCTATTAGAGTAGAAAAACTGGTGCGTATCCTTGCACTTTAAGAATTTTATTAGATTATTGGCTTTATTTATTGAATATTTGGTCTATCAAATTAGGCACGAGAAAAGAAGATGCTACCTGATCTAGCAGAGTTTTACAAGGAAACTCACTATAATGAGGAAACACATGAGTGGATCTCATCTGAAGCTCAGGCTCATTATGTGAGTATATACTTCAATTTTTATTAACAAAATCTTAGAATACTATTTGTTATAATCTTATTTAATTTATTAATAATTATTTAATTTTTTCCAATTTGATAGGAAAATATGTTACAGACACAGGCTGATCACCTCTCACAGCCGGGATCAGTCCCTTTGTCTGCAAAAGAGCTGTCAATCAAAGTCCTAAAGCCAAAGTCTGGCTACGTGAAGGGACTTGGCATGAGACCTTCATCCTCTATTAGGAGGACCACTACCACATCCGCTGAAACAAATGATTATGTGAAACACCTGGAGATGGAAATAGAGACACAGAGGGAACAGATAAAAATGCAGAACAATAAAATAGAGGAGCTTGAAGAGGGTGGGAAGAAGCAAGGGGAGATAATGGCAGATGTCGTCAACTTTTTGAGGAGTAAAGGATTCACTGGACACTTTGGGAATGGGGGGGACTCATCCCCGAGTGGACATACTTCTTGGTAAAGTATATTAACTTTAATATAACAAATTTTACAAAAGAATATATGTTTGAAGAATTAGGAATTAATGGAAACATGCATAGGACACCCAATTTGGGAACTAGTTAAAAAAAAAAGAAGGACTGGAGGGCCAAATAGTTAAACAGCTATGGAAGTGCCCGAAAAACAAGAACAACCAACTTGGGAGGGACCATTAATTTTTTGTTCCCATCATCTTGAAAATAGTCGGTTAGAGGGATAAATTGTATAATTGATCTAATTGTGAATTGATTAGTTAATAAAGTTTTTACTTTATTTTTTTTGCAGATTGGATTGGGGTGGCATTTTTGACGTGCAACAATGATCTAATTTGCCAAAATGTTCATTTTTTGTTTGATAAGGATACACATACTTTGGAGTTGCACTAGTTACTGTTGGATTTTGGGTAAAATTGCACTAGTTATAACTATTGGATATTTTGTGAGGGAGTGGATATTTTGGATATTTTAATGGCAATGACGATAAGGACCTCAGACCCTCCTGCAATTTACAAAGCCGTCTCTGCCACTGCCATAGGTAAAAAACATGGCAACACTTTCTTGGTATATTAGGTTAAGGGCTCTGTTATATTCTCTGACTCGCATATATTTATCTATCTTGTAAATATTCTATATATTCTTTTGCACTTTATGTTGTGGTTACACACTTGCACTGAATATTCTTTTGCACTTTATGTTGTGGTTACACACTTACACTTCTCAGTCCATTTTTGGACTGTGTTATGTTGACTTTTGTAATTACAGACCTATCTTGACTTTTGGAACTACAGAGTTCTCTCTCACCCCAAGGTATCTGGGTTAATGTATTTATATTTATTTTTATATTGTACAAATCTGATATGTGCATTCATATTGTTCTCATGTGCATTCATTTATAGATTTGTTGTTTATTTTCCTTTTTGCTGCAGCCCGTGGCCATTTTGCTGGAAACTTTTGCACCTCTGTTGCAGATTGTAATAATTTGAGAAATTTTGAGGTTTGCATCAGGTAAAGTAACTTCAACATGATTCATAGCGATTTCATTGTTACTTTTATAACTGTTTGCTGCTATTTGTATCTTGTAGCAGCAGACATCACAAACTGCTGCTGAAAACCCATGTAACTTATAGTAGCATACATAAAAAACTGCTACTTGTGGCCTCAAGTTAATTTAGTACTTATTCATTGGGTGTCTTTATTTCAAGTCAGTTTAGTACTTATTCATTGGGTGTCTTTATTTTAGATTTTGTACTGCAACTTCAACTTTAGATTTTAGATTTTATTCATAAGGCAGCAAGAATTATGTACTGCTAAAATAAGGACTTAATCAGAATTTTGCAAGAGTAAATAAAAAATTAAGATGTCTGAAATCCTTTCGTTGATTCACAAAATCCTATGTATTTGTGTGTGTGTTTTGGGGCAACATCACATAAATGGAAATGACTATTTGATGACCTAAATTAGACACATTGATCACAATCATCAAGCAAGCTTTATTGAGAGGATGTGCTAAACCTGAATATACCCTCTTTCCACTCACATCCTCCCATCACCATTTCTACCAATGCCCATTTTGAATCACTGTGACTTAGTATATTAGATATCACAAAAAGATTTGCAACTTCCAAAAGAACATACCATGCTAGCGATGTTGTGGCTTCTTTCAATCTTAAGACAACGCAACTTCAGCTGTGAGGCCTCTTACACCTCCACCACTGCTAATTAGCATGTCTCATATCCGCCTGGGTTGATTTATTCTATTCATCAACTAGTCTGCTCATTCAAACTATGCAATTTTTTATTTTCCTTTTGCATAGATATGTCAATGCACCATCAATAATCTCTTTCCATCTATTATTTTTTATTATCTTAGAAAATTATTGACAATTTGTTTTTTAATATACAATGAGGGTGGGTATCTACTATGCCAGAAGAATCAAATTTAATAAATAAAAGAACTACAAGTTTTAGAGTGAACCAAATAAAATGGCTGATGAAACAGTCTTATTTGACAATGATTAAGCCATAGCATTGCTTGTAACACATCTGTACTAAAATTTCAGTTTCTTTTCCTCCACACCAAAATTTTCTTTCCATATCACATAAGATCATTAATCAAGCCAGTTAAGTGGCCAAATACAAATATTGGGCTTAAGGATCCCAACATCCAAGTGAACAGACAAATTAAAATAAAAAAAATAAGAAAAGGGAGTGCTTATTTATTTATCTTTGAATCTGTTAATGATCCTTACGTTATAGCCCCTCTAGATATGGATGAAACATTCACCTGCTGTTATAGTAAAGGGCACACCTTTGAATCTGTTAATGATCCTTACCTTATAGCCCCACTAGATATGGATGAAACATTGCAAACACCTGCTGTTGTAGTAAAGGGCACATCTTTGTAACAAGCCACCAGCTCTGTGTTGGTGTGTAGATCAGGTTGCACCATCTCCCGGACCTTCTTCTTCGGGTTGAGAACGTCATCAGGCTCACCAGAATATCCTGGGAACATTATCCTCTCTCCAACAGCCGCAGACTCTGGCGGATCAACCAATTCGAGCTGAACTCCCAATGTCAGTTTTTCTTTTAGTGGAATATTGGATGAAAAGACTTTAAGGAACATCATTATCATTGGTCTAGAATTAATTAGTTTACCTACACTCAATTTGACACTCATGATCACTTGTGGCCAACTTCAGAATAAAAAATAGTTACCATATTTACCAAAAACAAAAGTTACCAAAGAATATAAAAACTCTATGAACTAGTGGCCACATATGGAATTAAGAGAATTGATCATCTTCATTACAGCCAATTTACAGAGTACACAGTGAAAGAAATATGATACCGTGTGAGATTCGAATTAAGGATTGAATGAGAGTCCTGATGGTTCCACTTCTACTGTTGGAATAAGACAGGATGCAGACTTCTAACAAAGCCCACAAGTAACAAATAGATTGGTGTACTTATTATAAGAAAATGCATGCTATTTAGATAAGTGTGGAAGTGTGGAAGGGGAAGCAAAGACCAATCATATTAGCAGTCACAGTATCCTGCTATTCACATCTTCTCTATGTTTTTTAAGATTCAATTAAATATTATGTCCTCCACATGTTTCCGGTCTCATCTCCATCGTGTAACATGTCTTCTTGGACTGTTTGTACGCAAGTCCAACATCCTCTCAAGATTTACGAGGAACAAGTTCTGCTTGGAGTCCAAGTCCACCATCGGCGTCGAATTCGCCACGCGGACGCTCCATGTTTGTGTAAATTCATCATCTTTCATCTTGTTTCTATTTGGGTTTGTTTTTTTTTTTTTTTTTTCCTGTTACTACCATATAAGAGTTATTTTTGAATTGTTTGTTTTGGAAATTGATAGAGCAACTGAAAAGTATCCAAGTCATCTGTGAAAATGGCAGGAAAGGTAGGTTTTGCTTGGATTTATTAAAATAACATGGATTCTTAAGCTCTCCATCGTCTTAGCATTCCTTCCCTGTCTCTGCTCTCCATCTCTCTTAAACTCTCCATCATCCTCTCTTAATAAAAGATGATGTCAATTCATGACTAAAGCTTCTCTATGCTGCTATGTAAGGTGAGATCTCCTGCCTGGCCCCATCCATCCAATACAAGAAGTAGAACGCGATAACAAGAATTGCTGAATGTAGAGATGTGTGGATGCATAAGATGTCTATGTTTGTTTCATATTATGCTCTCTGTCTCTTATGTGAATTGTGTTTCTCTATTATCATAGTTCGTAGGCTGTTTAATGATCTTTCTATAACCACCATGACCATACGATCCATGTCACTGTGGTCATCTTAGTTGGATCCATAATTTGGAATGAATGACCCACCATATGAGCATGATTTACATACTGGAGTCACCTGTATTTCATTGCATGTTAGACTTTCTGTATTTGATGCATTATTAGGCCTTGGTTTAGGCAATGACGTTGCATGTATTTCAATTTCTGTTGGGTGTGGGATTGAGTATGGTTTTTTCTTACATTATTTACATGTTTGGGTTTACCATATTTTAACCACTGTTTGGGTACTTGAATTCACTCATTTTGCTCACTGTGTTGAAGTGATTTGGATGTTGCATTTCATGTCTTTTATTTATTATTTACATGTAGAACTTCACCCATTCTACTCATTGTTACACACTTTCTTGGATTCCATTTACTGTAGCCCTTTTGAATCCTATGCATTTTGAATCCTATGCATTTTTCAGTGGATTTCACGCACCTCATCCATTGCTCTCTGTCTCATTTTGTACAATAGTGGCTTGTGTGCTTTTTCCATGTTCAGTAATCTTATGCTTGAAAGTGTTCATGATGGTTTGATATTTATTTAACTATCAACAATAACAAACTTTTACTTACTAAGAAAGTGAACTAAAGACTAATGTGAAGGACCTATTCTCTTGTGATCAAATGTCCTCTGAGGTCATTTTGAATCTTATTGAAAGTAAAGCGTTCTTTGGTGCATCCAAAAAATATAATCCATCATGCCTACTCTCTCATCCTAGCATCTCATTTGTTTGTGTACAGCTTTAACATCAATTTCTCTGATTTTTTTTTATGAAAATGTTAACTTGCAATGAGTTTGTATTTGTGATGTTTTATCTAAATGTTAACATGCAATCTGTTTGAATTTTTTTTTTTTTTTTTTACAAGGATGATTTATTCTATAGTTTCACTAAAGGGTGCATATGACATTCTTAATCATATGTTAATCTTCCTCTTTTTTTATGCAGATTGAATGAAAATTGAAAAACAACTTTTGTTGAAAAAGTCCATGCAGCTAGCTAGGATGCAGCCAACTTGAAGGCCAATTATGCAGAGTAGAATGTTTGGCATTTGAATGTTAATACAGAGTATAATCCCTTTGTGGTGAAAGACCACTTCTCTTATCCAGTGATTCTCCCCTATGTATTAGAAGATAAATCTGATTGGTTGAAAGACAATTGTGTACTAGATATATGCTTTCTTCTTGTGTATGTTGGCTGCCCACCACTTTAGAAATCCTACTATGACTCTTCTCTTATCATGCAACAGTACTATGAGTTGTAAATTGCATATGAGGTGGATGTGTGGTGTATGGATATTCAAATATTATAAATTTAATATTTGAGTTCATGATAGTCTATTGATTTTAATTTTAGATTTTGTGAACCATTTGGTGATTGTTTTCTATGAATGTGTATGGGTGTGAATGCTACAGTTTATTAACAAAATTATTTCATCTCTATTTCTTATATTTATGACAAAATATATTTTACTCTAATTTCTTCCTTTATTGACAAAATATTTTGTCGTTAATTATTTATAAGTATGTTACCACAGAGTCCATTGGATACAAAAAAAGTCGTCATCTACTGGTACTTTCTTTGACAAATTTTTATCGTCTTCCTTTATATTAAACGCGACAAAATTATTTCGTCTCTATTTTTTATATTTATGACAAAATATTTTTGACTCTAATTTCTTCCTTTAATGACAAAATATTTTGTCATTAATTAGTTACAAGTACGTTCCCATAGAGTCAATCGGAGACAAAAAAAATCGTCATCCACTAGTAGCTTTTTTGACAAATTTTTTTCGTCTTCCTTTATATTAAACGCGACAAAATTATTTCGTCTCTATTTCTTATATTTATGACGAAATATTTTTGACTCTAATTGCTTCCTTTAATGACAAAATATTTTTGTCATTAATTAGTTACAAGTATGTTCTTGTAGAGTCGATTGGAGACAAAAAAAAAATCGTCATCCACTAGTAGCTTCTTTGACAAATTTTTTTCGTCTTCCTTTATATTAAAAGCGACAAAATTATTTCGTCTCTATTTCTTATATTTATGACGAAATATTTTTGACTCTAATTGCTTCCTTTAATGACAAAATATTTTGTCATTAATTAGTTACAAGTATGTTCTTGTAGAGTCGATTGGAGACAAAAAAAAATCGTCATCTACTGGTAGTTTTTTTGACAAATTTTTTTCGTCTTCCTTTATATTAAATGCGACAAAATTATTTCGTCTCTATTTCTTATATTTATGACGAAATATTTTTGTCTCTAATTGCTTCCTTTAATGACAAAATATTTGTCACTAACTACTTACAAGTATGTTTCCAACAGAGTGTATTGGAGACAAAAAAAATCGTCACAAATTTATCTTTTTCAATGACGATTTTTTTTTTCGTCACCAAGACCTTTTAGCGACAAGGCTTTGGCGACGAAACGGGTGACGAAAATTTTTCGTCTTAATTAGTTTCTGTGACGAAATATGTACATTTTGGGACAAATTTGTGTCGTCCTTAAACCCCAAATTTCTTGTAGTGTTCCATGGATCTAAGTGTAAGCAGCCCTATATTCATTTGAACAACTTCCTGACCTTCTGTCACACGTTTAAGAATCAAAATTTGAATAGTGAAGCCGTGAAGCTTAGGTTGTTCCCCCTCTCGCTAGAAGATCATGATAGGGAGCATGAAGAGAGAGGTTATCCAAATCAGATATGACATGGTCTGTGGCACCAGTATTAGAAGACAAAGGCTTAGATAAAGTGGGTTGATGAGAGGCGACCATGGCAGTTAGGCGTTGAAGGGGATGACGTCCCTGATACGCAAAGTCCATGAGATGGAAGTAGTTAATGGCAAGGTGACCCACTTTCTGCAAATCTGGCAAGCTGGGCATGGTTGGGAAGCACTCAAACCTTATGATAAATTCCGTTGGCCCAAAGGATCGAAAGTCGAAGATTGGCGATGGTCGGGACTCTAAAAGGAACAAGCAAAGGAACCATAGGTTTGATGTTGATACTGATTTGGAGCAGCAGTGGGTCGTCCTTGGGTAGGGGAATTTTGTCAATAGTAAAGGCAATAGAGGAGTCAACAACAACCTCATAAACAAGACTAAGTTCTTCACAACGAGGAAGGTATGGAGCTCCTCCAATGAGACCGGGTCCAGTAGTGATAGGTACGAATTGATGTTTGAAAAGGTAATAAATAGAGGGAAGACCGGAGAGGGTACAAAGAATGAGATCTTCCTCATCAACTGCAGCGTCGCATGTCTCAAGCTAATTAACAATGACCTTGAGTTGACGAAGATATTCCTTCATTGTAAAGGTGCCTTTCTTCACGTGCTGAAGACGCTTCTTAAGTTCAATAATGTGAGAATGAGAGAGTGAGTTGTAATAATGTTCCAAAGACTCCTATGCATCTTTTGCAGTTTCCTTACTAACAATATAAGGAAGTGCATAATTTGAGAGGGTGGCATTAATATAGGAGAAAAGGGTTTGATCACGTTCAAACCATCTGTGAAGGCTTGATTCGGAGAGTACCGTAAATCAAGTGTTCCAAATGATGATGGCCTAGGAGTTCGAACAGTGGCTTCCATAGTAGGAAGTTGGTACTGTCCAGCTTAAATGGGGATACGATTTGCAATGTTAGAGATGACTAGATTGGGGGTAGATGAAGGGGATGATGATGTCGTGAGTGTGGTGGATGATGATGCCGATGTAGGCATTGAAGATATCATGGAACCAGTGTAAGAAAATGGTATGTTGGGCTAGTCATGGTTGCTGGAACAGTGTGAGAGGATAAGGATGGTTGATGTGTTGGGATGGTGATTGTTGTTGAATGGTATGATATGATAAGGATAGTTGAGACAAATATGGGATCGTGATGATGCTGTAACAATGAAGATAGGATAGAAATCCCGAAACAACAAATATGGGAATTAGAATTTTTTTTTTTTGAAAAGAGAGGCCTTAGATTCATTCCTGCTCTATGCCATAATCGAAGGAGCCTTTAATGAAATCCAACACAATCTTTCTAAAGTTGGATAAGTATATTGAGTATATATAAATACATTACTAACAGTTGTAATGAATAAGACAATGGTGGAAACAACCCTACATACTTATAAAAATGGGTAAAGGCTGTTATACGGAAAGAGTACACAGTCAACTTTATAATATGTGGGCCTAAATACGGATGGGCCCAGAGTGGTATCTATCAGGTAGTTCAGAAGTTAATTGTTAGACTTTTATCTCTAAAGATAAGAACTAGTTTGAATTTGGGAATGCTTGTATATTGCATTTCCATAAATTGGGATCTTTTCCCATAATAAACTTAAGTGATTTTATTATAAATGAAGTTTTTAAGTCTTTAAAGCTAGGTATATGTTGTAGAGTCTGTATAAGTCCATCATTACTGTTTATCATTCAATGATGTATTTATAGTAAAAGGTATATATAAGATTTGTAGAGCTGAAAAGGCATATCATTATAAATGGAGATGAAGCTGTGGGCTTTTATCCTTTTCACATGTATTTGAAATCAGAGTTATCTCAACTGAAAGTGGGTATAGTTGTTAACATGCCCATCAAGTGCAACGGCCTCTCTGAGATGTGCTGCCTATTCTCTAACAACTAAAATCATGGAGTACTCAAGCCCTTTGCGAATATATCTGCTAGTTTATCCATAGAGCTAACAAAACAAACTTGAATGTCACCATGATTACCTTCTCTCTAATGAAGTGATAGTGAACTTCTACATGCTTAGTTGTGGCATGATACACATGATTTGAGGCTAGTGAAGTATTGGCACCAATATTATCATAATAAAATTGTTGTGATCTAAGGCTTACGAGAAGAGATCAATCATGCACAAGAAGACAAGAGATTTACGTGGTTCGGCTTTTGGCCTACGTCCACGGGAAAACGGAAGAATCACTATGCAATTAGAAGAGAGTTTCCATCCTAGAGACCCCTAGTCTCTATTTATAATATCAGCCCCAAAACCCTGTTACACCCAAACACTACTTCTTAATCACAGTAGACCTATAACAAGCCTACTTCTAATCACAGTAGAACATGGACACTACATGGGCCTGGTTTACCAGATTTATTAGCTTCTATTGAGCCATACAAACTAACAAATCTCCACCTTGGCGAACATTGAAGCTGATCCTCATGCACAAAACACGTCTCACCGTCTCCACCTGCCCTTGAGGGCACTCAGGTACCGAGCACACCAATCAAGTCCAAGTAATGCTTGAACTTGAATTTAACCAATTCCTTCATGAATGCACCAAATCGCTTGCACCATTGTCCAGAAGCTTGCTTCGACCCGTACAATGATTTTTCCAAACTGCATACATGATCAGGAACCTTTGTCTGCACTCTACCTGCACAGGAAGCTTCTTCCTCTTTCTCGTAGAACCGCTTGCATCCGATGGCCTGATCTTCCTCATCAAGAGACTCCATCTCTTCAGTCATAGTTGCTGCCTGTTGACTACTTTTCAGCCCTTCCATTAATTCAAGAGACTCATTTGTCAATGCGTATGCAACCATATCATCATGGCCACTGTCTGATATCGACGCGTACGTCGTCATATCCTCGAAACCGTATCTGACTGGCGGTTTCCTTTCTCTATGCGGTCTACCTGTCTGCAGCATCTGCGGCTCTATCCGCTGCATCTGCTGCACAGCCTGACTATCCCCTGTATCCCGGGAGGAGCCGGATGCACTCTCCTTCCTCACTAGGATGTCTGACTCCACCTGAACGGTGTCACTACTGCTACCTACTTTTGTCTCCTCCACCTGCTCTCTCGCTTCGAGTAAAGCATCCTCATGAAATGTAACATCTCCGTAGATGATAATTCTAGGTGAATCCTGATTGGTACACCACAACCGATGCATTTTATGGTCATCTGAGGAAGACACTGCAACTCCATCTATAACAGTATTTCCGGACAAAACATACAAGTTTCCAACTCTATTGCCTCTCATAAGAACTAGAGCACCCTTCACAACCTTCAAAACTCCACCTTCAGCTGAGAACTTACAACCATCGGAGTCCAAGGCACCAAGAGAAACAAGATTCTTTTCCAGATCAGGAACATGCCGAACATCTGCCAACGTTCTGATGATTCCATCATACATCTTGATTTTTACTGTTCCAATTCCAACTGTCTTACATGAAACATTGTTGCCCAGCAAAACACTACCACCGCCGATTTCTCTGTAAGTGGTAAACCAGTCCCTATTGGGACACATGTGGTGGGAACAGCCCGAATCAAGAATCCATTCATCCTGACGACGAATTCCATTTTCAATCACAGAAAGTACATTATCGGAAACATAATCTGATCTTCCATCTGCTATACTGACTGAATCATCCGATGACGAATCTTCAATTATTTCTTTCCCTTTCTTTTGCCTTTCGGGACAATTTTTCCTGATGTGCCCTTTCTTATGGCAATAATAACATTCAATGTTTTTCCTGTTGGATCTATTTTTTCTATTACTACTGGAGTCTTTTGTTCTTCCTCGTACTACCAAACCCTCACCCGAACCATCATTGTTAGCCGCAACCTTTTTCTTCAACTCCTTAGAGTTCAAGGCTGCCTCTACATCCTCTTTTGTCAAAGTATCTCTACCATACATCATGGTATCAACAAAATTCTCATAGGAGGGTGGTAACGAGCACAACAACATGATAGCTTGGTCCTCATCATCAATTTCAACATTGATATTTTCCAGATCCATTATAGCTTTTGTGAAAGAATCAAGGTGAGTTGAAATAGACGTACCTTCCTGCATTTGTAAGGTGAACAACCGCTTCTTCAGGTACAAGCGATTTGTGAGAGACTTTGTGATATACAAGTTCTCCAACTTCTGCCATATGCCAGCAGCAGTTCTTTCTTGAGCAACTTTTCGCAGTACACCATCGCTAAGAAACAGCAGAATCTGACTGTACGCCTTTTCCAACAACTCATCCTTTTCTTCATCTGACAATTTTTCAGGCAAAGCATTCTTTCCTTTCAAAGCTTTATGCAGTCCATTCTGAACCAGCAAAGCATGCATCTTCAGACGCCAAAGACCGAAATCGTTATCTCCATTGAATTTCTCAATTTCAAACTTTATAGCCATTCTGCGAATCTTTCATAGTACTTGTGTAGATCTGGTTACCGCGAGCACGCTGGAAGAAATGGATCTGAAATCCGACTCCGGATGGCTAAAATATCGCAGAAACAAGTTTCTACACTTCCAATCAGTCAATCTCCTTCGTTGACAGGTAAACAGCCAATCTTCTTCCACAACATCGTAGATCTGCTCGTAACGAGTCCGTCGGTTTAAACGGATCTCCAATCAGACTCCGGATCGTCAAGATATCGCGAAAACAAATTTCAGCCTTTGATCTGGTCAAACCTGCCTTTGACCGTACGAATCTGCTGACGTCAGCGCTGATGTCAGCGCCTTTTTCCTGCGGGCTTTGCTTTTGGGCTTCTCTGCTACACGGGTCAGATCTGACCTGGATTTGACCCAACCTGGATTGGCCTGGCTACTGGGCTTCTGAAACGAGTCAGGTCCAACCTGACCTGGACCAACCTGGACCTCCTGCGAGCCCAGGCCCAACTCCTCTTCTTCTTCAACGTTCTGGTTCAAACCAGAACGTCTGCAACTCTTGTTCTTCCACTTCCTCGGCCACGGGACGACGACACGACAGCAATGGCGACTACCCTCCTTCTCCGGCGACAAGCAGCGACGGCGACGATTCCGGCGACGGTTTCACGGCGATGTGGGGCCCAGCGGGAAACCAACTCAATTCGTCTCTTGTCTGGTCTGCAAACAGAGAAAACCTTTGCGATTTTCTTCTTCCTCTCCGGCCACGCACGACACTTCTCCGGCGATGGACGCGATCAGCCTGGCCTGCAAACAATTTCCTGCAGTGGAATTTTGCAGAGATCAGACGCTGCAAGTCCGGATTCTCGTCTCTGTTTTGCAACAGGAACAGGGCGCTGCCCTTCTCCTTCTTCGTGCGGCCCACTGAGATCAGAACTGATTTCCCCTCTTATCACGATCCGGAAAAACACTATCTCAATCTTGAGATCTAATCCGTCGATCGCGCAGCGACAACTCCAGCCCTCTGAGATCCGATCCGTCGAATCTACTCCGATCACGCACGATTCTCTGATACCAGTTTGTTGTGATCTAAGGCTTACGAGAAGAGATCAATCATGCACAAGAAGACAAGAGATTTACGTGGTTCGGCTTTTGGCCTACGTCCACGGGAAAACGGAAGAATCACTATGCAATTAGAAGAGAGTTTCCATCCTAGAGACCCCTAGTCTCTATTTATAATATCAGCCCCAAAACCCTGTTACACCCAAACACTACTTCTTAATCACAGTAGACCTATAACAAGCCTACTTCTAATCACAGTAGAACATGGACACTACATGGGCCTGGTTTACCAGATTTATTAGCTTCTATTGAGCCATACAAACTAACAAAAATATTGGTGGAGTCTTTCAGAAAAATGCTAAGATCCCATATTAGCATTCAAACCTAGAACAATTCTGCAACAGTGATAGCTAGAGACTGATATTTGGACTATGTGCTTGACTTAGATATTGTAGGTTGTTTCTTTGCCTTCCATGAAATCAAATTGGATTTGAGAAAAATCATATAACCTGAAGTAGATCTATTATCATCAGGGTCTCCTGGCCAATTTGTATTTGAGTATGTTGTAATGTTAAGGAAAATCTTTATGAAAATACAAACCATGAGTGACGCCTTCGAGAATTTGAAATTTTGAAATCCAATGAGTATGGCGTGGACTGACTAACTCCAAACACAATGTCATGTCTGGTTAGTGTAACATACTGTACAGCCCCACAGTACTACGGTACTCAAGCAGAGTTGATAATGGTGCTGGACTGAATTATGTTGGCCCACATGACCATCCAAAATTATCATTTGTCCCTCCTTTCAATTTCTTTTAATTGATTTAAGTTTTCCTTTGCCATCTATGTTAATTTGAGGGTTAAAAGCTATTTATTCTCTTCTTGATGGAAGGAGAGATTTAGAGCCTATAAAAGGCAACTCGGGTAACTCTCTTGACAACGATAGATGCTCTGCAACCATCACTTACCGGAGAAGAAAAGAAAATGCACAAGAGAGTTGTGATTCCCCATTGAAGACCAACCTTCTGTTGGATCAAAATTTAAAGATGGCACAATCAAGTACCATTTTACTACTCTACTGGTTTAAATTATATGTTTACAATATTATTGGATTGATTCCAGAGAGGGTTTATAAACTCAAAATTTTTCTAACATTTGGTATCAGAGCAGATTAGTTTCAATCCAATGATCTATTATCGTTTTTATGGGGCTATTTGGATTCTTCCGGAGTAAAAAACTCAAATACACAGAGGAAAGAAATTTTGGGTATTTGATAAAGGATATTCAATTTATTGAATAATAATAGTCTCAGAAATGAAGATCACAGTGCCCAACCCAATCTGAAAGAGATGGGAAGAAAAGGTTTATTTTCTGTAATTTATATTTTTTATTTTTTTATTTAAGAATTACATCAGAGCAAATATGTCAGTAGCTTGATAACGTGATGGGTGTAAAAAAAGGTTATAGAGATGATTGCACTTCCCTTTACTTATTTGTGCTTTTATAATGAATTTTATTTCATTATTATTAAAGATAAAACATAAAAATAAAAAAACGAAAAGGCTTTGTGCGCTGTCTTGTGCGTGTACTGTGCGCAAGACAGCGCACAGGACGTGTTACCATTCTGTAACAGTGCACAAAAGGTCAGAAATTATTTTTGGGTGGCTGGGCCGGGCCGGGCCAGGCAGGTCGGGTCAACCCGACCTTACTAGCCCAGCATGGCTACCCAAGCTGTATGGGCTGGGTCAGTTTCTGGTTCAGCCCGACCCGACCCAGGCTGTCCATTCCTGAGTTTTGGTCTGGGTCAGGTTCTGCTCTGGGCCAATTGCTGGGTCATTTGTGGGTTGGGCCTGACCCGTTAAGGGCCCACTAAGCCCATTTCAGTTTTGGAGAAATTTTTCCAGTTGGACCCACTTATTAGACGGTACATATCTGTACATTCAATTGACAAAAATAAGCTTCAGAAGTGACCCAAATCAAAGTTCAGAAGTTGACCCTGAACTACTAGATTAAAAATTATAGTATGATCGATGGTTCTGATTATTTTGATGATATTTTTTTTACCATCAAATCATTCTATCAGACATTATCTTATTGTATTCTGAAAATTTTTATAAATAAAGTATCAATTTGGCTGGGGCTTATGTACTTTTTGCAAGATATTCAATAAAGTTGCGTTAAGAGAGAAAAAAATAAATGAGTTTTCTTGGTTCGTTTAGTTTGCAAGGGTAGAGTCTCTCATCTTCATCATCCCTTTCTTCTTTCTTGTTCTCTGCTGAAATCAAGTGCAGCATTGTTGATCGTATGGTTTAGTACATGTTTGCAACAAGCCAACAACAAGGTTTCAAAAACAAAGTGTTCTTTCGTCACAGCAATCATATTGTTAAAAGTGTAGGGTGCAATTCCACAGCATGACAATTGACAACCTCAGCATTTTGAGAACCCCCTTAATATTAGCAGACTTGCACTTGTATCTACACAATCAAATCAATGCCATGAAATGATACACATTGTTCAGCAATTCCTGAAGAATCAGTTCACAAAATAATAGAAGCGAAGGCGAATACAACCCCATCATAATGTTCACTTCTTTTCTAATTATATTCCTACCATCCTATCATTTCTAGGTTCAACCAATTATGTTCGCATGAGACTGGTCATCTAGGCCCTTTCAATCCACAGGTAGTAAAGTCCTTCAATTCATGGATATTAACACTAGAAGAATTTTCTTTTATAACGGAGGTTGTCCTTGCCCGTTGGGCTAGAATAATCCCTATAGGCACAAGGGGAGTCGGGTAAATCCCCTTTGATCCGAGTGTGGTAATAACACTAGAAGATTAAGGTTGGAAAATAATTGGAGATGGGTCCTCAATTGCATGTCATGAAGACACAAGGTTTTCCCTGAATAGTCACCTCAATAAATGAGGTGTAGTTGCCCTATATATGCCTCCTCAAACTGGGAGCGGACGTAATTAACAAACGCCCCTTCAAACTGAATAATCACCTGTTGCTTAATTGAGGCAAGAGCAAAATGTGCTCGTTTCCATGATATTTCTATGGAAAAAAATTATTGATGAAATATCATTAAAAAATAAGTGTACAAAACAAGATAAAAATGTAAAATCTAAAAGAAAATAAAAAAATATATATTTACAACACTTACTACAGTAGGTTTTAAACTAAAACATTGATGCAACATAAATTAAATAAAAACTATATATTCCTCAGAATTGTGGTTTGACTGAGTCAATAGCCAAATCAAACAAAACTTTACATAATACCAAACGTCAACAAAAACTAAAAATAAAAATCATTATGTAGAATGATGGTTGTACTTTGAACTAAAATATATAGTTAGACTACATACGCGCGTACATAAAATAAAATAAAAAATACTTGAATTCTTAGAGCTATCATTTAGCAGAGTCAACAGTGAAATACCAAATAAAGCTCTACATAATACGAATCATCAATCAGATTTTATATTTTTAAAAAATCATCAGGCCAAATGCTTATTACATTATTCTGCTTTATTTTCATGTCTTTTTTTTTTTTTTTTGGCAAACCAAATGCTTTATTTTCATGCTTATTACATTATTCTGCTTTATTTTCATGTCAGTATTATTAATAGATTTTTTTTTCAAAGACACCAGAATGAAATTAGAAAGAAAAGAGAGACATTTGAGGAAAACAATGATACAGAGGTTATGTAGACGATGATACACGGGCCTCCTTTGCACAGTAGTTTGCATCGGAGCATGGGTATGCAGGGGCGGACATGGCCCCCATTAAGTTTTCAAAATTTTATTTTTACCACTAAATTTTTTTGTACTTTTTTCATTTTGACCCCTAAATTGTTAAAATTTTCTTTTAATAATTTTCATTTGGCCCCTCCTAGTTCCATTTTCTGGATCCGCCCCTATGGGTTTGAGTTGTGCTAAGCCGGGGGGGAGGGGGGCGCTTAATAAGAAAATACAAAGAACAACTGTTTTGACAGGTGCATGAATATTTAAAAAAAAAAAAAACAAGAGAGAGTTTGAAGTAATATTAGTAATAATTTAATATCTCTTAATGTGATGTTATATAAATATCACAATGTTAGCATACAATACAATGAATATAACCTACATTTGTCATAAATATTAATTTATCGTATGGTGGTCGACATTAGGAAGAAAAGATAGGAATGCACACTCAACACCTGGAATTGGAGAAAGGAAAATCGACTAAGTATAAACACTCAACACTTTGAATAATATTCAAGGAGGAAACCACTTGCCAATGACCCAAAGTTAAAACAGGCAAAATGTGTTATAAAGGCCATAGAGTTTTAAGCCTATTGAGGCCCAATATACTCTTATTTAGGGATGTAAAAAGAGTCCCCGATTCTCCGATTACATCCGGAGTTTCCGACCCATTAAAATCCGGGCTTGGGTCCTTATTTAGGCCCCGATAAGTAAATGGGTTCGGGTCCGATTCCACCTTGGTTCGGACCCGTGGACCCGAGACCCAACATATTACCTCAATTCTTGAAAATCTCTCTTAAAAACTATGTTTTGTTAATATCATTCTTTACGTAGACCCGAGTCCAAACCCATCCCATATATGGTTCTGGGTCCGGTTCCGAAGTTAATCGGTTCCGAAACGAATCCAGGTCCGGATCCAATTCCACTTTCTCCTTAACGGTTCCGGTTCCGGTTTCAGATTCACTATGGACCTGGACCGGAACTGACCCGTTTACAACCCTACTCTTACTATGTGAATCAAGCCGACTATGCGTTATTTTGATCTCCAGCTAAATCTTTCTTGGATGGCCAAGGTAGGCCATTTTAATTAACTTGAGGTCTAGTTGTAATACGTGATCATGCCTCTTAAGCGTTTGGAATTTCTATTAATTATTTTAAATTTTTTTATAAGACACAGTTTTTTGGGCCTTTGATTACCTATCTTGATTTGGGATCCAGCCATTGGGTAGATCCCGATTAATAGTATATATGGATTCAGTCCATACAGACCCAACATTAGTGCAATTGATTTTTGGGAAAAATGACCGTACGGACGTTCCAAAGCTCAACATTTACACGAGACCAGACGAAAGACTATAAATTTCCTAAGAGAAGATCGTACACAAAAGATGGACAGTTTTACCCTTTATCCTGCGATATCCTAA
Organism: Camphora micrantha; assembly: GCA_003546025.1. Lineage (NCBI taxonomy): Eukaryota > Viridiplantae > Streptophyta > Magnoliopsida > Laurales > Lauraceae > Camphora > Camphora micrantha. The sequence continues at coordinate 25,630,862 of QPKB01000009.1, forward strand.
GCCCATAGGATATCGCACTGTTCGATATCCTACATATATGATATCTCCGTAAAATTTTCACCATTCTCCTTTCAACCTAGGTGAAAGAGGGATGGAGATAACTCGGTAAAAACCTTTTTTTACTGTGATCATCTTCTTCGATCCCCCAATGGTTTTTCCTCTGTGTTCTTCTCATCTTCTTGATATTGATATTGCAGGAACATATGTACAAATTCTACCCTTTCCATCTAGTCACACCTATAAATAAACCACATGTTTTCATTTTCAAGCCTCCACCTGTTTTCCATCCATATAAAATGCACATGGTTGTGTCAAATCACTAGTCATTTAACATGCCAATTGTTACACATGTACAAATTCCAATTCGACTTGCATACATTGACTTTGTTTTTTGTGTTTTTTTTTTTTTCTTTCTTATACCCTACTTCACCACTTCCAAGCAAACCCACCATGAGGTCTCGCTATAGCGAGCCCAAACCCTTGCTATAGCGAGCCCACTGGTTCCACTAGGCTCGCTATAGCGAGGATCTCGCTGTAGTGAGGTTCTGGCGAGATTTTCCTCCCCCGAGGGTATTTTCGTAAATGGATTAATGCGCTCTGATTTTCTCGTAAATAGATTAATGAGCTCTGATTTTTCCTACCCACTCCTACTCCCTTTCTCCTCTCGGACTTTTCCTACCCACACCTACTCTCTCTTTCATTTCTTTCTCTCATTTTCTCAGACTCAGGTATGACCCTCTTCTCTTCTTCTTGCTATAATCTTCTTTTTTCTCTTACTCATGCAGTTTTGGTTTTCTTGGGTTTTCTTGGATTCATCCAAAACGTTATGGAATTGGCATTTTTCTGTACAATGTGCACGAGGAAGAAGTTCTCTTGAGATCCACTCATACCTGAACATATTTTGAAGCCTGCTAAAAGGAAAAAAAAAATGGAAAAAAAAAGGTTCATTAACAACATTATTCAGGGCATAAGGCCCAACAACCTGTTGCTCTAAAAAAAAATTAAGGAAAAATGAACTTTCGAAATTGAATGAAGGTTGGGTGGAAGTGCATGTGATTCCATTTTGGGTGTTCTCCATTTTAATGGTAATAATAATATCCTATTGGAACCCACAAGCCAAAACGGTGAAGATGGAAACGGAGGTTTTCAGTTCGTGGTGAAGAAATGTGTTATCTGGTTGGATGGGAGTAGGTCATGGTGCGATATCCTACGAGCCTAAGATATCGAACAGTGCGATATCTTATAGGTCTGGGATATCAAATCCTGGGATATCCTATAAAGGGTAAAATTGTCCAACTTTGGACGTCCTTTATGTACGATCTTCTCTTTGAAAATTTATAGTATTTCATCTGGTCTTGGGTAAATGATGAGTTTTGGAACGTTAGTATGGTAATTTTCCCTTGATTTTTGGTACCAGCCAAGGTGGTTGCACCATTGAGAACACTGATTGACACGGGAGCAAACCACAACACACTGGGTAGAGGATCAACTGTACAAGCGGGAGAGAGGATGAAGGGATCAAACTCTTTTCAGTTAGGTGAGAGTGGGACTCCCAACAACTGTAGTGTAATTAAGTCCACTAAAATAGCATGTGGGCTTGACCTAAAGTAATGTAGCTTTGGGCCAGCTAATCCTCAAACTAATTGATGGAGTTAAATGTCCGTTAATTTTGGCTGATAATTGTACTAGTAAGTTAGTGCCTTTTTTCAGCCCATTTAAATTTCTTTTCTAGGGCATGCTTTTTCATGTAGCTGAATTCATAGGAATTGTAATATTTCTTTTCTAAGATTAATTTCCAATTATGTCCATTAAATTATCCCCCCATTAATGGAAAATAACCCCTTTCTCATCTCGTTAAATTTGCTTTCCAAGGGCCTTTTTTTTCCATGTAATTGAAAACATAGTAATTGTAATATTACTTTTCTAATGAGTTTCTAAAAATGTTAATCAAATTATCTCCCCTTTAATGGAAAGATGAATCAAGAAGAGATGTGAAATGAATATTCAGCGATCACCCTAGTAATTCAAGTCCTCACTATACGTCACCTCTCACCTCTCTATCATTTCTTTGGTAGAGTTATTTAACTAGGAATTCTTATTTATTAAATTCGCATGTGTTCTATACAAACAAATAGGCCTGAGTGCACTTTATGTAGTGCAAGGATTCTATGCTTAGTGAATTGTGTTTTCTTTTTTTTTTCCCCCATTTTTATTAATCTTTTGACTTTATAAAAGTCACCAACTCGGGGAAGTAGAAGAATCTGACTCTCTAGATGATCACTGTAGCACAACTCTTCAAATAACTCTCTAGAGAAGATTTCTCTCAACTATGATCTCTAACTCATAACTTTGAGAGATGAGGTGTCTCATATGATAGCTCATGAGTCCTTTAAATAGGCTTAGAGATGTGCTTAATGTTGCCTAACTTGATTAACGCTAAAACAAGCAGTTTTGGCACAAATAGAACAAGCAGTTCTAATTTTTGTCTGACTCAACCGCGTCGCCCGCTCGAGCGGCTAAGGTTCTGTCTCAGCGTTTGGCTACTTTCCTACTACATCTGCTCGAGCAGGATAATGGGCGCTTGAGCGGGCCCTTATTCTGGTTGATCCAAAAATTCATCACTTCTAATTCTTCGCAGCTTTCTTATTCTAAAACTTTCAGACTTTTTTTTCTCCCTTCAGCATACTTCTAAATTTTGTCTGATTTCTCACTTCTAATTCTGCCAGACTTTTTTCTTTGAGACCTTTTCAGTCTTCTATCTTCAGAGCAGAAACATAGTCCTTTTCTAAAAATAACAAAATATAACTCAATGGACCCAAAGTTTTGTCCAACCCATGAATTAGCCACAATAAACAAAAAAAAAAAAAAACCTAACAGAGGCTCCCTTTCTAGCTTCATCGTGGCCCTCCAAACCCACATTGATTTTCAAATATTTGGATTGTTAGGGACTACCATATAGAGGAGAATTGAGACCCAGCTATTATTAGATATACCCACTTGAGAAATCATTGTTTTAAAACACAAATGGAAAACTAAAAATGTAATGTGACATAAAATGTTCCATCCAAATCTCTCCACAGCTCACACTCGTCAAGCAAAACCAAGAAGAAGAAACAAGGTTTAAATCCATTCAGAAGGCTTGAAATCCTTAGCCATTCTTGTCGAATTAAAAAGAAACCCGAGCATCATTCAAAATACAAAAATAAAGAGAAAAATCAAACAGAAAATCCATAAGACCCTAAAAAATTCGTACCTTGGAGATGCCGGAGAGACAAAGACAGAAGAGGTAGCATCAAAATGAAGATGGAGAAGATAGAGGATAGGCTCGTTGCTTTGGAGATGCTGGACAGATGAAGACGAAGGTGGAGATGCAAGAACCCTCTTCGAGTGAGAGATGAGAAGGGTTAGGGTTCAGCCATTTGCGATCTTGATGGAGGAGGAATTGTCTTTTGGAGGGAGCCGAGTGTAGGTGCTAGTGTTGGAAGAGATGGGGTGTGAGGGGTTTGGGTTTCTAGAGGGAGGGGAGGGAATGGGAGGGGTTTTTTTGTGGAGGGAGACAAAGTGTTGGGTTTTGGTCTCATAAAGGGTTGCCATAGGCCGTCGTCATGTGCAAATGACTCATTATAAAAATGCAACGGGCACTATGAGTCAAATCCACAACGATTCATGTGTTGGGCATTGGGCATTGCTTATTTTGACGTAGTGTTAGGTTCTGTTGGGTTTTAAAATGAGTTTGGGTCCGATGATTTCAATTGATTAGTTAAGAGAAGAAACGAGAAGGAGGTGGAGTTTTGGGTGAGAATGTGGATAAGACATATAGATGAGATGAGGATAGCAGTGAGTCTAGTGACTATTGTGATTAAAAGCAGAAGAGAATGATAACTGGGTTCAAAAGAGAGGAAAAGAAAGTGGGTTATGTTTGGGTATTGGACTTTGGTTTAGCTAGTTGTTTGCATGTGACTGATGGAGATAATTTTGGTTGGATGTTGTAGGTCAGGTTGTTGTTTAGTTACAGGGTTAAGGAAGCAGAGTTGATTGGTGAGAATAAAGATGACCAAGTACGTTCAACTTTGGGGTTGTTATTGCTTGCTTGGGTTAAAAGGTGAAAATAAGTTCTAATTAAGAGGGAGGATGGTGGTGGTGGATATAGAGATGTATGTTACGCTCCGAGCCCGAGATTTGATTAATTTGGGTAAACCTCGAGGCATGACCACACGTACTCCTGTGAATTCCTTTTTTTAATCAAAGTTAAAACGAAATCCACCAAGGATATACTTACTTCTTGCGAGTGAGATTAATGAAGCACACCTGTCCTTGACGCTAAATGCACGTGGAAGCTTGTACAACAATGTATCTCATATGAAAAATCCACCATATACTAGTCAATCGCACACCAAAAGACTTTATTCACACATCTGTAAAGTTCTTTACACAAAAGTAGTAAGTCTTTACAATATTGTCATCCATATGCCTATTTAAAAATAAACACATGATGACACACTTCTAAAGTTCAAAAAAAAAAAATTATAATAAATAAATAAAATAAACAGTACTCTTGGACTCTGATACCATGATCAGATGATGTCCTAGTTGTTCCATTCATTTAATCCTCCTAGAGGAACTGACACGGTCTCCTCCGCTAGCGACACGATCTCTCTAGTACGGGCACTAAAATTTGGGCATGTAATATCATTGACAATACTTATGGATAAGACTATTTAGCAAAGTATAAGAAGCAATAATGTAACACACACGCTGTCTCTAGTTGAATTTAAAGATAGGATAATTCGAGAAATTCAATTATCGAATACTAGGCAAGGTGTGCATTGAAGCCAATTTATGCTGTAAGAATCATAAATAAAAGGCACACTCTAGTTGGTAACTACATTAGCATCACATTTTTATCTTCTAATTGAAGTACTCAATTATGGTTGGATCTTACCAATGTTCGAGCCAAGGACATCTAGCATCACCACGAAGCTCTGGATCACCCCCAATATAACCATCTACTACAGTAGGATTGTAGAATTAGCCTATTTCAGTCTCGTCGAGCCTTACAAGGTCAAACGAAGTAGTGCCAGACTCAATGAGTCAATTCAATTCAATTCAATTCTATAACATTTGGATATAAATTCAAATCCATATATTCTAATCAAATCAATTGATATAAAGTAGAGATTAATTCAAAATACAATTTATAACTTGAGGTCAACAATAATATCTCAATATGAAATGCAATTCAATATAAAGACTCAAGATAAATTACTAGCCATTACTAATCTAATTATCCGTCGTCTCTAACCATCCATTTAGATGTAGTTCTAGGTTATCCAACGTACGTGTTGTTCTTTGTTTGGTATTACATTGTGTATGAAATGTATATCAAAGTCTCCTAAATTAACACCCATGTTTAAGTGCTAAACTAACGGATAATACACATAAGATTCCCAGCCTTCAAAATTTCTTATACGTTAATTCCATTGGGCAATGTTTTAAGCCAAAATATTCATTTTAAGGTGCTACAGAGTCTTTGTGATCCTAAATACTTAATGGTTCAAGATTATACTATAAATAGCCTCAGGGCTTATTTATAAAAGTGTTTAAATACATTAAAAGAAGTTATGATTCAATTAGATCTATCTCAATCCAGACGCAGTTTGGGTTATCCGATCGATCGGGTGCCATGTCCGATTGATCGGACCGAACTCGAGCCTAGTTTCAAATTCCTTAAACTAATCTCCTTCTTCCTTTTCTTCATTTCATTCAACCTGAACCTGCAACTATTATGGGACCTTCTGTCCCTTTCTGAATTATCATTTCACACTCTAAACTTCTTCTCCGTTCAACCATTCAATACATATATCAATTCTAAAGAATACAACAATTCTATCTTAATAGCTTTCTAAAGAACAAGGCTGAAAATTATACATACAGAAGGATCAATAGAAGATTTACATCATACCAGCATCCATTCACAATTTAACTTCTTATACTTGCCTCAATTAAGAACCCAACACAAAATTCCCTTTCCTTAAGTTCAATTAGAAGTGGAATCCCACACCTTGAACACTCACTACAACAAATTGCACTTTTCCCGACACTATTTGCCGACGTAGTGAAAATATGCATTGGCAAAAGTCTTATTTCCAACGCATATTTGGACTGCGTTGGCAAAAGTCACAGAAATTGCTACTTTTACCGACACAAGTAAGACCGCGTTGGCAAAAGTTGTAATAACGATATTAGCGCCAACAAAAAATACCCCCAAAAGAGAGGGAAAGTTTTGCTAACGCGTGTTTTTCTAAAGCCGACGCAATAATGCGTTGGTAATTATCTTGCCTACTGGCGACGCACAGGTACGCGTTGGGAAAGCTCTGAGTTTTTATTCTCACCATTGCCGACGCATGAGTTACGTCCACAAAACCCCATATATGACAAACTTACCTTTGCTGACACTATTTTCCAACGTAGTGAAAATTTGTGTTGGCAAAAGTCACAAAAAATTGCTACTTTTACCGATGCAAGTAAGACTGTGTTCGCAAAAGCTATGGAAAACCTTTTCCGACACTATTTGCCGACGCAGTGAAACTTTGCATTAGTAAAAGTCTGATTTCCAACGCATATTTGGACTGCGTTGGCAAAAGTCACAGAAAATGCTACTTTTACCGACGCAAGTAAGACCGCGTTGGCAAAAACTATGGAAACCACATTGGCGCCAACAAAAAAAAAAAAAAAAAAAACTCAAAAGAGGGATAGTTTTGTCAACGCGTGTTTTTCTAATGGCGACACAATAATGCGTTGGCAATTATCTTGTATACCGGCGACGCACAGGTGTGCGTTGGGAAAGGTTTGAGTTTTTATTCACACCATTGCGGATGCATGAGTTGAGTCCGTAAAGCCCCATCTTACCTTTCCCGATAAAAATTTCCGACGCAGTGAAAATTTGCGTTGACAAAAGTCACAGAGAATTGCTGCTTTTACAAATGCAAGTAAGACCGCGTTGGCAAAAGTCGTGGAAAAACTTTCCTGATACTAATTGCCGACGCAGTGAAAATTGGTGTTGGCAAAAGTCTTTATTTCCGATGCATATTTGGATTGCGTTGGCAAAAGTTACAAAGAATTGCTACTTTTTACCAACATAAGTAAGACCGCGTTGGCAGAAGTTATGAAAAACATACATTGGCTCCAGCAAAGATTTCCCCCAAAAGAGTGTGAAAGTTTTACCAACGCATGTTTTCCTGCTGGCGATGCAATAATGCGTTGACAATTATTTTGCCTACTGGCGATGCACATGTCTGCATCCGCAATGCCCCATTTAGTAAAATTCTTTTTTGCCAAAATAATATGAGCAATCCGTTTTAATCGCTTTGATTTATTTCTAATCCTCTTCCTGTTTTATGTTGTTTTTTTTTAATATAAATTTTAGGGCAACTATCACTATAAGAATTTACATTTTTGCCAGCATTTTTTTCCGACGCAATCATTAAACGTCAGGAAAAGTATAACTTTTAATGACGACCAAATTTATTTCGCCGGTAAAAGATAGAGTTTTTCCGGCAACATATTTTTGCCGGCAAAGGTTCAATTTTCTCTAGCGACTTCTTTTTTTGCCCGCAAAGATTAATGTTTGACTGGCCTGCCAAATTCAATGCCATTTATTTTATTTTTAACGGCACATAAATTGCTTAATTTTTTTTCTAATAATTTCTTTACAATGCTTTTGCCTGGAAATTAATTACGCCGGGAAATGTTTTATTTATGAGACCGGATCTCCTTTTTGGAGGAAACAGGGGTTTAATGTTCCGGCCAATTGGAGAGTGCCATGTGTAAGAAATGCCAAGTCACACAAGGACCCCTCAACGGCTTCCTTTAAAAAAAAAAACAATAAAAGAGAGTGGCTTTTTTTACAAATAAAAAAAATTGGGCCCTAATCGTCCATTCCTTTCCTCTCATAGAACCCTCAGCCGCAGACTCAGACGGTGAGGGAAAGAAGCTGAGGGCAGCGATAGGAAGCCGGTGGTGTAGAGGGCGGAGCTCCCGCTACTGGACGACTTGTTTGGAAGTAAATGGTTAAAATGTTGATTGAAGAATACATGTGGTTTCAAATTGTTCAATGCTATCATAACAGGTTGGGATTTGAATATTTTTCAGATAATAATGGTATTGATTTTTTTTTTATTGGCTATTTCTTAAATTTGACTCTAACAACTACCCTCATATTCTCACAGGCCCTCTTAATGAACCCATCTCGCTGATTCACCCAACCGTCATCGCCTACCCATCATCGTCTTTTTTCAATGTATTTTCTTTTCACTGTGAATGCAATTGACATCTATCTGTTTGTAAAAATTCCTAAGAGACTATTATCTGTTAGTAAATTCCTTAAAAACTACTATTTGTTTGTTGAAATGCCTCACAAGGAGTTTGCCATGCCAAGAAGGACAACATTTTCTTTTTCTATAAGTTGAAATGTTACTATATGAAAAGTGAAATGCTTGAGAAAGGAACCAAAATCTGTATGAACAAAGTTTAGGTTTTTTTTTCTTCTTTTTTGTTTTTTTTTTTTGTGATAGTACTCTTCATTTATTTTATTTCTATCCATCATTTTAATAAACTTGTTTGTAACCAAGATGTTGATATGTTTTTAAGTATAGGGATGTCTTTGTAGGGCAATAGGGCATCCTTTTATAAGGGTCTCAAAGTAATTCACAAATTTTGTAGGGGATAATAATTTTTTTTACGCCTTTGTTTATTATATCTCAGACCCTTAAGCGGGGTGCATCATTTTCTTAGTTCTGTGCTTGTTATCAACTATTTGCTATGTGTTTTTTTATAGGAATTTTACATTTGAAGGGCTGTGATGGGTATGGTCGATGAGATTTAGATGTGTTTCATATTTTAAAACTTTATCAAGTTGTGATTGGATTGTTTTGTGATGGAGGTGTGGTGGGGGTACTACTTACCCATTTGCAAGATAAAAGAAAATGATATTTGTTTGCTTGTTTATGCCTTTTGTTGTGGTGGAAGAAGATAAATGTTGTTTATCCATGCCTTTTGTCTATAACAAACCAAATGGTGGGTGGGGGAGTTGGGTCGAGCATTAAAGATCAACTCCAAGCAGCTATAATAATATGGTATGACTCTTGTGATTCTGATTTCAGTGAGATTGTAACTTCGTGAAAAATCCCACTTCAGTTCTCATTGTAAAAATCTCAACTTCTTTCTCCTTCTGAGATTCTGATTTTAGTGAGATTGATTTGCTTGTTTTTGTTTTGAGAATTTGTATTGGAAAATAGGCAGTTGTTAATATGATAAGCAACCCGGTGAATTCGACGGTCCCAATTGTGGCCGAGATTTTCAAGAAGGCGGGGATCTACGATGAGAAGAAGTTGTTTGGTGTAACCATACTTGATGTTGTTTGTGCCAAGACTTTCTATGCTGGAAAGGCCAAGGTTCTCGTCTCTGGTATGGTTTTTTTTCTTCTTTTATTTTAGGCCCTGTTTGCTTGCATTAAAATATGTGAGACTAGGAATTGAATACCCAGGGTGCTTAAAAATGAAGATCAAAAGTTAATTTTTTAAAAATGGGCATCACAGAGAATTTTGTTTTGATTCTATTTCCCTAAAACTTGATGTTCATTTTTGAAAACTCACTTTTAATCTTCGTTTTTAACCACCATATGTAGTCAATTCCCATGTATTCTAATGCAAACAAATAGGCCCAAGAATATTCTACAGTTGCAGTCTTTTAAATTTTGATTCTTGTGTGGTTTGATCTGATTTGGGCTTCATTTCTCTCTCTAAAACAGGTGTTAACATGCCTGTTGTTGGAGGCCATGCTGGGATAACAATTCTCCCTCTCTTTTCACAGGTAGTTTTCAATCAAATTATATTTTTAATTCCTAAATTACTAGCTAAAAATTTTAGTAGTTATAAAAAATGCCTTCCTCTGTTACTAATTTTCTTTCATTTCTTCTGGGGAGGTCTAAGATTTTCGAATTTTCTTTTGTTTCTGTTCTACAGGCAACACCTAAATCTAATGCTTTGTCAGATGAAGATATCAAAGCTCTTACAAAGAGAACACAAGAAGGAGGAACAGAGGTTGTCGAAGCAAAGGCTGGAAAAGGATCCACTACATTATCCATGGCGTAAGAACTATTAGGCTTTGGAGATTTTTATTTTATCCGTACATTCATCTTTTATCTCCTGGGTATTTTCCTGCAACAAAAAAACTTGGTAGTGAGTGTATTTGGCTTGCTTTGGGCATGCCGGCTTATACTAAGCTTGATGAATTCTTTTAAGGTGCCCTCCTGAATTTTGACAAAAATAATGGGCTGAACTGCGACTGTTAGGATTTTAGTGGTGACTCAATTGAACATTGATTTTGTAACTGTCTTTGTTTTACATGAAAGCGCTGTCCTTTCTGCATGCTTCTAGTGAGTTGAATACAGAACAATTGAATGCTCTTACATTTAGGCTTCAGCCAAGAAAACTCTTGTTTGCTGTGTACTTTGCCACTCACAAATTTCTGGATCTCTTGTTGTAGTATCATATGGATGGGGTATCATGTGAAGTTATCTTGAAGGTTTGCTATCATAGTTTTACGCATTTTCCTATGATAGCTGCTGCTGAAGTTCGCCTCTCTCTCTCTCTCTCACTTTTAATTTTCTTTTTAGTTAATAAGAATGGTGAACGATTTAGGATTGAAACTAGGAACTTCATTCTTGTGAGTGACTCTGCAGTCTTGGTAAATGCATGTAAGATAGTTGCAATTAATTTTATCAGTCTCTCAGCATAACATTGAACAAAGTATTGCTAAAAAAACTTGCACTAAACCAAAAGTTATCTGATTTTATCTCCATCTTGTGTGCTTTTAAAGCATGCATTGTTTCTTTTAAATGTCAAGGACCATAGTTCAAGATGCTTATGTTTTTGTTTGCATAATTACATATTCTTTTCATTGCATTAAAATGCCAAGTTGGCCTGTCTCATTATCCCAAGATCTTTTTTGGAGTGACTGCTTTGCCTTATAAGAATTTATTGCTACTTGTATTCTAATGGTGTTCTTTTTTTTATTTTGCAGATTGGTTTTGGATTTTATTGTGCTGGCTGCGGGTTCTTAGGAATTACCTTTTTTATTTTGATCACAGACATTTGTGGATGTTAGAGATTTTTGGAAATGATCAAGTAGTAATATTTGTGTATTTTAGAGATTTGTGGGTTTATTTTGGTTTATGGATGTATCATATTTGGTTGTGGATGTTATTTTCGATGTGTTAATGAATCTATTTTAAATTGGGTTGTGCATCAAGTTTGGTGGTTTGAATATGTATTCAGATTTTTTTTTTTTTTTTTTTTTTGTGGTATACAAGATAAATGAAAATTTAATTTAAAAAATAATAATAATAATCTTTCCCGACACACCAGCGTGCGTTGCAAAAAAGAAAATGTATTACAACGTTTCCCGACGTGATTTGTGCGTCGACGAAGTAGCATTCCCCAACGCGTTAGACCATAGATATAGCGCATTTCCAACACATTAGTAGCGTCGGCTATTTCATACATTCCCAACGCATTGGTAGCGTCGGCTATTTCATGAATTCCCAACGCTTAATCATCGTCAGCCATTACCACGAATTCCCAACGCACTACGAGCATCGTCCATTACTAAGAATTTCCAACGCACTAGAAGTGTCGGCAATTACTATGAATTCGCAACGCACTGCCAGCGTCGGCCATTACTAGAAACTCCCAACGCACTACCAACGTCGGCGTAATATGGTTTTCGAATTAAGAAAGTTGGACTTTTTGCCGACGCACATCTCTTTCCCGACGAATTGGCCGACGTTGCAGTGCGTTGGCAATTGTACATGGATATGCCGATGCAGTTAAAATAGCGTTGGCTATGGATTTGGCTACACATGGTTGCCGACGCGCTGTCGACGCATTGAAATGCGTTGGGAAATCCTTTGCCGACGCGAAACCTACCTTTCCAGACGCAATGACTGCGTTGGCAAAACTGTACTTTGTTGTAGTGACTATTCACTAACCCTATCATATGGAACAACATTTAATGGAAAACAATAAGATGCATGTGATGGAGAAGGGCCAAAATAACCCAATTGAAATTGGAATCTCTATAACTATTATTGATTACTTACCTTGTGACTTGGAGAAAAGTGTAAATTGAAGTTTTCCCCTAACTCCAATATCAAAGAAGAAGGAAAAAATGATGAAAAAGATGAAAAACACAAATTTCTTCCTCCAAATCCACTTGCACAGTTTCTTCCCGGTCAATTGATAGAGAAGAAAGGAAAAGGAAAACATGGGTTTTATGGCTTAGAACTCAACATGTCGATTGAAACTGAGCTTGGATTCTTTTAAAGACAATTATCCTGAAATTTACATATAAATCTTATTATATAACACTACTTACTTCTTGAGTCAAATGAAGACCAAATTAGTTTATATAAGGTCAAATGCAGTGAAGTCCATTACAAAAACCGATATACTCTTTGAAATACACGTGTTGGTATCAAAATGTAATGTATACGACAAAACACCCTAAAATTGGAAATTATGAAATAGTCCTCATTATCCGTAATTGAGCTTAAAACCGGATCAAATGACTCACTCTCAATCCAAACTCAATCCGAACTTGATCCATTAGACTCAATTCAACCAATTAAGATTAATTTAACCTAATTTGAACTTTAGAACAGAATTAACTAAATTAAACATGATTAATTAGAACTAATCCCGATTAATTCGGGACGGGATGTAAAAGGTTGTGAGTCTCATTTTGGAATGGTGGAGGAGAGGAAAAAGTGGGTGTCATGAAAGTGAGCATAGTGGAGGGGGCAAAGAGATGGTGTGGTGATGAATGAAAGTCGACTGATTGGGCTGAGTTTTAAGACAACGTTGATGAGAAAATTCAAAAAATAGAATATGAAGGAGGACAAGAAAATTAAGAGAACCTAAAAATAGAACAAAACATGGAAGAAAGTAAGTAAAGGAAAGGACGTAGAGATGGGCACTGAGAACTACCATGAAGGCAGCAAGAAACTGGGTTTTGTTTGTGTAACATCCCGACCCTTAATCCCGTATTAATTATATTTAATTGATTGATTAGTTAGTGAGTGTATTTAGAGTCTTAGTGAGTCAGGTTTGACATGAGGATCATGTGTACGAAGTCTTGCGAGATTCCAAGTGCGTTTGGGTAGAGTAGGGGGTTGGTTTGCAATTTCAGAAAGTTTTCAAGGTTTTTTATGAGATTATGAGTTTTGTGAGTTTGGGTGCATCGGTCAGGTCTTGGCATTTCATGAACTTTTGCCTTTGGTCGCGTTTCGATTCGATGTGTCGAAGGGGCCCAAATGATCACTTGTACCAAACCAAGGACTAAACTAGAATTTCTAGATAATCCTAACCTAAGAACTACAACCATCTCTCATTTCTTCTCTTCTTTCTCATTTCACTCTCAACTCTCATTCTCTCATCTCCCTCACTGCCTCCTCACCATTTCCGGTCACCGGAGTTCCGTTTTCGTCTGCCAAGCTACACTTCTTCCCCAAGTCTCCAAGAGCCCAACCATCCACTTTTCAATGCTTTCCATCCACAAACCACTCCAAGGTAAGCTGCCCAAGCCTTTAGGTGTAGCTCTTCTTCTTCCCTTTTGTTAGAAATGGATTAGGGAGACTCACATCAACCCTTGGCATGCATTTGTAGGTTTAATTTGGGTTGAGAGTTGTTTTCTCCAGTTTTTAGCTTAAAATAGGGATTTCCCCAGATTTCTCTTGGGTCTTTGTCTAATCTGTTAGTATTTTTGAGTGTTGGCTAATTCATTGGGTGGACAAAACATGGGATTTAATGTAATTTGTATTTCTTAGATGGACCATTTTGGTTTGAAGAAGAATTCCAAAGCATCAGGCGTTTTCAACAAAAAGTCAGACCGATCGATCGCCTCCCCAGACCGATCGATCGCCCATAAAATGCTCTCAGTTAAAAGTCAGTTCGATCGATCGGACCTACAGCCCGATCGATCGGCCAGGAAAAAGCCTCAGTTATTGGACAGTCCGATCGATCGGACCTGCAGTCCAATCGATCGGCCAGCGGCGAATCTCACCTATTTTTTAGCTACATCTTTCTAAAAGTCTGATCTTTCAATCCTTCTACAACTGAACTTTCCCATACGAGTGCAGAAGCCTATTTAAGGGTTTAAACCCTTCATAAACTAGACACCTCTCTCAGATCAAAACCCTAGATTACCTTAAGAGAGATTATCTTCCTCCAGAGAGATTGTGTGTCAAAGTTATGTGCTGAAGCTTTGTCCTCTGGAGATTTTCCATCCATGTTCCATCCAATTCGTCTTACTTAAGGCGTGGAGATTGAAGTGCTAGAGAAGGTGAACGGCGTGTTCGTCGGCAAGAATCGCTTTGGTCCTTAGGTTGTGATCAACTGTAAAGGGGAGTGAGTTTATCTTGTAACCTTTGAGTTTATAGTGCTTGATCTTTCTGGACCGGTGTTAGGTCCCGTGGTTTTTTTCCCTACCCAGGGTTTTCCACATAAAAAATCGTGTGTCTATCTTCTTGATTGTTTGCTTGATTAACTTAGGTTTTTATTTCCATATTCATATCTGTGCTGGGATTTAGTTTTCTTTCTGTTAGGGTTGTGTTCTTAAACCCTCCAAGAAATTTTCAATTGGTATCAGAGCTGATTCACACTAAATTGTTGTGTGAGATCTTCACAGATTTCTGATATGGACATTATTAGAGATGGATCTTCTATTTCCAAACCTCCACTTTTGGATGGATCGAACTATCATTATTGGAAAGTTCGAATGACTGCCTTCCTTCAATCCATAGATGTGGATGTCTGGAATTCAGTGGTTTTTGGGTTACACCAAGCCTACTGTTGTCACTGATGGCAACAAAGTCATTAAAAAACCCATGCCCCAATGGACCAAGGAGGATAAACAAACCTTCAATTTTAATGGTAGAGCTTTAAATTCAATTTTTAATGGTGTTTCTCCTGCTGAATTTCATCGGATATCTATTTGCAAAACTGCTAAGGAAGCATGGGATATATTAGAAACTGTTTATGAAGGTATTCTCAAAGTTAAGCAAGCCAAACTTCAGAATTTGACTACTGCGTTTGAGAATCTGAAAATGGATGAAACTGAAGTTTTTGATGATTTCAATGATAAGTTGTCTGCTATTGTGAATTCTACTTTCTACTTAGGAGAAGTCATTCCTGAACATAAAATTGTTAAAAAGATTCTTAGATCACTTCCTGAAAGATTTGACCCAAAAGTAGTTGCTATTGAGGAGTCCAGCGATTTGGATTCAATTAAAGTTGATCAGTTAGTTGGCAACATGCAAACCTTTGAAGCCAATCTCAGAAAAACAAAGAAAGCTAAAGGAATGGCTTTGAAGTCTCTTATGGAGCATGAGAATGACTCTGAACAAGAGACCGAAGACCCAGACCTTGATGCACTATTTGTTAAAAAGTTTAAAAAGTTTTTAAAAAATGATAGAAAGGATTTTAAAAAGAATTTTAAAAATACTGCTCAAAAAGGACAGAATAAGCCTTCTTCTTCATTTAAATCCAATGCTGGTCAAAATCCTGAGAAAAATGTGTCCAAAATCCCTCCCAAGAGTACTCACTGTTTTGAATGCAAAGGTTTTGGTCACTATGCTTCTCAATGTGTAAATAGAACTTTTAGAACTCAAGGAAAGGTGTTGAATGTCACGTGGGATGATGATTCAGACCAAGATTGCAATGATAGTGAACCTGAATCATCATCACCAGAACATGGAAAGTTTATGGCATTTATGGCAAGATCTAATGATTCCTTTTTGCAGGAAGGTGTGGAAAAATCATATGAATTTACTTCAGAAGATCTTAATTGTTTGTCAGATAATGAACAGGATTTAGTGGAAGCATATCATAGTCTCCTTAAACATTCAAGGAGGATGACACAATTGAATGATATTCTGAAAGGAAAATGGAAGGCTGCTGAAAAAGAAAATCTTGTTCTTAAAACTGAATTCAATGAAGCCCAAGGTAAAGTATCTCAACTTGAATCACAGCGTGCCATTCTATCTGACAAATTGATTTCTGTAGGGAATGAACGTGACTTACTTCATGAGCACTCTATTCAAGCTGACAAAGAAATGTTACTCCTAAAGAAAGAACTAGATTCCTGCAAAACTGAAAAAGATAGCATCTCTGACAAACTCAAGATAACCATTGCTGAATTGGTTTCTACCAAAGCTGATATACATCGGATGAACACAGGATCAAAGAAACTTGATGAAATTTTGGGTGCACAAATTGTATCTAGCAACAAGCATGGCCTTGGATTTGACTATGGTGCATCCTGCTCCAATAACACAGGTAAGTTTGTTCGGGGAAATACATTGTTTGCTATAGAACCTGCTATTTCTAAACCTAAACATGTGAACTCCAATCTCAAAAATTACATGCCTCATCGTCAATATGCCCCTACCTGTCACTTTTGTGGAATCATTGGACATATAAGGCCCCATTGCAATAAATTGCGGAAGAAACTTCGCAATGAAAGAAAGAAGATCAATTTGACCCCTAATAAGGTCAAACAAAAATTCATTTGGGTACGTAAATCTGATCTTCGCTGCAATGTGGTTCTCACTGCTCTTAAAGCACAAAGTTCACATGTTTGGTACTTAGACAGCGGGTGCTCTAGACATATGACAGGGGATAAGTCCCTTTTCACATCACTTGAAAGTCATCATGGTGGTAATGTTCAATTTGGAGATCGAAGCAAATCCAAAGTTGTTGGTAAAGGATCTGTCAACATACCAGGTATGTCCACTATCAATAATGTTTTCTTGGGTTGATGGTCTTAAAGCAAACTTGCTAAGTATAAGTCAATTCTGTGAATCTGGCAATGAGGTTCATTTTTCTTCAAATACTTGCTCCATTGTAGACAGTCTTGGAAAATATGTTCTTTCTGGTAAAAAGAATTCCGATAATTGCTATGTGGTTGTCAATGAGATTGTCAATGAAAAAGCTTTGAACTGTAATTCTGCTACTGTCAATACTGTTGACCTTTGGCATCAAAGGCTAGGTCACATTAACCATTCTGATTTGAAAAAACTTTCTAAGCAAAAATTAGTTCAAGGACTTCCCAAACTTCAAAAACCTCATAACCACGTGTGTGGTCCGTGTCAAATTGGGAAACAAATTCGAGCACCACATAAAAAATTGGAAATGTTCACTACCAAGAGACCACTAGAGCTACTTCATATGGATCTTATGGGTCCTTCAAAATCTGAAAGTATTGGTGGCAAGAAGTACATTTTTCTTACTGTTGATGATTTCTCTAGATTTACTTGGGTTCGCTTTCTTAGAGATAAATCTGAAACTTTTGATGTGTTTCATTGCTTATGGCTTCAACTTCTTACAGATAAGGGCGGACGTTTGGTGGAATCGCAAGAATCAGATCCGACCATGGCACTGAGTTGGACAAAATGATAAGCAACATACGGAACAACGAGATCCAATCACACCGGATCAAGAAGCTGTCATTCCTGACACTGAATCAGAATCTGAAAGTGACGAGTCTGGACTGAAAGTGAAAGGTTCTGCTCAAAGTACATCAACTCCTCAACCTTCTTCAAGCAAGGATGTAAATCCTAGATCCCAAAAAGGTCAGGTAATCAGGGATCACTCTCTCGATAAAGTAATTGGTGATGTTCATGCTCCTATAAAAACTCGTCAGCAAGTCCAAAGTGAGGTAAATTTTTTGTGTTATGTTTCCTCTTTTGAACCCAAAAACATTAAAGAAGCTCTTGCAGATGACTCCTGGATTAACGCCATGCATGAGGAGTTAGGTCAATTTGAGCGTAACAATGTTTGGAAATTAGTTCCAATGCCCAAAAATACACATGTCATAGGTACAAAATGGATTTTTAAAAATAAAACTGATGAATTTGGACAAGTTGTCAGAAACAAAGCTAGACTAGTTGCCCAGGGCTATACACAGGTGGAGGGAATAGATTTTGATGAAACGTTTGCTCCGGTTGCTCGTCTTGAGTCCATTCGCATTTTATTGGTTGTAGCTTGTTCTCTAAAAATCAAGTTATATCAGATGGATGTCAAGAGTGCCTTCTTGAATGGATTTTTAAATGAGGAAGTGTATGTAGAACAACCGCAAGGTTTCCAAGACCCTCATAGCCCTGATCATGTGTTCAAATTGAACAAAGCTTTGTATGGTTTGAAGCAGACTCCTCGAGCATGGTATGAGAGACTGACTACCTTCCTGCTTGAAAACTCGTTTGTACGGGGCAGCGTGGATAAAACACTATTTATCAAGAGAGAAAGAAACAATATCCTTATTGCTCAAGTTTATGTGGATGATATTGTTTTCGGTTCCACATCTGAAAGTTTAGCGACATCCTTTGCCTCATGTATGTCAAAAGAATTTGAGATGAGCATGGTTGGTGAATTATCCTTTTTCCTAGGTCTTCAAATCAAACAATGTGAGGATGGGATATTTCTTTCACAATCCAAATATGCTCAAACCATTTTGAAGAAATTTGGGATGACCTCTGTCAAGCAATCCAATACTCCCATGAGCACCACTGTTAAGTTGAGTTTAGACTCTTCAGGGAAAGATTTTGATGAAAGAATGTATCGAAGCATGATAGGAAGCTTGTTGTACTTGACTGCCAGTCGACCAGACATCTCCTTCAGTGTTCGTGTTTGTGCCAGATATCAGTAAAGACCCAAAGAATCTCATGTCCAAGCTGTGAAGAGAATTCTAAAATATGTGAGTGGCACCACTGAATTTGGAATATGGTTTACAAGAGATACCAACATGAATGTCATCGGTTACTCGGATGCTGACTGGGCAGGTTGTATAGACGATCGAAAAAGCACTTCTGGTGGCTATTTTCTTATTGGAAATAATTTAGTTGTGTGGCACAGCAAGAAACAAACCTCCACTTCACTATCCACAGCTGAGTCAGAATACATTGCGGCTGAAAGTTGTTGCACACAATTGTTATGGATGAAACAAATGCTATCTGATTATGGCATTGCACAGACCACAATGGTTGTTTATTGTGATAACAAGAGTGCCATTGACATCTCTAAAAACCCGGTACAACATTCCAGAACCAAACACATAGACATAAGGCATCATTTTATCAAAGATTTGGTTGAAGAGAAGATCATTACCTTAGAGCATATCCCTACGGAAAATCAACTCGCTGATATTCTTACAAAACCCTTGGACCCAATTCGGTTTGATTCTCTTCGTAAATCTCTTGGTATTTGCTCACACCCTTAATTTCTTTCAGTCACTTTCGTTTTGGTGGTTATGGTTTGGTTGCATCTTCTCAGTACTCGTCTCTCCTACTCAAAAAACAAAAAAAAAAAAAAAAAAAAAACCCGGAGGTCAGGACTACCTACGAGTATGTGTGATAGCTACTATATGATTGAAAAGTTTCATTAGAGAAGGCTACCATACTCATTAGTGTGAAAGTCACCCATGATGGAACTTATTTAGGCAATTTTTTTAAAAATAAATAAATAAATAAATAAATAAAAAGAAAGGGGGAGAGTTGAGTCTGATCTGTGTGATTATATCAGAACCATTTTTGTTAAATTATTCTCCTTCCCTTCCTTCCTTCTCTTAGCTGTTTTTTATTTTTTTAAATTTGCCTTGGTCCGATCGATCGGACAGCGTCGTTTTATATAACCCATCCGCCTGTTCTTCTTTTCTTTCATTCTCTGTTTTCCTCTCTTTTGCTCTGCCCTAAGCCCTGCGTTTTGCACCTTCTCCCAAAGGTTGTTTTTCCACCCGGCTTTGTTGCTCATTCAAAGGTATTTCTCCTTCCTCTTCTCTCTTCTCCATTTTCTATTTCATTCCATGTGCTTGTCTTTGGTTTTGGAAGATAGATTGGGTATTTGGGGTTTGTCTTGATTGGTTATGGATGTTTGAAAATGTTTTAGTTGTTGCAATTACTTTCCTAGTCTTGATGTAAATGCACTCATCTCTTCATCTTGTACTTCCATTTTGGATGTCCCATTTTCTAAAATGCATGTTGGATATGTGTCTTTGTACAATGCACCCCAGGTGTTTGTTATATTGTCTCAAAGACGAAATGGCCCCAAAAGTCTCCCATCCTCGTAAGAAAACATGCCATCGTGGTAGCTCCTCCTCTGCACCTACCTTTGATGAGAATCGATTCCAAAGTTTGATCAAGAAAAATTCGTTTATGAATGTCTTTTCAAAGAAACAAGTTATAGTGGAACGTCCCGTTCACATGGCCAAAATCGAAATTGATTTCAGTCAGTGGCTCTTAGAAAGAGAATGGGCTTCCCTGTATGTCCTTGACCCTACCACATATGAGTCGATGGTGCAAGAATTTTACAACAATATTCATGATATTGGAGAAGACTCCTTCAAATCATATGTTAGAGGGGTTATTGTTGAAATCGATCCCGATTTTATTGGGCAGTTCATTCAGATTGATAGGAGTCTCAATGCTGTATATCCGACTCCGGAGCCAGATTCTGATGACATGGAAGACCCGGTTGATACTACTGACTGGGATGAAGTGATCACCATTCTCACAGGTGGCCGTAAACGTGCATGGCCAGGGGGTATTTTGAAACAGAAGTACCTTACCCCTTCTTACCGAATGCTGAATCTGTTCGTGTGTTTCAACCTTGAGCCTAAGGGGAGAACATCCGAAGTTGTCATGGATACAGGCCATCTTTTATACTTGATTAGGACTGGACAGCCTATAGACATTCCACTTACAATTTATAAGCACATGGTGGCTGCCCCTCTCGGTGCGTCGACTACTTCTCTTCCGTATGGAGCTCTTCTCACTCGTATACTTCTGTCTCGAGGAGTAGCTATTGGGCCACAGGACTACATTGTGAAAGGTCGCGGCCCCATTACGTACCGCACTGTCAGTCTATCCTCCGCTCATGTTGATGACAGTGGTGATGAAGCTCCAAATCAAGGTGAAGAAGATGCTCCAGTTGATCCACAGTTTGCATCTGCTATGCCTGCTTATCTTCAAGAGTTTGAAAACCGCATCCTGGATCAGTCTACACAAATTGAGCTACTTGAGCATCGCATGGACTCTCAGTTTCATGATGTTTTTGATCAGATGAGGCAACTACAGCTGGGCAGCAACCGGATTGAGGAGAAGTTGGACTCTTTATTGCATCGTTTCCCTCCTCCTCAGTAGTCCTCAGCAACTAACTTTCTGTTCCAAACTTCGAACTTTTATGCTTTTGTTTTTGATGTTTTAGTCTCTTCCATCTACTTGTTATTGTTCCCTTGTCAATTTCTGGACAAAAAGGGGGAGACACTCAGGGGGAGATTATCTAACTCAGTTACTTTGTCTTGTTACTTAGTCTTTGTTTTGTTTAGTTACTTAAGTTTTTCTTATGATATCTTTGTTTAGTCTATCTTACTTGATTGCTTCATTTTTCATATGATCATGATCTTTTGTCAAAGATTGTCTGTGATAGGTAATGCAGGTATCAGTGATGGAGCTATGGAAGTTGGTCGTTTGTTTTTGAATAGTCTTTGGGTAGAATCAAATGTATTTAGATGTTTTGTCCATGAATTGCCAAAGGGGGAGATTGTTAGTATTTTGAGTGTTGGCTAATTCATTGGGTGGACAAAACATGGGATTTAATGTAATTTGTATTTCTTAGATGGACCATTTTGGTTTGAAGAAGAATTCCAAAGCATCAGGCGTTTTCAACAAAAAGTCAGACCGATCGATCGCCTCCCCAGACCGATCGATCGCCCATAAAATGCTCTCAGTTAAAAGTCAGTCCGATCGATTGGACCTGCAGCCCGATCGATCGGCCAGGAAAAAGCCTCAGTTATTGGACAGTCCGATCGAACGGACCTGCAGTCCGATCGATCGGCCAACGGCGAATCTCACCTATTTTTTAGCTACATCTTTCTAAAAGTCTGATCTTTCAATCCTTCTACAACTGAACTTTCCCATACGAGTGCAGAAGCCTATTTAAGGGTTTAAACCCTTCATAAACTAGACACCTCTCTCAGATCAAAACCCTAGATTACCGTAAGAGAGATTATCTTCCTCCAGAGAGATTGTGTGTCAAAGTTATGTGCTGAAGCTTTGTCCTCTGGAGATTTTCCATCCATGTTCCATCCAATTCGTCTTACTTAAGGCGTGGAGATTGAAGTGCTAGAGAAGGTGAACGGCGTGTTCGTCGGCAAGAATCGCTTTGGTCTTTAGGTTGTGATCAACTGTAAAGGGGAGTGAGTTTATCTTGTAACCTTTGAGTTTATAGTGCTTGATCTTTCTGGACCGGTGTTAGGTCCCGTGGTTTTTTCCCTGCCCAGGGTTTTCCACGTAAAAAATCGTGTGTCTATCTTCTTGATTGTTTGCTTGATTAACTTAGGTTTTTTTTTCCATATTCGTATCTGTGCTGGGATTTAGTTTTCTTTCTGTTAGGGTTGTGTTCTTAAACCCTCCAAGAAATTTTCATAATCTCTTCATCAAAGGCAAGTTAATCTATATATTTAGGCTTTAATATGTTTGTTTCCATTGACTTGATGATTGATGTTGTTTAGATGACCATATGCTCTAAGATAGATTGATTTTGATTAAAACATGATAAATATGCTTTATTGATTGAATGGAATGGATTGAAGTTTGAATGGACTTAAAGAGGGGGATTTGTTTGATGTATGTGAAAAGGGGCAAGGCCCTATTGATTTGTCTGCAGGTATGAATGAAGAGAGAGATGGATTCCTCTCAAAAATCTGAACTGAATGGAATTCGGATGTGAATTTTGAAGCTTCACGACAAGCCGTAAATTGCTTTACAACTAGCCATGAAGCTAACCGTAGAAGCCTGGGGCCTGCACTTTGGGGATTTTATGTTACAACTTTGTTCTACAGCGACCTCACAGCGAGCCTATGGCTAGCCGTGATCAATGGGGTTAGATTCTGTCTAGGGGACCTGACTGACGGACACCTGATGGGGGTTTTTCAACCTAGTGAAAGCTCCACGGCTAGCCATGAGGTAATCATGGAGTAGTCTGATGTCCTTTTTGAAAGGGATTTCTTTCCCTAGTTTGATGACCTAGGTGGGACCCTTGGTTATACCTTCGATACCTACTTTGAGCTTGATACGAGGATTGTTTTGAGCCAATGATTTCTCGTAGTTATTCCGGTTTGGTTTCAACTTGCCTCAATCTTGAATGGTACGGGATAACGGGATACCCCTTTATAACTATGCACGAAGATGTTTCGTTCGGGTATCGCGAACCTTGATTCCTTTCATTAACTAAGTAGGGTTGTACGAGACTTCAGCGATAACAATTGACTTATGATTTGATTGTTTATTGCCTCTGATTACGAATTGTACCATCTAGTACTTGTCTACATGCAATGTCCATGTTCCTTAGCTTTGTTTACTTTATTTTGTTTTGGGATTACTTGAAGAACCTACATGATGAACATAGGATCCCTTTTGATGTTCCATTTGTTCTGAGGATTTATTGTTGAAGTGTTGAGACTGGGTGGCTTTGATTGTAAAAGCTTGATGTTGACTACTTATGAGGATTGATGTTTGAAGTAAGCTTGCTAGTTTTGATCTTGACTTGATGATGTACAAGTAGTCTCTCTTTGGTTAATGAATCTTGTTCATGCAAGAAATCCTAGTCCCTCACTATTGTATGTTTAGGAATCTTATGTAAGGCACCACTCAACTGTTAACGCCCAACACAGCTGGAGCACCACCTGTGTAAGGACTTTGGAATGAACGTCTGCGCAGTACAACTTTTTAAATTTTTTATGGATGTACACCATCGGATACATCTTGATTGTTTTGATGACTATTGGCCTCTGGTATCTATCTTGCTTGCTTGCTTGCCGGGTCTTTATCCCGCGCTTATTGATATCTTTACCACAACTCGATGCGAGTAAGGGAGGGCGATGTTGAACTATCCCATGGTGATTAGCATATGTGGGCTGCCTAATTGTTAGATGTTTTGTTAGTCTGTTTATAATTCGAATGCTATACACATCTTATGATAAGAAGGCTATGCATTTCTTATGATCTTGTCTATCGTCTACTCCCATTTGTACTGCATATCTTTGATGATTTATATATATATATATATATATTGCTTGCCGACCGTCGTGTCTGATGATGCTTCTCTTGGTGCGTAGGAACCGAGCCCTTCTATATCGAGGAGGAGACGACGGAGGAAGTTCAGGCGGATCAGCGTAATGACCTCCTAGATTACTACACAGACGGCGCTATATAGCCGTATAGACCCCGTACTCGAGAGCCTTCATGCTTACTTGGATAGATTCATCTTTTGGTTCCTTTTGTTTCTCTTTTGGTTAGGCCCAAGTTTTAGTGTGGGCTTTCATTCTAAATAATACTTTTGGTTAACTGTTATAAACTTGAACTCTAGTTAATATACTTCAGTATTTGCTCTAAACTATACATCTTAAGATACCACTTGTATAAGTATGAAGCTTCCGCTATTTGTTATATGTATTTGAGGAAATATTTATATCTCATAGCGGTCTTCAATCCATATGGGACATGATTGGGCCTAAGTGTTATTATTAGTGTTGACAAATTTTAATTAGCCCTAATCGGTCACGCATAACCCGATTTCACGATCGGGGGCATGACAGTTTGTTTCAAGAGAGTAAAGTCTAGGTCAATTCTTTAAAATAGAAGATGAGCACAGCAGATGGGAGTGATAGAGTGTACAAAAGATGAAAATGATGTGGTGCGATCAAGGATGATGATTGTAGTGAATGGGTGATGACGAAGGGAAGTAGGTCATGGGCTATTTGGTTAGGTGGATTTGAAGTTCGAGTTTTGAGGTTGTTAGTTTGCATTGAGTGCAAAGAATGAACATGTGGCTGCTTCGAGTGTTCCATTGGAATTTGGTAGATTTGGAGTTGAGACTTTAGTTGTAGTGCAATGGTGCAGGTGTGTTAGTGATTCTGAAAAATAGGGATGGGGATTGTTTGGGCCAGAGGTAAATGATGCAATGCAAACAATATTGCAAGTGGTTTGAATAGGCGTAAGACTGTTTGTGTGGGATGACTTATAGATTGTTGTTGATTCTGAGAGGACCAAGAGACGTGTGGCCTGGTGATGAGGTTCGGTCTCTGTGGGTGACTTGGAACTGCATGTGGTGGAGATGAAAGTGTGGTCTTGATTCTATGAGGTGCACGGACATGAAAGGTGGTTTCAAATGGGTTGTGAAGAAACAAGGAAAAGAAGGATAGAGGAAGATGATGCCATAGTAAGGAGATGAGCATGATGACGATTATATATATATATATAGGGAGATGCAAATCAAAGTCGAGCTCTCCTAAGTTGCAACTTATGTTATTCCAAGCTGAAATAGTGGTGGTCCCACAAATCAAAGTCGGTTATCTCTATTTTTGGCATGACGGAATTTGAAAATCCAGTTCTGATTGGATTTTTCTTAAGATATGATAATTTCAAGCTATTTAAGATGGAGATGATTTTGCAGACTATTTCAGCTTAGCATAACATAAGCTAAAGCTTAGGAGAGCCCCTATGTGTGTGCGTCTCCTAAGCTGAAGCTTAGGATAAGGTAAGTTGAGGTAAGCTCGATTATGTGGTGGGGCCCACCTGGGAACCCACATGGGGATGGGGATGGGGGGATTTCAAGGACTCCCTGGGACCCTAATCTTTGCAAAAAAAAAATCAGCCCCAACCGTGGTATCCATCAACTCCATCTGGGAATACAAAATTTAATGGTCCACAATCCATTCGGATTAGTACACAGTTGATCCAACAGTCCAGTAAATTTGGATATGACCGAAAGTTAGTGGACATGTGCAATTCAAGAGAGTAGTGTGTTTGGTCCATTTCGATGGACAAGGGTGGGTCCCACAAGCACAAGCTTACAGAATTTTATCTTAAAATTTAGCTTAGGAGAGCCTTGTTGGCTTATTGAGAGAGAGGCTTTGAATGCACGGGCGGAAGTAAGATGAGAATAAAGGGGATGGGATGAGAATGGGGGGAATTATGTTTTGTGGAGGGAATGAGATATATACGAAGGGCTTTAGTACATGGGCTACCTTTTTTATATTAGGAACGGTTTTTTCTTTTCTTTTTTTAAATGGGTTGAAACTGTCTCAACCTAGGATCGGCTAGAAAATGCTCCAGATCAACGTTTCTGAACTTCATTTTTGGTGCAGTGACTTGTCGTTATGAATATTGATTTCGCTTGAACAATCCCAAAAGTCTCATCCCGCTAGGATAAAAAATGAAAAAAAGATCATACCTCCTTTTTTCTTTTTGTTTTTTTGAGGAACTTGTTGGCTTGATTTCAATCTTTGACTCTGTTCATTAAGAAGATCGAGAGAGAGAGAGAGAGAGATGAGAAGCTCTATTTAGGTTTAGGCTTTTCTAAGTAGAAGAACTAGTAATAAAGGCCGTGCTAATCCTAGGCCCAAAAATAAAAGTATATTAAAATTTGGATTTATGTTATTGGAAAGAAAACAAATCTAAAAGAAAGAAACTACATTATTTATCATTCTCAACAATGATGGAAACCGTGTGGACCCCATCGGGTTTGTTGAAGTAAGTATGAAAGAGGTAGAAAGATTTTATAGGGAGATTAAATTTACTTGATTAAGGTATTGAAATTCAAAATTCAAAATGAATGTCAAGAAATCTTATCTTTTGACAAACAAATTAGGAAATTGATTTGGAAATAGAGAGATTTAGTGGGGATTGGATAGATGACCAATCTCTTGAAGGCAAACTGTACCCAGGATATTATTACTAAAGTCAAAAGTGGGGCCACTTTGATGCAGCATTACAGTTTGGTTTTTACAAACCAACATGCTTACATGGTACCCCAAGATTTGTTGATGCGGTGTAGTGAGGTTTGAGAACGATGATGTGGCGTCCTTAATAGCCCACCTCCCTATTGTTGTTTTTATATAGGGGATTTGACATATTAATTCCCCTTAAACCCTCTTCCCCCAATTTCATCACTAAAAATCAATTAATGTCACCAGAGTCATTTAACTGTGCTCCACAATTTTATTTTTACTTTTTTTACTTTTCTGCCCTGGATCCCATGATATCATGGGAGTTTAAAAACCCATGATATCATGGGATCCAGGCTTTTCAACTTTCAACATTTGAGTCCCATGATATCATGGGTCATGGGATCCAGGGCAGAAAAGTAAAAAACAAAGTGGACCAAAGTCAAACGACTCTGGTGACATTAAAAGATTTTTAGTCATGAAATTAAAAATGCAGTATTTAAGGGGTATTGATATGTCAAATCCCTTTTTATATATATACATAAAGAGATGTCGTTTAGGGTTGGACATTGTCCCAGACTCCCAATACAAAAAACAGAGTAGAGGATCTAGATTGCCTTCTTATATACAGTTGGAGGAGGAGGTCTGGGTATGCTACAGAGTCCGAGGAAGGGATCATTTTGTTTTCTTCTCTTGCCCTTTCTTTTTTTTTTTATTTTTTATCTTACTAGATTTAAGGAAAACAGGTTTTGCCTTTGTAGAAAGCAGACGAAGGAGAAGCCTTGCGTTGGGTCCCTTTGGAGTGTTGGATTGAAAGCACTTTCTGTTTTTCAAAAGAAACAGTTTCTTTCAAGATAATGTCAGTGTGCAAAGAATACAGAATTGAGGTGGCTTTGTTTTTGTTGGAAATGGCTTTGTATAGGAGGAGAAAAGGTTTCGTTTTGGCTTCATTTATATAGGCCCTATTTTTTTAGTGGAATTTCTACTAGAAATTCGCCATGTCTAGGAATTTCTAGACATGATGTGACAAGTTGTTCCCTGGAATTTCTAAATCCCTTGTTTCTTCAGTAGCATTTTTGGATTTCAACCACTTGAAAATTCTCTTTTGACCTTTGGAAATCCAGGAATTCCATTCCCTTTGCATTTTGGTGGAATTCCTGCATGCTCAAGCCCAAGGGGAATTCAGGAATTCCACTATGTTTGGGAATTTTCCGGAATTTCCCAGGCAAGAATTCTTGAAATTCCAACAAAGAAATAGGCCCATAGTCTTCAACAAGAAGAGAAACGGGGTCGGTGTACTCCAGAGCAGCTACTCACACGAATCCCTACGCCACCATTGATGCGTTTCATGAACAACTCATCTCCATCCCCCGTCCGTTTAATGGTGGCCCCAATTATGTGATTCCTACATAAGTTATAATTATTGAAAATTATTTAGAGGCCTCGAGGTATGGTGGTAATGGTTAGCTGAAGAAATTTAATATAGTATTATATCCAACTGGTCGTGAGTTCGGATCCAAGGAAGAACGACTCGGCATGAAAAAAAATGTGTGACACAAAAGTGCGCCAATCAGGTTCCACCTGAGGGGGAGTGTTGTTTTCAATACTCCCCTCAGATAGAGTGCTCCTCAACACTTGCTTGGAACAAAATTATTACTAGGATTGTAAACGGGTTGGTTCCGGTACGGGTCCATGGGTGCAACTGGATTTCGAACCGGAACCATTTCAGAACCAGTTTCTCGGCTTCGGAACCGGAACCAAAACCATATATGGGAGGGGTTCAGATCCGGGTCCAAATCGTGGTAGAAAATGATATTAAAAAAATATGATTTAAGGAGAGATTTTCGAAAATTAGGTATCATTTATGACCAATAGCCCAACTTAGAAAAAAAACATAATAAAAATAAAAATAAAAATAATTGTACAACCATTTTCCACACCTGGATTGAGTCATAACAATGACAATAATTAATAATAAAGAAAAAAGACGAACTTTGAGGGCCTACGGTCAAAAGTTTGGGAAACCATTAGTCTTTGAAGTCATAAAATCAGGGGTTACGTAAATCCGGCAAGAGTGACAATTTAATCAACTTCTAATCCACATGATAACATCTCATAGTATATATCCTAAGATTGATCATTGAAGTGCTCCTATGTGGGGCGCATATAAATTGGATGTACTTTTATGAACCAACCCATTTTCTTCTTATTGCCAGTGTAATTGTCACATCCCGGTCCCGAATCACCCTGGCCTAGGGTAATCTCCGATGTGTGTCACACGTACTCAAGCGTGTTGTACCTGTCTCGAGCCAAATACAACACACGAAGGAGAGAAAACAGCTTTCCATACACGTGAGTTAGAACTCACTAGAACTTATTAAAAGCAATTACTCATAACGGAAGCTGTATTCATTCATGTGAGGAAATCAGTTCCCATTCAGTCCATTTAATATTTCAAGTTTAATACAAAAGAATTATACAATTTATATACATTGTTTACAAAAAAAAAAGGGGGTGTATAAAAGAATCCTATACAACCAATACCAAAAGTATAACAAAAGAATAACTAAACCTAAGTGTGGCCCACAGAAAAAGGGGTTAGCCACACATCTGCTATAGCCAAAATGATTTTCACGCACTCCGAGGAAGGAGAAGTCTAAGCTGGCCCTAACTCTGGCCATTCTTCTAATCCTGAAAGTACCTCCCTAGTAAACTTCTCTCCCTCCTTGGCCTGCTCAGGGCCGGAGGCTAAACCTATGACTGTGACACTAAGAGTAGTATCATTAATACAACGATTAAACAAGTATATGCAATAATAAGGAAATATATAATGTATCAATTTGAATTTAAAATGAATCATTCATGGATGTCAATGATGAGTATCAACTAGGCAAATTATGTACAATTGAATAAATTTTTCTTAGGAATCAAATGTAATGAAAACACACTAATTGGCTACTACCTTAAGCCCATCCTCTCAAAAGAGAGCGAATCTAGTTGGGATCTCACCAGCGGTCCGGCCAAAGGCTCACTGGCTACCCTGGGTCTGGAGTTCCGATGCTCCAGATGACTAAGTGCAGTAGTCTCACATAACTTAACCAAGTGTAACCCCGTCGAGTATCACAAGGTCGAAGGTAAGTAGTGCTGACTCGATCAAATCAAATAAAATCAAATTGCAATTGAATTTGAGTGAGTTACTGTATCTTATTCATAATCAAATCGAATCTATAATCGAATCAAATCGAATCGTATTCACATATCAAATTACTCACTCAATCTGCATTTTCAACGAATATGGAATCGATAGACTTACTGAAGTTTACGAGTTGAATAGAAATAAATGGACTTCAAAGAGTATTTATCATACAAAAATTTTGGTAAAGAGGATTTGATATCATTAATGAAATTATATTCCAATACGAAATGCAATAATAATTAAAGAGAATCAAGGTATTTTTGCTAGCCCCATGCTAAACTATTTAAATTTAGTCTTTCTCCTTCCAATACAAGATAACTTTGGAATCATCAACGTACACTACTTTGTTAGGTGCCACAATTTTACAAGGAAATACATTGAATTTCCAAACTATTTCATGGCATAGTGTTAAGACCATAATTATCCATTGGACCAATAAGTAAGGTCAGCGGTTCCATTTTACAGTCATAAAGTCTCAAAATTCCTAATTCCTATGGAAGTAAAGTAGCACCCTTAATTCTCTATTAATATAATCAAGGTGGGTATAATAATAGATTAAGAATATAATCTACCTAGGTTTAGGTCAGAAAAACGGCTAGGATTAAGCTT